>CM060971.1:110527717-111235217 GCA_030765045.1 Tenodera sinensis
ATGTGAATGCAACACATCAGATTTTTATAAATAGTTTGTGTAAGATTAGAGAATTGTTATGTAAAGACAACGGAATTTCAAAACCATCACATAGCAACCCGCTCATAAAACATTTGTCGCTTAAACCAGGACTGGGCAACTGGTGCTCACTCACTGCAGCCTGCTCATGGCCTTGTGCTGATAACTGCATGTTTAGCAGTTGAAAGGAATGAAGCTAGCTCAAGGTATTCCGTGAATTGCCCTGGCCTGGCTTAAAGCCTACTGTATCTCCCTATTAACATTCTACCTATAGGGAAATATACAATAAAAGGATTCATACAAATGTTTTTTCTCAGTTAGCCTGAAGTAGAAAAAAGTTCCCGGCGTTTCGAATTAGGTAGCATCTTGATTTCGAAGAACTATTTTAGAAATGAAATAAAAATGTTCAAAAGCAGAACTTGCGATTCAGCAGCGCTATCTAATTCAGTATGAAGGTTTATCTTCATTAACAAGAAATACGGAGAAGAGTAAGCTTATACAAGAATAGTAGAGAAAGTCATGTGAATGCAGCATTATTTGTGTAATGCTTTTATTGAGAACGAGTGCTATCAGTTTAAAAAGTCGAAGAGGTGAGCGGATATGGCATCACCATGAAACAGTTGCAGCTGACGCCGTTCTTCGAATTTCCCCCTGCAGTAACATGAGACCAATGACACGGTCACAAATGGAACGCTCCAAGAGGGGAGTTCGGGAAATAACGTCGAGCAAGGTGAAGAAGGCATGCATGTGAGGAAAAAAACTAATAGCCTGTTGGAATAGACATTAAAGTATTTCCTTTCTCTTCTATGTACAAGGCAAGACAAATGCTGGCACATTAAACGTTTGAATTTTGATTATGCTCTGGTAACCAACGACATGCATCATGTCATTCATCGTCCATCTGTGGTCCGGTATGACCTCACTGGTTAAAGGGCGTAACTTTTTATTGTAATGAAGATGCCTCCATTTACAAGAAATAAATAAAAACATAAGCTTTTACAACAAGAATTTGTAAACACATACGTAGAAAATGCCATGTGAATGTAGCACATCACATACATTTATGTAATACTTTTAATGTGAACGGTTGCTTGTCCTTTCAAAAAGATTGTGCTTCACCTGCTCAGTCTTCTCTGGTATTGACTTTCGCGTTTATGCAGGAATTAATTTTCGCCTTTGCCATTGTGGGGTTGTTGAACTATTCTGGTTATCTGAAACCACCCGGCTTGCAAGAATTGGCATGCCCAGTGAGCTGGCAGGGGAAGAAATTCGACGCCATATTTCTGCCGCTAGCGGCGTAGGTAGATTGAAGTAGCCGAAGTTGCCAACACTGCGACATTTTCATCGCATGCATCTGCTGCCTCAAGCGTAAACGAGCACATTTCCATTTTGTATGTTTTAAAAGAACTGTGCAAATTGTGTTTTGCCAGCATTATGACCAATCACTAAGTTTAATTTTTTCTAGGGTTTTAATAATGCATTACCGAGTAGGCTGGCTCATGCGGCACGCATTCGTGAGGTTGCGGGTTCGACTCCCGTGACCGACCTTCCTGACCAATGGGTTTTTTAGAAGCTTCTTTTTTTTTTTTTTTTTTTTTACTTTAATAATATAGCCATTTTGGCAGCCCTGCATTTAAGGGAAGATTAGATCATAAAATAAACTTTTGGAATTTCCTTCAGAAATAGTACACAAATAAATGCATTGTATCGTACAGCTCTAATAATAATAATAATAATAATAATAATAATAATAATAATAATAATAATAATAATAATAATAATAATAATAATAATAATAATAATAATAATAATAATAATAATAATAATAATAATAATAATAATAATAATAATAATAATAATAATAATAATAATAATAATAATAATAATAATAATAATAATAATAATAATAATAATAATAATAATAATAATAATAATAATAATAATAATAATAATAATAATAATAATAATAATAATAATAATATAAATAGTAATAATAATAATAGTCGGTAGACCACACCTACATGCTATTCAAGAGGTCCCGGGTTCGATTCCCGGCTGGAAGGTTGTGAATTTTTCTTTAACTAGCATTATTCCCCATTTTCCGTACAGTCTGGAAGTATGGGAGTGTGTGTGTGTGTTTGTGAATTTAATGTAATAAACAGGGTGCTGATGCTTATGACCTAAAAATGTTGGGAAATATGCAAGCAATTATGACCGAAAGTTGGAAAATATGACTATAAATATCACCTAACATTTTTGGGTGCATTTTCGAAATCCTCAAAAATTTAATATTGTTTAAAGTAACATTATATTGAAAATCTACTTTAAAATCTAGCACACTCGATAATAAATAAATAAATAAATAATATTAATTTCAATGTTGTATTCTGAATTTATTTAATTGCTCAGTCCAAAGCCAACCCTATGCTCTGCACGTAATTAAATAAATGTCACATTTTGAAGGGCGAGAAGAAAGAAGAATTACAGTAACAGATTTCATACATTTTGAAGTTTTAAAAAAGGAACGAACTTCTATTTGCACGCAACATTGTAACGGGGGAAAAATGCCTAATAATTATTACAAACAAGAATTAGGAGATGTGAAAAATCTTCTTTGGGACGACTTCAAGCACATGTAGAAACATAAAAATGACAAAAATACGAAAATTTAAGAGAGAATTTGACTATAATATGAAAAAGATAAGAAAATGACAAAAATAGTTAAGAAAAGACCAAAATACGACTTTATATGACCTATGAGAGTTGCATAATTTTAATCACCATTGATAAAATCGTGCTTTGCTTATATTTTCCTCGGAAAAAAAAAAAAAGAAAAAAAAACTGACATGTCATAAACATCCAGGTCCTGATAATAAATTAATCCAAAGTAATAGAAACCCAAGGATCAAAACCACCGCTAAGCAAGTTACTGTTGAGCAATATTTTCAAAAGGTAAAAAACAACAATAATTATATTGATGATAACGGTAATAAAATAATAACATAACAATACTACTACTATTACTAACAACAACAATAACAATAATAATAATAATAATAATAATAATAATAATAATAATAATAATAATAATAATAATAATAATAATAATAATAATCATAATAGTAGTAATAATAATAATAATAATAATAATAATAATAATAATAATAATAATAATAATAATAATAATAATAATAATAATAATAATAATAATAATAATAATAATAATAATAATAATAATAATAATAATAATAATAATAATAATAATAATAATAATAATAATAATAATAATAATAATAATAATAATAATAATAATAATAATAATAATAATAATAATAATAATAAATGACTTCTTACTTTCTTTACTTCGATGTCGAGATTTCACCGGAAATATATGTTTTGAGGCTCCCTGAATTAAAAAAAAAAGCATTTTTAGAAAAATGTCAGTAGAGTATTTCCGGTGAAATCTCGATATGCAATGTTGTTTAGTTGAATGGAATAAAAATGTCATTACTGTACCTATACCTAACTACAAGGAAATATGTAATGAAGATTGATCTCGATTAACAAGAGATAAAGAGAATAGTTGTAGAAAAGTGAGTAGAGAAAGTCATGTGAATGCAGCACGTCAGATTTATCTGTGTATTGCTTCTATTGCGAACGAGTGACTTTAAAAGGTCGAAGAGGCGAATATAAAAGAACGGATGTGGTATGAGTATGAAATAGGTGCAAATAGCACCGTTCTATGAATTTCTCCCTGCAGGTACATGAGACGCTCAGAAATGGAACAGTCCGAGAGGGGAGGCTGGAAAATTGCCCCAAGTAAGGCACAGGTTGCACGTGGGAACCTCTTGTAGCAGAACTTAAATATTCCCTTTCTAGATATATGACTGACATTTACACTACATTTTCTTCTTAAAATGTCTGTCTAATGGTCAATATAGGTGTAAAAATGTTATTTTAACGACATATGATGACAGAGAATGCATTGACGGTTGTGATAGGGAATATAAAAACCTTAAAAAGTGAAACAATTAATAATGAGCGCTAAACTTTTTGTGACTAACTGACCTACAGTTGACATATATATACAGGCAAGACAAACGCTAGCATCTTCAACATCTTGAAGTCTGATTACGCTGTTCTAAACAGCGACAAGATTCTGAAAGTGAATACACGAACATACAATTCTTAATTGAATGACCCAGGTTCGAGACGTACCTTCGTAAATTGCTATTGCCATGTTACTTTATTTTTAATGCATTCCACTAAAAATTGCATATAGATTAATAAACTATACCTACATTAATACATTAATCTAAAACAGTCCAATGTGTTGCACTCACATGACTTTCTCTACTCTTGTACTAACCATTCTTACAAACTCTTATTTCTATATCTTCTTCGTGTTAGTTGAGATAAACATTTGTACAAATTATCTTATTGCTTATTTTTTTGTAGGCACAAAGGGAATATGAGAATACAGGAGGCTTTGAGCGATAGTCAAATCTTTTAAACTTAAACATGTGCAATTTAAATAAAAAACGTTGGGGCCATTTTTGATAAAGTCGAAATTTTCGAAAAATTTTACACGTAAAGGGTAGTTTAGAGTGAAGGAATTTTCTTCAAAATCTTGGTGTCGCAGCCTTTAAAGTTATTAAACTTAAATACCAACTTTGGTTTTTATCATCTTTTTGTTTTTGAGTTATGCTATCCACACACACGCGCGCGGACCTTTTTCTAAAAATGCCCTCTAATGGGATTCAGGCCTCTATATATTTCCGATGAAATCCCGACTTCTAATTTCATTTTTGGGTGGAATACAATACTTCCCCTACTTAGGATACGTGGTAGAGAAAGCAAAAAGCATTTTTAGAGTCATCTGTGCGTGTGTGTGTGAGAGAGAGAGAGAAGGGAAGAGGGAGAGAGAGAGAAGGGAAGAGGGAGGGAGAGGGAGAGAGAGTAAATGAGAACAGCATAACTCAAAAACAAAAATTCGGTTAAATACCAACTTTATATTTAAGTTTAACATTTTCCAAGGATATGATATTAACATATTCAAGATAATCCCCCCATTCCAAACTACCTTTTATATGAAATAATATTCAAAATTTGGATTTTCTCAAAAAATGGCTCTTAAGAATTTTGATCTAGAGACCATATGTTGAAGATATTTTCATGAGAAATGAAATGTAAATATATATTGAATTTTCTGGGAGTAGCCTGGGATTAGTACACGAATCTTACTGCGCAACAAATTTAGATCTCCTTAAAGCACGCAATTTATATATTTTGTGTGGAGATAACCGCTTTCGAGATATTCTTTTGATTGGTTTGAATTTTAAAATACTTAGCTGTTGTAACGGATTAATTAGTGGGGGGCACGAACAGCAGTTGGAAGAGCCAAAAAGAGAGGGTGGTCGGCAAGAGATGGAACAGCTTGAGATGACGCTAGAGAAAAAAGCCTGTGGTCTAGAGGTTTCTACTGCGTAGTTAGTGTGCTTTTTTTTGGAGTCTACCGTGAGATGTGACCAGGAGTTCGTCCGCCATCAACAAGGGGAAGTAGAACCCGGGCACCAGTGCAAGTCGGCACCCACTGGTCGTGGGGAATGCAAGATAGGCGCATAAACTTCATTCTCCCAGTTACATGGAATACGACTTGGTGCATGTGGTTCCCTTTGGCAAAGGAGCGGTATGGACTTCTGAGGTGGTTGAGCCAGTTAAGTCTGGTTAGAGACGTCGCCTATGTGCAAGGAGGCTTCGATGAATGGCGGTGAAAGCTGAGGACACCGTTGTACACTGTCGACCAGGGCGTGGCTACTCCAGGCTGGAAGTTCTCCGTACATCCTATATCTTCTAGTGCCGACATCGGGATGAGTATCAGTTTTGTTAATAATACTTTGTAGGAGTGGGAAAACTCCAGAGGGACAGTTAACAAAGGGGGATTGCTCTGTACGAGGCCCCTTATCAGTAAACCGGAGAGCAACTCGGTAGTTTAGTTAGTGGATATTGTCACAGACTGTACGCAAGATTTCCAGCTAGTATTTTCTCTGTAATTAACTGATTCCAAATATAGGAAAGGTTCTTGTTTTCATTTTAGAATTTTCATGTTAATATTTAATAGCGTTCATTATCAAGTTGGTGGTTTCATTTTAATATTTTTAAGTTACTACGTAACGGAGTCCATTGTTAAAATTATTGTTTTTTAACTAATTGCTTGTTAATATTTAACACCTTTCACTATAATAAATGTTATGCTATGCTGTAGTGTGTTGTGTTACTTGGTAGTACCCTGTAACGATCCTGCGGAATACGCTAGTAAGGAAAGGGAAAGGTAGTAGGTGTAAGCAAAACGCAAAAGGAGCGTATCACTGGTAGCAGAGCCATTTTGTCCTACATACACGTTTTAGTGTCGGTGGGAACATTTAACAGGATACTACAAAGTACACAAAATAGTGTTTCAGGTCAATTATATTGTCAGTGTCATAATGGAAATTGTATTTCAGCCCGAATTCCTCCATCGTACGGAGTTGGAAAGAGAACTGAAAATAAGACAGATAAAATATGATTCAAAAAGTACAGTAGTTGAATTGGCCAGAAGTTTACGAGAAGCATTAAGCCAACCAAGCCCAATTAATCTCGGAGCGAGTTTTGATCCGGTACAGGAAATCGGACTTTGTGAGGCGAATGTTAATTTATTTGATGAAATGTTAAAAGAACTTAGGTTATCGGAAATCACACCGAGTCAGAAACGAAGAATAGTTGGAAGGTTAAAGTATTGGAGTTTTAGGATAAAGGAAAATGCACGATTGTTAGAAGGAGAAAATAATGAACAGCTTCATAAGTTGGGGAGGCGCTTGTCGTCATTAGCAACACAATTAGATGCCACCGGAATTGAAAATAAAGGAGCAACTGGTTCAGGAAATACTGAGAATATCAATCCAGAGCTACTTCAAGTTAAATTCGCGAAACTTGTTGTACCGAATCCATGGCAAGCGTTCTTAGCGTCATTAAAAATATTTGAGGTAAAATCACCAGACGACATATTGGATTTTCTCATTTGTTTGGTGAAAGCTAAAATGCAAGCTGAAGCTTTCCGAACACCACAAGTGACTGTGTTACAGATGTTACAACCTTTTGTAGGCTTGAATTTACAGTCGGTGTTGTTACAAATAATTGCAGAAGAGGGCTCGTTAGATAGTTTTCATAGTAAGGTGTTACATATGTTTCTGTCATCAGCACAAATTCATGAGCTCCTATATCGACATTTTTTTAGGCTACAACGGACTTCGGAAAGTATTTTAGATTATATTAATCAGCA
This sequence comes from Tenodera sinensis, assembly GCA_030765045.1. NCBI lineage: Eukaryota > Metazoa > Arthropoda > Insecta > Mantodea > Mantidae > Tenodera > Tenodera sinensis. The sequence goes on from CM060971.1 coordinate 110,535,054, forward strand.
GAAGTTGGTAGCCTTGGCACTAAAAGTAGTACTTTCAGAAGAAGAGATTGTGAGTAATATATTACAGAATACAGTTCATATCGAACTCCGGTCATTATTTTTGAGTAAATCAAAGCCCACGACCTTTAAAGAGTTGGAGGAGGTAGCTTTGAAATGTACACAATTGCCAAGTTTAAATACGTGCGGGTTTCAGATTCAAATGGGGCAGCCACTATCGAATACCGAACTAACGAAACAAGAGAGTAAACAAGTGTTCGTGTGTTATTACTGTAATAAGCCAGGTCATATGGTAAAAGATTGTGACGTTAAACGGCTTAAGGGAGAGCAGATATTTCAAAACTCGTCTTTCGGGAGGAATTCCTGACAATTAAGGGACAGGCTGGTTCACGGAATAAATGCAATACAGGGTTTAGTGCATAAAGAATTGCCTTTTATGAAGATAGAGGTAAATAGGATTCCCTCATTCGCGTTGATTGACACGGGTAGTGTGGTAACATTAGTTAATGCACAGTATATTAAGGATAAGCGTAGAGATCTAATGGTTGAGGAAACACAATTCATTACGGTAGATAGCAGCCCGTTGAAGATTATTGGATCCTTAATAATTCCATTGAAAATTGGGGAGTTTCGTTGGAACTATAAAGTTTATGTCATAGAGGAATTATTTGTACCACTGATCTTAGGAGCGGATTTTGTTAGACATACACAAATGGTAGTGGATTTAGCGAGAGCAAAAGCTTATTTCGGTTTTCAGCCAAGTACTTATATTCCATTACAAACTTGGTTAAAACAGAGTCCAGGGGGTAAAGTTATTTCTAATGTGGAAGAAGAACGGTTAAACAGGGAAATTGATCTGGGATATTTATCATCGCAACAACAGAGTAAATTACAACCACTTTTGGATGAGTTTACCGATGTATTAACGAAACGCCTGGGACGAACGAACCTTATGCAATATGAAATTCAGTTACAAGATCAAACACCGGTACGATTATCGCCTTATCGGCTACCCCCAAATCGGCTAAATTTATTAAGAAAGAAAGTAAACGAAATGTTAGAAACTGGAGTGATAGTACACTCCCAGTCAAATTATTCAAGTCCGGTGTTCGTAGTACCAAAGGCAAATAATGACGTGCGGTTAGTAGTAGATTATAGACAGTTGAACCAGAAACTGCGGATTGATTCAACCCCATTACCCCATATTCATTACTCATTTCATTGGTTTGCAGGAGCAAGATATTTTACAACTTTGGATTTAAACAGTGCGTATTACCAGATCCCTTTACATGAGAATTCTCGACGGTATACAGCTTTCACCACAGATTATAATTTGTTTGAATTTACTTCACTACCTTTCGGTTTGGCGGTTGGAGCTCAGGTCTTAACACAGTTACTAGATAAGATCTTTGGGGATATTAAATTTACTTATCTTTATCATTACTTAGATGATCTTTGTATTTATTCGAGTACTTTTGAGGAACATCTTTGCCATATAAGAGAGGTGTTTACGAGATTACGTAACGCTGGATTAACAGTTAATCCGCAAAAAGTGAAGTTCGCTACTTCAGAATTGAGATTCTTGGGGCATATTATCTCGTCACAGGGAGTACGAGTAGATCCTGACAGAGTACTTAAGATTCGCGAATATCCGCGACCACGGTCGGTTAAGCATATAGCAAGATTTTTGGGAATGGTTAATTATTTTTCGAAGTTTATCCCCGTTTATGCAGATTTGGCTGAACCATTAAATAGATTACGTAAGAAAGGAGTAAAGTTTCATTGGGATATAGAGCAAGAAAAGGCGTTTATTAAATTAAAGGAATGCTTAATGTCACCTCCAATATTGGCAGTACCGGACTTCTCAAAAAAATTTGTGCTTCAAACGGATGCCTCGTCGGGAGCGATTTCAGCGGTATTGCTATTAGAATCTGCCGAGGGGAGGAAAGCAGTGGCTTATGCATCACGAAGATTATCAGCGACCGAGAGAAAATATTCAATTTACGAATTGGAGGCCCTAGCGGTGTTATATGGCTTGGAGAAATATCGATTTTACCTGGAACATACCGAATTTCAATTAGAAACAGACAATCAGGCGATATCATGGGTCTTAGCGAAACCGAGGAAAGCAGGGAAAATTGCCAGATGGGCATTAAAATTATCTAGCTTTAAGTTCACAGTAAAACATGTCAGAAGTTCGAGTAATTCAATAGCGGATGCTCTGTCAAGGATGTATGATACGCCAGTGGATAATTGTGAACAAGTTTCAGGAAAAGTATGTACAATATTATCAAATCTTCCCTCGTTGTTTGAAGATATCCGGACCTATCAACGTAACGATAGTGAATTGGGGCCCCTATTGCAACAGGTTGAGGGGGGGGAAGGAGTACCAAAATATGTCGTACAGGATGGAGTATTGTGTTGTAAAAATAGAACACAGGACGCAAAGATTCTGGTACCAAAGAGCTTAGTGCCAGAGCTGTTTACCTATTTTCACGAAGCGCCTAGTGGGGGGCACTTAGGGGGGTTTAAAACCAGAGCTAGGATCAAACAGTATTTCAGATGGAAAGGAATGGATAAAGAGATAACCCAGAGAGTAGCTCAGTGTCGTAGGTGTAAACAGAGCAAGCCTGTAAAGAGTAAGCAAGTGGGGTATTTGGCCTCCAAGGTAGCTGAACGGCCAATGGAGAGATTGTTTGTCGATTACATCGGACCATTTCCGAGGAGCAAGATGGGAAATAAACATGCGCTGGTGATAGTTGATGCGTTTACAAAATATGTTTGGATACGAGCAGTTCGTGAAGCGAACACCCATAATGTGATTAAGGAATTGCAAGGCATAATTGCTGTCTTCGGAGTACCGGAGGAAGTCGTTTCGGATAATGCCACGTGTTTTAAGTCAAGGGCGTTTAAATCGTTTTGTTGGGGAAGTGGCATTCGTAACGTATTCATGGTACCCTACTATCCTAAGGCGTCACAAAGTGAAAGGGTTAATAGAAACCTGAAGAATGCGTTGATTGCCTATCACTCAGATGATCACACCAAGTGGGACCAGAACTTGTACTGGTTGCAATTTGCATTTAATGCGGCTAGGCACGAGAGTCATGGCGAGAGCCCGTTCAGGTTAATGTTTAAATTCCAGCCTAACTGTCCTCTATCTAATTTATGGGGGATTAAGGACATTTTGCCGGATAAAGTAAGCGAGTCCGAGATTCGGGAGACCTGGAAACGGGTCAGACGTAATTTATTGAAGGCTAGAGATAAAGTGGCTAAGTACTATAATGCGGGACGACAAGCTCCTCACTTTCAGGTTGGCGATATAGTGTACGTACAGAATCATCCCCTGAGTAAGGCAAGTAATAAGTACACGGCTAAACTCGCCCCGAGATATAAGGGCCCATGGCTTATAGAAGAATTCACATCTCCAGTCTCAGTGCGATTGACGGAGAGCGGGACTGGAAAATCAAGCTTTGCGCATGTGTCTCAATTGAAGAAATAATAGGAATAGGAATTGTAAACTGAGATGTTCTCCGGGGTAGGATGAAGGGTTCACCTCTTCAAGGCTATTGTTTCACAATAGATTAAAGGGGGGGGAGTGTAACGGATTAATTAGTGGGGGGCACGAACAGCAGTTGGAAGAGCCAAAAAGAGAGGGTGGTCGGCAAGAGATGGAACAGCTTGAGATGACGCTAGAGAAAAAAGCCTGTGGTCTAGAGGTTTCTACTGCGTAGTTAGTGTGCTTTTTTTTGGAGTCTACCGTGAGATGTGACCAGGAGTTCGTCCGCCATCAACAAGGGGAAGTAGAACCCGGGCACCAGTGCAAGTCGGCACCCACTGGTCGTGGGGAATGCAAGATAGGCGCATAAACTTCATTCTCCCAGTTACATGGAATACGACTTGGTGCATGTGGTTCCCTTTGGCAAAGGAGCGGTATGGACTTCTGAGGTGGTTGAGCCAGTTAAGTCTGGTTAGAGACGTCGCCTATGTGCAAGGAGGCTTCGATGAATGGCGGTGAAAGCTGAGGACACCGTTGTACACTGTCGACCAGGGCGTGGCTACTCCAGGCTGGAAGTTCTCCGTACATCCTATATCTTCTAGTGCCGACATCGGGATGAGTATCAGTTTTGTTAATAATACTTTGTAGGAGTGGGAAAACTCCAGAGGGACAGTTAACAAAGGGGGATTGCTCTGTACGAGGCCCCTTATCAGTAAACCGGAGAGCAACTCGGTAGTTTAGTTAGTGGATATTGTCACAGACTGTACGCAAGATTTCCAGCTAGTATTTTCTCTGTAATTAACTGATTCCAAATATAGGAAAGGTTCTTGTTTTCATTTTAGAATTTTCATGTTAATATTTAATAGCGTTCATTATCAAGTTGGTGGTTTCATTTTAATATTTTTAAGTTACTACGTAACGGAGTCCATTGTTAAAATTATTGTTTTTTAACTAATTGCTTGTTAATATTTAACACCTTTCACTATAATAAATGTTATGCTATGCTGTAGTGTGTTGTGTTACTTGGTAGTACCCTGTAACGATCCTGCGGAATACGCTAGTAAGGAAAGGGAAAGGTAGTAGGTGTAAGCAAAACGCAAAAGGAGCGTATCACTGTAATAGGAAATCGTTAATCCTTTTTATTTTATTTTTTTTTTTTTTAAACTTTACTACGGATAGTAAAGTAGAGCAAGTATTGAATTCCACCCAAAAATTCTATGTCGAGATTTCACCGGAAATATATGTTTTAAGGCCCCCTGAGTCCAAAGAAAACCCATTTTTAGAAAAAGGTCCGTGTGTATGTGTGTGTGTGTCAGTCTGTGGACAGCATAACTCAAAAACGAAAAGTTACTTAAAAACCAAACCAAAAAAAACAAACCAAAGTTGGTATTTAAGTTTGATGTTTTTCAAGGATGCGACACGAAGATTTTGAAGAAAATAGTCCCACCCTAAACTATCCTTTACATGGAAAATGTTTTAAAAATTTTGATTTTCTTGAAAATGGCGCTGCGATTTTGATTAAAATCCCACATGTTTAAGATATTTGTATGGCAAATGAAATTTTTATCTTGAATTTTCTGATTTTTGCATAGCTGGAAAACCGTAAGAGATAGACCAAATCTTACTTTACTAATAATGTAGATCTCGCTAAAACACACAATTTATATCTAAATAAATTTTTTGTAGAGTGAACCATTGATAGCTTTAAAAGACTTGACCATTGCTCAAAGCCTACTGTATTCTAATATTCTCCTTGCACCTATAAGGAAATAAACAATCAAATAATTTGTAGAAATGTTTATCTCAACTAACACAAAGAAGATATAGGAATAAGAGTTTGTAAGAATGGTTAGTACAAGAGTAGAGAAAGTCATGTGAGTGTAACACATCAGATTTTTAAAGAATAGTCAATGCAAGAATGAGTCAAGAAAGTATGTGAGTGCATATATTATATTTTGTCCTTGTGCATAATAATAATAATAATAATAATAATAATAATAATAATAATAATAATAATAATAATAATAATAATAATAATAATAATAATAATAATAATAATAATAATAATAATAATAATAATAATAATAATAATAATAACAATAACAATAACAATAACAATAACAATAACAATAACAATAATAATAATAATAATAATAATAATAATAATAATAATAATAATAATAATAATAATAATAATAATAATAATAATAATAATAATAATAATAATAATAATAATAATAATAATAATAATAATAATAATAATAATAATAATAATAATAATAATAATAATAATAATAATAATAATAATAATAATAATAATAATAATAATAATAATAATAATAATAATAATAATAATAATAATAATAATAATAATAATAATAATAATAATAATAATAATAATAATTCAGTACTATAACGCTACTTTAATTTTTACACGATTGTCACCATTTCCATCTTCGAAAGCCCTTAGGCTCTACTCATATGCAGAAATAGCTTTTTTTTTTCCAAAATTTTTTGGCATTTTAAAGAAGAAATAACGAATAATTTATCAATTTAAAGGGTAGTTTTGAGTGGGAGGATTTTCTTAAAAATGCCACTTCCTCACAGTGGTTGTGATCTTTGGGTTAACTTATTACATTGAATTCACAAATACATTCACACCTCCAGACTCTAAGGAGGGCGGGGAATAATTTTGGCTAAAGAACAATAATTCCCACCTTCCAACCGGGAAACGAACCATGAAACTCTAAGTTTGAAAGTTGGCACGCTAAGCACCAGAGGACCGAGCCAGTCTTGGTTTGTAAAAAGCTTCGACATAGTATAGCCACTTAAAATAGTTTCAGTCAGACCTTCTTTCTGGGAAAACACATCTTACCTGGAAATATTGCGACTCCAGTCACACTGCAGGCTGAGCTTGATGAGCACGCATATTTTATCGCAACACACTCCAGCCAGCACGACGATTTCTGTTTCGCCATTGTTTGGAGAGTTTCATTGCCACGTGAATGTTCAATGCATGTTCCACAGGTAAATAAATCAACTATCTTGTTGATAATATTATAACTGTATAGCTAATAGTAAAACCGTTACTTATGTACAAACTGTAACATATTCTCTGAATAAAACGCCGAAAAAATACTGAATCAGAACAAAAAATGCAAGAACGTACAGAAACAACGTTCAAACGCTTATCGGAAGCATGTTCAAAATTTGGAATATTGCAAGTATTTTCCGTCAGATTATACGGGAGAGCAAAAAGTTCTGTTTTGCCTGTGACAATGGCTGAACTTGTATGAAGTCTATAGACAATAAACATTATTATTATTATTATTATTATTATTATTATTATTATTATTATTATTATTATTATTATTATTATTATTATTATTATTATTATTATTATTATTATTATTATTATTATTATTATTATTATTATTATCATTATCATTATCATTATCATTATCATTATCATTATCATTATCATTATCATTATCATTATCATTATCATTATCATTATCATTATCATTATCATTATCATTATCATTATCATTATCATTATCATTATCATTATCATTATCATTATCATTATCATTATCATTATCATTATCATTATCATTATCATTATCATTATCATTATCATTATCATTATCATTATCATTATCATTATCATTATCATTATCATTATCATTATCATTATCATCATCATCATCATTTATTTGTGCAAATATTTTTCTCTTGCTTTAACCATTTCCCAGAAGTATCTGTTATTGGTTTGTATTTTGAAATACATCATGCTTTTTTTCGAATGCAGTCGCTATTCCTTTGTCATGCACAGAGATAAAGTTTCAAAACTTCTGTGATGCAATCTCTGTCCCAGGATAGGATATCTCTTTGCGTGACAAAAGGAATAGCAATATGAGCATTCGAAAAAAGTATTAAGTATTTCACATACAACCAATAACAAACAGTTCTGAGAAATGGTTAAAGCAAGAGAAAAATAAATGGTGACGGGCAGTGGTGGGGAGCGGCGATGGTGGCGGTGGTGGTGAGGGGGGCTGTTGGCGGTAGTGGTGGGGGTGGTGGTGATGGGTGGCGGGGGCGGCGGCGGTGGTGTTGTGGGGCGGTGGGGGATGGTGGTGGTGGGGGGCGATTGTGGTGGTAGGGGGCGGTGGTGCTGGGAGCGGGGGCGGTGGTGGTGATAGGGAACGGTGGTGGCGGGGGCGGTGGTGATTATTGTGTACAGACTCCATACAAGTTTCAGACATGGCCAGATTCTGCATTAACAATGGATATACTTACATCAATTTTTTACAGAGGTTACATCAAGAGTTTCAAAACCGTCAGATAGCTCTCTGCTTTCTCTGCCATGTTACATGTATCCGCGTAGTAATCAATTAGTATTACATTTCACCCTAGATATGATATGAGGATTTAAATTACATTTTGAGGCCCCATGAATAAATTTAAAAAGTCATTCTTTTTAGGCGTGTATTTTGATGAATGTGTTAAATAAGTATAAATATTGATACATAGAAGCTTGGCAGTTAAATTTAGGACTTCCAAAGATGTAATACAAACATTTTTATAGAGCTACCCTTTACATGAAAAAGATTTCGATACTTTTTATTTTCTCAATAATCTCTCTGATTTTTATTGAAATGTAATAGTCTAAGATATACAAAATGTATGTGTTGAATTTTATGGGAATAACCTGCAAAGAGCTCTTTATTTCAAAGAATGTTGGATAATTTTGTATAAATGTTAAGCCACGAGAGCTAGATAAAAACTTACAATATAAACACATAGATTTCCTTAAAACACAATTTATTTCAAATATATTTTTTGCATCAGCCATTCTGGAGCTATCAGTTATTTTAGTTTTCCAATACTGTCGTGTTTACTGTCTCTGCTACATAAAGCAGAGGAAGTTTTGTATTCCACTAAAAAGCTCAATACCAAGATTTCACCTGTACTATTGTTTTAAGATTCCCAAAGTAAAAAAAAAAAAAAAAAAAAAAAGTGTTGCACTCACATGACTTTCTCTACTCTTGTACTAACCATTCTTACAAACTCTTATTCCTATATCTTCTTCGTGTTAGTTGAGATGAACATTTGTACAAATTATCTTATTGCTTATTTCCTTGTAGGTACAAGGGGAACATGGAAACACAGTAGGCTTTGAGCGATAGTCAAATCTTTTAAAGATTTCAAATTCCATTCTCTTTGCGCGGTTAACATATATAAAAAAAGACAGAAGTATAAGTTCTCCAAAACTCACACAAATAACAAGGAATATCTCCGAAATGGTTCTCTACAACAAAATTTATGGAGACATAAATTGTGTGTTTTAGCAAGTTCTACGTTTTTTGTACAGCAAGATTTGGTCTAACTCTTACGGTTTACCACTAATGCAAAAGTCATCCAGAGTAATAAACTACATGGGCTATAGCAAGAAAATTCAAGATATACATTTCATTTGTCATAAAAATATCTCTTAACATATGATATTTTAATAAAAATAGAATTATTTTCAAGAAAATAAACATTTTCGAAAAATTTTCCATGTAAAGGGTAGCTTAGGGTGGGGCTATTTTCTTCAAAATCTTCGTGTTGCATCCTTGAAAGACATTAAACGCAAATACCAAATTTGGTTTTTAACCGACTTTTCGTTTTTGAGTTATACTGTCCACAGCCTGGCAGACACACGTACCTTTTTCTAAAGATGTTTTCAGGGGGCCTCAAAACATATATTTCACATAAAATTTTTGGGTGAAATACAATACTTCCTATACTTACCAGTAGAGAAGGTAAAAATGAAAAGTCGTTAAATACCAAAACTACGACTACTCTTTACATGGAACATATTTTTGGAAACTTTGATTTTCCCAAAAATGACTAACGGTTATGATTAAAACACTATGTTTTTTGAAAATTTTGATTTTCTCAAAAATGGCTCGAACGCTTATGATTAGATTACCGTACGTTTTTGAAAACTTTGATTTTCTCAAAAATGGCCCTAACGGTTTTGATTAAAATTCCGCACATTTTTGGAAAACTTGAGAACGAAATTTCAGTCATCTCATGGCTATTAGCTTTAAAAGATTTTAACTATCGCTTAACGCATATTCCCAAGTAAATATGCACTAAGACAATTTCTGCAAAAGTTTGTCTGGGTAAACGAGCTAAATAGAAGATGCATAATACCTAGACGCAGAAATATAGTGAAAAAAGCTTTAATAATAGTGAATTAAGTTTACAGGTTCCACATAAATAAATCACATTCAATTATGTTTAAAAATCCAAAACTTAAGAATGGGAAGAGCAAATTTTGAAATTATATAATGATTTATTGCTTAATCCGCCTGGAGCTCTGCAGAAGTTGCTATGGCAACGCAATCACTTGTTACTGAAGTATGTCGATGAATAAACAGATTCATAAACTTGACATTGCGAAACAAAGAATATAATAAATAGTTATTCTAATCAGTAATTAAGTACTGTTTTATTTAGATCATACGTAAAACTGAAAATCACTAAAAAGAAAAGGAAAAAAAAAAAAAAAAAAACTTAATAAGTTCTGCTTTTTCACCATAATCTGTCATTTGAAAAGAAAGCCCTTTATTACTTAAATACAAAAGAAAATGAGGTAAAACATCATATAATAGTCAAAGAAAAGAATTTGCAATTGGTACATACCTTTCAGCAAGCGGGCAAGGCACTGCGTCTGCTTGAGGTCATCGTATACAAAGTTACAGACAGATTTACGAATAACTATTATGATAAGAATAATTCAGTATTTAATAACAAGAATACTAGACTTTAAATTCAAAGATAAAACAATAAAACACGCGATCTGCAACTTTTGTATGCCACTCCGAAGCAACAGGTCCTGTCCATCCAGATGCCAGCTTTAAAATGACGCTTTCTTTTGATCACTCTTGATGAAGTGGTAAATCCATTCGCCTCCCCCACCCCTCTCTCACCTACCCAAGTGGCTAAGATTAATGCAAAGTACATTAATTAGCGCGCATCTGATTTTAAAACATCCATTTTAATCAATGAAATTCACAAATATTAAGTCATATAAATTTATATCACGTCAAAATACTATAGTAGGTACATTATAATATTATGTGTAGCTAAATTGTATTCTGTTTATAAATAGAACTTTCGTCGCACTATATGATTTAGCGGAAGAACATTAATAAAGATGTATATTGCAAATATGGCGATTGGCAATGAATATGAAAATTATTATAATTGCATCATCTTATACGAGAAACCTGTGAGTACGAAGATGCAAATATGTTTAACATCCTTCTAACATATCGGACGATGAATGAATGGGTGAAGTGATGCTCAAATGAGCCCGGGGTTTATAGAGCTGGGAATATACCACTGAAATTTAGTAGAAATCTCCAAAAATTGATATTTGCGTTTCCATGATTTTAAAATTACATAGGGACCATAAAGTCAAAATGTTTTTTACTTTTTATATTATAAATGCCAATATTTATATAAGACTGACTCCTTAGTGCAGTGGTAGCGCGCCTGCCTCTGACACGGAGGACCCAGGTTCGATCTCCTGTAGCGGCGCGGGGGATTTTTTCCCCGCTGGGAGGTCTAGCATGGGATGCACTCAGCCTCATTAGGTTCCTGAGGGGCCAGTTGAGAAGCTATTTGTTTGAGAAGTAGTGGCCCCTGGTCGAGAAGATCGCATAACCGGTCGGGAAGGACCGGATCGCTGAGTACGTCCCACCTCCAGTACTGCACCCCACTCATGACGCCTGAAGTGGGCAGAGGTGGGGGACGCAGTGGTTGGGCGGCAGGCCTTGGCTCGGATGGCCTGTTGTTCCACGGAGTTTTATATTTATATAACGTGTGTTAAAAATACAGAATAAACGTTTTTTTTTTTTCCATTTTGAAATTTAAGGTTTTTGAAATTTTTTTTCACTATATTCACTTTTTGAAAATGTTACGCACGATGCAGTTTTCATCTAATTATTCTCAAATTTCTCATGGAGATTTCCACAACAAACAAGTAAATACTTTTTTCCCCCTCTTTTGAACGGTCTTTGAGTTATTCATTTTTAAAGCTGTATAAAACTTAACCAGAACTAGAAATTTCAAATGACAGAATTTAAAAATTATGTTCTTTTGAATTAAGACTTAAGGCGGCACCGTGGCCGAGCGGTTAGAGCGTTCGCCTACCACTTAGACGGCCCGGGTTCGATCCCAGGAACCAGCATGTGGTATTCGTGATGGATGAGGCGGCGTTAGGGCGTTTTTCTTCGGGTTCTGCGGTTTCCTCCGCCACTCATTCCACCAATTGCTCCATCATTACCTTTCCAATCATCGATGTCGCCTGCATTTCATATCATCCTCTTCCTCACTCTCATACCTGGTGCTTGGCTGACTTCCAGGTGTTCACTCTGTCCGGTCCATAGGTTCCTGTGCTTCCCGACAGACGTCTGACCCTAGGCACTGGCTTGTAAGTCCTATATAAGGGGAGGATAATCAGGTAAAGATTAAAGATTCTTTTCCATACTAAACTTTCTTATGCATCCTGTTCACGGTAAATTATTAACTTTTACTTTATTTGCAACCTTGTATATATGGAAATCCATTTTAAATAGCTCTTTATACATGCCATCACTAATGTGTTGCTCATTCTTCTCGTTTCTTAATTTCCATTGTTTTTAAGCATTTTATTCACAATAATTATTTACTGATTATATTGCATAGAACAGCTACCGTTTTGTATGATGCTGATATTGATAATCTTGGTTACCAAAGCTTAGCAACAATGTTTTTTTCCTATTCTTCTTCACCAATACTGAAGATATATACTATATACTATATACTAGGCCAATAGTTTTGGACATAATATTAATAATTTAATATATATGACAAATATTAACACAATATTGTTACACATTAAATGCACATAATAAATATCAGCATGAATCAGCACCTGTCCATTTCATAAGAATCAAATAAATCTTTTGTGTATATAATTTCCATCATAAATTGATATACAATATTACGAGTTATGCTTATACAAACGTTCGACAGTAATGAGGTTTGTATAAGCAAAGCATTGAGGGAAGTATTTAGAACAGAATAAACTGTGTTTTTTGGACAACATATAACTGGAAGAAGGAACATTTTACTAAAATCAGAATAATGATTGAATTAGCCAAGTATCTATGAATAATATTTTAAAAAGTGATACATTCACATGGGTTTCTCTATCAAAGACAATTTACATATTTCCATTATTAATTATAGTGTTCATACAAAAGAGTAGGTTACAGTCATAACTCACATGATTCAAAAAATACAAAAAACAATGGAGTGGAGTAGAGCAAAGTGGAGTGGACCGGAGTGGAGTGGAGTAGAACAGAATCTTTATTGTCATACAATGTTTACAATGTCAGCCTAGGCTGGTAAACTGGTGATTCATCAATTATATAAAACTATTATTTATTTATATATAAAACTAATTTTAAAATCAAAGAGAAAACTAATTCTAATGTATAGTATGAGGTATTGTCAATTACAAGTAATGCAAGGTACTTATTATATTGTATCACCCATGAATTCATGTATGGAGTAGTATATCTTAACTAATAACAATTCTTTTACACTTTTATTAAACAATTTTAAGGTCTTTATCTCCTTGAATTGTTGAGGCAATTTATTATACATTTTTATACCCATATAGTAGGGTGTTTTTTCATATAGTGTTACTCTATGCATAGAGTATTTTATGCTGGACTCTTTCTGAGTGCTGTAATGATGATGATTTTGCTTTTTCATAAATTTGTCATAATTTTTATACACGTAGGTGAGTAACTCTAAAATGTTGTTGTTGTTGTTGTTGTTTTCTAGTGCCTTGCATCTGGCAATGAAGCCATTAGCATTCGTGCTTTCCAATACTTTTGAACTGTAGTTTCTTCTGATCTTAATGCTTCACAGGTCTTCAAGTGTTCTTCATTCATTTCTGCTGGATCGTTACACAGGACACATATTGGTGAGGCTGAGATACCTATTCTGTAGAGATGACTTGCCAAGCAGTCATGATTTGTCAATAGTCGGAAGGCTGCAACAGCGAATCACAGCGGTATAACTGTTTCATCTAAAATGGAGGAAATGTCATTTACATATGTGCTGGCCTATCACAGCACAACAGCGTCCCTCAGAGGCACATGAGGGGAAGGTCGGTGGATCTAAATACCACCTATTTAGTCCTCCCGGCTAGGTCCGATGGACCCGTTGACCAACGATAGGTGTGGTCCCCCTTGCAAAATGGGGGTTTAAGTCGGGTGATGTAACTGCCACATTGTAAAACTGGTGCCCGTTAAGAAAACAGTTATATGAAAGCCACATACATGAATATGAGTCCTAAAGATAAACATTTCGGAGTTAAAACTGTCCCCCAATCGGATCTCCGGGTGGGGACATCTTTAGGCAAATTTCATCACAACAATTCCAATACTCTAAAATGTATATTGAGGGCATTGGTAAAATTTCTAATTTTTTAAATAATGGTTTGCATGAATCTTTAAAGCTAGCAGGTGCCATTATGCGTATTATCTGTTTTTGAATTTTAAAAACTGTTTCCCATCCAGATGCATTTCCCCATAGTATTATTCCGTAGGCCAAGATTGTATTATTATTGCTGTTGTTATTGTTGTTGTTATTATTATTGTTGTTGTTGTTGTCGTCGTCTAAGTTATTTTGTTTCAAATTAGCATTAGCACTAGCAGCAGTTTTAAATTGTATAATACTAGTATTTGTTTTATTTAAGTTCATACCATTGTCAGTGAACCATTTATCTAAGTTATTTAATGTGTTACTTATATTAGTTTGAAAATTATGATGACTTATATTCTTTAAAATAACTCATGTGTTATCTGCATACAGTATTGGATTCCCTCTTATACCTTGAGGTAAATCGTTAGTGTACAGTATACAAGCAGAGGTCCCAACACAGAACCTTGTGGTACACCACTGGTATTTGTTCTCCATTTTGATTTATAAACTCCAGAGCTATGTTTAGTACTTACACTTTGTTTGCAATTGGACAGGTATGAATGAAAACCACTTTAAGTTTTGATCTTTTATATTATAATATTCTAGTTTTTTAAAGAAGAATTTGATGACTTACACAGTCAAAAGCCTTTGAAATGTCACAAAGTACTGCAGCAGTATTATTTTTTTGTAAATCGAAATATAGTGCTATTTCATTAACTATTGTGGTTATAGCTATAATTGTTGATACATTTTTTTCTGAAACCATGTTGGCAATTGTTTAATATTTTATTTTTTTCCAAAAAATCTTTTAGTCTGACGTATACTAATTGGTAGCACTATGTTACAACTCAGTTTTTTGCATAGAATATGATTCTGGAGAAATTTGGTTTCATTTCTCATTTGATCCATGTTTAAATAGGTGACAAACTTCCCGGTTTATGTCAAAAGTCTTATGATCCTTTGGATCTTGTGAGTTATGTTCCATCGCTTTTTTGACCAATCAGCGATCGGTAATTCCCTTACCTCCCTTTACCCTTCGCCAAAGTATCGCTCTGTACTTAGGTTAAGGAAGGACTGTGCTCTCAATTTTTTATAAATACCATGAAGTTCAGCGATTAATCTGTAAAGATTTTTAATATAGTGATACAAGAAAAGGTGTCACCTGTTGCACCATGGAAACGTGGAGCTGCTCCTGAAATGTGGAATAGAAGTCAAGTCAAATTAGCAAGGCTGCCAGCGAAGTTGCTATCTATGAAGTTGCAAAGATAAAATAATCTTTAATGTTCCTAAACATTTGTTTAATTAATTTTAATTTATTCTTTTATTTATTTCAGTGGTCAGCTAGCTCCTTTTGTTGGTGACATTCAAGTGTTGTTCTTAAACGTTTACCATAAAATCTCACAGATCCAAAAGGGTACTTTTCAAAACTCTCATAATAGAGTCAAAACTCACATGATTCATAATTAAAAGTCCAATAAGTTTCATTCTTTCACAAGCAAACACAATTTGAAAGGCAATTCATAATATTTGGGCATACCTTTTCATAATAAAAGTGTCCACCCAAATGGAAATTGAGTTTAACCAATGCAAATTTGTTTTCAGTTGTTTACCAAAACTTAGGCTTATGGATCATGTGAGTTATGACTTTAACCCACTCAAAAGTTATTTTTGTATGCATGTTACATTAAAAATATTTTTCTCCAAGAATGATTTTCAAATAAAGCAACTCTTAAGTGAAATTACAAGATTGCATAGAAAGCAAATATTAATGTAATATTGTTAATTACACTGTCCTCAATTACCAGTAAAAATATCTGCACTTATACCCAACATCCTGCATGATGCTTTTGCCTCATCTATGCCAGTTCATTCTTCCTTTATATATTAAGTGCTTTTAAACAGTTATCTTGGAAAAGTACTGCCCCTTAAGCATGTATTAAACTATATGGAGTACGGTTTTAGAAGGCACATGAGCTCAACCAATGCATGCACACGGTGGCTGCACTGCTGCAAAGTGATGCACCAGAGAACGGAAGTTACGAGGAGGGAACGAGGAATGAAACATTTGTTGTGTCACAAATTGTCATATCGTAAACTTACGCAGCAAAGGATAATGATGATAACATTATAAACTGTAACACTTAATATTAATGTACTTATTTACAAGCACTTCCTCAGATGCCAATTCCTTAAAAAAACTGTACAGTTTAAAAATAATATTTCTGGCCTGAGAGAGGAGTACTTCACCCTTAGTACCTGCGTCACTGGAACAGGCTTTAAAAGTGACATTGTGAACACTTCACTAAACACAATGTAAACATGTGAATTTTCTGCTTATTGTCACAGTTACACAAAGCACAATTTGTGTTACAAATTATTGCTTTAGACAATACAAAGGTATTTTTCAGTCATGACGAATTGTGCAGTGGTTTATGATCAAGTTCCTTTTGCCTCTGTAAGGCCAAGGGGGTGTCAGATTATCTTTCCAACTTCCATATAGTGCATAAACATTGTGGACTGTGTGTCATTAAGTACAGTGCCATCTCACATTATCAGCAACATCTTGTTTATTTCAAGGAAGGAAACAGAGATGCACCCCACATCATCAATTTGCATATGTCAATAGTGCAGGCCCTAGCAAGGTCATTCACCAGGTCTATAAATACCCCTGCATATGGTAAGATAAACTTTCAGTTACATATTTTTGGTTACAGTGCAGCTTCCAAGATTTCAGGCTTACCGTTAGTGTTGAGTGAGTGAGTGAGTGAGTGAGTGAGTGAGTGAGTGAGTGAGTGAGTGAGTGAGTGAGTGAGAAAGTGAGTGAGTGAGTGATTGGGGTTTAAGGGCCCGTCGACAGCTATACTCCATCCAGCCTTAGATCCGCACCTTGTATCCCTCCACGATAATCTGAAGCTATCACCTGCGACTAACACAAAACAAACGCCACGTGGACTCATACCTCGTATTTATGTTGCAACTGAACGATATTTACTCAGGAATTTTAGAAATATTGTGTTACATTTAAGTAGTCTTTACCAGGGTTATCGTACATTTTGAAAACACACAGATAATCGTCGCTATTTAAGGTACTATATTTTATGGTGTGCTTTGGTTTCGGCATATTGCGAGATCGTTGTTGATGGCTTGTGTTTACACCAAGGGCGGATCTAACAGTGGAACGATTATAGGTCATTAGAGCCCCAGCCGTTAGTGTTGTGATGAGTTGTTTGTGCCAATGAAAATGTTGAACGAGAAGGAAAGACAAGTTAATATGACAATGGAAATTAAACTGAATGTGTTAAAGAGACTGGACAAAGGAGGACACATTATTATTTAATACATTTTAAAATATGCTATAGATGTAATATATGTGGCGGCACTATGGTCAAGAGGTTAGACCATTTGCCTAATGCCTAGGCGGCCTGGGTTCGATCCCAAGGACCCACATGTAATTTTTGTGGACGAAGTGGCATCTGGGCAAGTTTTCTCTGGGTTCTCCTGTTTCTCCCGCCACTCATTCCACCAATTGCTCCATCATCACCTACCAAATCATCCATTTTGCCTGCATTTCATATCATCCTCTTCCTCACTCTCATACCTGGAGCTGGGCTGACCATCCGCTTCAAGGTCTTCACTCTGTCTGGTCCATAGGTTTATCTGCTCCCCAACAGGCATCTGACTGTAGGCACAGGGTAATCAGATAAAGAAGAAGATATCATGTAATTACATTAAATCATATTTAATCATAAAAATTATATTAATTGTATGTTGAGGAATGAAGACAGTGGGGGCAACCACATCATTCCAGAGGACGGTCAGGGTGGGAGGTTGCAAGGAGGAGACATGTGAAGTGAGGTGCAGGGACCTTACAATTCCTTTATTACCGATACTTCTAAAGCGCACAATTTTCCTATCGGTTTTAAAATGTTTTCTTATATAGGAAAAATCATGATATGCCAACAAACCACGGCAACTCTTCGCTATTGCGCATGAGTGGAAGTGAACACCAACCTAATGGAGTGAAGATCGCTTGATTCCTGGGTCACTGGGGTTTAGCTTCATAAGTCCTACAGATACAGTGTATCTTCATTCCTGTACTATATCTCTTGACTGTGCTTCTCGGCTTAGGGACCTCAATTGGTTGCAATTCGCATAAGAATAGTGGTTTTGTTAGTTGTATGTTGGCAAATCTGCATTGTGAATGGAATACAAGCGAAGTGTAACGAGGAAGCAAGGGAACGTACGGCGGTTGTTTTGAAGTGTGCGTATAGTGAAATTGAGCATCCTCCTCATTTGATTTTAATTTGTACAGTATCCTTTGAGCTGCTAGTTGTAGTTAGTGCATAATTCGTATCTTGGGTTAATTAAGATCATTTTGTTCAAACAAGAGTGCAAAAACCTTTATATATATAGACAAATAATACTTCCAAATTCCACCCTTAGGGGTTGGTAAATGTCGCACGATGTAGATCTCAGTAAAAAGGAATTAATAAATATGGAAATAAGTGTAATTAAGGACATGAATACAGTAGAAATAATTATGGAAGAAAAGAATGAGAAAGGAATAATAAGTAATAAGAGCAAGAAAATATTGTATAATTACAGAGATTCGGGTCCATATTTTGTTATTATCAATGGTAACCAAGGCAATGTAAACAGGATTCATCCTATGAAATATGGTAAAATGATATTTGAAAATGGATTTAAAGCAAAAGAAATCAAACCAATTGGAAGAAATAGAATTGAAGTATACTTCAATCATTTCCAAGAAGCCAATAACTTCTTAAAGTCAGATTTCGATAGTAAATATAATGTGAAATCATTCATTCCTTACTACAACTGCATAGTCAAGGGAATTGTAAGAGGAATCGATGTTGAGTTATCTGAATCAGAAATCCTAGAACAAACAACTAATGATAGAAATTATCAAATTCTTAAGGTGCACAGGTTTGTGAAAAAAGTACCTGGAAAGAATCGGGACGATATTCAGCTGCTCCCCACTGAAACAGTCTTATTTACTTTCAGAGCACAAATGCTTCCCAATAGAATATATATTTATGGCATATCATGTCAAGTAAATGAATTTGAAGAGAAACTCTTTCAGTGTAAAAATTGTTTGCTTTTTGGCCATTCATTCAAAACCTGTAAAAAGGAAGTTAGTTGTAACAAATGTAGCTACCAACACGCTGAAAAGGATTGTAAAGCAAAAACAGAAAGATGTATCAATTGTTCCATGAACCATAAAGCAAATTCAAAGGAATGCCCTAAATATTTATTCGAAACTGAAGTTCTAAAAAAAGTGGGAGAAATGAGAGTTTCAAGGTACGATGCTATTAACATACTGAAAGGTAATACAACCTACGCCGACAAGGTAAGCCAGAAAAGTGCGGTAATAGAAAATCCGAAACTCAATTCGCTATGTGTCATTGCCTCAAAAGAGTTAAACAACTTTCATAAAGAAAATAAAGTTTCTTCCATTAAATCTAAGGAAGTACCTAGTGGGTCTCTTACTAAAAAAGCGGTCAAAAAAAGGAAACCTAGTCCCGTAAACAAAGTAGGAAGTACCAATAAAATCCCAAACCTGAACAACGTGTTGATCAACCCAAATGGCAGAAATCAAGCACAACATTTAATTTCGAACATACCATCTATCCATAAAGAAACTAATTCCGATGAAAAAATGGAGAGCGAATATACAAATCAGGAATCAATCACTCTTGCTTTAGAAAATAACTGTAGTATGGAAGTGAGTGAAGTAATCATTCCTAATC
This sequence comes from Tenodera sinensis, assembly GCA_030765045.1. Classification (NCBI taxonomy): domain Eukaryota; kingdom Metazoa; phylum Arthropoda; class Insecta; order Mantodea; family Mantidae; genus Tenodera; species Tenodera sinensis. The sequence goes on from CM060971.1 coordinate 110,554,857, forward strand.
AGGAGAAAATATCTCAGGATATTTAGTTAACTTACTACAATGACGCAAAGCAACAAGTTCAGGATAGTGGAAATAAAAAAATGTAAAATTATATCATGGAATGCTAGAAGTTTAAACAGTAAAAAGAATGAACTAAACAATTTTATACATAAAGAAAATATAGACATTTTTATGATTACCGAAACATGGCTTAAACCAAGAAATAAATTTCGAGTCCCTAATTACAAAATTATTCGATCGGACAGAATGAAAACTGGTGGAGGAGTTTTAGTTGGATACAAAGATAATATATTATCTAATTTTGAAATTATTGGAAATTTAGACGATACAGTACAAGGAATTATGATTCAGTTTGGTTCAATCAGAATATACAATATATATAAAGTTCCAAATTCTATTATAAGTGACACTTTCTGGAAAAGAATCTTTTACTATAGTACTCAAGAAGAAATTATTATTAGTGGGGATTTTAACTATACTTGTTCAAGGAAGGATGGCAATTTTAATTTCATGAATATTCCTTTTGTCAAAAAATTGGCAGCAGAAAATTTATTTATCTTAAATGATGGTACTCCCACCAGAATGGGAGCTTATAATCAAGCGGATACGTCTCCAGATTTATCATTTGCATCAAAAAATTTAGTATCCAAAATTTATTGGGAAGTATATAAAGATAACTTAGGAAGTGACCATTTCCCTATAATTATGAATATGGGAGATACTAGCTCCAATGTAAATATTAAAAATATCAAAACAAGAAATAAAAACATTGACTGGATAAACTTTCGTAAATTCTTTGATTCAGCCTTGAGTAGTGATAGTTTGGAGGAAGACAATGTGATTAATATATTTTATACACAATTACAAAATTATTTGAACTGTTTTCATCCAGTCTATTATAAAAACAAATCTAAGATTTACATAAAACCCATTTGGTGGAACAGTGATTGTCAACTAGCAGTAAAAAAGAGGAAAGATGCCATTAAAAATTTTTGGAAAAATAGGAATCTAGAGAGCTATCTAATTATGAAAAAAGAAACCGCAATTACAAAACAAATATTAAATTCGGCAAAAAGAAATAAATGGAATACATTTTGTAATTCTCTATCTCTACAATCTAAAAACATTAATCAAATTTGGAGAGATATCAGATCCTTCTCAAAAAATAATGGATCCAGTTATACTCAAATTGAAGATTATTTTGATTTACAGTATAGTTTCCTAAAAACCAATGCCCCAGGCTTTGTATACTCTAATTTCCAACAAGATTTACATGAAATAAAGGAAGATACAACTAGTATTGTGGGAAATGCGGATTTAGTTAAAGAAATCAAACTTAGTGAGATACTACATGTTCTTCTAAGGCATAAGAACAACACTCCGGGTCTAGATGAAGTAAGTTACCAGATGATGCACAATCTATCAGAGAATACTTTAAGAACATTGAGCAGGGGATTCAATTATGTTTTTAACAGTGGTAAAATTCCCGGATACTGGAAACAATTCTATATTGTCCCTATTAAGAAACCATCTAAGGATACAAGTTTACCTAGTAGCTACCATCCTATAGCACTATCCAGCGTACTAAGGAAGATTTTTGAAAAGATATTGGCTAACAGAATTACTTTTTATTTGGAAAGGTATGGTTTATGGCCTAAGTTTCAGTATGGTTTTAGAAAACACTTTAACACAGCAAACAGTTTAGCCATTTTAATTACAGAAATTCACTCAAGCTTCCTGAAGAAAAACTGTTTATTAGCACTCAAACTTGACAATAGCAGAGCCTATGACTCCGTTCAATTAAATTTATTAATGGAAACATTAAAAGAAATTAAACTTCCTATTAAAATGATAAGATGTATTATAAATTTGATGATTGACAGAGAGATCGCATTACATCCTAGAGTTCACTGCTCAGAAACAAGAACAAAAAGCTTGGGTTTACCCCAAGGATCATCATTGAGTCCTATCTTATATATTTTATACACACTAATGTTAGAAAAATTCTTTAACGCGGAAATACAGGGACTTGCATTTGCAGATGATTTGTTATTATATACTTCTTGTAAGCTAGAAATGATGGACAATACTATCGCGAAGTTTGGTGAGAACATCAACAATATTATCGGAAATTTGGAGAATAAAGGAATTCTCATAAATTCTGAAAAAAGTCAATGGATAATTTTTAGAAAAGGAAGGAAAAAATTCAATAAAACACTTAGAGTGGGTAATCAAGAAATTGCTTCTACCTCCAATATAACGTTTCTGGGAATGGTTTTAGATAATAAATTATGCTGGAATCTTCAAATAAATCAGATAGTAAGAAAATTAAACAATATATCCTATATTTTCAAATATATTTCTGGAAAGAAATGGGGAGCTCATCCTTATTCTCTACGAATATTATATAACAATTTGATAAATTCTACATTGGAGTATGGAGCTATACTATTCAGCAGAATATCACGTAAAAGCGAAGATTTTTTGAGTTCATCATTGTATAAAATAATTAAACAATGACTGGGCATTTCTGGAACACCCTCAAGAACTCTTACATTTAAAGAATTTGGGATCATTCCGTTTAGATTAAAACAATTACATCTAACTTGTAAATTTGTGGTTAAGTTGGGCTACTGCTTGGAAGATAAGCTTGTGGAGTCTCTGGATCAATTGTATGCATTCAATAATAGTAACATTTTAAATTACTTCAAGGAAAATTTCAACATCATGTACATATGGATTCTATACAGAAACATGGTAAAGAAAAATGGTACTCCTAGACATCCTACATACTGTGTTCACTGGAATATACTTCATTTTCAGTTAGATGTTGATACCAATACTTTCATAAAAAATGTACACAATCCGGTACAATTATACAGAGAATTTACAGATACTTATCCGGTTAACACATGGGAATATTTTTTCACTGATGGATCCAAAAATAGAGAAGGTGATGTTGGTGCAGCAGTATATTTAAGCAAATCCAAAGACCATATTACAGTTAAAATGAGTGATGAATTTACAATATATTCGGCTGAACTTATTGCTATTAGAACTGCAATAAATTATATCACTACAAATAAGATAAAAATGAGCATAATTTTATCGGACTCCCTAAGTGTTTTGAATAAATTAAAAAATTTTGGACTTGCATGTAACCAGAATTTAATTGAGATGGAAATAAAATTAAAAGTGTATTATGCCTAAAAAGAAAATTGTCAAATTAAGTTTGTATGGGTTCCCGGTCACAAAAACATAGAAGGTAATATGAAAGCAGGCATGTTGGCCAAACAAGCAAGAAAGATAGAAGAAAAAATAAATGTACAATTACCACCTAAAGATATCTTGCATCATATGAAAAGTAAAACAACTTCACAATGGTTAAAGGAACATCCTGAAGACCATTGGATTAGCAACAAACAATATAATCCTTGGTTCAAAAATATATACTATCCTAGACAAGACTTGTGCAACATAATCAAAATGAGGCTAAATATTGCATTAACACCTGCATTTTTGTTTAAGATGAAGAAGAAAGACTCTCCCTACTGCAGTTGTGGTGAATATGGAAATTTAGAACATATATTATTAGGTTGCAACTTATATAAAAATGAAATTAGTGAGTTTTTGAGTTCTATTTATAATTTGGGCATACTGGGACCTATTAAAATAACAAATTTATTAAATTATAATCCAAAATTAGTATTCCACAAAATTATTAAACATATTAGGAAATGTAAAATTAAACTCTAAAAAGTATAGTACTCCAAAAAGCAGCTCATTTAAAAATATTAAAGGATGCTAAATTGACAAATTAGTCATTTAGTATAAACATTGGAGGAGGACGCTAAATGAATAAGTACTTGTATTCAAGAGCGTCGTAAAATAAAAAGAAGAAGAAGAAAAAAGTTGGTGTTCTGTGACATTTGTTTATACACCTTGTTAGCGGGAAAAAACATGTGTTTGCTAAAGTCATGTTTGGATTGCGAAAGAAAAATAATAAACGTGTTATTTTGTGTCATGAATTACTAAAAGTGAATAAAGCAGAGAAGTGAATGAGGCGTTGTTTAACTACAATAGAACTCCTTGAAACCATTTCAAGCCATGCTGGCACTGATATGAAGTTGAGCCCTAGATTCCAGATTTCATATTTAAACAAATTTTCATATTTAAACAACTATTAAATCAATAAATGACATTTAATTGTTTTTTCACGTGTGTTCTAAGTGGACTAAGGTTGGAAAGGTAGAATCAGATTCAAAATTTCAATGCCAGAGCCAAGATTTGAACAATAAAATTGATCTTCAGCTTCACATACTATTCCTAACCAATTGGGCGACTCCAAACAACAACTAGAGAGGTTATGGTGTAAAAAGTAAACTTTAACTTTAAGTATTACGTTTTAGCACCTTACCTTTAGTATCCAAGTGAACTGTAAAGAATGGATGTATAAATTCATCCTAAAATTGTAAAGGACAAAATTATACAAATGCAAACATCTACTAGAGTGTTCTGTGGCAAACATGCTTAAAAATTTTACTACAAATTCAGAAATATATAATTATAACACAAGAGTTAAATGTATATTACATTTAACCCCACATCATAATAGATTATTTCAAAATAGCTTTCATTATAAAGGTATCAAATTCTACAATAATTTACGTACCTTCGAAAATAAAAAATATACAATCTATTTCAAGTTTCAAAAAGCAGATTCACAAACTCTTCTTAATAAATGTTTTTATACAATTGATAAATTTTTGCATTTGAAAGAATGAATTGTATATTTTATGTTCTTGTTTAATATAAATACATTATCTATAAAAAGTTTTTTTTTTTTAATATTATGTGATTGATACTGCTTTTACTATGTAATACTTATGTAGATACATATTTTGACAATTCCATATTCATAATTAAAGGACACAATGTATGTTAATAATTTGTTTTACAAACCCGATATATCCAATATCATGTATTTGATCTAAGGATGATTAAATTGAATTGAATTGAATTATCGAGCGTCGCGGCAACGTGTGCAACTCGCATTTGGGAATTCCCGCGTTGGATCCCCGGCAACTGCGTACTCTGACATTATTATGACCCACGCAATAGATTTGTTTGGAGATGGCAGTGCACGAGGCCGAGGGTTCCCCTCCGTTATACCTAGGGTTCCCAGACATTTGGAAATTCCTGGACATCCCCTACAATTTAACCATTTGTCCGGCGTCCAGGGGAATTTTTGAAAAGTCTCCAATGTCCTACATTTTCAGAAACAAGCAGTGATCGTTAGAATATAAAATGGCAACTGCGAAAATTAAATGAATAATTGGTTATTAACCGCAACTGCAACTCGCTATGGCTACATGGGCTACAGTCAAAGAGTATATGCATCGTAACACTGAACGGTTGGTATTCTGTGGAGGCAAAGCAACACAATGCTAATGTTAAAAGAATATATTCACTAATAAGAGCACAGTCGGCAAATGAAAGAAACATTATATATTGATCCAGTTAGAGGTATTGCTTTGGTGAAGTACAATTTTAAAAACTTCAGTTGTGTGGAATTTCTTGATCATGTTTTAAACAAGCTAGATGTTTTGCGCAAGATTATTTATTCAGAGAAGTATAAATGACTGCTCATGATCACATTTAACACCGTGTTTCAGGATTTTAAGAAAATATTCGTGTGTATGCTTCTTGGTATATAAATTGCTTTTAAATTATACAATTTACTTTATTTTTGCATGGGCTGACAATGTCCTACATTTTGTTCTGCACTTCTTAACATTGTGTCCTACATTTCCGTAAAATAAGCTGGTAACCCTAATTATACGCTTTTTAGCCTCTTCCAAAGGATACTCAAATATTTGGCAGTATTATGGGGTACGGCATAGCTAATAATCACAGGTTGTTATCAAGTTTCATACGTATAAAATTGAGAGTAGCGAACCTTTTCTTCGGTTGACTAAAGCCATTTCAAGCCATTTCTTCGGGAGTGAGTATACTTAAATAAGGAGTAAGATTTACACAGTAATTGCTCATTGCTCATTCCACTGTACTTTCGTTTCATTTTAATCTTGTTTTGTCTCAGAAAACTTAATCCACAAGTGCTTCTTTTCAATACTAGTTTCATCTAAGAATTTGAATAGTTTATACACGTAGATATCGCTGCGCGATCAACACATAATATTCCTTTGCCAATTCTTGGTTGTAATCCTGGATCTCCTAGAAGATTAGATACTTATACATGCGTAGTTTGTAACTTCAAGCAACACCGTTTGTTTCAGTACCTAGCGTTAGCCTAGTCAGCCATTCGACATTCTTTCCTGATGTTCGAAGTTCTCTTCATATATATTGCAGTCCATTCTCTGTAAGATTTGTTTGTGGCTGCTCATAAAAGGTATTAATAATTGTGTGACACGTATGCCAATTTTGAGCCAATTTATACCGATGGTTCCCGGTGTGACAACAATAATGGCTGTGCGGTGGTTGCTCCTAACCAAACCATGATGTATAGTCTACCAAACACTCTCACCATTTTCTCTAATGAACTGTTTGCTATACGTTTCGCCATGGACTATATATCAAAGAATGGAAACTTCAAATCATTCATTATATACACAGATTCCCTTAGTGCATTAATGGTTATACAACAACGATCTCCTTGCCACACCTTGGTAAGGGAGATACGTGAATTATACAGTGAGCTTATTTCATCAGGTAAACAACTAATCTTGGCATGGATACCATCTCACTGTAACATACCAGGAAATGATTTTGCTGACACTGCCGCAAAAGAAGCTACCAAGCATCCTCCAAGCTTACCAGATCTTAAGCTACCTCATGAGGACTATTTACGGCATCTTAAAAGAACCATCCTACACCGATGGAAGACAGATTGGACAACTACATCCAACAGCAATCCTCAACAATTACAACACTAACCCGGCGAGACCAGGTGCTAATAACCCGATTATGCATTGGCCACACTGCGCTTACTCACTCCTACATTCTGTCCCGTGAACTTCCTCGTAAATGTACTCTGTGTGATTCTACTCTTACCGTTCAGCATCTGCTCACTGTTTGCCCAAGATACACTCACCAGCGACTTCAGTATGGAATTCCTGAGAACCTTCAGCTAGCTTTGGGTGATCAACAGTATCATAAGAAAATAATCAAGTTCATCAAAGCATGCAAACTTAATATTTAAACTCATTGTAAACTTCATGATATGTTTCCTCCTTTTTTTTTTCCTCAATGTTTAGTCGCGATATGACTTTTATGTTGAAGCGACTTCAAATAATAAATAAATTTAAAAAAAAAAATTAAAGGTACTATCTTCTAGCTATTAATACAACAGACTGATCTAAACATGCTCAGAGGCACATTTGGAATTCATAAGATTACACATCTAATTTTATTTATTCACATATTTTGTAGCTTAAGCTGGAAAATTCAAGCGTCTTCATACTCTAGTTTACGATTGTGTTCGTTTATAGCTAAACTCAGTACAAACTTAGCTGTTATTCGCTAAATCGTAAGTATTGACTTAAACTATCCTAGTTTTTAGCCCAAACGTATTTTTATTCACTTCACCAAAGATCTAGTCTTTGCGGTATCTGCAACCTGGTTGATAATGCAGTTGCTGCAGTAGTGGGTAAAAAAAAAATCCACCAATTAGTAGTGGCGGCTCGTGACCTAAACTATAGGTGAAGCTTTAATCAAATAAAGATCACACGCAACATGTCTATTTCTTATATATTAAATTTATTCTTCTGTCCTTTCTGTTGGCGTATCTCTCAATTATGTCGTCATGAAAAGGCTGCCTCTTTTTCAGGTCATTCAGCAAGCCCTTGTGGATGAAGATGTTGGCTAGAGATGTTAGTCTTTCCTGGGTCATAGAGCTCCGCAAATAAGTATTTATGCGCTTGAGAGCAGAAAAGCTTCTCTCCACTGAAGCGGTCGTTAACGGCAGTGTTACACAAACGAAGAAAAAGTTTGTACACCTGTTGAAATATGTTACTGCTTTCTTTGACCAACTTCAATGTTTCATTATGCTAGTATTCTTCGTTTTCATAAAGAATCTCAAGTTCCGTTTTCAAACGACTTATTTTAAATAAGTTCGGATATGTTTCCTGAAGAGGGGTGAGAGCATCAATGGGGAAAACAGTTGAATGAAGCAGAAACCTCGAAGAATCAGCGAGAGTGCGAAACTGAAGATTTCCAAAGTCTTGGAATTTAATCTTGGATCAAATCTAATATTTCAAAATATAACAATTTGCACTTCTGGAAAAGTTCATCTTGGGACAGTTTAGCACATTTTCGCCCTTTGTTTTGCTGTTCCAAAAAATTTACGAAAACTTCATCAGTGTTTTTTATTGTACATGATGACTGTTTTCTATTTGCTTCTGACAGAAAACTATAAAAAGTATTTTTAAGAACATCAAGCAGAAGACTGGTAAACTGAAAGATCTCATAAAAACAATGACAAAAAATTAAAATTAAAGATCATTCAGGTTATTGAGAAAACTATTTGAAAGCTACTATCTCCTAAAAAACCTTACTGAGATCATTCCAGTTTTCTTCAACCACTTGAAGCAATTTTGAGTACGAACTTCATTGGGTGTTTGTTGCAGTGGGTACACGTCGCTCTAAAAGGTGTCTAGGGCATAACTTCTCTTATCAGAGCCATGAAAAATGAAGGAATTCCAGCAGTATGAACAAAAAAGATGCGGCATTGAGAAATTCCATTCATTGTGCTTTGTATGATTAAATTCAGCCCATGGGCTAAATAATGAACAAAGACTACCTAAGGTGCAAAAATCCGTTACCTTTTTTCACAAGTTATTTAAATGTCCAGACATGAGACGGGCGCCATCGTAGCACTGTCATATTCACTAATAGCATGGAGTTGCAACACTGAATTAAGCAAGGCAAACAATGCTTCAAATGTTCTATAGCAACCGACATCAAAAAAGCCCAAAAGGCGTTCGGCTAGTTTGCCATTGGCATCTACCAGTCTGACAATTATGGAACACTGCGATCTTTGTGTGATATCTATAGTATCATCAATTTGAACTGCAAAAAGTCGCTGCTGCATATTTCCAACATAATATAATCATCAATGTACTCCGAAATACAGTCAATAATCTCATTCTGTACTGTTTTCGAATCCCTAGTGAAGATACTTTTTATTTTATTTTAATGAGTCTGAATCTCCAACGGCACTCTTTGACATTTCCCCTGATAGATGAGCTTTCATCATGACCACGAAAAGCAAGCACTTGTCTGGTCAAATACATTATTGCTTCAATTATGACCTTAAAAACTAATCGGTTCAGTCTCACATTTTCATTATACTGAGTAGCGTACAGTGAATGGCCTTTCCGTGGAGGGTCGAACGTTTTTAGAGATGTAAAAGAGTTTATATGTGTTGTAGATGTCTTATGTTTATCCATGCTGGGGCTAAATGCGCTAAATTTGCGAAACTCCTATTCGAGGGCGTTTTCTCGGTTGCGACAACATGCATGGTCAGCAATAAAGTTCATTTACAACTTCGCATGAACTATATAGTCAGCCACACATATCATAATCTTTTATATTAATATACCTTTGGACGTACTCTTTTGCTTCTGCTAACACTGCACGTGCAGAAGAGCTAGAGTAGGCCTTCCCTGTTTTACTATCACTAATTTACCCTCGTATTTCAACTGAAAGTATAGTCGTTTCGCTAATTGTTTTACTATGCATTGTTCATCCATTTCGAGTGAGTGAGTGTGTTGGGTTTAAGGACCCGTCGAGAACTTGGTCATTAGGGCCCCTCATCCATTTCGAAGCATTAGCACTAGCAACTGTCTTGGTACACTGCACACTATGAAATATAAGTAAATAATACTAATACAACTGTTGAGGACCGTAACAATCGCACAATTAAAAGCATATTCTGTCTTGCTTTTAATTCCACGTGCTATGACTGTGCAGTCAGTCTTGTTCACACGACACATTTCGGAGATGCTCGACGCGGGATTCCGAAGCCTTGGTATGCTTATTTCTACAGTTTGCCACCTTACCTCTCTCTTCCCACATCTTACTGGAGGCTGCGGCAGCAAGCATCCGAAGGCTTACTCGCCCCTTTGTTCAATGGTAGAGAACGAGACATACTCCATCCTATGAGCTAATTCTTCACGAGGGAAATTGGCTAGTATTACAATTATTATTAATATTACTCATTAATTTCTAATTTACTTTGGGTATGGGCTTCGGTGATAGCTTCTATAGTCCACAATATACGCTACTGACACTATATAATTTTGTGGATTCATTTCTCCACTAACTTTAACTAAACAAAACACTAAGAAGTTGCAGTGAAGCTAACTTCAGTCAAATGAATAAACAAAATGGGCAACTAGAGTACACAACTACTTTACCCGAACAGTAATTTTATATTGCTTAGTTCATTACAACTTGTTGGGGATGCCAAAGATAATCCTAGCGAGAGAGAGAGACAGAGGCGGGAGGAGGTCGGGGGAATGAGTCAGCTTGCCTTTCACGAGGGCAAAAAATCGACAGACTGGCCTCTACAAGAGGCGTCGGTCTGGGTGGCTCAGTTGGTTAGACGCTGGCCTACTGATCCCAAGGTCGCGGGTTCAAACCCGGCACAGGCCGATGGTTTTTAAGTGTTCTTAAAAACGACAGCTCTATGTCAGTAGATCTGCGGGACGAAATTCCGGCACACCGGCGACGCTGATGTGATCCTGGCAATTTCTACAAGGGGCTGAGGTTCGCTAAATTCCTATGCTGGGTAGCTGCACTTTGCCCTCGAAGCAGGTCTATTTGACAACACATGGAACCTCATATCCTGTTTTGTTGTTATGACAAGTGGGTTTAAATATGCAATTATATATCGGCTGACAGAAATAGCTGCACCTTTTGACCCGCAAAGTTAACTCCCTGTTCAAGGCTACAGTGCCAGCCAAGCCAGATAGCTGGTACCTTTCACCCTTCCTTTTAGCTATCCTCATAGATATATTCCCGACTAGTTGTTGAATATTTAAGCGTACAAGAAATTAAACATCTATATCATATTTAATACAACTAAAAGTGGATGGCTCAGTTGGTTAGACGCCGGCCTACTGATCAGAAGTTCGCGAGTTCAAATCCGGCCCATTGTGCTTGAAAACGACAGCTCCATGTCAGTATATTTATTGGCATGTAAAAGAACTACTGCGGGACGAAATTCCGGCACTCCGGCGGCGCTGATATGATCATGGCAATTGACAGCGTCGTTAAACAACAAAATAATTTTTAATTTCTACTAAAACTGGTGAAGTGGAGCTTCACTAGCTTCATCTGAATAGCCGCCACTGCGAGAATGCCAGAAAGGTTTATAAAAGGTGCTCTACCTGACACTCGATCCCAATACTTATGCCAACAATGGAATTCTAGTGTGATAATCTGTGAGGAATCTATAGCCTGTGCACAGGAAGCGCGCAACAAAGGTTGGTGTTCTGTGCACGCAAGTTGGTGTTCTGTGGTGCACGCAATACAGTTCAAGAAATGTGATGCGAAGGTGTGAAGAGAAATTAACAGTAAATAAGAAAACATGAATTGTTTGCGGCTTTTGTAAAAGAATTTGGAGTTGTGAGCTGTGACGTTTGGGCTAATGTCGGTGTGTGCTTTTGGCAGGCAAAGCTATTTGCGGAACTCGTCTAACCTTAATTTGCCAATTCTCAAATAAGGCGCATACGGAACGAGTGAAATGTGAGCAATCTAACCTGTTGATGAACCAGCAGGACACAACTCGTTTGTAGTCAATATTTTGCTTACGTTCGTTAGTAACTTTGCACAAACTCTTGCTGTTATCATTGTTTCAAACTGTTCCCTTGAAGCTATATATTTTAATTTACTACACTAAAATATAATTACCTAAGTACGCAAATAAATTCAAATGCATACTTAAGAGAAGTAAAGGTAGGTAATGTTTAGCGCAGACGTTGAACACATGACGTAACTTCGTTTTAAAGCTTCTTACGAAGAAGTTAAATAATGTTTAATTTCTCTTTCAGCATGTTTTAACTATTGAGCTGAGAATCTGTAAAGCTACGAAAATGGATGATCACCACTACGGAAATCCTAATAATGTGCAAATAGGTATTAATGATACCGGACTTACACTGGCTTTGCAGAGAGGAGATTTCAAAGCAGCAGAAAAGATTATAGAGGACAATACTGATGTATCAATTCTTAATGAAGGTATCTGTCACCATGTTAATTGGACTCGTTTTTACTTCATGTGAATAAATTGTGCCAGTATTCTCCTTGATTGCTTATTTCTGTGTGTATCCCACAGGGAGCATTGTTTGTAATATTAAACATAATTATACTGTATGCTTATCATTAAACACGTTACACCGACATACTGCATAGGGTAAGCATGCCATGGACAAAATTGGACTTTCTGGGTCCACTTAGGTAACCTCAGTTATGAACCTCCCCTCCGATCAAGTCGGTTGTCCTCATCACTGCTTCTAATTTGTGTTAAACCACGTTAACTGTTCCCACCCATTATGAACTTCCACTTCCATTTCTAAGTTATGGGGCAGTCTAATACTACTGAAAAAGCAGTTAGATTTCTTCTGACTGATGGAGTCAGAGATCCACTCCACTGTGACATCATGGAATGCAGTAATGTAATGACAGGTGTTCTGAAGGAAAACTCAGGATGGCATAGTGTTGTAGTGTCCTTCACATAAAGGCCGAAAATGGTCTATCATAAGTGGTTCTTTCTTGGAACAGCAGAAGATTCAGCTTGAGATCTTCCTCATGATAGCTTACTTTTGAACTTATGCATACACGTCACGTCGTGTCACATGCAGTGGTAGACCATTTGAGGTAGTGGCAGTCACATAGTACGACAGGAAGTAGTAGGGTGGAGCCACATGGTGTATTTTGAAGCAGTGGAGGGGGATGTGGGGTTACCTCAGCAGGTCCAGGCATTCCAGTATTATCATGCTATGCATAATGTAAACACAAGAAGATACAGGAATAAATTTAAACAAATAATTTGGCAAGGGTGGGAGAGACTATGTCAAGATGATTTATTTTTCTTCTAATTTGTGCAAAAGCTTCAGTTTTGCTGTGGCAGAGGGAGTCATAATCAGTTTCTAGATACTAAAAGTGAGATGGTTTACTGGCACTACAACACTTTCTTTTTTTAAAAAATGGGAATGTTTCAGTTCGTTTTCTTCCATCTTCAACCTGATGCTGACTGCTGGATTGTGGAGTCATTGTGTTGGAGATTGCAGCAGTGTCATCCTCTGGTGTCTTCCAGGAATTTCTTACTGAGGGTGTCACTTTGGGGCAACTCAAAGTTGAAAACTTGATCTTTATTTTTTAAAATGAATATATTCCCCTAGCTGTTAATTGTTTCACATTAGAGATGCTTTTCAACAGTCTAGGTTCAAGATCAATTTAATGATTTTCTTCAAAAGTGCGCTGCTACTGGCAATTTTTCCACTTCTTTATACTTAAGATTCCTGAGGTTCCTTAGACATTGTTTTCAATTTTCTTTTTGTTTTCCTTATATAAATTTTGTTGCAGTCATTTCAGTTAAACTGTATACTCCTGATTTTTCTATTGCTGGCATGACAACCTTCAGCCCAGAATGTAGTAGGTTTTGGATGGAGTGTGGGCTGTTAGGTGCCAAATTAATGTGACCTTTGAATATTTTCTGGAAGTGGGTATGGGCTTTGGGATGGTGTTTAAACTTCGTGTATATGCATTTTTCTTTTTCCCTTGACACTTTGATGGTCTCTTGTATCGTCTTGTTTTATGCCTTTTTTTTTTTTTTGTCTTATTGTTTTTTATTGAAACTTATTTTCTGCTACTCTATGGATCATTTATTTTTCTCTGTTAAATTCTGCTCAGTTGAGAGGAGGTAAAGAAGCCTGTGTATCAAACTGGTTTGTTTTACTGCATGAATTAGTTATGTGTAAAAATTTGTGTGTATGTTACATATGAGAATTTTTTTCCCAGGGGCATTTGAGAAGATTCCATTGGCTCTGGTATTGTCCAGTGATCCAGTAATGAGAGAATATCCAAGACATCTTAGATTAGCAAAGCTATTAATTGAGAGAGGTGCAAATCCAAATTTGAGAATTCCCCATGCTGAATGGCAAGGAGCTACTGCAAGTCCAATGGAGTATCTTGTGTACTTAATCAGACTTGCCAATGTTGTACGCAAAAAGGAAGCTGATGATGTTTACTCCAAGTAAGTTATGAAAGAAGTTATCAAAAGTCTATTGACAGGTGTTGCCAGATTAAAGTCTGTCCAAAAAGAAACCAGACTGTTCTTCAAATAATTTGGTTTACATTTTCTGCATTTTAATCACTTTTTCCCTGGTACTGGTTCTGTGTGATGTATGATAACCCAGTACAGTATGCAAAGGGAATGTCTTAAGTTAGGGGTTGCAGGGTATGCTCCTAATTATCAAGTGACGTAGTGTTAGCAGATGACACTAGTGTGCTGGTCACTAGTAAAAACTTAAATGAAGGTGTAAATAAATTGAATTATGTTATGTTTTGAACTGCATGGCTTACTGGTATAAAGCTAACAAACTATCTGTAAACCTAGATAAAACAAAAGTTTGCGTAAGCTTCGGCAGCCAGTGTCCATAATAATAAGTTTTTCCGGGGAAGGCCGCATCGTGGTTGTGCTGTTGTTGCCAACGTTTCACCCTACTATGTAGAGCTTCTTCAGGGCTAATGCATTCTTTGGCAGCACTGCAGGAACTGTGCTGTCTCTTCAACTTCTCGCTTATTACTAGTTAACTCTGACCATTTTTCATATAGAATGGCCAGAGAAAGCATAGAAATGTTTAAATTAAAAGAAAGTATCAACAGGGATAATGGAAGACATCTCCACACTGATAAGAATGTGAGGATTGGCGGACCATCAGCCAATGAAAACGAGAGGGCTGGCTCTAACCTCTATGGCCAAGATATAAATAAGCGAGAAGTTGAAGAGACAGCACAGTTCCCGCGGTGCTGCCAAAGACAGCATTAGCCCTGAAGAAGCTCTACATAGTAGGGTGAAACATTGGCAACAACAACACAACCAAGACACGGCCTTCCCCGGAAAAACTTATTATTATTAAAAACAAAAGTTGTTAAATTTATAACTCATCAAACATCACACACTCTTCCTTTCTTAGAAGTTCAAAATGATAATGGGGAAAGTTAACCTCCGAAACGCGTTCTGGAAAATTATAAATGTAAGTGTTGTTTAGTGTTATTAATTGACTCATCTTTTAAATTAAAAATCACACACTCTGATCGAAATTGGGATTAACAACATGTTATTAGAACAAATAGACCACTTCAAATTTCTGGGCCTTCAAGTAGACAAATATTTAGACTGGAAAACTCACATTAATGTTACCCAAACTCAGCTCTGCCTGTTGTGCTATCTGAACACTGGCAAACACACTCAGAACGGTTTACTATGCTTATTTTAACTCTATAATGGAATGTGGAATATTATTGTGGGGCAATTCAGTAGTGTAAACAAATACTTCCAATACAAAAGAAGGTTATAAGAATTATTTCCAACACCCATAACAGATGTTCATATAAAGATCTTTTTAGAATACTGAGAATATTAACGTTACGTTGCATGTATATATTCTCAGTCCTAAAATTCTTTATATGCGATCGATCCACATTTATAACAATGAAATTCATGAGATAGACATTAAACAAAAGAGCAGCATCCAGTACCCCAGTGTACAACTTTCTTGCTTCCAGAAAGGTGTATATTATGGAACCATAAAAATATTTCATGCTCTTCCTAATTATCTTAAGGAAAAAGTTAATAATTTCAATGTTTTTAATGGTTCTAAAGAGTACCTATGCTCAAAATCATTTTATTATGTACAAGATTATCTGAATGACAAATTATCCTGTTAATGCATATGTAGCTTTGTAAGTAATCTCTAGCTTCTTTAGTGACAAATCATTGTTAATTACAAAATATGCCATTCATTGCTAATTATAACTAAACCGAGAATATGGTAGGAAAAGCCCAGTGAAAGTTTAAAACAAAGTTCAATTTTATGTGTATATGTACATTATGTTAGTCTTAGAATTACAGTTTTGATTGTGTTTCTCCATTATCCCCCTTTTTTTTGTACACCTGAAAACATTGTGTTTTATATGCTATTGTGCATATTTATTGATATATTTGTACATTTCAATTGACATTTTCAATTATTTATTTGTGCCAACAAACTTACTGTTGGTGTTTTTAAACACACAAGCCGTGTATGGGCAATGTTTGAGAGGTAGAACTGGAACTTAAAAATTCTGGCCAGTTGTCACAGTAGCTTAATGGTTAGAGCACCCGCCTAGTAAGCGGAGGGTCTGTGGTTCAAATCCCAGCTGTGGCATTGAACTTTTAAAGTGACATGTTCAATGTTCACAGGCCCCCATGGCTACTTGTGAACTCACTGAGCGCAAGCCAATGTAATCTAGAGTTAATAAGAAGTTAGTGATCATTGGATTTTAGCTGCACTGATGTTTCAGCTACACTTTCCTGTCCCTTTGTAATTGCAGCCAATTTGACACTCTCTTGCATATAAAAATCGCCCCTCAGCAATGCTTTCCTGTTACACTTTATGGCTAAGGGCCCTCAGTATATTTCACTGTAGTTGTTAACTATGTGTATACTTTGTGCAACAAAGGATGATGTATATGTGCATCACATAGCAATTCCAGGACCAAACTCTATATTGGGCATTGGCAGGGTTTTCCCGATCGAGCCTTGCTCTGGCTCACTGCTAGCTTAGCGCCTCAGCGGGTTACATCAGTGGCGTGCTTTATTGATGACACAACTAATGATTCAGCAGGTCAAATTAAGCTGAAAGTCTATTGATCTTCTACTTCACAGCTTGGGCTTCAACCCGTTCTGGCTCCAAATTGCTCATGCCATCGTTTCTTTGGTTTCCCTAGTTTCCTTTTACGTTGTGGCTTATAATCTATAGCTGCTTTAGGTATTCTATTGTTTGGCATTCTATCCAAGTGTAACTTCCAATTTTCTTTATGTCTTAGTTATGTTATTTAATTCATCTACTTTAAATTCTTCGCAAATACTTACATTAGTCCTTCTATCCAGTTTTGTATATCCTGCTATAGATCTGAGGAATCTCATTTCAGCCAATTGTATTTTTTGAGGTATTGGTTTATATTGGTCCACGTTTCAGATCCATATGTGACTAGGTATTGACATGCACTTATACAAGTTAATTATCTATTCTTGTCTTACCATATATTTTAATGTTCATCTTAATGTTCCAGTTATGTAATTAAATTTGTTGAGTTTTCTGTACATATATAGTTCAATGATATGTGATATTTTACACCCAAGAAAATTGAATGTTGGCACATGTTCCAGAGTTCTATTTTCCAGTACTACTTGGAATGGGCTGGGTATTGTAACGATAAAAATAATGAAGAGCTGGGGGTTCCACAATATCCACAACAATTATTAAAAATATTTGTCCATTAGCCTCGCGTAAGTGCCATTTTATAATAAGCAAATTACTTTACTCACTAGCCACATGTTGTTGCACCATTTTGTAACGGGTTAATATAATTGTTATTAATTAGAGTCTTTCAACTGGACTGGGGTACTTTCCTTCCCTCCCTCTCTGCAATGGCTGAGAGTGTGGGGGAAGGGCGGAAGATGGGCCATGAATAAACACTACAACAGCGTGCAGTTCACATGAAAGTAATTGTTGGCCCATAGCCATAGGGAAATCACTATTCATTATAAGGCTAATTTTATACATATGAGACAGAATATTAGACCCCATTAGAAAATCGTTCATATAAATGTTTGTTAAAAGTGTATAAATTTCTAGTTCTTGTTTGGGTGTATCAGGAACTTATTTTTAATATTCAGGATAGCCAATGTTTTCTTGTTACTAGATAGTTTGTGTTTTAACAATAAAAACTATTTGCGCGGATGAAAAGAAAAATGGCGGTGTGTCGTACCAAAGTGACGCCAAGAACTAGTTCAGTAGCGCCTATACGCTCAAGATGATAAGACGTGTTTTTGGTAGCGTGTGAACATGGAACTTTCACCAAACTTTTATCCAGTGTAGATTCTACCAAATCATTTAATTGTGAAGGTCTTTGATTATTTAATATGGTGCTGAGAGTGTAAAATAACGAAGTGTTAATGAATAAATATGTTGTGATAAAGGAACATTGATTTATGCATTCCGTTCTGTTACCACGACCCTGTAGATAGGAATCGCATCTGCTATCACAGTATTTCATCTTTCTGAGAAGAACATTATTCATGCTGTTATGTGTTAATAATCATTTTAAAAACCGCACCACATATATAATATTCTCGTTAGCAATATTCACTAAAGTTATGTTAGTGAACTTTACTCCTTCGGTGACATGACTTCTGCGCAACTTCCCCCACTATCAGCTTTCCAGATGAAGAGTTGCCACTGCATAGCTAAGGGACTTGCTTGTCTTGCCTCACAAGGTATACTTGCATTTCATTTCTCTGTCACATTGTAAGTCAATAATATGTAACTGTGGGTGTACAGGAACTGAATCAACATTTACAGCGAATACATCAAATTGTGTTTCTTGCCCTTTCCAGTCCTGGAAACGTCTTTTAAATTGTCCAGTGTCAGCCATATCTTCACCAAGAGTGCATATACATGTATTGCTGTGCCAAACGTTGAAACCCCACAGCTATCCACTGCTGTGACATCACTGGACACTGTTCTATAGGCAAGCTCTTGGACTTGTCTACTGCCCACTGTTCTGCCAGTACCTGCTCTATATGGAACCTTAATGTTCCTCCCCTTCAAAGTAATTTCCTTTGCAATAAAACAAGGAATGCAAAGAGAACAGAACACTAAATGATACATTATAAATGGTAATGTGTGTCAGTCATGGATAATATGGAAAGTGAATAAATTATATAAATTAATCAACTTGGAAATTTGATTCAGTAAACATTTTCCAAAAGCCATCATTTGTATTCTAATTGGTCAGTGGATGCTTAAACATAAATCCATTTGTAATATACAGCATATCAATACTAATACAATTATGGGGTGCCTATGACAAATGTTTAAAATTTCAGTATATTTTTAGTATATGTTTCAACAAAATTCGTAGTATTGTACTGAGTCATATTCCAGTAAAAAATGCAGCAGTATGCAAATGCATGTTGCAGTAGCTTAACATGTTTACTGGTTTTATATGTTTCCACAGCCATAATATCTAAGAAGTAATGGGGAGATATTTTTTGCTGAATTCTTCCCTTTGTTTCTTAGAACTATAATCTCATGCTAGACCCCATGCAATTCATAATTATGGACCAAAAATTCACTATTGCTCAATAAAATGCGAATGAAATATCAGCAGAATTTGCATTTTCTAATCTTGGATTCTCCATAACAATCTTCAGAATTCTGGAAATATTGTTCTTATCTTATTACCCTCCCCTTATGTAGAATTTACACCCCCTAGGACTTACAAGCATGTGCCTAGGGTCAGACACCTGTCGGAGAGCACAGGAACCTATGGACCAGACAGAGTGAACACCTGGATGTGGGTGGCCAGCCAAGCACCAGGTACGATAGTGAGGAAGAGGATGGTATGAAATGCAAGCAAAATCAATGATTGGAAAGGTAATGATGGAGCAGTTGATGGAATGAGTGTTTGGGGAAACTGGAGAACAGAGAAAACCCACCCAGATACTGCTTCGTCCACCATGAATATCACATGTGGGTCCCTGGGATCGAACCCGGGCTGCCTAGGTGGTAGGCAAACATTCTAATCGCTCAGCCATGGCACCTCCAGGAAATATTTTACAGCACATAAAAATGTTTTAGGGGTGAAATATTATCCATGGTCATTTTTATGTAAGGAAACAAATTAAGAAAATGTGCCTATCGTGCAATGCAATGACATTCAAAAAATACTTATTTGATTAACAGGGCCTTCCAGGAACCAATCGTCTGGTATGAATTGATGGTATATACTGTTTTTCCAATATAGTAATGTATTCGAGTATTTCATGTATCAATAGACATTCTGGTAAAGGTGAACATGCATGTGTTTAGAAATGTACTGGTACCTCACCCATCACATCGTAATTTCAACAGCAAGCACACTTTGTTGTTACTGAATACATCCAGACTATATCAGTATTAATAGTATAGATCTATTATTTTAACAACTAAGTCCCACCACACTAATTTAATAAAATGTTTAGATTTTATTATATATGAGAATCAGATGGCAGACTCAAGGCATAGCGGAATGTTTATTTTGAAGATCTAATGCTATTAGTTTCCACCCAAGTGGCATGAAATAGTGCATGAAAATGTTGCCAACCATAAAGATTAACAAACAACAGGTTAACTAACCTACAGTTACTAATACAGTTTATTCTGTTTAACCAACGGTTAGCAATAACCACAGGTTATCAAACCTCAGCTTAAACATAATTGTAATATGAACCCTAAGGGAATCAAAATGCTTTTAGCAGCATATTCAGATTTCTCAGCATTTTCATTTATCTAATAAATATTAAAACGGTGCTGAATGTTTACTTGGTTACAGATTTGAGCTGATGGATCCGCTGTTTACGATTGGCCTACATGATGAAAGTGACCTAACTGCTTCGGAGCTAAGGGAGCAGCTCCTGGAACTACTGGATATATTTTTAGGTAATATGAGCATTCTTTTTTTTCTTTTCAGCACAAAACACGGTAATCTTGAATACCAAGAAGGAATGACATTTCTTTTGCAGCTTCTTCGCCACTAATGAGTTGTGTACACATAGAAGGAGTGTTCTAGAAGTTTTCTACCTTACTCTGAAATAATGTAAAGATACCCAAATTACTCTCATAGTCATCAAGTATCGTCCTGTAAAAGGCACACTGTAAGGTTTCAGATGCATAAGTATAGTCAAATGCTTGTGATGATCATGTAAACAAACTAGTTATTTTATGGACTGTAAGACTTATCATTAGATTGCAAAGCCACACTATGCCAGTGACAAATGTGCCAAGCCAGCTAACAGCTATCAGTAAATGAAGAAGGGTGCACTGGTCTTCCAAGGTTTATATCCAGTGATTAGGTTTGTGATGTTTTATTTTCAGCTTACGGTGGAAACCCCAATGTTACAACAATCACAGCAAATTCAACAGTCTATCATGTAGCACTGTCACACGCTGACCCTGATATGGATCTTGTCATGAAGCTCTGTGAAGCAGGTAACTTATTTAAAATAAATTATCACTGTATTTGTGTACTCCATCTTTTTCTTCAAAATAATGTCCATGTAATTTTAACTATATGAAGCATTTGAGGCTGCCCATTAATTTGATTTCCATATTACATCACATAATTGTTGCACTTTTTATGCTTTCTTCATAAAGTAAAAATGCACGGTGCTACCATTATGTGAAGAGTAAATTATTTAAAACTGGCTGACTTAACTTTCAACAGCTATATACTGTAACAGGAGTAAGGGCAAGTCTGACTGTATTGAAGCCTGCCTATATTACACTGTTTGTAGTTGAAAAGGAGAGCAGGAAGAAAGGGAAACAAAACTGATGCAAACACCTATTCCAGTAATTAAAAAAATAACAATGTGACTTTGGATTTATTCAATTAACACTCATATATTTATGCCAACAAAGTGGAGAAAGGTTAAAACAGTCTAGCTCTCAAACATTGCCCATGCATGGCTTGTGTGTTTAAAAACACCAACAGTATTTGAGAGGTAGAATTGTAACTGAAAAATTCAATGCCACAGTCTGGTGCACCCGCCTGGTAAGGGGTCTGTGGTTCAAGTCCTGACTGTGGCATTGAATTTTTCAGTTCTGTCGCTTAAGATGATGAATATATGTCGCTTAAAGTCTCTATAGCTTTTGTTAGAAATAACATGTATGGGCCATGATTCTTTTTTTTATTTATTTTTTATTGTTTTAAGAGATAACACTTTCCTTGTCATTTTCAAATTTTAGCTTTTATATTTTATATTTGTTATGTTTTGTTAGCTATTTTGTTACTTCTGTATTAGTATTCTCTGTCTTTTTGGCAGCCTGTAACTGTGACAGGAAGATGTTAAAATAAATAATAGTAGTAACATTCGTCACAAAAGTTTTAAGTCTTATATCTGGGTTCTTGTGCTATATCGTGCATTTATGTACTGCTTCGTTATCCCTTACGCTCCACCCTCTCTCACCTCACTGCTTGAACTGCGCATCTGACTGCTCTCGTCTAGTTGAATTGACAGTAATACACAGTAATTGTGTATTGTTGCAGGAGGTGATCTGAATCAGACTAATGTGCATGGCACTACACCCCTCATGGAATTGATAACGTATGCAGAAGGCGATGCTGCATTGGATGTCCTGCGACAGATATGGAGTAGAAATCCCAATGTGAGTATCATGAAGAACTATTCTTTTTGTCATAAACTTGTAGGAGAAATTGTAAGCCCAGGATATTTAAATTGGAATAACTAGAATAGATGATTCATGGTGGTATTTGTTGCTAATTTTAGTCCCCCAAAAAATGTCAATTTTCAATTATGTGAATGTTACATTTTTATTTTTGTAAACTTTATTGTTGCATCCAAAATTGTTTGGTACAGTAATGTGGAACATGACCAACATTAATTATAAGTGTAAGTTGAGAAAAAGACAATCATTGCTGGGCCCTTTAACCAATGAAATAAGTAGTGAATTTTATGCAGAAAGGTTGCAATCTTGGCATCATATAATGAAGATGTGAAGTTTTATGCAAATAATGGCGAGTGCATGACATAATAAATGGAAGACACGGTGGTAATCCTAAACTATAAGAAGGGGTACCAAACAACCCAGCAACTTGTGCAGAGAAGTAATATTGCATAATAACTATCAATTAGTGAAAGAAAAACCAAAGCTTGTTGTAAAAGTGATGCCATTGAAGCTTCGCATAAAAAACAATTATAAAAGAAATCTTGCCATGGCAATAACCCGAAGAGTTTCAGACAGTGGCTTCAAGAACATGTTAGGAAATGAAGTGATTTAATTGAAAAAGCCTTACGCCCTTGCCATCTTGCTCATTATCTGTTATTCGCTACATACAACCCTCTAACAAATATCAGATTTGCTTCTTTTATAAAGAAATACCACCACAGAGTTCAAGCCAGTGACAAGTTCTCTTGCATATGCAGTGTTTTTTCTACAAAAATTATACTTTATGACAGTGAGATATGATGATCTAAATTAAAATAAATTTAGAGACTAAAAGCATTACTTATCTTAGTGATTGCTGCAGGTTCTTGAATTAATACACAAACATATGTTTCATGATGACTCCGTCACATTTTCAATGCTCTATTTAAAACAGTTACCATAGTTACAGACACTCAAATACTTAATATATATCTGTGTTGCCAACCTCTGAAAACAAACCTATAAATACAATCTATTGGTGATATTTCAAAATTCATAACGCAGTTCCTGTTTTTTAAAATGAATATATTTTCCCAAACCATTAAATAATGATCCATTTAATTGTTTTTAATAATTTAACCACAGGATTTATTTCATGACTAAATGATCAATGATCTGCCACAGCTCATTTATCAATCTGTTTAAATTTAATATTTCTAACATGCTCCATTGTTTCCAAATGACGTTTAGTTTTATCTATGTAAACCCTGTCACAATCCAAACAGGTAAATTGATAAATGCCATATTTTTTATACCTCGTAATTTAATCCTTTTTAAAAACATTCAGTAAATTTTGTATATTAAATTTATTTTGAGGGACCAAATTATTCCATGTTCCTTAAACATTTTTGTAAATTTTTTATCAGCCCAAGGATGGTAAGTAGGCTTTTTAAAAATATGACCAAAAAAAAAAGATTGTATTTTTAAAAAGTTTACTTACTATCCTTAGGCTAAAAAAACATTCACAAAAATGTTTAAGGAACATGGAATAACTTTTGACCCCTCAAAATAAATTTAGTATGCAAAATTTACTAAATTTTTCTAAAAAGTATAAAATTCCAAGTTATAAAATATCTGGCATTTATCAATTTAGCTGTTTGGCTTGTGACAAGGTGTTTTCAGAGGTTGGCGACACACACACATATATATATATATATATATACATACATATGAGTCATTCCACGTCAAATCGAACAAAATATGGCAAAAAAATGACCTTGATCTCTCAGATTTTCTTGAACTTTTTTTTTTTTTGGTGTTTTAGAACAAAATATATTTGATCCGTGTTTCTTCGTTTTATATAAAAAAATTTATTTTGGCAGATATTACTTTTTTAAATGTCCCAAAAATTGCGTGCTCCTCACTCTTCGATCAGTCATACCTCCAATTGTAATGAAGCAAATTACTTGATCTTTGACTCAAATTAAAGATAAATTGCAGTATTTTGTGAGGTATTTATTATAAAATTTTATTAATTATTATTAGTATTATATTTTATACGATTAAAGTTTTAAAGTTAGATAATAACATAACCTCATCCATTTAAAAATCTGGAAAAAAAACTAAAAATACAATGAAGTTTATTCAATATTCTCAGAAAAAATCAGAATGGAGTCTCTAATAGTTCAGTTATAATTAACTTACTTGCAAATCAGTGCAGCGGTGACGGCTACCTTAACCTCACACAATTGCCACCTTCCATTACGGCAACTGTCAACTGCTTGAGGTTCCATGAACTTTACAGCAGTACAGTAAGGAGAACACTGCTAGCTGACACTATTATATGTACACTATTAGTATCTTCAAAATGTTTTTAAAATATGCATATCAAACTGTTGGCGAATCCATAGCTTTTGTCTGTTTCATCAGCTCATGTTATATAATTGTGCGAATGAAACCATGCACATGGGGAGGGAGGGAGAAGGTAGTGATGTCTGCATGATCTGAGACAGTCCTTGCTAAAGCGTGCAGTTGAAGACATAGATCTTTGCGATAAAGAGTGAATATAGTGAATTTGTGAGACATTGATCATAGCGTAAATCAATTATGCCACCTGTACATTCTAAATTAGGAACCAAAACATTACACAGTCAGAGTAGAGAAATTATTTCAAATGTATGGACGTACATGAAGGAAGAAGGTAAAAGCAAAGCACTGCTTACACCAGAAGATTTTTTTCAAAAAAATTCAAAAGTTCAAAATCACGTATCAGATACCACAGGAGTATCAGAAAGATTGTGGAGACATTATGGAGACATTTTTCTGTATGGACTGTACTGCCTTAGTAAGAAGTTATGACTAGCATAGCTGACGCGGCAATTCGCAGGCTGTCTGCAGTCACCTTGCTTGTTATTCATCCGTGTGCGCTTGCAGGCCTCCAGAAAAAAAATTGTAGCAAATGCACTAATGCAAACTCCATAGTTTTCAACATCTTATTTTATAGATAAAATGTCAGGGAATACGTGTGTATTTTTTTTAGATTTTTAACACATCGATTTAAATTTTATTTTTGGTTTTACAAAATATACCATCAAAAAAACAGTCCAAAATTTATGTGTAATAATGATTGATCGAAAGTTGTTGAAAGTGTTATATTTAACCTTTCCAGTGCGCCAAACTCCAACTCTTAACTCTATATGACCTTAGAGTAACAAGTGATTTTATATCACGGTGCGCGCAGAAATTGCTTAATTTCTAATAGCCATAACTAAGCAAGTAATTTAAAAATACAGAAATAAAAAAATACGGATCTCCTTATTTGATGCCTATTATTAATAAAAAAATTTGAACCTCCTACGAAAAAGTCGTGTTTTACGGGTGTTCAATTTGACGTGGATTGACCCACATATATCAAGTATTTGAGAATCTGTAACTATAACTGTTTTAAATAGAGCATTGAAAATGCGATGGAGTTATCATGAAATATATGTTTGCATATTAATTCAAGAACTTGCAGCAATTACTAAGATAAGTGAAGCTTTTAAACTCTACATTTTTTAAGAGGTAGAACTGGAACTTAAAAATTCAATGCCACAACTGGGATTTGAATTTTTAAGTTCCAGTTCTACCTCTTAAACTTTGCCCACACACGGCTTGTGTGTTTAAAAACACCAACAGTAAGTTTGTTGGCATAAATAAATAATAATCTACATTTTTTATTTTAAATTCTGTTGTTTCACTGTTAACAGCTTCAGTTTTTTTATTGGGATATGATGGTTTTTTTCCCATAATCATAATAGGGGGTGCGGAGCATTCGACCCCACTCTTTCAACTTAAGACTTTATTACTTTCTCTGACCCCTCCTTATAGCAGGCAAGCATTGTATTCCATTGCAAATTTCAGTGTTCCAGCAGAAATATATGTTTGTCCCCCCAATGAATAAATAAAAATATTTTTAGAAGACAATCATCTGATGGAAAGAGAATAACTCAAAATCTAAAACTAAAAAAAAAAATCCCAAACTTGGTAATAAAGTTCAATATCTTCCAAAGATGTGGCACACAGATTTGCAAATAAATCTTCCACCTCAAACTACCCTTTACATAAACAAATTTGAGATATGTTTGATTTTCTGACAACTTATATATGTTATCATTTTGTTTCAGATATCA
Source organism: Tenodera sinensis (assembly GCA_030765045.1). Classification (NCBI taxonomy): domain Eukaryota; kingdom Metazoa; phylum Arthropoda; class Insecta; order Mantodea; family Mantidae; genus Tenodera; species Tenodera sinensis. The sequence goes on from CM060971.1 coordinate 110,581,528, forward strand.
TCATTGCAAGCACAAAACTGTGCCAATGAAACAGCCCTGTGGAGAGCCATGTTTGCTGGATCACCTCAGTTGGCAATAGAACTAATAAACAGGGCGGCAGACCCTGCTCCTCGTGCTATGAACACAATTGGCAAATCCAGGGTGGGGTTCCCACATCAAGGGAACTTGAGGCTTAACATGCAGATTGTGATAAGTGGCCTGGCTGCAATATTGGCACCACTGTTACAAGACTCTTCATCTTATGTGCGCCTCACTGCAGCATACACTGGCGAACCCTCACAGCAGGAAGCCCCTCCTCCATTCAGTGTTGCATTACTCAATAAGGTGTTCTCCACTGCCATTTCACCTGTAGTTGACCATCTTCCACTGTCCACCGTCTTCACAGATCCTGTGTTGGAGGATCTTAATACTATCATCTATGGACAAACAAAGTTTGCATTTCATAACTCAGAAACTTTGGGAGTGGCTGCATTGATGTTTGGAAAACTCAAGGCAGGGTTACAACAGATGTGTGTGAAACAGATTCTCCATCAAGTGTTCTTTGCTAAGACTCCAAGTAAGTTTTGGATGGAAACATAAGTATGAAAATTAAGATTATGTTCCATGTTCTGTTCTGAAAGTTAACCCTTTAAGGTTTCAGTATTGTATCCCCAGGACCATATTTACTATTCTTATACATTACTTATAGGCATACTTGCCAATTTTTACAGTTTGTCCATAAATTTCAGGGAGCAGAGGACTTGTACAACTTTACAGCTAGGGAGGTATGTTTAAAGTATTGTAAGAAAACAACGAAATCAGTCCGGTTACTTTTCTATCACTCTATTACCCCTCTCTGAAACTAGTCCTGTGATTAAATTATTACAAGTGATTATTATTTATTTGTGCCAACAAACTTACTGTTGGTGTTTTTAAACACACAAACTTTCTTTGTCTTGCCCAACCGACTCATGTCTGTAATTCTCCCTGTTGTTTCCTCGCCTCCTTATACATCAGAGATGACTTCACATGGACCTTCTGCGAATTTCTTCCAACACATCAGCAATGACGTAGGCAGATCTTTCTCAAAGGCTCTGCGGTTCTCTCTGTTTGTTTCCTTGCCTCCTTATACATCAGACATGACATCACATGAACCTTCTGCGAATTTCTTCCAACACGTCAGCAATGACATAGGCAGATCTTTCTCAAAGGCTCTGGGTAAAACCTTTTGGTTTTGCTGCTCGATTGTTAGTCATATATACACAGTCACTTGAGGCAGCCTGACCTTTGTTTGCTTGTGGGCATGGTATATGGTGTGAAATAGCTTAGCCCTGAAAGCCTTTGGTTTGCACCATGCCTGGCATCACTATAACAATGTCAATAATTGCAAACCCCTAGGACTTACAAGCCAATGCCTGTCGGAGAGCAGAGGAATCTATGGACTGTACAGAGTGAAGGCCTGGAAGCAGGTGGTCAGGATAGTGAGGAAGAGGATGATGGAGCAATTAGTGGATTGAGTGGTGGGTGAAACTGGAGAAAACCCATCTAGATGCACCTTCAAATACCACATGCCTGGGATCGAACCCCGGCCACATAACTGGTAGGCAAATGTTCTAGCCACAGCGCTGCGAAAATATTTTTGCTTTAAACAAAGTTACACTTCTGGGCTGGGTAGTGCACTATAACTTCTTCTCAAGCTCAGGCTTGGTTGAGGCCGAGCCAAACCTAAGAATTTCGAAAATTGTTTAATATCCGGTTTAAATCCCTAAAAATTTTGATTAAGCAAATCATCATGTTCCAACCTAACCATCATACTAGGACCTAAGAATTTCAGTCCATGCAGACCTCTACCCACCGTGTGTTGGTTAAATTTACCAATTTTAGGATGAGTGCAAAAGAGCAGTTTACATAACTTTAGAAAAAATACCAAAGTGTTTGTCTAGCATATCTGTGAAACTGATGTAACACTCTGATTCATGTTTTTCAGAGGAAGCAATCCATCTTGTGGCTGCATTGAGTAATAGAAAAGTGACTACTGAGAAAAAGAAAGTTACACTAGAGGAAAGTTTGAATGAAGACAAGAGCAAAGCTAACAGTGATGGAGACAAAGAAAATCAAGACAGATTTATAGTGGTGGAGAACATGAATGGTGTGAGTGAATGGGAAGTAGTAAGAGCTTTAAATGAGGCAACTGTAACAAATCTTGTTAGACAAAGGTTGCAGCTACCTACCACTTTCGTACCAAAGTTTCAGGTTGAAACTGCAAGACTGCAACTGGGGTCTGCTATTTACTCCTTTGAGAGCGTAGATTGTATGGTTGGGTGTGATGATCAGTCCGAAGAAGGCTCGTCACAGTTAACAGACGATTTTGATGATGACGACGATCTTGAAGATGATGATGAAAGTGATTGGTTACCAGACTTCATGAGTTCTGATGAATATGACTTAAATTTGACATGGGGAGATGAAGACGACGATGATGATGACGACGATGATAATGAAGAGGGAGAGACTGATGATGTAGAGGGAGATAATGAAGAGGAGGAAGAGATGGATAAGGAAACAGTGGACACAGAGATGGACAAGGAAATAGTAGATCCGAGGGTAGACAAGGAAAACAAAGACCAAGGGAGCAATGATACTGCGGCAGAAGACCATGTTAGTCCAGTAGAAACAGGAGTAATGGACGTGGATAGTGGATCAGAAGACTCGGCTGCAGACAATGCCTTGGAAAAGGATGATCTTATAATGTGCTTTGAGCACAGTAGTCATTCTGAGTGGGAAGAAATAGATAGAGAACAGTACGAAACCTTGGAGGATTTGGGGTTTGATGACAGCTCCACGTAATCACAGGTAAAGCTCACATGAGAGCTTTGAATATATTAAAGGCTGTGATATATGTAAAACAAGACTGTTTATGCTTAAGGACCCTTGTTCATGACTGTAAAGATGTTTACAGCAAAAGTTACTGTTGCAAATGTTAAGTTGTATTGAAAAAAGTTAAAACTACTCCTATGTATACATCACAGGTGTTATTCAATAAATACTATGTGGTTAAAACACAAAGCAAAATAAAATGATTTTGGGTTACAGAAGACAGGCTACATTCATTGGAGTATGGAGAGAAAAAAAAAGTATACGCAGCATTCAAATGATTTTCTTAGACAATATTGTTTTGTTTTAAATGGTTTTTACAAACTGTCATTGCTCAAATATACATATTATGTATCTTGTTTATAAAATATATAAATCCCCAGCTGACTTTTTCATTGTTGACCTATTAACTTTCACCGTTAAGGTTGCTGCCACTAGATCATGGATTGTTCAGTATAGTATTGCTATTTGCTAGAAGTAAAATAAATTTAATGAATAAATTGACAGCACTTCAAAATTCATTACATAATCCTTATTCTGTAGAATAAAACCTTTTTCTCAAATCACTACACTTAAGGGTCCATTTAAATGCTTTAATAGTTCAACTTCTAAATTTATTTCACAATTAAATGAACCAGAAATGATCTGCCTTCAGGTGATTTATCAACTTGTTTGCATTTAATATTTCTGAAATGCTCCTTTACTCCAGTTTCCAAATAATGTTTAGTCTTTCCAATGTAAACCCAGGCATAATCCAAACAGTTTAATTTATTATTTTTAGAGAATCCTAACAAATTATTTGAGAGGTAGAACTGGAACTTAATAAAAATTCAATACCACAGCTGGGATTTGAACCACAGACCCTCCGCTTACCAGGTGGGTGCTCTAACCATTAAGCTACTGTTACAACCTGCCAGAATGACATTGAATTCTCAAACCAGTTCGTATAACTTATTATTTATTTATGCCAACAAACCTACTGTTGGTGTTTTTAAACACACAAGTTGTGTTGAGCAATCTTTGAGAGGTAGAATTGGGACTGAAAAATTCAATGCCACAGGTTAGAGCACCCGCCTGGCAAGCAGAGGGTCTGTGGTTCAAATCCCAGCTGTGGCATTGAATTTTTCAGTTCCAATTCTCTCTCTTAACAACTTTTTTACAGTGAGCTTACTTTTACTTCTGTCGACTATGGGAAGTTCAGTGAGATACAAAATGTTATTTTCTACACCCCAGAGTTGATTATGACCCTGGTCATCTTAGAAGCTCATTTGTTTTCTTCCCTGGCCTTGAGGTCATGAAAGTGGCAAGTGAAACTTTACCCCAATGACAAAGAGAAAATTTGTCTATTGGACATGGAGTTCACACTAATACCTTTTGGACTGAGCAATGCTGTCACATTTTAAACTTGTGTGGTATGTAACGAGTGGCCCCACATTACTGGCTTGTCTATTATAGAGTAACTGCAAAACAGGAATAAACATAAGGCCTGGCTGGTTTATCACTGACTAGCCAGTGAGATGCGTGTAGCGTTGTGCAGTTAAACACACGTACAGGCTCGCAGAGTCTGACCCTTCTGCTAATTTCTTTCATGCATGCTTCTCTATTTTATAGAGCTATTTTTTTTAGGATAACTGTCCAGCCCCATGTTTGTGGGACATCTGGTTTCGGAGATAGTTATAGATATGTTGCCTGAACATAAAGAGAAGAGTCCGTCACTACCTGTGAAGAAAAACAGACACACGCCATACAACTGATGCATGTTGTGGTGATCCTTTAAGAGTGTGTACATATTTTTCAAAGTCTGTAAATATGCCACTTAGCAAGTGCAGTACAAGTATGCATAGTAGTGATTGTGAGACAACTCATAAGACTTTACGTAAGGAGGCTAGAAATATTGTTTTTCATGCTTATTCATTTATCAAACAGCTATCCATTAAAGAAGTTTGTGAACATACAAATTTCACCCAGAGTCAGGAATTAGTGACACCAGCTTGCCATGCGAGTCCTTGCTCGGTGATAAGCATTGTTAAAGAAGCAAGTAGTTCGCTAAATTAGAAGTTCCCATATTTAGGTCTCCTGGAAAACATTAAGCATTAGATGGTTTTCAAAAGTGTGTTTTATGTAGAACAATTGATTTATATGACAACTTGAATATGCTACTAATTATAACTATAGCATCTCGGAAGATATAACTTGTTTACGTGCAAGACGCTTTCAGTGTAACAAAGGCAGACATATCTTCAATCCCTGTCGCTCACCCTCTTGCTGGCAACTGGCAATGCCAAGAGAGTAACATCACTGTATTGGCTGGACCATGCTCATTCTTGTTTTGCAGCTACTGTAGGCAAAACATCTGAGTATTAGAAAGGCTTCAAGCCAATTAAGCTAAATCCAAGGAAATAGAGGTGCTGAAAAAAGAAGTGCAATATGAGGTACACATCAATAAACCATGTTGGAGAAGCAGCAAGCCATCTGGGAGTGGCCCAGGCAAAAAGAAAAATCTAATAAGATATACTAAAGTAGTTCGTGGGAAGATTTTGACTATGGTGATGTGTAATAATATTTAGATAGTGAAGTAAATCAGATCTACTGACACTACATCACTTACTTATTAAAAATGGGACATGTTTAAAGAGCTCAATTACTCTCATTCTCAACCTGATGCCAACTGGTGGTATTGTGTTGGAGATTGCAATACTATTGTCCTCTGGTGTCTGGATTTCGTGCTTAGGATGCCACTTTGGGGATAATCAAAATTGAAGACTTATCTTTATTTTATATAATGAATATATTCTTTCAGGCTGTTAGTGTTTCACATTAGAGATGCATTTTAAAAATGTAGGTTCAGTATCAGTTTATGGTTTTCTAGCCAAAAATGTGCTACTACTGCTGATTTTTGCACTTGTTTATACTAGGGAGTCTTTATTTTTCCAACCTCTCCATTTCTCTATAAAATCTTAACCCCTAACATGCTGACCTGTCATGGCATGTAATACTTCCTCTGATTGGTGATCAGAGGATATGGTCGGTGAATTTTTTTTGATAATTCTCCCGGTCAGGTCGGTGAGACCCATAAACCAACGACAGGTGTGGTCCTCCAGACATTCTGGGGGTTGTGAGAGAGCGGTGTGACCGCCAAAACATAAAAATATGGTGCTCTCTAAAAAGCGGTTAATATTACTGCTATTGCTCTCTTCAGTGAAAAATATTGGAGAGCAAGAGGATTAATGACTTCATTGTCAGAAATCCAGCATTAGCCAACAACAATACTTGATTCTTAAAATATTGTTTTGACTTTGTTTTCCCAATATACCGGGTGGAAGGGAAGTCATTACATTAATTTAAACCAGTGATAGATCTCGATATTTGGAACACATTTTGTATCTTATGTTTTTGTCTCTGACCATTTCCTACGGAGATATTTTAGTCCTTGAAAACAAGCTGACAACACTGCAGATTGTGTGGATGTCACTTTCCCTAGTTCAGTACATAAACAAATACAGTAACGGTGCTTCTTGAGAACACAAACAAATATCCTGCCTTGCCCTTCTGTGTTTACTGTACGAGTGTAGGCCAATCACAAGCATTAGCTCCCAAAACATTAAAGCAAAAGTGACAGTGCCAGACGTGTTTACATCCACAAAGCAGCTCAATTCCCTGACCAACCTCAATGCAGCATTGTCGACTTACTGTACATGTTAAAAAGCTACTTGGAGTATTCCTTCACAACTTGTGATTATTTTGTAACTCTGTGTGATGTTGCATAATTACTACCAAAGCTGTCAGAAATAAGTTACTCTATGCATATTGCAAGTAACAAACTGTTATCTTCGTTCATTCCTGTGGAATTATGCATCCAAGTTGGATAAAAACCATTTAGCTTTTTTGTTTGTAATGCTTCTATGAAACACATTTTAGAAGTAATGCAATGACTTCCCTTCCACCCTGTATATTCTGTTGCAGTCTTGCCAGCACCTCTGGCAAACTGATTCCATACTTTCATGCTTAGATGTAAATGTAGCACTGAAATAAAGAAGCCCAAAAATGCCCTAAACTCTGAATCATTAGTGTTTTGGCCAGAAAGCTGTGAATGATATGAATGAGTTTTCTCAATTCTTCTAACATATCTGTGATAAACACTCCCATGCTTGTAATGTACTACATGAATCCCCCAATGCTTTTGGAGGCTGTTTGAGAGTAGGAATAATAAGGTTTTGGGAGGTGTTCTCACATTTCTAGTGGACTTGGGTGCCAATTTGTCTATTTTTATCAAGAAAAAATTAGCTGTTCTGTTATTGGACTGGTTTCCAGTATCAATATAGATATCATCAGAATCATAGTGTTCTGAAGCAGTATCATTCAAGTTATAATAAGGAGTTTTTATTTTTGCAATAACTTGCTTCATTTTGTTTTAGTGTTCTAATACAGTCCTTATAAATTAGAAAAATTAGGGTCCAACACAGACATATTTTCACGAGAAGTAGAAGCCAAAAACCATTGAAAAGAAAACTATACTAATCATACTCAAATCTGTACAAAATTTTGCAGGTGTAGACATTTTTATTAAATGTAAAATAGAAAAACTTAAGCTGTGGGGTCAATAATGGCACTTGATTTTCAGCTTCTGCACTTGGAAACAAATCACACCTCTGCATGTCAACCTTGCACTGCCAATATGATACAAGGAATATTGAAGGTCAGAAGAGGGTTATACAAAATGCCATATCATAAAGGACCTCCACAACACCGTTTGAGGGTTAGTGTCATCAAGGACCCTCATGCTGGCTTGTGCTTTACGCCTGGGTTTCAGCATGCCCATAGGGCACTCTCATCTCATCACTTCCTTCAAAGGTCTATGAGTGTACAGTGTGGAATCCCCTCTGCTTGTAGTCCAGTTGAGGTGAGGCATTGGTAAAAATCACGAAAAAATGCAGTTTTAGATTTTTATGTCTAAAATTATTTATGTGGTTTAGCTTTCCAAAACTTAATTTAATCTAAAAGGTGAGTCAATTAATAAAACTAAACAACACTTACATTCATAATTTTTTGGTTTCGGAGGCTAACTTTCCTCCATTATCAACCGGACCATGACTTGGTTTCCATGGTGCGGATGGCGATGCTTCTTCTGTTTCCTCTGGTGACGGTTCAAGGAAGTTGCTGAAAATATCTTTCTGGGGAATGTCGAAATTAAATACTCTGTTTCTGTTTTTTAAAATGAAGATTTGTTCCCATGTGGACAGCTCTTATTTTCCAGTTATGTGTTTGAGGAGTTTCGGTTCTGGCTTTGTTGTGATTTTTTGTTCAAAAGTGAAAGGCAACTGCTGATTTTTCCAATTGTTTGCTCTTGATGTTCCTAACATATTCCTTTGATCTAATTTCTAAATTTCTTTTGGTTTTTCCTATGTATACTTCATAACAATCACTGCATTCACCAAATTGGATTAATAACCTTCAGATGGTAATTATTATTTACGCCAACAAACTTACTGTTGGTGCTTTAAAACACACAAGCTGTGTGTGGGCAATGTTTGAGAATCGGTTTTCTGTGTACTTAATGGTTTCATGCAATCACTAGTCAAAAATTGTAATATTTACAAAAACCCTTAAAATATCATTAGTCAAAATATGACATTCTTTTCTCCCAGGTAAATAAATATAACTTAAAAAGTATATGCACTTATTTACTTATGCCAACAAATTTACTGCTGATGTTCTTAAGGGACACTGGGAGTGAAATTTGAAAGTTCCACATTTCTTGATAGATTTTTCTGAAATTTTTACTGTGTTTGTATTTATATGAGAATAGGAGGTACACCAAATTTCATTAAAATTGAATAATTCGTTTATGATATATAAATTATTTTATGAATTTAATAGGCACATTTTCAAAATAGAGCTCGCGTCTATTGACTTTTCAAAATTCTTTTATATTAGCAGAACTGATACTGTAAAACATGGGTAACAATTGTATGAAGAGATATTTCAAATGCGTTTGCTGATTATGCTGTACATATTTTTTTAATAACAAAGAAAATTTAATCTTAAAAATTGATTTTTTTCATTCAAAAAAAATGTTTTTGGTATTCATGTTAATGATAACATCAATGTTGAATCATAGTTTTGTTTAGCTGCTATTTATGAATACTTTTGGAAGTTTTCATTGAATTTGAAGCAAAACTCAGGCGCAACCTTCTTTTGGAATGTGCAGAAATGTAGTTTTCAGAAAAACAGGCTTTTATATAGGAGCATCCTGTGTACGTTAAGGGAAGAGCGCTATTTGAAAGGGCCGTAATGGCCACATGGAGTGGGGGATATGAAAAGTGTTAGCTGATCCAAATGCACAGGTGTTCCAGGAACATTTTAAGGTAAAAAAACAATTTTTGACAATTTTGACCAAAATTTCATTCCCAGTGTCCCAACACACAAGCTGTATGCGGGCTGCTCTAACCACTAAGTTACTACATAACTCTTGGGGTGTTTATCTCTGATGTGAGATTCCTATGTCGTCTACCGGGAAAATATGAATCACTTGGGGAATTTAATGTCTTACTGGCAATTGTCACAATAGTTCAGTGGTTAGAGCAGCTGTACGTGAAGTGGAAGGTCTGTGGTCCAAATCCCAGCTGTGGCATTGAGTTTTTCAGTTCTCATTCCATCTCCCAAGCATATGTCCCTTTTTTTGGGTATCTTTAAGAACACACTAGTATTTTTATTTTGAGATTCACTGTACATTTTTTTTTCAGAATAAGAATTATTGAAGTCGCTAATAATAATTGTTTAAAAAATTGTGATAGTGTGCTGAAATTTTTTATATTTACTTGTAATATGCAGATAAACATGTGGGAGTTTCAAATTTCTTAGATCTTTCTCCTTATTGCAGACATTAAAAAGGGGGCACATACGATTTAAAATATCCTTACAGTCAGTATAATATTTCCTGAATAATCGCAAACAACAAAAAATATTTCAGCCAAAGAGATTTCAAGATTCCTCTGTCCAAGAATCCATTTTGCATACTCTACTGGTTAGTATTGGTGATGAGCTTTTGGAAATAAATGAACTCCATGTATAAAATCACAGGTTACCACTGTCATCAATTCCTCTTTCCATAAAACTAAAAGAAAGTCTTTGAAAGTTCACTGAAAATAAAAATAGCAATCAGAACAAGGAATCGCTTGAATTCAGAATCACCATTGTTACTCACACTAACAAAGGTTCAGCCATGAACAAAGCTGCTGGTGTCCAGAAAACAAGTTCAGCTATCTCATTAATAAGTGACAAACATACAAATTCATATAATTTGTATGTGTGTACTATTGTGATGTAGTTCCTCTATTTATTTTATACATTTATAGTATAATCCTCCTTTTTGTAGCAGATATTTAATTATTCTTCTTTGCCTGATTACCCTCCCTTTATGTAGGACTTATAAGTCAGATGCCTGTCGGGAAGTAGAGAAAACTACGGACCAGACAGTGAAGACCTGGAAGCTGGTGGTCAGCCAAGCTCCAAGTATGATAATGAAGATATGAAATGAAGATATGAAATGCAGGCAAAATCGATGAATATAAAGGTGATGATGGAACAATTAGAAGAATGAGTGTTGGGGGAAACTGGAAAACCCACCCAGATAACGCTTTGCCCACCACGAATACCACATGCAGGTTCCTGGGATCAAACCCATGGTAGACAAATGGTCTTAACCATTCAACCATAGTGCTGCCTTGTAGATATTTAATAAATTATAACATTTTAAATCTTTTTAGGTAAGGTTGTGTCTAATTTGAAGTAAGGACAACTCTAGGGCTAGGCCTAGGGCTACAGGCTGGAATGGAGAATTGTCTTTGGGGATATGCAGAGAAAAAGGTTTGAATACTACTGCCTTAGTAGTAGTATTCAACAGTAGTATGACATAGCTATTTGGGATCTATTATCTGGTGCAATATTTCATTTTCAAATTTAAAATGCTTCTAATGCAGTATCTGTATATGGGAGCCAAGATAATATTTTATTCTTAAGATTTTTTTTCTAAGCATTTTTGGGTGATAAGTGAACCTCGTAAATGTGCTGTTGCTATTTTTTTTCTGCAGTGAGGATGACCTCTGCTTTGTCTCTTCTTGTATCCATTTTCTTCCGCAATGTGATTTATGACTTTTACATTCTTTAGGCCTTGGATATATTAACTAGTCTGTGTGTAAGGTTGCTTTATTACTACAAGTTTATAACTGTCAAGTTTTACTTTATTTATAGATTGGGTTGACTTCTTTTTCTAACATGAAAAAAATGATAAATAAACACCTGAATTATATACTTGAAAATATTATTTATTAACAAGAATTTACACTTTTCTCTTCATTCTCTTCTTCTGTCCTCCCAGCTTTTTCTTAAATGGCCTCTTTTTGAGTTTTATCTTTTTTACTTTGGAACGAATTATCTGCTTCAATTCACTTCTAAGTTTCACAAAGTCTTCAAAAGATTGATTCTGCTTCTGAACATTTTTGATGAAGTCTATTCCCTCTGAAACAGAGTAAATATGTCTTATCAAGCCCATATTCAGTAACACATGAATATTTCCACCCATTTGTTTTATATAAGGAATGGAAGGTAAGAATTTTACAAAACATGGAAAACCTCTGATATTTTGCATATTCTGATTATTGTGAAAGTTTTGTCTCCTAAGCAATAACTTTAAAAATATGCCAGATATGGATATGAAATCAGTAAGAAATTTATCATAGACTCATTAAATATTATCTAGTGCACCTTGTGACATGAGTTATTTTTTTCTTGTTTTTAATTTAACATCTAAGATCAACAACAAATATTAATAAGTATTTAGTGACTTTTAGACTTCACTTATTTTGTCTTTGGTAATTGTGAATTAAATTCCAATATACTACAAATCTGTTATACTTTCAGTAGTTGGTAGTATGATAGAGAAAAAAATCTGTCACCTATCAGCTGTAATAATGATGACAGTAAATTGGTAAGTTAGGTGAAACTAACAGTGTTTAGTCAATTCTACAAAATCATTTGAAAAGTTTCACTGTTTCATATATGTTAGGTGGTGTTAACTTGCAAAACGTATTTTTTCCTCTGTTGACAGAAAAAATCATATCTCTGGGTAGATATAGTTTGTTTGAAATTTTGTGTACGTATTATAACTAAGTACTGTATAAATTTCAATGTTTTAGACCCAATACAAGTTGTTTCATCCATTAATAATAAAAAAAAAGATAAAGGTAATTTACTGTGGAATAAAAACTCATAACAACACTTAAATTGACATGAATTATCTCATATACATGATTAATAATGTGAACCTATAATATTTCCAATTTGTGCTTCAACTATTTTTAATCAACTTTTTAAATTTTTTTTACGTGCAGTATTTAGCAGAATCGGTAATGTTTTAAGTTCAGCTTCGAAATCATATATCTAATAATAATCATAACAAAAAAATACATGCAAATCTATCCAATAGTCCCTGAGAAAAGGTGCATTTTATAAAGAAAAATGTAATAAGCAGGAAAGTGAGTGGTGTATCTGGGGCAGTTTCCTTCGTTGTAGCTCTAAAACATTCCATTCTTGTTTGAACATGGTCAACACATTCTAGTTTTAAAATTCCCACTTTATGCCACCTAGCAAACATTGAAATTCACAGTACTTTGGGAGACAAATTTGAAACCTGTTTCATGTAAAGAAATGATAATACTGAAGTGCACAGTAAAGTGGCATTTAAATTGCCACACCCACTTTAGAAATATCAAATTCAACAGCCTATAGCTAAAAATATAATGAAGATATCACAATAAAACTTAACAATATTACAAATTTCATGTGTAACGCAATTTAACGCCACCTTCACTGGAATTACTTTCAATTGCAGCTTATTATAGAAAGTATTGTGCCAGAATGTTACACAAGATTTCATAAAATAATGATTATTTAACATTTTCCTTATTCCAATGATCTTTTTACAATTTGAAAATATTTTATATTAATAAATCTATTCTATTTGCTTAAATAACCAAATTATGTATATTTAGATTTTATTGCAAAAAATAGGTCTTATAGGTTCCTAATGTAAAGTTATGTAGGTCAATTTAATCTCCATAAAATCGAACTGTATTACTTGTTGGTACCCAAAACATTAAAATAAACCAAAATTTATACAGTAAGAGATCAGGAATAAAATATGTCAGAACCCAAAAATCTATGGCTTCATAATAAACTAACTAAACCCCGGTGCGACAGCCCATGAAGGGCCAAGGCCTACCACCCAGCCGCTGCATCCCCCACTATAATCATCATTGTTGGGGTGCAGTACTGGAAGGTGGGACGTGGTCAGTGCCCTGAACCCTTCTGGCCAGTTATGCGGTCTTCTCGACCTGGTGCTGCTACTTCTCCATCAAATAGCTCCTCTATTGGTCCCCCCGGGATCTAACGAGGCTGAGTGCACCCCGAGTCAGACCTCCCAAAGGGGATAAAATCTCCATGCTGGTACCAGAGATCAAACCCGGGTCCTCCGCACCAGAGGCAATCGCTGTACCAACTGCACTACAGAGGCGGTCACGGTTTCATAATAGCTTGGCTATAGTAACTGACACTTGTTTCACCTTTCTGAGTACAAATTTTGTATTTGCAGATCACTAAATGTTACCACTGTTACAGCTTAGAACCAATCGCCAATAGTAAACAGGAAAGTGCACTCTAGATCCCTAATCAAATCTCAGAGATTACAGAAATAAAAACATCTGATGTGTTGCACTAACATGACTTTCTCTACTCTTGTACTAATTATTCCTACAAACTCACTCCTCCCATCCTAAACATTTTCTTACATTTCTGAAGATTTGAAGCATCCATGTGCAGTAAAAAACAATTAGTGGGCCATTCAAAAATATCGGAAAAAAAATTTGGCGAATATTCTAGTGAGGATATTGGTACTTTGAAGATATGAAGTCAAAGTACTGTAATTTTAAATATAGCAGAACCACCTTTAATGAATAGCCTACTAACCAAATTTGTTAATTTATATTCATTATATGCCTAATTCCTAATTTCCCTAGATTAAACACTAAAATTGCTTTTGTTGTTCTCACAACCTACTGGTTTAGTTGTGGTGCCAATGGTGAAAATCTTAACTAAAATGTATCAATGTTATTGCAAGTTGTTTACTGTTAAATTACTATTAATATTAAATAAATGAATTATTAAGTATTTTGCAGAATACCCTAAACAAAAAGGACTCGAGGTTTTCATATATGGGATAATTTTTCTTGTGCATTCCACTCGCAAAATTGTCATATGAAACTCTCTCATGGTATTTCTTGTAGGTACAAGAGCAATATGAAAATACAGTATACTTTGAGTGATAGTCAAATCTTGACAGCTGGTCGCTATATAAAGGCTTTGAAATTCTGTTCTCTTTGCCTGGCAAAGAGATAAAGTGAACGACCTTCCATCTGAGAAAAGTATAAGTATCGCAAAACTCACACAAATAACAAAGAATATCTCCAAAATGGTTCACTCCACAAAAAATTGCATTTTAACATATATTGTGTATTTTAACAAGATCTACATTTTTTGTGTGTTCCTGAGGGCTAGGGAGTCTTTATTTTTCCAATCTCTTCATTTCTCTAATTTCTCTACAAAACCTTAACCCCTAAAATGCTGACCTGTCATGGCATGTAATATGTCCTCTGATTGGTGATCAGAGGATATGGTCGGTGAATTTATTTTGATAATTCTCCCGGTCAGGTCGGTGAGACCCGTAAACCAACGACAAGTGTGGTCCTCCAGACATTCTGGGGGTTGTGAGAGAGCGATGTAACCACCAAAACATAAAAATATGGTGCTCTCTTAAAAGCGGTTACTATACTGCTATTGCTCTATGAGTGAAAAATATTGTAGAGCAAGAGGATTAATGACTTCACTGTCAGAAATCCAGCATTAGCTAACAACATTTTTTGTGTTAATGAACGAAGACCACTTGAAGACCTGTGAAGCATTAAGATCAGAAGGAACTACAGTTCAAAAGTATTGGAAAGCATGAATGCTAATGGCTTCATTGCCAGATGCAAGGCACTAGAAAACAACATTTTTTGTGTAGTAGGACTGTGCTATCTCTTATGGTTTACCAGTTATGCAAAAGTCATCAAGAGTAAACAGGACTGCATAGATTATAGTCAGATAATTTAAAATATACATTTCTTTTGCCATAAAAATATCTTAAACATATGACATTTTCTTCCTTTCATAGAAGTTTGAAAACAGTGTTGTAATTAATTTAATTTAAAAGGTGAGTCTTAACCTTCAAAATGCGTCCCGGAAAACTATGTTGTAAGTGTTGTTCAGTGTTACTAATTGACTTACCTTTTAAATTAAATATGACATTTTAATAAAAATCATTAGCCATTTTTGAGAAAATCAAAATTTTCAAAAAATGTTTCATATAAAGGGTAGTTTAGGATGGAAAAATTTTCTTCGAGGTCTTTGTGTCATCCTTAAAAGAACTTCAACTTGCCTATTCTAGCACTATTGTGGAATCAGAGGTTTACCTCGGATCTTCTGAGGCTCACATGTCCTTTTTGAATCTGACTTTATTTAAGATGGGAGATTAGGGCAACACTTAAGGCCCCTGTTTCATCCCCAGGATACTCAAGTAGATCCCAAATTCTTGAGGTAGGGATTGGGTGTTTCCTCCCAACCCCGAAATCCTTGAACAATATTAAACTTCATTTTTGAGCTATGCTGTTCAGTGAGACAGAGACACACACACACGCACACACACACACACACACACACACACACACACACACACACACACACACACACACACACACACACACACACAGACCTTTTCCTAAAAATGCTTTTTTTTTTTATTCAGGGGGCCTCAAGACATATATTTCCACTGAAATCAACGTCAAATTTTTTAGTGGAATATACTTTCCCTACTTACTATACATAGTAGAGAAACTAAAAAAATGAGTAAAGGAGGAAAAAAATATCAATTATTAGTTTCTGAACAACAGGCTTTAACACTGTTGATTAGTATTTATTTATGCCAACAAACTTACTGTTGGTGTTTTTAAACACACAAGCCATGTGTGGGCAAAGTTTGAGAGGTAGAACTGGAACTTAAAAATTCAATGCCACAACTGGGATTTGAACCACAGACCTTCCGGTAAGTTTAAGTTCCAGTTCTACCTCTCAAACTGTTGATTAGGTTTAATTCTGGTTAGTGAATAAGGCATCAATAAAATTGTATGTTTGTTGAAAGTTGCTCACTAGTAATTCATACATGTTTCATGTCCATACTTTGCATATTATTACAATTATCAAATAAGAGGCAAAAATAATGTTTTAAAATAGACCCTCATACCTTGAAGGCGAGGATCGTCAGGGGTGAAAAAGAACGTTTCATGATATTCAGTGTTTGTGGATTTATTATAATCCTCCTGAGCAGGTGTCGCTGTTGGTGTTGCTTCTTTAACATCTTCATCCTCTTCAGAATCACTAGAATCATACTTGAAAGGATTTGATGTCCATCCAATTTTCTTCCCTTTCTTTAAGGCTGTACTTTCGTATTCTTCTGTGACAGAATCTGCAAATCATTAACAAATATATGGATATAAGAGTTATAAAAATTCCTTTAAAAGACAAAGTTTATATGCAAAGTAACATATAGCTTAAGTAACCAATGACTTGACATTACCTCAATCCATCATTTTTACATACAAAAATAAAGCAATAATATATTAATGTCTTCACCAAAATAGACATCATGTGAAGTCCTGTGCTGCAGTTTTAAATAATCAGTTTAACCAATTGGATAACAGTGTTAATGCCACTTGGCTTTGAGATCAGGATTTATGGACATGTGGTCCAAGGCACAATAGGAGAGTCTTACCCATCAAACCAATGATTCACAGGTTCTAATCCCAGTAAATGCTGCATTCAATAAAAACTGGTAAAGGATGGGGAGAGCACAACTAAAGCAATTGGTGAAATAGCATTATTGGATGCTGACAGGTTTCAACTGAATCATGTCCTGGTGCAACTGAAGAGGTCAGATAATGGTACAACTGCAATGTGCTTGGATGGCACAGCAATAAGATGGTCACAGGTTCACACCCCAAGGTCATCAAACTTTATCTAAAATAAAAACAAATTTAGATTCTGTGCTTTTTAAATGTTGTTGTTAGCTAATACTGGATTTCTGACAATGAAGTCATTAATCCTCTTGCTCTCCAATATTTTTCACAGATATTGAAGAGACTTAGCATTAAATGTAACCGCTTTTTAGAGAGCACCATATTTTTATGTTTTGGCGGTCACATCGCTCTCTCACAACCCCCAGAATGTCTGGAGGACCACACCTGTCGTTGGTTTACGGGTCTCATCGACCTAACCGGGAGAGTTATCAAAATAAATTCACCGACCATATCCTGTGGTTACCAATTAGAGGACGTATTACATGCCATGACAGGTCAGCATGTTAGGGGTTAAGGTTTTATAGAGAAATTAGAGAAATGGAGAGGTTGGAAAAATAAAGACTCCCTAGCCCTCAGGAACCCTAATAGCATCGGGGTCGGAAGAGAACAAGAGATGACCAAGGTAAGGTCAGATAGAAAAGTTGCAGTGAGGAGCAAAACACCAGTAAGTGGAAGTAATGTTCTGCTCAGCTTGGGTACCTTGTGGTCGCCATTCACATATCCCCTAGACAGAGACCCCTGAGTACTGGGGTAATGTAGTATCCACCATTGTGGTATAAACCATTGTAAATATTTTTTGCACCTGATTACTTTGGCACAGGTGAAGGAGTTTGTCCTTGAGCGCCAACAGGCCTGCAACCAATCGGAGTCTTGCTATGTTGTCATATTGCTTTCCCTTAAGTGGGGCTTGATGCGCACTAAGAGAATAGTAGGACAGTGTGTGAGAGAGAGAGGGAAATATGAAAAGAGTGGGGGTAATGAGCTTGCAACACTGCATGTAAACGTATCTCATTGGCTGCAGATCAGAACTCTTCCCATTTGAAAAGCGCAGTAAAAGCTTCACTTATCTTAGTAAATTTGTTTTTATTTTAGATTCTGTTGCTTCACTGTTAACAGCTTCAGATTTTTCATTGAATTTCATGTAATCAAACTTTATTTTTTTATTCCTATCCGAAGAGGATGTCTTAACACTTCATTGCATATCCATGAAGAGGTTAAAGGATGCAGAGTTGGCATTTAATCCTCCGCCACTTCCACCACCACTACCATCTACCATTTTTCTTAGCATTCTGTCCTACTAAAAAAAAATTCTGATGTACACATAGTTGACACTTATAACGATTTATTTATACATATATTTTACAAATTATTCATTAAAACTTATTTCTCTAGCTGCTAAAATGGCATACACAATATATATTTTATATACTTCAATACTACTGTAGTGTTTTCTTCCATAAACAAAAGGCAAAAGCTCCATGTGTGCCATCACACCACTTTATGTGGGCTCTCCCCATCGTTTACCACATGCACATTTGACTGCAGTTATTGGGACTATAACTTATGATATTTAACTCTGAATGGATGGCCAGTCCATTATATATCGCCACAACAGTCATGGCTGTTTGAATCATTTACAATTAGGTGCCTGTGAAAGGCATATAAAAACTGGTTTTGGAATTAGAGTAAGAGTCACATATGTAGCAAAATAATTATTCACGTTTAAGAGGTGGAAAAATGACTGAAAAATTTGATGCATAGCCGGCATTTGAACCCCAGATCTTCCACTTATCGAGCAGCTGCTCTAACTACTAGGCTATCATGGCCAACTTGCCGTATGACATTAAATTCTCCAACTGATTCATACTTTCCCAGTAGACCACAAGGGAATCCCACATCAGAGATAAATACCCCTAGGGTGACTTGCAAATGTAAGTACTTTATGTCCCAGGTTTAAGTAACCTGTAGATGGTAATTATTATTTATTTATGCTGTTGTAAGTTTGTTGGCATAAATAAATAATTACTCACATCTTTAATTTCTGAGTGTGTCTTAGTAACTTTAAATTACCCTGATTGGATAAACTAACCTTGTTCATTAGCACCAAACATCTGACGAAGACTGAACCCACTGCTTTGGCCTTTGTTCTGTAAAGCATCCTTGAGGGTATCAGTCACCTTGTAGAAAGTGTCCTTAGAAACTGGAATGCTCACTTGCTTCGGTTCCTCAGATTTTTGTTTCTTAACCTTTGGCAGTGCATCAGGATCTTCCAGCACAAACTTAACCTTCTTCTCAACCTTCTGTTCAAATTTTGCATGATCTGGCTTTGTAGGATCAAATCTTAGCATAGAAGTCATTCTGAAAAGCAAAAAATGTGTTACATTCACATTACTTGCTCTATCCACTACCATTTATATTGTGACTCCAGCACATCAAAGCAAGCCAAAGTTGAGCTACGTCACACCACTCGTGGCAGGTAAACACCCAACAATGAGCACAGTGGAACAAAGAGTTTCAAGAATGTTCCCGAAGCTTCAACTGCTGGCTTGTTTGTAGAAGCGATAGAGGTACAGAAAATTTGAGTGGAATACAATACTTCCTCTATCTAGCATAGGTAGTTTAAAAGCAGTAAAAGTGGTTTTGATCAACCTGTGCTAGTATCTATATGAAATTATTATTTTACACAGAGCAATGTACTAATATTACAGAAACAAAAATGCATAACACCAAAGGATGAAACCTAGTTATCTATAAAAAAAATCTGATGTGTTGTACTCACATGACTTTCTCTACTCTTGTACTAACCGTTCTTACAAACTCTATTCCTATATCTTTTTCTTTGTGTTAGTTGAGATAAACATTTGTACAAATTATCTTACAGCTTATTTCCTTGTATGTGCAAGGGGAATATGGAAATATAGTAGACTTTGAGTGATAGTCAAATCTTTTAAAGCTTTGAGATCCCGTTCCCTTTGCACGCTTATCATATAAAAAAATGAACAACTATGTTTCATTTCACCAAAGTTTTAAGTTTTCCGAAACTGACACACATAACAAGGAATATTTCCGAAATGGTTCACTCTACAAAAAATTTATTCAGACATAAATTGTCTATTTATGCCAACAAGCTTGCTGTTGGTGTTTTTAAACACATAAGCCGTGTGTGGGCAAAGTTTAAGAGGTAGAACTGGAGCTTAAAAATTCAATGCCACAACTGGGATTTGAACCACAGACCTTCCACATGCCGGGCGGACGCTCTAACCACTGAGCTATTGTGACAAACTGCCAGAATGGCATTAAATTCTCAAGCCAGTTCGTATTTCTCCTGGTAAACCACAAAGGCAGCCTCACATCAGAAACAATTACCCCAATGGTGACTTACTATTGTAGGTACTTTATATCCCAGGATTAAATAACCTTCACATGGTAATTATTATTTATTTATGCCAACAAGCTTACTGTTGGTAATTATTATTTATTTATGCCAACAAACTTACTGTTGGTGTTTTTAAACACACAAGCCGTGTGTGGGCAAAGTTTAAGAGGTAGAACTGGAACTTAAAAATTCAATTGTAACAAACTGCCAGAATGGCACTAAATTCTCAAGCCAGTTCCTATTTCTCCTGGTAAACCACAAAGGCAGTCTCACATCAGAAACAATTACCCCAATGGTGACTTACTATTGTAAGTACTTTATATCCCAGGATTAAATAACCTTCACATGGTAATTTAATGCCATTCTGGCAGTTTGTCACAACAGCTCAGTGGTTAGAGCGTCCGCCCGGCAAGCGGAAGGTCTGTGGTTCAAATCCCAGTTGTGGCATTGAATTTTTAAGTTCCAGTTCTACCTCTTAAACTTTGCCCACACACGGCTTGTGTGTTTAAAAACACCAACAGTAAGCTTGTTGGCATAAATAAATAATAATTACCATGTGAAGGTTATTTAATCCTGGGATATAAAGTACTTACAATAGTAAGTCACCATTGGGGTAATTGTTTCTGATGTGAGACTGCCTTTGTGGTTTACCAGGAGAAATACGAACTGGCTTGAGAATTTAATGCCATTCTGGCAGTTTGTCACAATAGCTCAGTGGTTTGAGCGTCCGCCCGGCAAGTGGAAGGTCTGTGGTTCAAATCCCAGTTGTGGCATTGAATTTTTAAGTTCCAGTTCTACCTCTTATAAATTGTCTGTTTTAGGGAGATCTACATTTTTTTCTACATTAAGATTTTGTCTATCTCTTACAGGTTACAAGTTATTCAAAAGTCATCCAGTGTAAACAGGATTACATAGGCTACAGCCAGAAAATTCAAAATATACATTTCATTTGTCATACAAATATATTAAACATATGGGATTTTGATCAAAATCGTTAGAGGCATTTTTGAATAATTTTCCACGTAAAGCGTAGTTTAGGGTGGGACTATTTTCTTCAAAATCTTTGTGTCACATCCTTGAAAGACATTAAACTTAAATACCAACTTTGTTTTTAACAGGCTTTTCGTTTTTGAGCTATGCTGTCCATAGACTGACAGATGGACCTTTTTTTTTATAAAAATGTTTTTTTTTTATTCAGGGGGTCTCAAAACATATATTTCCGGTGAAATCTCAACATGGAATTTTTGGGTGGAATACAATACTTCCTCTACTTACCAGTAGAGAAAATAATAAATGTTACTTTCAGAATCTGCATACCTGAAATATTAATACGTACTTTGCTTTCTTTTTCTGAGCAGATGAAGGTTCAATTGAATGACCTAACACATTCTCTAAAATCTTCAGCTGCTTTTTCTTCTCATCTTCCTCCTCTTCCTCCTGGTCCATATCTTCATGACCAGAGTTTTCTTCATTATCACTTTCATAAAATTTCTCATCTAAAGTGAATCTTTCGTCATGTGCATAACGTGATTGTAACTCAAGCATCTGTTTTGGGAGAACAGAAAAAGCCTTAAGTAATAAATGTGCATATGCATTTTCCAAAAATCCGGGCCCTAGTAATAACCTAAAGTTGTGAAGCTTAGAAGTGCTTATTTTGACTCTTTTCATCCTTGAAGTCTTCAAAAATTAATGTGTGAACTGAATACAATACTTCCTCTACTATAACCAAACACCAAAGAAAGCAAAAATACTTAATACTAGCAATTAACTATTTGTATCACAGATGGAGATTCACTCACCTTTTGTCCTTTTTTGCCCTCAAACTGTGATCTGATTTTCAAATCAGGAATCTCCTCTTCTGCATCATCCTCAAATAGTTTGTACTTCTGTTCTGGAAATATACTTCCGTCATCTGGAGCAGATTGTGTTTCTTCCCTGTAATCACTGGTATTCATATCTTCTTCAAAAACAATTTTCTTGCTATTTCTTTTGGAGTCCTAAGAAATAAAACAAGAAACCAATATGTACACAGAGCAATAGTTTAACATAGTACAGGGGCAAATTATTAACACAATCATGATAGAAGAGCTTATTCCCAGAGGTAGCAGAATATGACATTGAAAAAATATATTGATTTATGAAGAAAAATGCCTAATTATGACTGTTTAAATATTGTGGTAAGGCTTCGTGCACAATAATGGGCAGATAGAGCCAAGCTACTTCACATCCCATGCAAGCATGCAAACACAGACATTCAGGGCTGGTTTGCTTCATGCGGCTGACGTGTGTACGTCAACAATCAAAGCGGCAGGAGCAAAAGGGGTGTTGAGAACATTTGCAAGACTTCTAGCTGAGTCATTTCCAGTGCATGTGAGTGTAGATGTCAAGAAAAGCCCATGTGACGTCATCCTTAGTATATAAGGATGCCAGAGAAGAGTAAAGCAGTGAATTTTAGACTTGAGTTATGGACATGAGTCGGTCAGGGCAAGTGAGACAACTGTATGTGCATGTTGCCGTGTTGATATGTCATAAGAAGATTCAATGAGCATCGCAAGTGATTGTAATGTCATAATTAGTGCACAAGAGACAGAGGAAGGGAAGAAGGACACTAAAAGGACTGAGCAAGGTTATGAGAAGTACAGATTGTGAGTTGTGATAGCCTGAAAGACTGTAGACTGTGTATTTGCAGTAAAATTTTAGAAAACAAAGTGATAAAAAAGTATGCAGACCTGGATTTTGTTACTTTGTTACAATATAATATTTCAACAAATATAATAAATATTTAGAGATTAATAACTTTATTTTTTGTAGGTTGTGAATATTTCAATTCAATAGACCAGTTTTGCAAATCAATTACTCACATCCTCAGTATCATTGCTTGTTATGGATGCAAGGTGACAAACCTTTTTCCTATCATATTAGCAACTACTGAAAGTAAAACAAATTTGGCAGAATCAACCGTCTGTATTTGAAAATTAATTATGCAATCATATTCTTCAAAATGAACATCTTTTTCCAAACCATTAAATCAGTAGGTCCATTTAGATGTTTTAATAATTTAATCTCTGGATTTATTTCATGATTAAATGACCAAAAATGATAGCCACAGCTGACTTATTAGTTTGTTTATATTTAATATTTGTAAAATATAGTACAATAGGCTGTATACTCCATATTCTCTCTTGTGAATCTAACAGGGTGCAGTGGCGGCATGTTATTTGTCAATATTTCTCGATAATGAACACCTGGAATATTAATGTGACAATTATGTGGGGAAATACAAAAGTCCTAATGGCTTGTCTATAAATTAAGGTGCAACCATTATGCCATGAAATACAGTATTTTGCTTAACTGTAGCAGTAAATGACTAGTGTCTACCTTACCAATATACAGTGTGGTCACTTTATGGCAAGGCGACGAACTGCATGTATGCATAATTAGCTTGTGCTACAGCATGCATATGTGGTCCATTGCCTCGCCATGAAGCAACTGCACTCTATGAGATATGCGTATACATTTAACTTACCACATTTGACAGGGCCATCTTGATTACTTCTTTCTGCTTTTGAAAGGACTTTCTTTTTTCGAGAACTGATTTTATTCGTTTTTCTTCAGCTTTAGCACTGCGAGCATCATTCTTCTGTTTATGAAATTCTTCACTGCCAAAACTGTCCTTCCAGAGGTCACTGAACATTTCTAGTCGTTGCAAGAAGTCTGTTGATTTTTTTGCTGCATATAGGCCCTGTTCAGCAGAGGCTTCAGTTCCTTCAAATGCCTTTAGTTTTTCCTTTTTGTCTTTTTTTGATTGAGCTGTATTACTGGCATTTTGTTTGCTTATACTCAAAAAATGTTTTGTTCCTTTAAACATCTTTAGTTTTCCTTTGCTCTCTACAGGACTGGAACTATCAGAGCTTTCTGATGAGTCCTGATTATTTACAATATTAAATTTGTGTGGTTTTAGTTTACGAGGACTGTTTTCTGACTTCAGTTTCCCTCTGCATTCTACACTACTGGAACTATCAGAGCTCTCTGACAAGTCCTGATTATTTATAATATTTACACTGGGTAGCTTTAGTTTATCAGGACTGTTTTGTGAATCTTTTCTAGGCATTTTTGCCACTTGGAACTGTGCTGACCTTTCATGTGTTTCTGTAGAACCCTTTGTCATAGATAGATGTTCTCTTTCTTTTGCCAATCGTGAGAGAAAACTCTCTTTTGCAACTTCCAGTTTCACCTCATAACCATTCCAGGGCTTTTTTGGAACAGTGGCAAAACCTATATGGGAAATTGAAATGTTAATTATTCTACAAACCACAAAGGAGAGATACTTACCTAATTTATACATTTAACAATTGTAATATAACATTTTCTGTTGCCTCACTATCCAGTATAAAGTTTTTAAGTTCAACATTATGTACTACACATAAGACAGCATGCACCAGTCTAGAGAAGGCTCTACTTCTGTAGTAAACTACCTCCAAAGTATGGCTGGTGCATAAACACCCATTAACGACAACAACAGGAATTGCATGAACATTTTGGTTCACAGCAGACCACTAACAGCAACAGGAATAGATAGTGGATATTGCGCACTGGGATGTCATTTATTTCTTTTGACCAATGAAAACATTTTAACCTGCTTTCCAATTCAGCCAACATAAAAACAGGTTAACCAACACCAAATTTAGATAAAGTGGAGGTCTAAATGTGCGGATATTGTATATTGCCACGTGTTCTCCTTCATACGTTCACCCTCATTTTCCTACACACTCAAAATGAGCACCTCGTCGAATTTTGTTTGCTCCATTGATGCATATAAACAAATATACCTAATATATAATAGCAAATAAATGAAAACTATATGAATAATTAAAACAATAATAATTCAGAAGTTTATATAATAAAATTATGTGTAATACAAATGCAGAAAAACAACTTAAAAAGCACCAGCCAAACTATACCCTTACATAACCAACGCTAATCAATTTTTGAAAGTGAGAGATGCACTGCTAAAATTCTTTCTGGTTTGATTTTCCCAGGATTGTGACTAACAAGAGCTCTAGCAGCTATTTACGTCATGGCCGCCTTGAAGAATTTCTACCCTGAAGGAAGAAGAAGTCTTTAATATGCACCTAATGGATCTAATATGCCATGCCCATTAATGGGACACCAAAGTTGAATCTTGACCGAGTCTTGCGTGTCATTGCCAGAGCCCAGGAAAGCTTGCCATTGGTTGTGAACACTCCCATTTGAATACATGTATTTCTAGTCTCTCATTCTGGTTATGATTCCTGTCGTCATTGGCTATGAACCAGCCTTTAGTTTTTCCAGATACTACTGGACTAAATTACTACATAATAAGTACTGAAGCATGCCATCATACAGCATGTTACTATATTAGTACAGCTGATGTACTATATTAGTGGTAATGACAAAGCTGATTTTCTTGCAAAAAAGGGTACCAGCAGTGTACAAAAATCTATAGTTAATCTACCATTTTATGCAGCTAAAAGATTAGTTAACTCTGAATTCAAAAAATTATTACAAAATATTACTATGAAAAATCAAAAAATAAAAGATGGGAACTACCAAACATTCAAACAGTAATTCCTGAGTATCCTTGTAAAATGGCAGTTGCAACCTTCAGGTTGATTATGGGATGATTGTCTAGCAAAACATTTGAATAGAATTGGGATATATTCTTCACCACTGTCCTCTATGTGATCTGCAAGAGGAAATAGACCAAGACCACCTTCAAGTATGCCCAGTCACTTCTAGTGCCCCATCCATCAGTGAAAAATATTGGAGAGCAGGAGGACTAATGACTTCATTGTCAGAAATAAAGCATTAGCTAACAACAACAATGTTAGTACAGCAAAAAATAGACTACAATTTATTCTCGTGACCTGGATGACACAATTCTACAATATTGTATCATTTATAGGAGGAAGGTGTTTTGACATGTCTGTGGATTACTTACAATTGGGTAGAATCAACTTAGGACTTGACAGCCAGCCAGTTCACTCATCTATAAGGACGTGTCAGGGTGCTTCAGAGAATAACGTGCAACAAGGATGATATCATCGGTTACATTGCAACATGTTATTGACGCAGCCTGCTGACACACCTCATGCAGACTGTCAAGTCCCAATTTCAATTTACCGAACTGTAGGGTGGCATACTAAAGGATTACCAAAGCATTTTCTAGCCACTAGTGAATCATTAAACTGTACCGTACTGAATCTAGCCATAAATACTGTTGACAAAGTTTTGAAGCATACTGTACAACCAGTGCTAATAACTAATACCCTTATATTGTCTTTTACCATGGTTTATTGTGAATTATCTGCGAAGGATGAAGCCATTTTTAACATGGAAGAAGGGAGGGGGCTATGAAAATTGCTTTGCCGTGACAGCTTTACATAAGGTAGGGAAAAGCTCAAGTGAAATTTTCAGTGTTGAAAAAGCTATATATAAATCAAATGTGTGTGCACTGGACCATTCAGTAATTCAACGAAACTGCTTCTGTTTAAGATCACTTGAGGGAAAGTTATCCCTGAACTGTTCAGACTCCAGCAGCAAACAAAGCAGTGGTGGCACATATTTGCCAAAATCCAGTACAGAAGCAAACAATAACAGCTTGCGAGCTTAACTATTGAAAAGTTTGATGTTTAGGCTACTTATTGAGGGCCTCGGACATAGAGCTTATCAGCAGAGTATAGGACCTCAAGACATGCTTGAAGGAGCAAAGACTGCCAAAATAAGATGTCTCCTACAATATTACACCCATAATACTCATCTAAAAATTCTCTTCCCCGACGAGAAAATCCTCACTATTACAGAGAATTTCACACCAAAATAACATGGTGTACACATCTAGCTCTCAGAAAGCCAAGAAAAAATCTCCAATAGCTCAGAGAGCCCATCATCGCTCCTGGGTATAGTTTGGTGGGGTAAGTTATTCTGGTGCTGCACAGCTTCTAAAAGGAAGGGTAAAACCAGTGCCAAAGTATATAAAACCACAGTACTGGATCCTATTGTGAAGAAGAATTTAAGTGCAGAGAGGGAGCGAAGGAAAGCTGCTTCCCTTATGCGCAAGAATTGTTCATGTCTCACCTAAGACCTATAGGTTTTATTACACTGGGCAACAATGAAAATGTTTCGGGCTTAAAAATAGTGAATTTATATGTATTTCCATCTGCTGAATTCAAAAATCACCATAAAAATGATAGATTAGCTCTTGTTTTGAAGATAAAGTGACATTTCATTTTTTAGAGTGAAGATTTTAAATTTGGGGGAATTTTTTTTGGGGGGGAGTTGGCACACCTGTCAAATAACAAAACACAAATGCTCTTCAGCTGTTTGTAAGTCATAAACATAGATACTATTGCTGTGACTTTGAATTACATGTAGTTTCTACTCAAATTAATGCAAAATTTCTGGTTCACCCTAGCGAGAAAAATGTCGTTGCCAAGCCTCTTGTGGACCCAAAAGACGTTCTTCTTCCACCCCTGCATATCAAGCTGGGTTTGATGAAAAACTTTGTCAAAGCTATGAACCGAGAAGGACGGGCCTTTAAGTACATCAGAGAGAAATTTTCGAAATTAAGTGATGCAAAAGTTAAGGAAGGCATTTTTGTCGGACCACAAATAAGAGAACTTGTAAAGGATCCTGCATTTGACCAAGTTTTGGAGGGAAAAAAAAAGCAAGCTTGGGAAGCCTTCAAGGGTGTTGTTCATGGATTTTTAGGCAACAAAAGAGATTACAACTACAAGCATTTGGTGACAGTGCTCCTGCAAAAATACCGTAACCTTGGATGCCACATGTCCCTTAAGATCCATTTTCTCCACTCCCACCTAGACTTTTTCCCTCCTAGTTGTGGAGCTGTTAGTGATGAACATGGGGAGAGATTCCATCAGGACATTTCTGTTATGGAACAAAGATATCAGGGCCGTTGGAATGAAGTAATGCTTGCGGATTACTGTTGGTCTTTGTATAGGGATTCTGCGGAACTCCATCACAAGAGGCAAGCAAAAAGACGACGAAGTCAATAGGCCACCACATGATTCTCTTCAGACACGACTATCTGCAAAGTATTTTTCCAGCAACTTAGAACTCTTAGCATGTAATTACGAGTTAAAAAATTGTGTTAAAAATTATATTAAATGCAATTAAAATGTATCCTTTTCTCTCAATCCGTTAATATGTAATACTTTCACCTTGTGTATATCATAGAAACTAGAGCTAATAAAAATTTTTCATTGTCATATTTGTTTTTCTCAACCCAAAATTAGTAGGAATTGCCTCACGAAGTGCTCAAAACATTCAAAAATTATTTTTTTGTTGCCCAGTGTTACCTTTGGGATGGATAATTGTAATACACTCTTTTTTTAGTGCCTTTTACTAACAAAAACGTGCTGGATGAAACAAAATAAACGCTTATAACCCTTTATTCCTAACCAATTCATTTGTTTTCACAATGAGACCAAGTTTTCACTTATGTTTTGAATTTCTGGCAATAACACTCATAGGAACAACAAGTTTATTGGCTGAAATGTCTAAACTTGGACCAAATTTGTTTGCCGCAGAACCATCAAATCCTTTAGTATTTGTTCAACTCCTGTTAATTTTGACAAAGTGTGCTATTATTGCATCATAATAAACCACAAATTTCTTAAAATACTTACATGTATTGAGTTTCTCAGGATCTGTCTCAAGGTCTAGAAATGCAAATGTTGAACTATCTCCACGTTGCTTAAGTTCTACAGCATTTATCTTTCCATATTTATGAAACTTCTTTCTTATATCTGCTTCAACTGTCCCTGGAGGCAGATTCCCCACAAATATCCTTCTCTTTAATGCAGACATCTTGAGCTGTAAATTGGTAATTGGAGCACATATTATTGGAGCAATTTTAATGTTGAAACCTTTCTTTCAATTGGCAGAGGTCGAACTATCCAATGAATGGCACCTCAATATTTTTAATCTTAAAACAATACAATACAATACAATCCACCTTGCTGCCATTATTCCAAATACATAGATACAAATCAATGAGAATTGTTGAGTTTCAGTGACAATCACACTCATATTAACTATAGATGGGCTTAATGAACTGAATTAATAAATGGACAGCTAGCTTAACAACTGGCGTTTAGTATGTCGTAAATTCAGGCAAGTGAAGTCATGAAGCGTTAATAAAATTGAGTCAGCTTAGAATCAGAACTTGAATCTGTCCCATACCCCTCTAGTTAACTGAAAACTGTCACCGTATAAGTTGTCTGAAAGTCTGTCTGAAAGTAATGATTCTTATGCTCCAGAAAATGTTCGCCTTCAAGTTATTTTTGCGGAAAACAAGGTAAACATTTTGCCACAAAGAGATATTCCATACATACTTACTTATCAGCTGTAATCACCGTATTGGCCTCCTGATGAATGTTAGGAAGGTCAGTTGTAACTAAATGATAAATATCGTAATACTCTTTTCATGTTCTTGTTGAAAAACTAAGTAAAAATTACATATAAAAACAAAGTAATCCCTTTAGGTTAGGGCTGTGGGATAGGGACTTCTGCTACACGATGCCATTTTAAACACGTGTTGCGTGATTCCTTTGATTTCCTTCGCACCAACAAATAGTCACAAAACACGCTAAACAAAGTTAAAACAGCTTAGTAGCTAGTTAAGCTAAAAGACAATATTCCGACTACTCAATATTCACTTTGTTTCCACCTATAAGTGCATGCATATTAAACTGACACTTGTTTGGATGAGTTACAAATACAAAGTGTGCAATGATAGTCCTTTACCACTTAGGGAGAAATACTCTATATTGGTCACATTGGCTTTGAACCAAATGAATCAAACCACCGTAGTTTGAAGGTTGGTGTTCTGTGTTTTGAAACGTCAATAGTGAGTGTATATGGCGGCAATTAAAATTGTGAATTCAAGCCTGTAATCCAACCTATGTATGAATGTAATGCAGTTGCTACACGTTAATGTCACTGTTCACTTCACTGGACCTTGGGAATGAGGATTCAGGTTGTCTGTCTAGCGTCGGTAAATAAAGCACAAGACAAACTAAGGATTTAGGTAACGCAGTAGTGTCTACTTCTAAAACATCCCTAGGCTGTGGTTTACAACTTAGCGCCTATAGATCAGTCATTCGCGTAAGGATAACGGTGTTAGTTATATGTGGCAGTTCTGCAGCTGTAAATCGCATAAATACATGGAGTAAGTCTTTTGATAGAGCTAAGTGTGTAAGATTGCCAAACTCTGGCTTTCATGCTTGTATTTTGAATTTGGTGTAACGTAGCATATTTCTAAAGGTCAGAAAATGGAAAGGTGTTAATATTGAACTGCAGGACCAAGAGCCTTACTCTGATCAGGGCTATTCTTAATATAGAGGGGACTGTGGCTTTGACAGTAGATCCCCATTTCACTTACACATCCAACCCGGTATCCCCTACATAATGGACATTGTACAGGAAATATCTCCACACTGCACCCAAATCAGCTGGTCAACACCCTTGGGAATTATGAGCATCAGCTGCCCAGACCACATAAAAGCTACCGCCTGCTCAGGGATGCCCTGATTAGGTAGCTCTTACTGCTTCATCCAACTACATCTCACTGCCAAGCTAAACAGCATTTGAAGTTGGTAAAAGCTGCATAAGTGACTGCACAGCATCTTCCCACTACCTCACATGACTCATATACTCGCTCCTTCTGGTTCCTCACATGTAGGTACTGTTTTACTTAATGGTCACACAAGCTGCTGGCTAAGTTAAACAGCATTGGACTTGGTCACCACACGGAGGGGTGACAACACCAGCCCATGCCAAGAACAGTTAAGAGAAGCCAACAGTTCCCCTCAATGACCTATACATGACAAAAACACTTGTGTATATGTCTATTATATCACATGGTTAAATAAATAGTGCCAGATGCAAGGCACTAGAAAACAACATATAGGTACTGTAGCGATTTGCTTCAGTCCAGGTAAGCTCCTGGCTTTGTGGTTTAGGGTCCTAAATTGGTCACAAAATGTGTAAGGATGGCAGTATTATTATCTGCATGGGATATTATAGTAGCATGATCCATATTTTCTATGTCCAAGCAATAGGAATTTCTAAGCATTAAAGCCAGGACGGAAGGAAATAAAGTTGAGTTGTTGCTAGATTATGGTCAGCGATATTATAACAAACCCATTCACCCACCTTTGACCTCTGTTTACATTCTTTATAGTGATAATGGTTTGAGCGTCAATAACTTTAAACCATCTGCTTAAGAATTCCTATGCCTGGTTGTTGTTTATTTAAAGGGTGGACCATTAAGAATGCCAGTTTTTAACTTTTGAGTAAAGCACTTTATTTTCATGAAATATAACATATTTCAACATCAGTTCAAAGGATACATGTTGCCATTATGTAAGAAAAGATTACTATGAAAAATTACCACTGTCATATGTCTGCCATAATGTACTCTGCATGTTGTAACTCTATCAATAAAATTTGTTATCACTTTCAGACAGATCTACTCCTTGATTTCGACGATGGCATTTCAAATCTCTCTTTCAGTTGTGGTATTGTTTGAGATTATGTTTATAACTTGCAATTTTAAATGCCTCTAAAGGAAAAAGTCACAGTGTTAGGTCACATGACTTGCTGGCTGGTTTTGATTACTGTTTCTACATTGCAAATGGTCAATTGGGTTCAGATGTTGAATCAACTTAAGGGGGGTCATAGGTAAAAAAATATCACCTTGAAAAAGTATTTTAGCTCCTACATTTTCTAACTTAAGAGCACTGAAATTTTTTGTGGTAATTACTAATGCTTGTTTACATACTGCATCATTTTTTCAGAATTTTTTTACGTCTTTGGGTATTATACTTTTTGTTATCTAAAACCAAGGTGCATTTTCTCAAAAAGTATTTGAGATATTTCATTGAAGATTGTTATGATTATCTTGAATATACGGCACATATTCCTGTGAAACGGAATTTTTATATGTATTATCACTTTTTAAATAAAAAATAACATATTGCTACTTTGACATATTCTTGAAAATCTATTTGAGTAAAATGTCACTGACGTTTAACTAAAATGTTTATTAAAATTCTGTTCCACAGGACAATGAGGAAGACCTTTACTATCAAACTGTCAAATTTGTTAACTGTACATACAATAGTTTTGGAAAAAATGCTCCTTCAAGATGAAAAAATATAAACTGTAGAAAAGTTGAGTTAAAGATTTACTTTGATTTTCATTGTTGCAGAGGTGTTTCAGAAGTAAACACTTCAAAACAAAGCGACTTCAACAAACACATTTCACCATCTTGCTCAAAGGCTTCTGAAAGTGCACAAATAATACTTAGGAAACTGACAGTCCAAAGAGCAATAAAATATAAAAATGGTGAACTCTTTTAAAGAGGAAGTGAAAAAGGGCGTGGTACAGTAACGTTCATTGCTATTTCAATTATTTGTTAATACTTATAGTGATGATAGAAGTGTAAAACTTCAGGAATACAATCCCAATACTGTACTGTAAACTATTTTTAATGAAAAGAATGAATATGAAGATTCTGTGGAGGGAACTTTCTGCAATTGTTGCGAATGAATTGATTTTTGTAGACTCATAGCAACACTGTTGCAATGTTTTCATCAGACTGGCTCGAATAAAAGCGCACTGCAGCTTTGATGTCTGCAATTGAACCCATTGTCTCAAATTTTGTCATTAGTCTACAAATTTTCAACTCATTAGGTGCATTATGACAACTAAGAACCGTACGAAACTTGTATAGCATGCACTAAATTTGTAATGTGTTTTCACAATAAATATTTGTTGTTCCATTGTAAAGTGTTCTATGATAATTAACCGCAAGAAACAGTGATTAGAAGAAAATGTAAACAAAATGCTCCCCTGACAATAAAACATTAGCACACAATTAAAAACTGTTGTTCATAATGGTCCAACCTTTATATGATAAAACTATTGGTCTTAATACATTTGCCTGAGGTACTCCATATTTCACAAAAAGGTGACATTGCAGTCGTTATAAAAGTGTTAATTTTTGTACTGGATTTGCATCTATTGTATTTTGCCTTTTAAATAAGAACTGTAGAGGGGTACTGACCTCTAATGGAATTAACTATCAGCATTTGCTCAAAGTATATGTTTGTTTATTTACAGATTGCTGTTGTGGAAATGACTGCTGTAGCATGGGAAAGAAAAGAGCAGTTGCAGAAAGAAATAGAAGAAATTAAAATTGCTATAAAAGCATTGGAAAATAATCCATTATGTGAATTCAGTAGGGAAAGGTGAACCAACATATTGCAATATGTTTTAATGAGCTCTATTTTTTTCTGAAGTTAGTTTTACCTATCTCTTATGGTTTCCTATACCAGTTTTCTCTAGGTAGGCCAGTCAGCATGCAGGAAGACAGAGGGAGCTGCATGCTTCTGTCAGCTACCACATCAACAGTCAACCACACCCACACTGATTCACATTACATATGCAGTGCATTTAAATACTGTTTTTAATTGCTGCTTGGCTACCCCTCTCACCAAAGCAGCCCAAGTTTGATCCTAGGTGACCATAAGTGGAATTTGTGGTGGACAGGGCGGTGCAGGGGCAGTTCTCCATTTTCCCCCACCATCTCATTCTACCACAGTGCTCCGTCTTCATTCCATGTATCATCAGTGTCACCACCTGTGGTGCCGCATGTAGTAAAAGTGACCATTAAACACTACCAAAAACGAAAAACTAATTGCTGCTCAGTACTTCCATTCATAAATAGTTGTCTTCAGTGCAATTGTGGCACTAACATTTGTGCTTCATTGCATTCATAGTGACGCCGGTCACGGTGCCCAACAAAGGATGGTCAGGATCAAGCTACATGACACCACATACCAAAGACACTCAAGGTCAGGCTGTCTCGTGCCACTGTTTTGAACACGTTACAATGAGCGCAGCACTACAAAGAGTTTTTGAAATTATTTGAGAGGCTGTCGGCATATTTGCAGAAGTTTGAGAAAAGTCTGTTACGTTACCTTCGCTATATAAGGAGTCAAGGCAATGAGAGTAGTTAGACCACCCCCTCTCTTCCCATCATATATAAGACGGATGCTCCTGACGAGCACCACTTCACAACGTCACCTTCTTCTGATGATGTTCATCGGAATGGCAGGCGAAACGTCAGGTGTTCATGCATTGACTCGATCACACCAATAAGCCTGAAAACATCATTTTACTAGAAAGGAGTGAGTCAAGGTTATGAGAAGAAAACAATTTGTAAGTTGTAATATCACAAAAGACAAAATGTGTTAATGTGTTATGTATTCAGTTTTGGAGGAAAATAAAGTGACAGGAAAAAAAGCTGGACTGGATTTTGTCACAATATTTACAATTTGGCTACACCACATACCAGTTACATAAATGTTAACTCTTAACAGTAACATGAATATTGCAAAAGTGATGAGAGAAATGTTGCAATTTTTGGTTGAATGCCAAATTGTTATTGTGGAATATTACATAAATGCAAAGAGAAATAAGCATCTGGCAGTGAAGACCCTTGCAGTATTCATCTGAACTCACATGGAGATAACAAGAATTACGGATTTTCCGTCTGACTGGATTATTTTCTTTTAATTTAACCCTTAACTGGTGAAGTGGTAAAGTTGTCACTCTACTGGTAATGTGATATCTGGAGGACACCTTATATTTATGTTACTCCAGAATTAATGTTTATTGGTTTTGTTATTGTGGATTATTACATAAATGCAAAGAGAAATAAGCATCTGGCAGTGAACACCCTTGCAGTATTCATCTGAACTCACATGGAGATAACAAGAATTACAGATTTTCCGTCTGACTGGATTATTTTCTTTTAATTTAACCCTTAACTGGTGATGTGGTAAAGTTGTCACTCTACTGGTAACGTGATATCTGGAGGACACCTTATATTTATGTTACTCCAGAATTAATGTTTATTGGTTTTTCAAGATTCTAAGCTTTTTATTTATGGAAAATTTAACAATTATATTGTTTTAAACTTTAAAAAAATAAAGAACATTCTTGTGCTCTGTTAAAATGCCTGCAATGTCTGCTAGCTCGTGCACTATCAGTCGATGGCTATCCAATATCATCTTGTGGATTTTCTTCACAATTTCTGGCGTGGTCACCTCATTTGGTTAACCACTGCAATGTTCATCTTGGCAGCTCATATGGCCTCACTTAAACTCTGCTGTCCAGTGTTTTACTATTGTAAACGAAAGAGCACATTCCCCCAGAGTAGAATATAATGCAGCTTTAATATTCG
Source organism: Tenodera sinensis (assembly GCA_030765045.1). Classification (NCBI taxonomy): domain Eukaryota; kingdom Metazoa; phylum Arthropoda; class Insecta; order Mantodea; family Mantidae; genus Tenodera; species Tenodera sinensis. Next base: position 110,617,076 of record CM060971.1, read on the forward strand.
CCAGACTAAGACCTTTCAAATGAAAGTATTGTATCACATAACAATGACCAGTTTTATCCATGTTCACAAATTTGCTGAGAGCATTCACTATTGATGGCTGCCAAACAAATACTAAACAACATTGCATTGTCAACTTCAAACCTAAGCTTTATAAGGTTGGTACTTTCTACCAATTATTTGTTTGAAACAGCTGCTATCTATATGTCAGGTCAGGTATGCCTGGGATAGTCTTTGTATACAAATACAAACCTATTGATTTTATCAAAAGTTATTCTTTCATAAATAACTGATTCAAATATTCTGGTAAGGTTTATTAACAGTAGATACCAAAGAACAAAAACTCCACAACTTTTCTTTTGCTTTTCAGTAAGAAAGAAGTCCTGGACACAGACACATTAATGTACGCATTAATGATGACTGAAAATATCAACAATATGCAATATACCAATGTGGAGCTGACAAATTTGGAGGAGGATTTATTTGAATATGAAGCTGATGCTACTACAGGACCTGTGGAATACCATCTCCAGTTCAAACTCAAGTTTACTTCAGTATGTACCTATAGAGCTAGCTCACTGTGTGTTATACTAAATTCATGTCTCTGCAGATGTAACATAATAGCTCAAAATAAGTTATCAAAAGTTAGGGAGCAGATTCAAGGGAGGAGGAGGTGGGGATAGGAGACTTCTGTCCCCCCTGAAAATTTGGAAACTTAAGGATGTAACTAAAGAAAAAAGTATTCACGTTAATTTACAGATACATTTAAAGAATCTGGGCGTTTTCTATGTTAATTATATTAATTAAAATAATAAATATACATCTAGTGTAATATTTAAATGTATTATAATAATATCTTTCAGAGCAGAGAGATTTACAGTGGTTAGCAGTAAAATATTCCTCCCATAACCTCATTCCAAATCATATGAACATATACGGCATTACAATAACAAATTGCTCTGTAATTTCAGGAAAAGTCCTAGATTGCTTCGGTAGTGACAATGGAGGGCCTTATTTCGTCTTTGAATGGGTGTAATGAAATTATTTTCCCCTTCATACACAAGGCGCTGAAGATTTTTTGCACTTAACCGGTAACTGCAGCAACACCAGAATGTTCGTTCTCAACATCACAGTATCTGAAGACCAATTTGAGGAGACATGGGAGCAGACAGATTGAATGGACTATGTTAGCGTATACCGGGTGGAAGGGAAGTCATTACAGTGATGGATCTCGGTATTTGGAACACATTTCGTATCTTGCATTTTTGTCTCTGACCATTTCCTATGGAAATATTTTAGTTTTGTCAAAAACAAGCTGGCAACACTGCAGATTATGTGGGTGTCACTTTCCCTAGTTCAGTACATAAACAAACACAGTAACAGGGCTTCTTGAGAACACAAACAAATGCCCTGCCTTGTCCTTCTGTGTTTACTGTGCGAGTGCAGGCCAATCACAAGCATTAGTTCCCAAAACATTAAGCGAAAGCAGAAGTGCCAGACCTGTTTACATCCACAAACCAGGTCAACTCCCTGACAACCTCAATGCAACGTTGTTGACTTACGACACATGTGAAAAAGCTGCTCGGAGTATTCCATCACATGTTTTAAAAGATTAATTATTTCGAAACCCTGTGTGATGTCCCATAATTACTACCAAAGCTGTGTCTGAAATGTTGCTCTACACATCTTACAAGTAACAAACTGTTATCTTCGTACATTCCTGTGGAATTATACATCCAATTTGGAATAAAAATCATTTATTTTTTCGAAATCGACTGATCAAAGAACAAAATGCCATTAGACTTTTTTTGTTTGTAACCCTTCTATGAAGTACATATTAGAAGGGATGTAATGACTTCCCTTTCACCTGTATACATAAAAATTGGGAAATTAAATAAGTTAAGGAAAATGAAGCTATTAACAGTGAAGCAACAAGATTCTAAAGTAAGAACAAATTAGAAACTAAAAACTTCGCTTATCTTTGTAATGTTGCAAGTTTTTCGTGCAACATTACTAAGATAAGTGTAGTTTTTAGTTTCTAATTTGTTCTTACTTTAGATTGGGAAATTAAAACTCAATAAGTACTGGATCAACTATGTAAAAAGCCTTGTCGGGCTCCCTAGCAGCTCATCTAGCGAGAATAAACATATTCCCAACAGAACTGTGTGTCATCTGCAAAGAAGCTAAATCAGTGATGGATTCAACACATCTGTTTCAATGTACAGGTCTCAATCACATTCATCAGCAACAAGGCAATTTAGTAGCTCTATGTTGGAATGCCAGAAGCAAAATGTTCCTGTTCCTTAAGACATTTCATATATTGAAATTATATTATCATCATCATCACCGCCGTCACCACCATCATCATCATCATTATTATTACTAGAAACTATATATTCCGGGCTTATGGGCCGTGGTCTACTGGGTTTCTTCTTCTTCCCAGATGTTTCGTCTGCGACTGCGGCAGACATCATCAGTGGCGGTGAGGTCGAAGTATCCCAGAGGAGATTTCAACAGCCACTGTGCTGCTTTCTCCGTGGGATGCGGTATTTATATCAGTGGCTGGAGGGGAGGTCTGTTGTGATTGGTCCGGATGGGCAGCGGGCTGGACCAATGTTGGTGGCATGTTGTGATCTGCTGGCATCTGATTGGCTTGTGTGGAGTTCTTGATTTTTGCTTTTGCTAGTGCTGTTTGCCATAATCTGTTAAGCTTAAGGCCTTCCTCCTTGTGATTGGAGTTGTTTTTGTGCTTTTGTATTTAGATGGCTTCGCGGAATAAACAAGAATAGTAGTGGGACGTTGAGGCTAGAATATCTGTGTTTTTGTACTGGATGATGTGTTCACCTTCTTCTTCTATGGCATGTTTTGCAATTGCTGAATTTTCAGTCTGACCCAAATGGCAACTTCTTTTGTGTTCGTTAATGCGAGTGTTTATGCTTCGCTTTGTGGTTCCAATGTACACTTTGCCACATGAACATGGTATTCTATACACTCCCGCTGTAGATAGAGGATCCCTGGGGTCTTTGGCTGATCGGAGTATATTGCAGATCTGTTTTGTGGGTTTGAAAATACTGTTAATGTTATGGCGTTTGAGTAGCTTCCCAATGCAGTCTGTCACTGAGCTGATGAACGGAAGAAAAGTCTTACTATTGTTATTGGATATTCGTGTGGTGGTAGAACCTCTCTTAGGGTGTAATGCTCTTGTTATGATTATAATATTATTATCATCATCATCATGATATTGTTGCTGTTATTATTATTGTTGTTATTATTATTGTTGTTCTTGTTGTCATTGTTGTTAGTGTTGTTAGTGTTGTTGTTGTTGTTATTATTATTATTATTATTATTATTATTATTATTATTATTATTATTATTATTATTATTATTATTATTATTATTATTATTATTATTATTATTATTATTATTATTATTATTATTATTATTATTTTAAGTACTATTTTGTTTAAAGATACCTTTCTTTGTATTAGAGTAAATTCTAATAAAGACCTATGCAACAACATATTCTACATGTTCACCGTAGAGAGATACTGAAAAATAATGTGCCACCACTGCAACCTGTTAGGTTCACAGGAGAGAGTACAGGGCATGTATTATGTTGTAATATACTCCTCATTGTCGATGCCATCAATTTCCTGACTGCCGAGATGGTGGCTAGCACATCAATGTGATTGGTTCCAATAACCAAAGCGCAGGAATTAGTAGATGTGACTAAGGGAATGGACTGGCAGGGATGTGAGCAGCTTGGTTAGCATGTGCCAAGTCAATAACTGTCTTACTCTTCAATTGTGTACAGCTGTTTGTTTCTATAGTATACTAATGAGTGCTTGTTTTGTGAAACACCAGTATGGTGTATGGTTTCCCAGCATGGGAAAATACACAACTTATACAGTAGGTTTTAAATTAATAGTGATTACATTCACAGAACAGAATGGTAATCAAGAAGGGAATTTGCCAAATTACAGACTTGTTCAGTAGTCTGATAATATCGACTCTAGTTAAAAAGTACATGTAATTCAGCAGTATCGTAAACACTTTTATAAATAATACCAAAGTCACACTTTGGTTTCTTTCTTTTTTCTTGTTTTTAATTTTAATTTACTGGAATAGTTTGAGTTGCAGTGTCAGCATCACTTCTGTTTCCCCTCTCCTTTCTTTTAAAGTACAAACAGCAATGTGGTCGTGCTTCAATATGCTCAGACTCGTTCTTACTCCCATTACCATGCACTAGTCACTGAATGTTAACATGGCCAGCCTTAAATTATTTATTCTTTGCATAATGGTTACACTGTATATTGCTGCAAATGTTTTTATCTCAATTACAATCAAGTAGATAGAAAAATAAACTTTTGTAACAATAGTTTGTGGAAGTTGTATCGAAATAGAGCAAGTGATATTCATATCAGATTTCTTAGAAATTACTTGCCACATTCTGTTATAAGGTTTATTTCTCTATTTGATTTCCAGGAGGGCACAAAACCATCCATAAGCGACCTGAAGATAACCATGTACAATGACTTTATGCAGACTGAATTGAAATCTTGGCAAAATAAATGCGTAAGAGAGAACAGCCTTCAGACTTTTCAAAGAGGAATTGTAAGCTATAGCAAGCTGTTTATCATAAGAGAGAAAATATTTGTCTTTTTGACAGAAAATGTATCAGAATATTTTTTGTTAGAAAGATGTGTAGAAGAGGGAAAATACATTATCAGTGCTATAAATAAAGAAACTGATATGCAGTACTTCTGGTGTACATGGGAACTGAGTTGGAATTCTGTAACATCTTCCATGATGAACTTTTTCAAGCTGCATGCCAATAACAGAGGTAAGCCTTATCTTCTTATCCTTACACTACTTACACAGCAACTAAAGTAAACAATTTTTATTGTATCATTAAAAGGGCATAATATGCACCAGTTTGAACAGATTTGTATGGCTAAAATATTGAAAAATACTTGTTACATTGTCCTGTAAATTCCAGCAGGCAATTCAACTATGATTCTGCCAGCTTTAGAAGGGAATTGATGTTAACAAAAAAGCATGCAAAATACTGGTCTGCAAATTGTATTACTACACCCGGACAGAGCTTACACACTATCTGAAGACACGTGCCTCTGATCCAACCGCATGATTGGAATAAATGATCAGTGGTGTTCATTTCTGAACGATTATTCATGCACTTGAACCAAATTTCCCAATAGTTGGCACTTCATTTTCCTAGTTAAACCATGTACTTTATGATATGCAGCATTTCTTATAAAGTTGTCATTTTGTGTTTCCTTTCCTTTGAAGGTGAAAACACTTTCCCACTTTTGTTTTTCCACACAAATGAAATTGACACTTTTAACAGAAACACCATTTAACTTGGACATTAAATTAATATCTTTAAAGGCTAAATCGGATTCTTCTCACAAAACTTTTAAAACACATTCATTGCAATAGTTTTTTCCACCACTTTTCAAAAATTTTCTTTTGGGAAAATATTGTTTCACATATACAGATTCTTCATTTAAAGTCTAGTGGACACAGGGCATTTCACCTGTGTGTGATTAGGTGTGCCACAGCCGACTTTGCTCCTACATAAACTCCACGTATAAAGCATGTATAACACTCTTACCTTATAGATGATGCTGGAAATGTCATCCATTCTTGGCTAATCAAGCATTATATCGGGAGAACACATTCAGATTCACACAATTAAGTTGTACCACTGTAATGTTTCCGATTTCATTTCTAATATTTTGTTTTAGTTCTTCCAATGTATGAAGATTTGTCTTGTAAACTGTGTCTTTCAGGATACTCACAAGTAGAAACCACACTTACTACCTTTACATGGCAAATTCAATATGTGAGTACATTCCCACTTTTGTGTTTGCATGTGGAATTCTATCCAGAAATGAGATTGCTTTCAATATGAAAGGCTCAAACAGAAATAATTCAAGCTTTTATGTTGGTCACTTGGTTTATGTTAGCAAACCTGTGAAAGTATGTTTTCTGCATATTTTAACAAGGTTTTTAGGTTAGTGAATGTTTTTGAGAAGAATATATTGTGAGATTATAGAAAAAATAAAAGTGGCTTTATTACTTTCCTTTATTACATGACTTTCACCAAGAAAACTAAATGACGAGTGTGCACCATGTTACGAGTACAGTAAAAGTTAGCATCTTTGGTAGATTCAAATTGTTCCACGTTTCCATGCAACTGATTTTAATACGGTCGCACGAAATGAGCGGTTCGGATCCAGTAGTTGACCTTTATTTCAATCCGCATCTCCATGCAGTAAGAAAACTCAATACATATTGAATCCACCATGGAAATGTAACTGTTAAATCGGGGGAAAGACAGGGTCATACACCAGCACTAATCACTCTGTCTTCAAACACTTCCCTAATTTTATTCATGAACCCCTCTGCTGTATGGGCAGTAGCAGCATCTTGTTGAAACCACCATTGGGGTAATTTGTCTCTGATGTGAGACTGCCTTTGTGGTTTACCAGGAGAAATACGAACTGGTTTGAGAATTTAATGCCATTCTGGCAGTTTGTCACAATAGCTCAATAGTTAGAGCAGCCGTGTGGTAAGTGGAAGGTCTGTGGTTCAAATCCCAGTTATGGCATTGAATTTTTAAGTTCCAGTTCTACCTCTCATAATTTCTGTATTCCGCAGCTGATGCACACAGCTTGCCATGTGCTTTTGTTTACATCAGATTCCCTTCTGAGGCAGACAGTTTACACGAGTTGGTTAAAATACAAATATATTATTTTTAAGCTATTTGAATGAAACAAAGACTTAAAAAGACATTTGTGGGATGGTGTTAAAATGCAGAATATGAATGGTCATCCCAGTTTCATTGCATTTGAAATTTCTTTGGTATTCCTTAAACCTAAAGGTAACACTTGTTCTCAGTTCTTCATAGTAACCTATTCTTTAGTTACAACAGTTTATTTCTTTATTATTAAAAAAATAATTTTGTTTGTTAACAATGCTGTCAATTACCAGGACTGTATTGGTGCCATTGTGTGCCAGAAGTTCGTCCTGCAGGAGTTTTTTTACATGTCACTAAATCTCCTGACATGGTGCTTTCGCTTTTTTAAGCACACTTAATAACCATTGGTCTGGGCCAGGGTTGTACCCTCAATCTTGGGGTGGCCAGCATCTAATCAACTGAGTCATGCAGACCCACAGTTTATTTCTGAATACGAGAACTCAGGTCATCCTATCAATTGTATGTGTAACCATTATTGTATGGTGCATCTAGTTCAGGATTAACTTTTAATCAATGGCTGTATACTTGTTTATGTTACAGTACGATTTTCTGAAGAGAATAAGGACCTCTTTGCTGAACTTACAAATTCTGCTTCAAATTTGACTTCTGAAAGAGTTGAAGAAATCTGGAAAACACTTGCAGAAAATGTTATTGAAGCAATTCAAGAATCTTAAATACAAGCAATGTGCAATAATCAGAGAAGATATTTGTTCTAGCAAGTGCCCTTAAAAATATGTGTGGTTATCAAATAAAGTATACGGTTATTATATAGCCTCATGTTGATAATGGTTTTTGCAGTTAAGTCTCGGGAAATGTGTATAACAGCACAACTTCTTCAATCGCTAACTATTTCACAGGTATTTCTTGTGATGATGCCTAGTTTTGGTAAATAAAGTATTTGGCTCAGCTTTCAACATTCTTTCTTTCCCTGTTTACCCTCCCCTTATGTAGGACTTACAAGCCTGTGCCTAGGGTCAGACACGTGTTGGGGAGCACAGGAATCTATGGACTGGACAGAGTGAACACCTGGAAGCAGGTGGTCAGCCCAGCACCAGCTATGATAGTGAGGAAGAGGGTGATATGAAATGCAGGCAAAATCAATCATTAGAAAGGTGATGGTAGAGCAATTGGTGGAGTGAGTGGCAGGGGAAACATAAACCTGGAGAACACCCACCCTGACGCCACTTTGTCCACCACGAATACCACATGTGGGTCCCTGGGATCAAACCCAGGATGCCTAGGTGGTGGGCAAACATTCTAAGTGCTCAGCCCACCTTTCAACATATGATGCACAATTTTTTTCGAATCCTTTTTGTGTAATATGTAATTAGAATTATTTGGTGACTTCTTGTTGGAAAATGTTTTATTTACTTACTGCACATATAACCATATTTAGGAATACAGGGCAACCAAATTCTCCATCTTACATCACTCAAAGCAATGTAGCCAACTTGTTTGTTACTGAATTACATTTAAGTATATAATTATAAACATCGTCTTAAGTTATGCTGTGTACACTAAACCCTAACTCATTAACTTAACTATGCTTTGCCTAAACTTTAAGGACACTTGACAGTGTCAGAATAGCAATTTCCACGCTGAATCTCAATGCAATTTAAGTTAGTGTTTCTTGAAAACTATACAGTCTTATATAATAAAACTTTCACCGCTTATAAAACATCTTCTTCTGATTCAGAAACCAAAATCAAATCATGAGTGAATAATTTTTACTCTATAGATATTCCAATTAACAAAAACTGTTCTTCTTTAGGTGCACTTTACTCCCAAACAGTTAGAGCAACATATTTCAAACTTTGTAGTCACTTCATGAACATGTTAATCAATAATAGCAATTTGAAAAGTAAATAATTATGCACCCTTTATTCTTGAATTTTTTTATGTATGAAAACATTTTTTGATGAATTTCATGAAAGTATAATATAAAAAGCTTTCACCGGCTGTTTAGAGCATACGCACAAAAAAGATTAAAGCTCTATTATAATCCTTTTTCGGAAAAGTGTACCTAAAGTTTAAAAAAAGCAAGTTACAGTAAATGGCAAATGAAGATAATGTTGTGCAGTGTAAAAGGGACACGACAGCCTGGCCGCCATATTTAAAATTCCATTTAAATGCACTTAATTGCTGAAAAACGCACAAAAACCTTACATGGGCATGTTCTGCAAACTGTGTAGACTCATATTAAGAAAACAAGAATCCATTTTTATCCACAATCACTACCAAGCGTACTTAACCTATTATTCGTGTCAAACCTCCTGTATATGACCTCTAGAGGCTACACAGTTTAGCGAGTCATAGACATGCAAGGCTGCACTGTGGCCAAGTGGTTAGAGCATTCGCCTCTCACCCAAGCGGCCTGAGTTCGATCCCAGGTGATCGTATGTGGGATTTGTGGTGGAAGAAGCAGTACAGGGGCAGATTTCCTCTGGGTCTCTGGTTTCTCATTCCATGTATCATCAGCGCCACTGCTTGCAGTGCTGCATATAGTAAAAACAAGTATTAAAGACTACACCTCCTCACCAAAAGAAAAAAACAGACTTGCTTAGTAATTGCTAGATTAATGCTTGGATATTACAAGCTTAAAACTTATGTCAGACATAAAGATGATGATCAAGCAAGAATTTATGAAAGAAGTGTAATTTTACCTTTCAGCCATTCGGTATTTATACACAATTATGTTTTACATATATTTTGTGTGCATGAGCTCAATTTGCTAATGAGAAGGGGTACTGAATAATACACTATCTCCTATCATTCAGTCGGTCTGGGTGGCTCAGTTGGTTAGACGCTGGCCTACTGATCCCAAGGTCGCGGGTTCAAACCCAGCCCAGGCCGATGGTTTTTAAGTGTGCTTAAAAACAACAGCTCCATGTTAGTAGATTTACTGGCATGTAAAAGAACTCCAGCGGGACGAAATTCTGGCACACCGGCGACGCTGATATGATCCTGGCAATTGACAGTGTCGTTAAACAACAAAATAATTTTTAATTTCCTATCATTCAGCTTCTGTTGGCTCAAGTAAAGCATCAAGTTGTTCTCATAAGGAACACATTAAAATGGTGAAGAAGTTAACAGTGTAACAAGTACAAATATTAAACGTACAGGAGAACCACATGAAAGTGATTTTGTTAAACCAGGGGAAGACAGGTAATGCTGCTGTGATGTCAGCTCACTCAGCTCACATGCTCCCAGCGAAAGCCAGTTGAACATGTGACGTCACAGCGGAAAAGAGGAAATGGCATACGGGACATCGTAATTTTAATGCTGTTTCAATTACGGAATAGTCACAGATTATAAATAATTACATTTCAGCTTTATGCCATATATATAAATTCTAGTTTATGTGAGCAGTCATGTTATAACGCCAATAGAACAGAAATTATAACTATTTTGCCTGAGCTAGAGGAGAGCTATACAGAACAATTAAGTGGACATTTTCCGACATTTACCATTTCGCTTTTCTTTAACTAGTTTGTCAATGTTAGGGTGTAATGTACGGCACATTTGTTACCGAAGACTGCATGTTAGATTGTGATCTGACAATATGCTTTGGGATTTTGACTTAGAAAGGCTCATAACAGAAAAGAATTGTTCGCACACATACGTAGAACCAAACATACACAATACCCATGCAACAAGGGCATATAACCTCAGAAATCTGGTTTGAGGAACATTCTTATAACAATCAGTCTTCCTTGTGTTTATAGTTGTCCTTCAGCAAATCGTCGCACTGTAAATATATCAATTCAATTTGCTACCTGCTAGAAACATTGTTAACAACCAATGAATACAGGATTGCAAAGATCTGAAACGTAGTTGACAATGTTTCTACATCTTGAAGCCTGGTCTCAAGCTGGTGTGAAACACGGCGAACTGAACACAATCACAAAACCACTACAGGCAACACTACACAACGTCAACAAAAACACAAAATAAAAACAAAATTTGCACTAACGCCGTTAAGATCCCTCAGACTAGGCTGAAGAGGGTTCTCCCTAAACAGCCCGGGCAAGTTGTAAACATGCCCAAATAATATTTTTCATATTAATTCAGTGTCGTGCAAGTAGTGCCGCTGATCTAGGCAGCATAGCAATACACTGCTCTCGTCTGACGTTACACGAACGTACAAGCTGACTCTTCGCTTTAATACGTCACACAGCCCGAAGTTGTCTTCCCCTGTGTTAAACAAACTGGTAGAGAAGAAGTTTTAGATCCTAAACTAAAACTAAACCCTAGTACAACAGCCCTGAACAGGCCAAGGGCTACCAGCCAGCCACTACATCCCCCACCTGGGTCCACTGCAGGCGTACTGGAGGGCAGACATGGTCAGAACCCTGGGCCATCCCGGGCAGTTATACAGTCTTCATGACCAGGGACCACTACTTCTTAAGTAGCTCCTAAATTGGCCCCTCAGGGACCTAACGAGGCTGAGTGCACCCTGGACCAGGTCTATCAGTGGGAGAAGATCCCCATGCCAGTACCAGGAATCAAACCCGGGTCTCCCGCATGGTAAGCAGCAGTGCTAAGTAAATGATCTAAATTTGAGATCCAATTGTGATAGATTTAAAAGACAGTGACACAGAGGTCAAAATCAGTGAGGCAAGCCACAGTGAGGACGTTTGTTGGACCGATGATGAGCCCCTGGTCATCTCTTTAGAATAATCAGGTACGTTAACTTCTACTGTCATTTATACTTAAGTTTTACTGAATAGCTAAAATTTACATAGGTTTTAATCTACAATTCCACTTCATGGGCTTGGTAACACATAGCAAAGCACTATTCTTATGCTGCACAGATGCTACTCTCTCTTGCACACAATATGTCTATGTTATAATGCACTTCTATTGGTTACTGTCATATGTAGATTTAAAATTGGATTGCTACACTGCAGGATAAGTATGGGGTATCAGATGCTCCCTGATTAGGGTAAGAAAATCTGAATGTCTTCTACTATTCGTTTAAAATTGCTTTCACTTTTTCTAAGAAATAACCAAAGCTTTATTAGCACAGTAACTGTGTCAAAAACTTGATATCATTATTACTTTTGACAATGAACCCAGTTCAAGGCAACATTCCTAAACTTCAATGAGAAGTATCCCTCAACTGAAAATAATTGGCAACACTTTTCCACAGATGGTGGGTGATGAAGTACAAGGCATAGCTTTCTACCATTATTTCAACTAAACCATTGTTATTCAAAATGGCAGTTGGTTTTGTTAGAGTTAATTAAAAAATAGTTCAGTCTTTCCAGATTCTAAAAATGTCCAATCTAAACTTAATAACACTGGGATATGAAATAGTTATGGAACTTGTGACTGAAGTGGGATTGTTTTACAAATGTAAAGATTTTTAACATGAGTATACTTGTGATAAAAATTTCACAAGTAGAAAGAAACAAGCTCTGCAAGTTGCATACATGATTTTATTTACAAACCTTAACAAAATAAAAATATATTGTGGCATTTAAGGTTAGAGCCCTTTGGAACAAACTATTAAATAGCACACATAGCATGTCTTAAAGAGGAAGTTCCTAGGAACACATTCCCCTTTTCTTATAAATGCTCATGCTATGAAAATTACATTATGTTAAAATATTAAAAAGTTATTATTTTCAAAATTTTTGAGGTAACATAAGAAAAAACTTAGAACAAATGCTAAAAGAATACTCTCAAAAATAAGAATGTCGGTCTTTTTATAATACAGGTTACTGGCCAAACCTGAAATTCACCTTAAAAAATTATAAAATTAATGAGAGCATCATGAAGATTTTAACTTTGATTCTAACAAAACCAGTACCAATAGTCATAATAAGAAAATGTAGAGAATGGTACATCAGCTGAAAATGAAAATGACAACATGGTGTGTTTTGAGGTTAGCATATAAATTTGGATTACTGAAGAACTTAAAATGTAATGTGTATGTATATAGAACACGTAAATAATTTTGGTATGAAAGCAACAGAGTTTCTAAATTGTAATGCTAAGAAAATAGTTTTTGTTTAATATTCCTAAAAAAAAAATCCCGGCCCAAAGGAACATACTAAGATAAAAAAAATGTAAGGTTCAATGGGTTAAGTATTTTTCCATCTCATCTCTTACACACTGTATAAACAGGAAATGCAGATATATTCAAAACACAATAGAAATTATGTAAAGAGAACTTTATTTCAAAATGTAAAAACAGTAATTAGGTATAAAAGAAGGCACTTTTCAGGATACACAGTTTAAGTAAAAAGATTACAATATTAAAAAGGCACATTTTTGTGCAACTGGTCATCTAATGAAATGTATAATTATGCCATTTATACTTTTTCAAGTTATTCTTCATCTTTTTAATCCTTTTGTGAAGAGTGAGCTCATCAACTGAGAACAGCTTTGAAAGGCAATATATGTTGAAACAATCAAAATAAAAACTTACTCAGAACTGATCTTTATTTAGCCATGATACTTAACTTATTGCAAATGGATCTATTTATGAATAATGTATTTATGCACTCAGACTCCACTTCTAAATGACAAATATGTTTGATATATTTAAGTTTGCACTTAGCTTTTTGAAATAACGTAAACAAACAAAAAATGAGCAACATATTCAATGATTGCATGTGTGCAGCTTCTGGTTATTTCAAGGCTGACCATCTGCCTTGAAGGAATATGGAGGTGGATCCTGACCTGGAACAGAATACCTATATGTAGATATGTTTCATGTCATGAACCGTAATAACAGGAGGGTAAAAAGCTTACAAACCAGCTGCACTGTGTTTTGCCTTTCTGCATCCCCAGCGCTCATGAAACCATACAGCATTTTAAAACTACTTTTAAAGGCTTTACTTATAAACTTTGTGAAAGGAGATACCGAAACTGGCCACCGTCGTTGTCCATACATTTTTGGCACCTCTTCAGGAAACTATCCATCACACATAGTTCACATTGAGAAATGCTGGCAATTTCCTGACAAATATTTTGTTTTAATTCTTCCAAGGGTGTGGGTTTGTTTTGTACACTTTATATTTTAAGTTATCTCAGAAATAGAAATTGCTAATTGGAGCTCTGAGAAACCTTTCTCCACCAATGGCGTCAGTCTGGGTGGCTCAGTTGGTTAGACGCTGGCTTACGGATCCCAAGGTCGCGGGTTCAAACCCGGCCCAGGCCGATGGTTTTTAAGTGTGCTTAAAAACGACAGCTCCATGTTAGTAGATTTACTGGCATGTAAAAAGAACTCTTGCGGGACGAAATTCCGGCACACCGGCGATGCTGATGTGATCCTGGCAATTGACAGCGTCGTTAAACAAGAAAAAATATTTTTTCTTTTCCACCAATGGCACACATCACTTTTTCATTATGAAGGGTTACTTTATGAACAATATTAGGTTGTGACTTCTACAGCCAATTTTGAGTCAATCGTTGATGCCCGTACACATGTGAATACAATTTTGCCCCCCCCCCCCCTTTATTTAAGAGAATTAACACACACAGAGCATGATTTTGCCCTTTTTCAACAAGTCGCTGCAGTATGGCCAATTTTTTTATGAGAACAATTGAAAGTGTGTTTCAGGATTAAGAGATCCGTGTTCCCCTGACTGAACCCCTTGTAATTTCTAGCTCTGGGGTAACTTAAAGCATAAAGCGTACAAAACAAACCCACACACCCTGGAAGAATTAAAACAAAATATCTGGCAGGAAATTGCCAGCATTTCTCAACATGAATTATGGCGAGTGATGGATAGTTCCCTAAAGAGGTGCCAAAAATGTATGGACAACAATGGTGGCGAGTTTCAGCATCTCCTTTCATAAAGTCAGTAAATAAAGCCTTTAAAAGTAGCTTTAAAAATATTGTATAGTTTCATTCGCTCCTTTCAATGATAGTGGCAAATGGCAATGAGCACCAAGGATGCAGATAGGCAAAACACAGCGCAGCCTCTTCACAAATTTTTTGCTCTCTGTAGCATAATTAGAGTACGTTGGTTGCTGATGATTTCACAAGGACTATTATTCTGCCAAGCTTTCAGACATATGATTCTGACCTTCCTCAGGATAGTAAAATAAAGCAGCATCACAATTACACTTTTAATATCTTAAATACGGAAATCTTGTTCTCTCCTTTTACCCCTTCCTCTGTGCAACTTGAATGTCATTGAAAACTTATAATAAAGCTGCTAAAAGTAATAAAGTGAAGGAGAAATTGCCTTGTGATTGACACATCCTCCTCTGAAGGCCAGTTGTAAACAAGGTTTAAACTCCCAGTTAGATTTAAACTATTTTAAAGTTTTATTTCATTTTATAAATGCCTATCTTCAGTTGAACTTAAGTTTAAATTTATTGCAACGCATCTCTATTTAATGATATGAGTAGGATGGTGGTCTCAGCTCTATATGCAGATACTGGGAAGATATTTGGAGAACTGCTACTATGATGAAGTTGAAACACGTTGGGGTCCCACAACTTTCTTAAATACACCTAATCACTTTCAAATGTGGAATGACCATCACTTTTTAAACAGATTCAGACTTACAATAACAGACGGTTCAAACCTCATTGTGTCATAATTTGAAACTGGACAGATATCAACGAGAAGGTATAAACCATAAAACCATAATATATTTTAATCATGGATTGTCATTAAAATAACAATACATGTTTGAAAATAAGTGAAAACATAAAAGCCAGGACCCAGTGTCATATGCTGGGATTGTGACTTGGGCTATTGCTAGGCCTAGCAGATCCACAAAAGGGATTGTTGATTAACCTTCTGTTAGATACACGCCCTGGTAGAACACTGTTAGTCACGCTGCAATAGATTTGCAACTTGTTTTGTGATATTTAGCCCATATTTCATCATATTGGTTTAATGTAGCTATAGAAATCTTTGAAGTGAGTTTGTAGGCGGCACCGTGGCCGAGTGGTTAGCGCACTCGCCTACCACCTAGGTAGCCCGGGTTCGATCCCAGGGACCCACATGTGGTATTCGTGGTGGACGAAGCAGCGTCAGGGTGGGTTTTCTCCGGGTGCTCCAGTTTCCCCCGCCATCTCATTCCACCGGTGCTCCATCTTCATTCCATGTATCATCAGTGTCACCGCCTGCGGTGCCGTAGTAGTAAAAGCAGGCGTTGAACACTACAAACAACAACAACTGAAGTGAATGACATTAAAATGTGACAACCACAGCAGCATATTTCTACAACCATGGTTTTTTTTAATTAACGTCCTCCAACATTGTGTCATATCGGACGAATGAATGAAATGAAATGGGTGAAATGATGCTTAAATCACAACCATGGTTGTTTTAGTTTTCACACACCCTACTCATTGAAAGCCTGAATGATGCTGACCTGCCAAAAGTGTACATAAACTTTCCTGAAAGACAGTATATATATCCCTAAAATATCTAGAAAATTACCTGGATAATCCCGTTGAGTAGCTGGTGAAGCTGAGAATCCTGGGGTTGTGTTTGATGGGTACTGCTGCATAGGTGGAGATGTCATCACCACCGTTTGCATGGAGGTGGTATGATGCGGCATTGCTACACAAAAATCACCATTTTAAAATATGACAACATTCATGATTGCAGTTAACTAACAATAATTGACAGAATTATAATGCTCATACAAGACCATCACTCATTAGGCCAGTTATGTCTCCGTATGCCTCTATAGGGTCTCCCAAAGTTAGACCGACAAACTTTAGGAGCTGATAGATAACATTATTTTAAACACTTTTTATTAAGGTAAGCTTTTTTGCTGCACTGCTTGTTTTAAGTGCTCCACAAGTTACTGCCTCCCACCCAGTTTAAGTATTTACGGCAAAATCAGCAATGAAAATTACTATTGTGTTTATCTCAGGAAGGCACACAATCTTAATCCAGAAACAAACAACAGAACACACAAACATCCCGTTAACAGTTAATCACAGCTTTACTATTCAAAACAAGAGAAATGGCTGGTGTCTGCGAGAGTGCGGCAGAATAGGCCACACCGATCCACTCTTTGTATTAATCACAATGGGCGTATGTTCCAACATTTACTTTGAATAGTAAAGCTGTGACTAACTGTAAACAATGAGATGTTTGTGTTTTGTGTTTATTTCTTGGATTAAGATTGTGTGCCTTACTAAGATATATGCAATACTAATTTTCGTCATTGATTTTGCCGTAAATACTTAAACTAGGTGTGAGGCAGTAGGTAATGACATTAACTCATCTAGCGCTAAAAGGAAGCACTGCAGCAAAAGACACTCCCTAATAAGTGTTTAAAACAACATTATCTATCAGCTCCCAAAGTTTGTTGGTCTAATTTTGGGGCACTCTGTATAAACATCTAGGCAGTGTGAAACATCTAGCATGCAGAACCTTCATTTGAACCTGTGGCAGTATTACACGAATAAGTTTCCCTCTACTGAGCTGGTTCTGTTTCCCCTCCTCTTTGGTACATTGCAACACCATGTTATGGGTTGGAGTGAATAAAAAGTAGTAAATACTTGCAATAACTTACTTGTCAAATAAATACTTGCTGCACATTTTGGGTAAATAAAAGAAGAGAATACTTTACAAATTTTGTCATTTTACTTTAGAGCAGCCTTCTCCAACACAATGCCCATGACGTTGAGGAAGGTATAAACCACTTCCACAACAGTGCATACTGCCCCTCATACTGTGAATCTTGAATGGCACATTATCACCCATCCACCCTATATCTGGACTTAGCACCCAGTAGCTACCATTTGTTTCCCAAATTGTAACCATTAGATCATTTTATGTTTATAATATTAATCCTGTTTATTGTAAATATAGTATAACATATTGACATGTTCCACATCCTGTTGCCAAGGCAAATTGTAGGATCTATGGAATGCAAATAAATGTATGTATGTATGTATGTATGTATGTATGTAAAGAACACTTGGCTGGAAGGCGCTTTAGCGAGGATGACAAGCAGCAAGATGAGGTCTTAATGCTTCCTCCATGGCATGGTAATGAGCTGGTATAAAATGGGCATAGAAAAACTGCAACAGCACTTAGAAAAATGCATCGATTGAAATAGCAATTATATGGAAAAGTAGAAGTATGTTCAAGATTTGAAACTATGTATCACATGGTAATTATTATTTATTTATGCCAACAAACTTACTGTTGGTGTTTTCAAACACACAAGCCGTGTGTGGGCAAAGTCACAATAGCTCAGTGGTTAGAGCAACCGCCCGGTAAGCTGAAGTTCTGTGGTTCAAATCCCAGTTGTGGCTTTGAATTTTTAAGTTCCAGTTCTACCTCTCAAACTATGTATCACATATTCAAATAAACATTTCTTTATACTCATATTTTTAAAAGAATTTGAGACCTTACTTTTGAGAGTAACCTCGTATTTACCTCTAACATTTGGAACTGCATTGGTAAAGGTACTTGCACCTACATTTCACATCTTTAAATTAACTTGAAGAGTACTGTGTAAAATAAAGCACATGTTAGCAACTAAAAATAACCCACCAATTTACCTAGGAAAAATAATTTTTTAGAGATTTTGAACTCTAAAGAAGCTCCAGATTTCTCAAGCCTGTAAATGTAAATATGGAGGAAATTTCAATCTGAGCCAGAAACATTGAACCAGAGCTGCTGACAGCAAAATCTATAGGACTTCCATGTTGCAAACTAAATTTTTTCGTTTTTATAAAGGTTTTCTGATAAACAGCATTTGTTTCCAAATCAATTTTGATTATGAAAAATGCTGGTCAAGTTTATAATTAACATAAACAATGAAAAGTAGAATTAGAACTGAAAAGTTCAATTCCATAGCTGGGATTTGAACCATGGATCTTCTACTCTATGCATGGCTGCTCTTGATCACTGGGCTACCATGGCAACATGCAAGTACAACATTGAATTCAACTATTCTTTTTCCTTGTAGACAAGGGAATCTCAAATTCAAGACCACATATCCCAATGGCGACTTAGAATCTTAAATACTTAAGCTCCAAACTTTAAAGGTTTTATTATAGTTTCCATTTATAAGCTCAATCAATTATAATACTGTTCTAACATACACAAGCCATTTGTAGGCAAACTTTGAAAGATAGAATCTCAAACTAAAACAATTCAATGCCACAGCTGGGATTTAAACCATAGATCTTCTGCCCCTCATGTGACT
Source organism: Tenodera sinensis (assembly GCA_030765045.1). Lineage (NCBI taxonomy): Eukaryota > Metazoa > Arthropoda > Insecta > Mantodea > Mantidae > Tenodera > Tenodera sinensis. The sequence goes on from CM060971.1 coordinate 110,636,009, forward strand.
GCCCCTTATTCTACCTTTTGATACACACTGCATGTATATCTTAGAACAGCACTGCTCGTGATGAATTTTTCTAGCACCCTTCATAAGCAAACTTTTCCTCAGACAATTTCTAATATTAATTCAAATTTCATTACAAAACTATTTCTTTACAAATATCTTCCCGGTACTCACCCATGAAGTATGTTTTTGTACACCTAGGCTGTATTCATTACTTCCCTAACTAGTGGTTTCCCTTTTTCCTTTCAAAACAAGGGTACTCGCCCCAACAGTGTTATCATTTCAAGCAGCTGTGTCGCTATTGTGTCATAAAACTTACCGATACCCACTCCCTCCTTTCATAATTTTCACTTTCTTCAGACCTGGATTTGTCCGGAATTGGGGACAAAGTCACTTTACAAGAAGTTTCAGAAAAAACTTGCCAGTAATTTGTCCGAGCTATATAAGGCACCCAGACAGTGAAATGGTAGTTGTGATGGTGGTGCCCATGCCTTCTAAGCCATGAGTTAAATGTGCCCTAAGTTGGACAGCACTGTCTTAGAACAATTATCTTTGATTGGTCTTTATTGATAAAAAAACAATGTTTGCTTATATTTCTTGTATGATCTAGTATTTTTTTAAAACCATCTTGAAGTTGATATGACTGATCACTACCATCTGGGTTTTGTTTATTACGCTGCTAAAATAATATCTTCTGTGTGTTAACAGTCCAACTAGCAGTAGTTTTAGAGAACATATACCAAAAAGTAAATTAGGATTGGATCAGATTGCATTCAGCAAGTTTACAAGTAGCCATAAAGGCTCATGAATGTTGAACATGTCAAGGAAATTTATAGTATAATATAGTTAATAATTTATAGTATAATATAGACAAACATTAGATGTTAATTTATTTATGCCAACAAACTTACTGTTGGTGTTTTTTTTTTTTTAAACACACAAGCCGTGTGTAGGCAAAGTTTAAGAGGTAGAACTGGAACTTAAAAATGCAATGCCACAACTGGGATTTGAACCACAGACCTTCCGCTTGCCGGGTGGACGCTCTAACCACTGAGCTATTGTGACAAACTGCCAGAATGGCATTAAATTCTCAAGCCAGTTCGTATTTCTCCTGGTAAACCACAAAGGCAGTCTCACATCAGAAACAATTACAAACAGGGTAGATGTACAAATACAAATTTAACTTTGTTTTAAACTTTCACTTAGCTCTTCCTGCTAATAATTTTGTTATTTGATTAGCAATGCATAGCATCTACTGTCAGTTGTTCAATAAACATACATTTAAGTAGCTTTCAAGCAGGCATCAAATGTAATTAACAATAATTTGTCACTAAAGCACTAAACTGCTTACAAAGCATAAAAGCATTACCACGATAATTTGTCATTCACATAATCTTTAAGCTTAGAACATAATCACTAATTCAGGAATGGGACATGAAATAAATTTGTGTGGATAAAAACTTGAGCATTTGGTGCTATTTTCCATTTTGAAAGTGTCAAACAAAGTAAGCAAATAACACTAGAACTACCAGAGTGGAATTAAAAATTAGATGCGACAGAAGCAATGGAGTATTTCAATATGATGCAGAAAATAACCGCATTTCAAGAAACATCCATTTCTCATCTACAGATATTAAGGTTTTCCTTCATCTGTGTTTTTTTCAGAAATAAATGCACCAGCTGATTACAAACTACAGTTAATTATATTTTAGCATTATCTTACTAACAATTAATGGATTAATTAAGATAATTTTAATTTACATGCCAGAGACAGATCCAAAATTCCTTTAGGGAAAGCTAACACATTTTGAAACATACTATGAGCAAAATATGGTCGGTAATAGGGCATTTTCCATTTCTAAATTTTTTAAGATTATACAAGTCTGCAGATTATCTATCCTTTGTACACTAAGATTAATTACCTAGTTTTACTCTAAGTTATTGATCCTCATTGTTCAAGAGGCTTAATTCTTACTCAGAAATATTGTGACACCAGGCCCGGCACACAAAAGACTGTTGGAGCTAAGCTACTTCACATCACATACCAAGGAGCGAACAAATAGACGCAAGGTCAAGCTTTCCCACACCACTCACGCAAATGAACATGTGACTAATAACAATCAAACAGCAAAACAAAGATTTTCTCCATAGCCTTCGAGAAAGATCTAGCTATGTCATCGCTGGTGTGTTTGAAGAAGCTCGCAAAAGGTCCATGTGACATCATCCCTGCTAAGGAGGCAAGGAAACAGCAGAGAGAGAGTTTGCAGTTACAGACATGATTCAGTTAGTGAGAGACAACTGTGTGTGTGGTATGTTGCATTGTGAAGAAGTTTTAACAAGCATCGCATCTTTGTATCATTAGAGTTAGTGTATGAGAGACGGGAAGAACTGAGTCAAGGTTACGAGAAGTAAACAGTTGTGAGTTGTGCCTTTGTGCAGAGGTTAGAAGAAAAATAAGGTGATAGAAAAGTAATTGCACTGATTTTGTCATTTTGTTACAGTATTTAACAGAAAATGTAGAGCATATTTGATTTAGCCTATCTGTTGATTCTTTTTCTGACTCAGTGGAATGTTTGGAGATGTTCTTAATCAGCATGATAAATCCACTTGCTGATTATAAGCAATTCAATGTTCATCTGTCTTAAGTAAATAAAATAGAAACAAGCAGACCAACACCAAAAACAAGTCTTTTTTTTATAATTAAGAGGGTCTATAATTACCTCTTAGCTAAAGATAGAGAGGTGGCACCGCAGTAATGAGTACTTTGGGAGGTCATAGGTTTAATTCCTATGGCTGACCTTACTAACCCATAGGTTTTTTGAGGGGTTTTCCCAGCATGCCAGGCAAATGCTAGGAAGACTACTTACATCCCCCAAATTCCCCATCCCTACATTTCCGTTCATCTGTTCATCCAGTCTTTTCAGGATTGCAGTGGCGACAATGGGCAACAATGGTGCTGCTTTATGAGGACACTGTGCACTGTAACTGCTCTTCTGTATATGGGTGATGTGGTGCTAGGGTGGGCATTGTTGAACCTCATATAATCTGGTGGCTGCATCACAAACTCTGGAGCCAGGATGAAGAATTTCCAGCTCACATTAGGGACACTCATGCTGGCTCATCTCATCCCTTCCTCCCAAGGGTCTGAGATACAATAACCTATCTAAGGTTCAGTGTGAAAGCCCCTCCACTTCTAATATAATCAAATTTCCTCTCATCCTATTCCCTGGATCCATCTATACTTACTGGTGAACCCGAAAATAATTGGATTTCCAGTGTTTGCATAAGATTAGGCAATTCACTCTACTCACTGAGACGAGCTGTTTGATTAAAATCATTTTCATTCCTACTCTAATACATGCAATCACCTCTTTATTGTACACACTTGAGAGAGGAGGTGTTTAAGCGGAGAGAAAAAAGGAAAAAGTAATTAACCTATGCAAAGTCTTGACATTCAGTTAGCTACAAAGAAAAGAATGGGATACCACTGCATAATGCTTTTGTTACTTAAATTACTTTTGAAGTACATCTAAGCGCAGTATGAATTAACATTATCTAATCTGGTAGTATGAACTTCACTCTGAAAATTTTGAGAATGAAAGCAATGAATCAAGGAAAAAAAAGATCTGAAAATTACATTTTTGTTTCTAAGCATTCTCAGCGGAACATGCACGCAAACATGTGCACATGGGATAATTTTCATTGTCTCTGCATTTAGTGAAAAACAAAGTTTTATTTCACCATGCAATGCACCAGTTCACATATCCATTTTTGCCATGGCCAAAATCAATGAGTTTAAGTTGGATTTGTTTCCTCATGTACCCTATTCACCAGATTTAGCATCCTCTGATTATTTCCTGTTTTCAAACTTGAAGAAATGACTTGGTGATAAAAGATTTGCCAACAATGAGGTGGAGTCTGCAGTTGATGCCTTTTTTGCAGAGCTCGACAGTTCTCACTATAAACAGGGCATCGAAGATATTGAGCATCACTGGGAAAAGTATCAAGCTGCAATGAGACTATACAGAGAAATAAAGATGTTCTTTCTCAAAATGTTTGTGTTTTCTTTGTTAGGTTGTGTACTTTTGGGACAGCAATAAATTACTAGCCCTTGTAATGAGAGTGACTATGAAGACTTTAACTTCGATTCTAGCAAATCCAGTTCTGATGATGAAGAAAGAATGAGGAACAAAGGACAAAGAAGAAGTGATCATAAATCAACAAAGGGCAAAGAAGAAGAGAGAAGGGCAAAGAAGAAGAAAAGACAATGAAGAAAAGAATGAAAAAGAAAAGACAATGAAGAAAGAATGGCAGAGAAGAAGAAAAGACAATGAAGAAAAAAGGGCAGAGAAGAAGAAAGAAGGGCAAAGAAGAAGAAAGAAGGGCAAAGAAGAAGAAAGAAGGGCAAAGAAGAAGAAAGAAGGGCAAAGAAGAAGAAAAGACAATGAAGAAAGAAGAGCAGAGAAGAAGAAAAGACAATGAAGAAAGAAGGGCAGAGAAGAAGAAAAGACAATGAAGAAAGAAGAGCAGAGAAGAAAAGACAATGAAGAAAGAATGGCAGAGAAGAAGAAAAGACAATGAAGAAAGAAGAGCAGAGAAGAAGAAAAGACAATGAAGAAAGAATGGCAGAGAAGAAGAAAAGACAATGAAGAAAGAAGGGCAAAGAAGAAGAAAAGACAATGAAGAAAAGAATGAAAAAGAAAAGACAATGAAGAAAGAATGGCAGAGAAGAAGAAAAGACAATGAAGAAAAAAGGGCAGAGAAGAAGAAAGAAGGGCAAAGAAGAAGAAAGAAGGGCAAAGAAGAAGAAAGAAGGGCAAAGAAGAAGAAAAGACAATGAAGAAAGAAGAGCAGAGAAGAAAAGACAATGAAGAAAGAAGGGCAGAGAAGAAGAAAGAAGGGCAAAGAAGAAGTAATTATAAAGAAAGAAGGACAAAGAAGACAGGGCAGAGAAGGAAAGACAAAGAAGAAGAATGAAGAAAGGACAATGAAGAAGAAATATCAATGAAGAAGAAAGGACGGGGAAGAGCAAGAAGTTGATAGTAAAGCCGTAGAAGAAAATGCAGAAAATAATGCATCAGCTGGGAATGATGACTGGCATATATTGTTTTGAGGTCTATCATGTAAATTTGGACCACTAAAGTACTTATAACAGGCATGTATAAAGAACACATGTAAATAATTTTAGTGTGAAAAGTTTATAATAAAATTATTTAATTGTAATGCAAAGATAATAATAATCATCATTTTTGTTTAACATTCCTGAAGAAATATCTCAGCCAGAAAGAACATATCAGGTCCAATAGGTTAACAGCCTCAGCTAGGGGCCGTGCCGTAGCTGAGTGGTTAGACCATTTGCTTCTCACCAAAGTGGCCCGGGCTCGATCCCAGACAACCGCATGTGAGAGTTGTGGTGGACAAAGTGGCACTGGGGCAGGTTTCCCCCGCCATCTCATTCCACCGGTGCTTCATCTTCATTACATGTATTATCAGTGTCCCTAAATTAAATATAATGATTTATTGCATTGATTGTTACAACTCATTGTCCATTCTCAAAACTTTGAGTGTGACCCTGAAATGTTTCATAACAAGGGCTAAATAGGTTTTCTTAAATTCTACCAAATGAGAGTGCGCATAGTATTTTGCCTTTAGCGAGCTGAACCTATTAAGATGAAATGCACAGTTAATTGTTTAGCAGGCTAAAATGTCTGTCTTATGGCATTTTACACTTATGTAATTAGAAGCAAGAAAAATGTGTTAAAGCAAATTCAAAAGTGCTCTCCATACCATGCTTACATGCTTATAAAGCAGGCACCAAATATACCATTTACTTGCTTTGTGTAAGAGTGTCCTCTGAAGCACAGACATCCTATCTTCATCAGTATCTTCATCTTCTGGTGTTGCAGTTTGACAGACTCGTAAATTTGGACAGTGTTGCATCTAATCATATTTACAAGTTTGGGCAATGTATGATAGGGCTACCAGCAAGGAGGGGAGTGACTTATCAGGTTTCCTTCAGAATACAAAGATTTTTAACAAATTTAGCAGTCTGGAAATGCTTTAATCAGAAAATTACAACTAATTTCTACTTGGTTAAGTTATTAGTGTGTGTTGGTCCTCACATGTACAATGGCGGTTTGATAAGTCCATGACTTTTTCAAGAAAATAAGATAATTTTCCAAAAAATCAACTTTATTTACCAATGTAGTTTAGTTTTAACCCTATACACCTTGCTCAGCATTTCTCCAATGTTTTCAACCCCTCCATAAAATATGATTTTGAAAGTCTGCAAAATACAGTTTGTTTCTGGCATGCTGCCTTCATTGGATGTGAATTTCTTCCCAACAACCCAATTTTTGAGGTTTGCAAAGAGGAAGTAGCAGCTTGAAGCAGAATCTGGAGAATAGGGTGGATGAGGTAGCAGTTCAGGGCCAATTCCATAAATTTTGCGGGTAACCTCAGATGTATGCGCATGGGTGCAGCATCCTGGTGAAAGAACCTTTTTCATCACCAGATGGGGTCTTTTCTTTAACAGTTCCTTGATAAATTGTTCCAATATTGTGGCATAATATGAATCTGTAATCAATTTACCCTTTTCAATGTAGTGGATTGCACCTAAGGAATCCCAAAAATGCTGATGATATCGCATTGATAGCAGATTCAGAAAGTAAGTTACAACAAGTGATAATAGAATGGACAGAAACACTGTGGGAAAGAGGGATGACAGTAAATTTTAATAACAGTAAAGTAATGATGGTAGCCAGGATGGAAGAGCAGATAAACGAGATTAAGCTAGAAAAGGATGGAAGGCAAGTACCTGGGAACAGTAGTATACCAAACAGGTAAAATACAAGAAGAAATAATGCGTGTAGAGAAAGCTACCAAAGCGCATTATGCATTAAACAAATGCATTTTTGGGAAAGAAGTAAATAAGAGGACAAAAACTAAAGTGTACAAAGTTATAGAACCAATACTTATTTATGGAAGTGAAAGTTGGACAGTTACAAAAAGTGGGTTAAACGTGGTAAATGCAATGAAAATGAAAAGCTTAAGAACAATAGTAAGGAAGACAACAAGATAGAATAAGGAATGAAAGGATATAAGATGAACTTCAAGTGCCATCTATAAGTAAGGGGACAGAAGAAAAACAACTTGCATGGTATGGACATATAAAGATGATGGGTATGGATCAGAAGGTACGTCAATTTTTAGAAGCAAGACCATTGTGAAGGAAACCAAGAGGAAGACCAAGGATAACCTGGGAAGAAGGGATTAAAATAGTGATGGCTAATAAAGGAAAGACATGGGACCAGTTCAATAAACTAGCAGAGGATAGGATTGAGCTTAGTAAATGGATCCGAGGTAAATCCCTGTTGCCACCATAGTAGTAAAACAGGAAAGTTGAAGAATTTACCATGAATTTTCCTGTGACAAAATGGCTTTCGCTTTCTTTGGAGCATGTTTGCCGAAGGAAATCCATTGCTTGGGTTGTTGCTTTGTCTCGGTGACAGTAATGGATTCAAGTTTCATCAACTGCCACAAAAACTCATTTAGATAGCATTGGAACATGTTCAAATGGCCACACAATTCCTCTTGCTGTCAAATGTGAGCAGTTGTAGCACCTGTCTTGCTGACAGCTTTCTCATATCCAAATATTTGTGCAGGGTTTTACATACCCATTTATTTGAGATGTGTTGGGTCTTGGCTAACTCATAGATTTTCTCTCGTCAGCCTTCCATTGCAATATCCAGAACTTTGCTCACCATTTCTTCTGTTTCGACATCAACCAGGCATCCTGTGCGCTCGACACCTCTCGTACTTGAATGGCCACATCAAAATTCTGTAAGCCATGCCATGTGATGGGGCAGAATCTCTGTAATAGTTTGTCAGCATTTCTTTGGTTTCCTTCATTGTCTTACCATTCAAAAAACAATGCTTTATGCAAATACGAAATTGAGTTTTCTCCATTTTCCAGGAAGCAACACAAAACTTAAGCTTTTACAAGCACCCAACAATGCTCTTACGAAACAGATGAGAAATTTCTCGAATTATACACAGAATAGGTGTACAACTTTGGTGCCAACAAGAAACCTGTGATTCCTGTGTGATTTCTCATCAGTCACAGACTTATCAAACTGCCCTCGTATTTTGCTTTATTATAGAAACTGTTATTTTACAGAAGTGTGGTTTCTGGCATAGTAAGCAATTCTAATACTCTATTAATGAAATATATCTTCTGGGGCAAGTATAGCAAGTGTATCCAATAACTAAGCTGCAAAGCACAGTTTAAATGTTTTGCCTTTATCAAATATATAACAATTATCTATACAAAAGAAATTTGAAACTAATTTTGGAGTTCATTTGTTTGACACTACAACTACAGTAGAACCCCGCTAATCCAAATCCCACAAATCTGAAATTCCAGATAATCCAAACATAATTTTAAAAAATTTAGAAAAACTAAAAAGCTTATTTGTAGTGTAGAGAAAGCATTTTTATTATAGAACTACCTACGTACCGACACTATCATGTGATCGGCTATGTCCACAGGTCAGAAGTATACATTGTCGCTATGTTGAATAGATTGTCATCATGTTGTGTGTGGTAATTGCTACGTTCTCACTTCCTCACATCACTACACCATGTTACCTTGTACCTGCTAATCATATAGCTGAATTTATGTACATTTTTTTTTTTTTTTTTTTTTTTTTTTTTTTTTTCATTTTTCAGATAATCTGAACAGACCATACCCCCATTTAATTTGGATTAGTGAAGTTCTACTGTAATTTGTAGATTCGCATAAGACTACACTTAATGAAAACAGTTTGAAATATGTTGCTATGCATCCGTATAACAAAATATTCCAATGTATTAAAATATCAATTCTTCGTAACAATTAGAAAAGGCTGTCTAAATTCTTATAATGAATATTTAAATTTAAAATTAATAATTTCAGTACACTACTGTGTAACTTAGTTTCTAGGCATGTATTCAAGACTAATTTGCAATTTATTGATTACAACTAACCTCAAATTGTGTATTCCTTTACACTTTTAACTTTGTACTTTTCAACTAATGTTCTATCACATATAGTGTTTTAAAGCAATGAAGTGCACACAAATACAGGAACAGACAGGGACAACAATGGTGAAGCAAAGCACTTTCTGTGAATAATTAGCCAACAGTATCTTGAAATATTGTCACAGTCTTAGTTGGCAGTTGATATTCGCTACCTAGTGGTAAGAAGTCCTAAAAATTACTATGGTCTCAAAACAATTGGCAGGAAGCACTTTCCCTGGCAATCAGGATAGTTCAAATTGCATAAGCTTTCATGGCTGGTGTCATTAAATAGAAATTGATTATTCACGCTTGTGGGCCATGGTCTAGTGGAAAATCTCCTTCCAAACATTTTGTTCACAGCTGTGTCAAATACCCTCAGTGGCTTGTAAGCATTTAAACCCTGTGAAACCAAACGGCTCTATCAGTCATTACTGAGACTAGCAGAGTACTACAGCCGCACCACTGAGGATGTTCAACTCAGCATTGAACAAAATGACGAAGGAGATTTTCCACTAGACCACAGCCCACATGCCCAGATAATCATTTTCTATTTAATCAGGATAGTATTCAAGATTTTCAAAATAGTCCAGGATAACTATCTGTCTTTTCTATTCAGCAACCATCCTATATTTCTAAGCAGCTACCTGTTGATTCATCTGAGTACAATACATGGAGACACAGATTAGTTTGAGTTAGGAAAAGGTGCAAGCAGCTGCTGCCTGTTGTGTTCAATCGCTATGGAAAAAACAGAAAAGTTGGGCTTGAAAGTCCAGGAGTAAGAATGGATTCCAGGAACATCTCAGCACCAGGCAGTCAGAAACAAACCAGGACAACTCGCCCAACGTAAACAGGATAAATGCTATTGCCAAAGAATTATAACTAGGATGCTTTGACATCTTGAACATTCTGGAAAGTTCTTAGCAAGCACTCTCATGAAGTAGTCAGTCTTGCTGTGCTCGAGAGCGAGTTGGTTTGGTGAGTGAAGAAGTCTCATGAGCAAGGTAGCACGTGCATTTCTCATGTGACGAGTAATGCTGTGTTCTTCAAGTAAGCTCTGATGATTGGTGAAGTGCAACGAGTGCTATTACTGCACAGGATTGGAGACATGTGTTGACCCCCCAACAAGTAAATCGTCTGGAGATAGAGGCATACTTTGTTATGCTATTACATCACAGAACAAAGTGAAGTGATAGTTTGAAAACTGGACCAACTTGCAATATATAACTTAAGATATTCCTTTTATATGCCGATGACATAGTAATCATCCAAGACAGTTAAGATAAATTACAGAAACCAATGTTATGTCTTAAATGAAATAGCAAGACAATGTAGCTTTAAAACTGCAGCTCAAAAAACCAAAACAATGGCACTTAAAGGAAAACAACCTGTAAGGGCTAAAATAGTAATTGATGAAACAATCATAGAAGAGGTTAAATACTTTGAGTAATGTTATATTTCATATGATAGAGATATAGATCTGGATAAAAAAACTTAAGTTTTCCAAATGTTTGTGGTACAATCTATAAATCCTTAAAAAAACAAAACACGAAAAGATACAATGATAAAATATTTTAATATGGTTGTTGTATCCATACTAATTTACAGAAGTGAAGCCAGAACAATGACAGAAAAAGATAAATCAAAAGTGCAGGCAGCTGAAATGAAATTCATGAGAAGTACACCAGAATGTACAGTACTAGATTAAAAGAACACATATCCAGGAGAAACTTGGGGTGGAATCACTGCTGGAGAAGCTAAAGAGAAACAGAAAATGGTGTGAACATCTGCAAAGGAAGCCATACTCACACTTCCTACTTTAACAATGGGATATAAACCAAAAGGAAAACGAGATGTGGGAAGACCAAGAACGAAATGGACACCACAACAAGTTCAGTATGAACCTAATCCTTAAAGTGAAGAAGATATGCAGACAACATAGCACTAACACAATGACAGCACGATATGAAAATACTTCTATAGGTCCTACCAGGGATATTGGCATGTGTCCTTTAAGGTTAAGGCTGGTTCACAACCACCAATAACGGTAACGATGATCACAATGAGAAACATGAAACACATGTATTCAAATGGGAGTGTTCACAACCAATGGCAAGCCTTCCTGGGTACCAAGAATGACAAGCAAGACTTAGCCAAGATTTAACTTCAGTGTTCCCATTAAGGGGCATTGCATATTAGATCCATTAAGTGCATATTAAAGACTTCCTCTTCCTTCAAGGTAGAAATTCAAGGTGGCCTTGATGTAAATGACCACTAAAGCTCTTGCTAGTCACAATTCTGGGAAAATCAAACCAGAAAGAATTTTACATAACAATAAACAAATATAAGAGTATTTATGAATGCTAGGAATTAAAGGACCGACGCTTACTGATTTCTCGGAAACAGAAATAGGATTGACACTTCCTGTTTTCTTGGAATCAGAAATAGAGAATAGCTTTGCATTTAGATATTCACTTTATCAAAATTTGGCATTGGCTGTATTGGAGAACAGGTTAAAATGTTTTTCATTGGTCATAAGAAATAAATGACATCCAAATGTGCATATTCACTTCTATTCCTGTTAGTGGTCTGTTGTGAATCAAAATGTTCATGCTGTTCCCGTTGTCATCAGGTGGTTATGAACCAGGCTTTAGTCCAGTGAGTTTACTCTCACGATATATTTTCTTCCCAAAAGTACACAAGTGCTGACAAAATTAAACCAACATTACAATGTTAACACAGTGCACTTCAAACAGCCTGTTGTAGGCGTAAGTGTGTCCAGCTTTATTAGTGCATTCCTTTACAATGCTACCCAAATCTATTTTCCCCATTAGTTAAAAATTGAAAGGGAAAACCTTGCCAGCGAGTCACAAAATAGTATCAAATGTTTATAAGTTTATGAAACAAGAAATGAACAATGTTGAAATGTGTGGACGTCCAAAGGTTGCAATATTTTATATGGACTGTCCACATCCGTTGCACTGTATGTACATCTTCCGTCTAAACTTGCACTATTCTTCAAGCAGCAGAGGTATGTGACTTGCACCGCAGGTCTTATGCCAAAATCCCTGGTGCTGCCTATTCAAGCAAAACCTGTTGCTCAACCTGAAAAAGACCAAGATGATAACCACAGGAAATATTAACAACTTTCAATTAGATAGAATTGAAACAGAAATTACAGATAGTTACACATTTCTGGGTTCTATAAAGATGAATATAACCCAAAGGAAATTAGGAAATGATAGCAATACAAAGGACAAACTAAAATCTAGGTGGTAGAAACGCTGATATTTTCTAGTCGCTGTAGCAGGAGTACCACAAGTTGAAAATACCAAGACGAAATATTGGACATTTTGAAATAGTAACGTCACCCTTGGCACATGATAAAGGATGGATGTGGCCAAGACACTGGGCAGCCCATGGCATGCTGGCAAAGACATTCAAGGCTGGCCTGCCTCACGGGACTGCTGTGTGTATGTGACTTAACAATAGAGGTGGCAGAAACAAAAGGGGTGTCGAGAACATTAGAGACTTCTAGCTGAGTAATTTCCAGTGTGTGTGTAGAAATCGAGAAAGGTCCGTGTGACATCATTCCCAGCATATAAAAGGCCTGAGAAGAACAATAGAATTTTAAAATTAAGTTACGGACAAGAGTTGGTCAGTGCGCCAGTGAGTGCAAGATAGCTGTGCATGTGAGTGTCATCGTGAGAAGATTCGAGTGTCACGAGTGATTGTAACGTCATAATTAGGGTATGAGAGACAAAAGAAGTGAAGACACTAAAAGAACTGAGCAAGGTTATGAGAAGTAAAAATTGTAGGTTGTGATAGCCTGAAGGACTGTAGACCGTGTTAACAAAAAGAACAAAACTGTGTATTTGTGGTAAAACTTTAGAAAACAAAGTAATAGGAAAGTAGCCAAACTGATTTTGCCATTTTGTTACAAAATGGATATTGATGGATATTGAATTGATGGAACAAACAATATATTGTGCTGGAAGAAATAACACCTGCTTAATCACTAGAGGCTGCAGTGATGAAGAGGAAGCCAAAATATTTTGGTCATATGAGAGCGAAGGTCTCACCTAACAAGATCTGTTAGGACAAATGGAAGAACCAAACAAATTAGAGAAACTAAGAACATTATGGCTTGATAAAATGAAAAAAGTAGTCAAATAGCCAAAATTGAAAGAAATAGTGCAGGAAAGGAATGAATGATGGAGAAAATAAAAAATAGAGAATGGACAAATTCACATTAGATTACAGGAGGCAGCAATGGCAAACCATTCCTCAAGAGCCCATTCATAAAAAATCCAGGGTTGGATCACTAAGAATCAGCTCAACTCAAGGTATTGATTCATGCGTATCAAACAAATAGCTAACTTCCTCATTATCACTTCAAGCCAGTTGCATCAACTATTGTTAAGGTAACCATGTTAGTTTTGGTACATTTCAGCACAGTTCTCAACCTTTACTACTGGTAAGTTTATACAATGTACACGTCTGTAAGCTTTTTACTTTTACTGGCACCTACTCTGCTAGGTAAGAGATATTCCACCCAAACGTTCAATAATGAAATTAAACACAGGTTTCAAGGCTCCCTGAATAAATAAATAAAGATATACTGCTCCAAAAATTAGAGCAACGCATGTTCAAACCAATGCCTAAAATAAAGTAGTGAGGCAATGTAAATTTTGACAGATGTTAGGTTTTGAAGTATTGTTTAAAACTACAATGGAGTTCTAAAACTTTATTAACTTTGAATAAATCAGTAAAGTTGAAAAACACAAATCAAAGTTGAGTGTACTTTAATTTACTGATTTATTATGCTTTAAAAACAGGTTTAAACAGCAATATGTGGTAGAGAATTGTTGTGTTTTGTTCTCCGAGGCTAATACAGAAGAATGATATATCTGAATGAAATATCTGTCAGGAAAGCAGTTACGTGGATTGAAGATGGCCATTCCATTTGCTTTCTCTTCACGATTCTTCGTATCAGCCCTTCTGTCATCCATAGGGCTTGGAGACATATCTCCAAGAGGCATCCCGGACAAGGGCATAAGAAGATGACACAAGATATCTATTCCGTACAAATAGATATCTTGTCTTTTCAGTTTTGCACAGATTCAAATCTGCACCAAGAGACCTACAAATGACATACGAACAACCCATGATCAGATAAAAAAACTGAGAAATGCAGGGTTGAGATGTAGAATTCCTGTTAAAGCCCCTTGTTTGACACATAAACCTGGTTGAGATTTCCTCAGTACCATGTCAATTGACAGGTCTGCCAATGGAAGGCTGTTCTCTTCACAAACGAGTTAAGGTTTAAATTGACAGGTTTTGGTCGTCATACATGTGTATGGAGATGTCATGGGGAACATCTTACTCTGGCCACTATTGTTGAACATGACAGAGTTGGAACCAGTTTGGTTACGGTTTAGACTAGCATTACTATTGAGTCTCGGACAGAGCTTGTTCATGTACCACAGTGCATGAATGCAGATGGTTACAGTAATGACATTATCCCTCAACATGTCGTACCCTCTGCTTGTGAAATGGACCCTTATTTTCTTCTACAGCACAATAATGCTAAACCCCATACAGCTCAGAGTACCCAGGTTGACCTAATATAAAGCGTGTAATAATTTTTAAGTATGAAGAATTTGTTCTTCATACTTAATGTATTTTACTGTAAAAAGAAGTGGGGTATATGACATCAAATGTTATAAATAGTTCATTCGTAGCTATCTATAAAAGTAAAGATATGATAAAAATATCTAAAAAAGCACCCCACGCTTTTTTACAATAAAATACACTAAGTGTGAAGAACAAATTCTTCATACTTAAAAATTATTTTCTAGTTTTTAGTTCTGTTTGTTATAAAAGCATGATTTTGTTAGTTTTTTAAAACTAAAATTTATTTTATAGCTTCAGGAGTAATTAATGTATGTGAGCCATTTTCAGAATTGCAAATTAATTGTTCCTTAATACTAGCTTTGTGTAGGACAAAGATTCAAAGGATAGAATCATACTGAAAAATTCAATACCATAGCCAGGATTTGATCTATGTGACTACTCTACCCACTGGGCTGCCATGGCAACATGCTGCTATGACAAATTCCCCAAATGACTTGCCTGTTCCAGGTAGACCACAAGATCTCAAATTCAAGGTTACATACCCTAATGGGGACTTACGATCTGCAAGTACTGAACTCCCAGGCTTTAAGGTTTTTATTGTAGTTTCCATATATCAGGCCAATCAGTGATAATTGGTTGTTCTAACACACAAACCATGTGTAGGTAAACTTTATAAGTTAGAATAACTGAAAAGTTCAATGCCCTAACCAGGACTTGAACCATCGATCTTCTGCTCTACATACAGCTGCTTTAACCAGTTCCGGTTCTCTCCTACAAAGTTGGCTTACACATGTTAATTTTTGGGAATGAAAGGACCTCCATCTGAAAATGGCTCATGTATGGAAGGATATAAATTTCTCTCCAGCAAGCTCTCATATTTGGGCTAAATATTTAATTTTAAAAGAATAATACTATTACACTTAGCGTATAAAAGGCTTACAATTCCTTATAAAATACATTTATTGTGCTTAGAATTACTTTTACACATTAAAGTCTGCATAGGAACTCCAAGAATGAATAAATATATCCAAACTTTGCATGTCACTTTCTTTCAAACAGAAGAAAGGCAACCTCTTTAGTAAAACACATAGTACAAAAAACACTGTAAAAAATTAGCACAATTTAAAATAAATTGTTTACAAAAGGACCACAATGTATCATTTGCTGCCATGAAAAGTCTAGTAAGGCTTACTGGCATACACAATCCCACCATGGCGTCGTTTGTACCAACAGCAGCAAGGACAACAGAAGCAGCACAGGCAGCAAGACAACAGGAATCCAACAATTGCACAGGCTGCTATTATCACCATGATGCCAAATCTGAAAAACAAATTTCTAATTAAAACTCCATCTTACACTTAAATACAAAGTGATATAACAGTGAAATTTTTAAAATGATTTGTAGATGTACAGTAGAAATAATTGTAAACGTGATTCTTGGGGGGACATGCTTTATAATGATTCCATGGTATCATGAGCATTGCAGGGCGGGGGGCAAAGGGCCGTGGCCCCCATTGCAAATTAATTCACTTACTGTGCAATCAATTACTGACTATTAGACTATTATTTTAACTTTAATGTAAAGCACAAATTAATACAGTTATCTGCAACAAATACTATAACTTCTGACAACAAAATAATGAATTAATATTGATTGCAAACCTCCAACAGCCCCCTCCCCCCTGAAAAAAGTTTGCTGATGCTCATGCATGGTATATCAAAATGTGAGCTTAGAAGCGACAAAAATTGATCCCGTGGAGATGGTGGGAAACATTCATGCAAGAATAAATTACAGTACATTGTAAAATATGGTAAAGTACACCACTTCTAAATGCAATTACACACCATTATGCTAGAGGTGTATTCCAGTCCTGCAACTGATCTTAATTTATACAGTACATACAATTCACTAACTTAACTTTGCATTGTCTTGAAAAAAATCAGTAAGGTTTGTTATGGGACCATAATTCATGTCTTTTTCTCTGCATATTGTTTGATTACAGCAAGACGCAGATGTACACCGTTCAATTCATTTTGCTTCTCCATACATAGAATCAACTTGTTTAACTTCACTGACGTGCATGAGCATGTCTCCTTACTTCAGGCCAAGGTCCACGCTATCAATCGTCACTAGAGTTCCCCTAAATTCCACCAGTTGACATAACCTCATGATGTTAGGTTATAATGACATGTTTTATGTAAATACTAGAAATAAATGGAGTATTAAGAATTAGTTTGACTCAAATTGATTGTGTTTCACCATATTATAGTCCTATGCATTATATATATATACTCTCATCAGATGTAATGACATATTTAGTAAGCCTCACGCTGGCCTGTCACAGTGTAGAGGAGCATCCCCTGGGTGGTGGATAGGGAAAGGTCGGTAAACTATAACATTGAGTCGATAAATAACACTACACACTTATAATTTACCGGAACATATTTTGGAGACTGACTTTCCTCCATTATCAACCGGACATCGACTGGTTCTCCCTGGTGTGGTGGTGATGTTTTCACTGACGTCTCCTTTGGTGGTCATTCAAGGAACTTGAAGATATCTTTCTCGGTGAAGTCAAAATTGACTACTCTGTTTCTATTTTTCAAAATGAAGATTTGTTCCCACATGGACAGCTCTTGTTTTCCCATTACGTGTTTGAGGTGTTTCGGTTCTGGCTTTATATTGTGGTTTTCTGTCCAAAAGTGAGTGGCAACTGCTGATTTTTCCAACTGTTTGTTTTTTACGTCTCTAAAGTGTTCCTTGGATCTTATTTCTAAATTTCTTTTGGTTTTTCCTATATACACTTTATTACGGTCGTTGCATTCAATTTGGTAAATGCCAGATTTTTTTTATTGGATGGAATGGGATATTTTACGAGTTCAGTAGATTTTCTATGGAGTAGTGGTTCACTGGTGCTAGCGTTTATGAAGTGTTCAGTGTACAATGAACCTGCCGAGTGCTGTTCAGTGCGAGTTGTGATCCAGTAGTGGGAGTTCAGTTGCGATTGAACTCGATGGATAACTAGCATTGTTCTAAGTTTGGGCAATAATTACTTAAGAGTAACATTAACACTACAGTAACCAATTAGAAGGCATTTAAAGTGATTATCAGTACCTAACTAATGTTCTAATTTGTTACAATAACTTGCTGAACGCCCCTTCATCTTTTTGGCTCCGAGTCTGTTAAAGCTTTATAACATACACAGCAGCAGCAAGAATTGAGAGAAGTTGCACACAGTACAGTAGAAAGAAGCAGGAGCTTCATTTTGATTGATCAAACAGTTATAAACCATTGACACTTTCGTTCTCATAACTAAGGTCACTAAGTATAAAATTGCTTTACTATTTTCATTACCTTATAACTAATTACATTACCTGTTGAATCAGGGTTGAAATAAGGAAAAACTTCCCACAAAAGTTGTTTCATTGAAACAATGCTTGAGAATAAACTCACTGCCATTCTCTGTAGTATTTGTGACTACACAATTTTCCAGTCAATATGAAGCTCAAGATAAAATTACTTACTTGTTGAAAAAGAACTGCTGGCCAGTGCAGCAGTAAAAGTGATTGCTGTCATCCAGACAGCAAAATTCCTTATCACTTCCATCAATGAGGGATGGACATTCCTTTGGTTCAATGAAGTTGATCTTGTCTAGGAAGTCCCTGTTGCCTCCAAATTCACATTGCATACCTTGAAAACATTAAGACACAAAGAATCAGGCTTTCTGAAACTTTATATTTGTTGCATTACAAATATTTCATAATATAAAAGTGCATCATCACATTGTCTGCAGAAAAACTTATATTTTGCTAAAAGCAAAAACAGTAGCCTAGCTTACATGTTTATGGAAGACAACAGCTTTGCAGTTCAATCTGACATTGCTTGACATAATGTATAGTGGTAGCAATGTTACATGATGCCATGTATACTAGAGAGCAGTTTATTTATTGTTTTATGTTTTGCCCCCATATGGAGTCACGTGTGAACTGTCAGTTTGAGTTTTTACACACATCCCCTGGTGTATTTGCCCTAATAAATCCACAATTTATAGACCATTAGAATAATTCCAACTGTGCCTATATATATGCATCCCCCCCTTGTTCATCTGCTTTATTTTACAATGCTTTCTGTCCCTCTCCCCCCATCCCACCCCGCCTTCTGTTGCCTGCTTTTACACAAGACAATACACACAAACACCCATGCCTGAGATTGGACTCGAACCTGTAATACTCTGCATGGCAAAGTACCAAAGACAGTTCCTGTGACCATGACTTCCAATCAAAGGGAAGAAAACTGTTGCACTTACATGACTTTCTCTACTCTTATTCATTCTTCTTACAAATGCTTCATTTATTTCACACTAATCAAGATAAATATTTGCAGAAATTGTCTTACTGCATATTTTCTTGTAGGTTCAAGGGGAATAATGCAATACAGTAGGGTTAAGCGATAGGCAGATCAAGAGCTTGATATGTGATGGCTTTGAAATTCTGTTCTCTTTACATAGTCAAGAAATAAAAAAACAAATGACTTCCTATTTGAGAAAAGTAGAAGTATCTGAAAATTCAAGCCAATGACAAGAAATATCTCAGAAATGATTAGTTCTGTAGAAACTAATGATGACAAATTGTGTGCTGTATCGAGAACAACAATTTATGTGTACAGACATTTTGTCTACCTCTTACAATTTACCAGTTGTGCAAAAATTGTCCAGAATAAAGAGGACTTCAGACACTATCCTCGGAAAATTCAAGGTATACATTTCATTTGTCATTAAAATATCTAACATGTGGTATTTAATGACAGTTGCTGGAGCAAATGTTGAGGAAATCTGTATTTTTGAAAAATTCATGTAAAGGATAGTTTGGGATTGGGAGAAATTCTTTAAAATCTTGTGTAGCATCCTTAAAAGTTACTGAACTTAATACGAAGTTTGGTAGTTAACCAAGTTTCCGTTTTTTAGTAAATGTTTTCTCCTCTGCCCCTCTCGCTCCCTTTCCCACCCTCTCAATACTTTCTCCATCTATTGTGTGTAGTAAAAATTAAAAGAGTTAAGGGATTGACATGTAAAGAAGTCAAGTAAGTGACCAAACATTTGGCTGGTGTACTCGCTCTTCAAAGTTATCTCCATGTGTATTAGTGGGAAATGCCTCAAATAACTTTCTGTAACAAATTCGCATACGTTCAAAGAATTACAACACAGTATATGGTATGCCTTTTCAAACTTAAAGCTCAAGAAATTAGCAGAATGTTCAATACTGGGTTCAACAGGTGCCATGCTTATCTGTACCAAGTGGAAGGGAACTTACTACATTCCTTCTAATATGTGCTTCATGGAAGCATTACAAAACAAAAAAGTAATGGCATTTTGTTATTTGATCAGCCAAATTTGAAAAATAAATTGTTTTTGTTCCAAATTGCATGCATAATTCCACAAGAATGTACAAAGATAACAGTTTGTTACTTGTAAGATGTGTAGAGTACTTATTTCTGACAGCTTTGGTAGTAATTATGGGACATCACATAGGTTTCAAAATAATTAATCACTTAAAAAAATTAAAGGAATGCTCCGAGCAGCTTTTTCAGACGTGAAGTAACTCGGCAACGTTGCATTGAGGTTGGTCAGGGAATTGAACCGATTTCTGGATGTATACAGGTCGGTCGCTTGCAAGGGGTGTAATGTTTTGGGAGCTAACGATTCTGATTGGTCTACACTCGCACAGTAAACATGGAAGGACACAATTTACGTTCATGAAACACCACACCGAGATATATCACTGGTTTAAATTAATGTAATCACTTCGCTTCCAGATAGTCGGTCTGGGTGGCTCAGTTGGTTAGACGCTGGCCTACTGATCCCAAGGTTGCGGGTTCAAACCGGCTCAGACTGATGGTTTTAAGTGTGCTCAAAAATGACAGCTCTATGTCAACAGATTTACCGGCACGTAAAAGAACTCCTGCAGGACAAAATTCCGGCATACCAGCGACGCGAATGTGATCCTAGCAATTGACAGCGTCGTTAAACAATTTCTTTTTCGCTTCTACCCCGTATATGAGGCCAGAGATCTGAGCAGAAGCCGCCTCTGATCCTTGATAGGACAGTAGTGGCCTCTCCATGGTTTTTCCCCCCTTGGGGAATACCTCTAATATAAAAGACGTTCCCTATGACGCAAAGGGCTTCTGCTCCCCCCAAAATGAGAAGTAGATTTCGGGCTGAATCATGACTGTGCATTGTTCACCCTCGACTGCCTCATATGGAGATACCTTCACCTCGCTCATTGCGGTTTCTCGCTGACACTGCCCCACAAGCGGCCGTACCTACCCCACAGTCAGTAGCAAACAAGGGAACCCAGCTACATCCATCATCTTGCATACATATAAAAGCTTGCCAACAAAAAGACACCATTAACATCACACCGGTAAATCCAATATAAACAGATAGGTATCGTGGTTAACACAGGTGACCTGCACCTGCTCTTGGCTCTTAACGCAGAAGGGAAGATTACTGAGCCGTTCGTTAGAGCCTACTGCATCTTACCATAGCATCTCACAGCTCTCGAGCTAGCACCGGGGCGTACCAAATCTCCCATGTATTTCTGGAACCACTGTCCCTCCTAGTCCAACCCAATCCGAACAATTCCCTTGCGGAAGGGGCTTAAATGTTCGGCCCGGCATACTTTGTGCTCCTTGTCATGAGCCCCTGACATTGCGCAATGTTTTAATCCAGCACCAGGTTTTAGCTCAGTTACGTCTACCCTTGTGTTTGCCGGTGACTTGGCTAGACCGTGTTATATTTTATTAGTCTTAGTGGTGTAGCCGACCGTGTTTGTTTATATAATTTTAGCTTTGTTTTTATTCGGTCGTTAGGCTGTTGATGCCTTTGGCTTTTTAAGTGTAAACGTAACCCCGTGGCACAACAGCCCATCCAGACCAAGGCCTACCGCCCGACCGCTGCATCCCCCACCTCTGCCCACCAGAGACGTCAGAGTGGGGTGCAGTACTGGAGGTGGGACGTGGTCACCGCCCTGGTCCCTCCCGGCCGGTTATGCGATCTTCTCGAACAATCAAATAGCTCAATTGGCCCTTCAGGGATCTAAAAAAGCTGAGTGCATCCCGCACCAGGTCTCCCAGCGGGGGAAAATCCCCACGCCGGTACCGGGAATCGAACCTGGATCTCCACTTCGTAAGCAGCAGCGCTACCACCGCATTAAGATGTCCTGGCTTTTTAAGTGTAGGTATGCAACGTAAATGTTGGCTATGTCTTAGCTTTACTTTATACAGTCACTAGCACTTTTTAAGCGACGGTCTAATTGCAACATTTTAGACCACAGGTTAGTGCTTGTTTTCTGGATGCTAATGACCACAAAGTTGCGCGCCCTAAAGTCCTACTACTACCACCACCTACCACAGTCTAGCCATACTGTCACAAACTTTTGGTTTGGACTGTAGAACCGGTTTTACAGGTGGCAAACAAATGCTTGTGGGAAAGGTTAGTCCCTGACCAGCAATGAAAGAGAAAGAATGGACCTTCTTCACTTAGGCATGGAGTGGGGCGATTACAAAAACAGGATAGCAGTAATTGCCTTGCACATGGTTGGAAAGTCACCAACTGAGATTTTCCAAATCCTAAAACAGCTGAAAATCAGCAAGATCCGTTTAGCGGACGGTTCAGCGGTTTGCTGTGACTGGCAGTGTATAACATCGCCCGAGATCTTGTGGTATTTATCAGATATTTCGTTTTAGACTTAAGTATTTCAATCACATTGTTTCTATAGTATTTGTCCAGGAGACCATAATCTGTATTTCCGAAGAAATCTCGATATAGCTTTTTTAGTTCAACAGGAATACGATTTATATTGCAATAGAGCAGTTCATAAAGAGAGGTAGGAAGTACTCAAGTAAATATAAGCACGCAGCAAGCATTATGCATAATTTTTAAAGATATCACTTTCTTAATTTGGGTGGAAGTCAATTTTAATTTGTCAAGTTTCGTTTCATACCGTCGCGGCTTTACGTTCATCGGAAACAAATGAAAGCTGCTGTTAATGGATATCTTATTGTAAACATAGGTTTTGAACAGAAAAACAGGAAGTTAATGACAGACATCGTTACAGCCTTTATAACTAGTTGGGCTATATAACTGGCTGAACGCGTTCCTTTGTAAATAGGTCACGTAGCCATAATAAGGAAGGTGGACCTTGCACCAGTGAAAGCGATGTGCTATTGTTCCGCAGAGCGAGCATCGTGCGCTGGCTACGTACATGCTGCCAGTAAGAAAAACAACTGCAAACCAAACTTGACTGCGAACACACAAGTAGAGGTGAATACAACGGAATTACCTCAACGATTTGAATGGAGAATTGAAAATAAACCTTAACCGGATTAGTGTATAGATATAAAAGCACGTGTGACAACCACGAGTTTTTCTATCCATTCAAATTATTCCTACAACAATTATTTCAGCCTGCTTCATGCCAAACTTCGCAAAATTTGTTTTACTACGCATTTCAGTGTAGATACAAGGGAATTAGAGTTGGCTTAAGCGATACTCAAAGCTTGTAAAAGTGAGGCGACTGTGGAATTCAGCTATCCTTGCATTACCACGAGGGAAAAATGTGTTGCAGATGACTTTCTCTGCTCTTGTACCAACCATTCTTAATCTTCGTGTTAGTTGAGATAAGCATTCGCAGAAATTATCTTATTGCTTATTTCCTTGTAGGTGCAAGGGTAATGCGGGAATATAGTAAGTTTTGAGCGATAGTCAAATCTTTTAAACTTTTGAGATTGCTTTTCTTTGCACGGCTAAGATATAAAAAAATGAATAACGATCTTCCTTTAGCTTTCGTCAAAATATTGCAAACAAGAATATTCCCGAGATGGTTCACCCCACAAAAAAGTTCACTTGGATATAAATTGTATTTTAATGAGATCTACATCTTTTGTATAGTAAGATTTTGTCTATATCTTACGGTTTACCAGTTATTCGAAAGTCGTCATGAGTAAACAGGACTACGTAGACTATAGCCAAAAAGTTCAAAATATACATTTCATTTGGCATAAAAATATTTTAAACATGTGGCATTTTAAACAAAATCGTTAGAGCAATTTTCGAGAAAATCAAAATGTTCGAAAAGTTATCTATGTAAAGAGTAGTCTAGGGTGGAGGAATTTTCTTCAAAATCTTCGTGTCGCATCCTTAATACATTAATCTTAACCCTTTCAGACCCCATGTCCATTTCAATGGACATAACTTTCACATGCTGATATTTTCTTTCTGGGAAGGTATAAGTTGTTAAGCCTGTTTGCACATCTCAATGGACATTTAATAGTTACCTCTGTCAGGCATTGCTGCTATCTGGTGGCGAAATATGAAAGTTTTAGGAAGATGAAGTAGGCAAGATGGCTGCTAACAGGAAACATGATAAAGGTAGGTGCCATTTTTTAGTAAGTTTGTGTATTTAAACCCAAGAATGGCAGCTTTTCTTAGCTTTTACTCCATCCTGAATGTTTTAAGATACATTTTATTGCAAAGGATTGCACTTTCTGCAAGAAATCAATATATTATTAGCTTTCATAAGTGCATGTCCACTGAAATGGACATACGGTCTCAACGGTTACTGTATACAGGTGTAAATATAATCTGACATTTTCAACTAATCTCGCTATTTGCTGGCAAAATAAGATATCATTTTTGTTTTATATGGATTTGGGGTTACTTAATTTACATAGCTGCTACAATATTCATCAATATAAACTACATCCTGCTATACATACTCTATATTACTGTAAAATTATAGTATGAACAATGCTACTTGTGATTAGGTAGATTTTATATTCACTTATCTATTACGTGCTATTTCAGTAGTGTAGAGAAAATTGTAATGCAGTCAAATTGTTTGTTAATTCATTTTCAGAATATTACAATGTGGAGAAGGATGCTGATGCAATGTTGGATTTACTGATATCAGCAGATGTTTCTGATTTTGAATGGTCAGACTGTGACGAAGATGAATGTTACATTTCTGTCCCTATTCCACAACCTGTTAGACCAGGTACTTGAGGATAAAATTTGACATTGTCATTGGATTATTAACTATATTAACATAACTTATTACTCAGTACCTAGTTTAAATTTTCCTTAGAGTAGTTTATTATATGCAGAGCACTTTTCTATTTACAGGTGCCAATATTGTTACCAGAAATCAAGAGGAAGAAGATCAAGAAAATAGTGATGTTGATGAAGAGGATCAACAAGGCACACATCAGCAGGCATCAAACCCTGAACAATGCACTATTCCTCCTAACTGGCTGTTTACTGAGAAGAACAATATCAAATGGAGAAGGAAACCATTTATACCAATGAATCTGATCAATCCTGAAATTTTTAATTCGACTGAACAATCAGTAAATGAATCCACACCAATTGAATATTTTTCAAAATATATTTCAGAAGAAAGCATAGAAAATATGGTTGAAAAGACAAATATGTATTCTCTACAAAAGGGAAGTATATTTAGATATACAAATGTCACCGAAATAACATCTTTCTTGGGCCTTCATATAATGATGGGTTGCTTGAAGTACCCCAGAGCTAGGATGTATTGGGATTCAGCTCTGCACATAGATTTATTTGTAGAAGCTATGTCTAGAGAAAGATTTTTTGAACTGAGGTCAAATTTTCATGTAGTCGATAACCTAGCTATGCCAGAAAATTATAAGGACAAATTTTATAAAGTAAGACCCCTTTATGACTGCATCAGAAGGAGGTGCTTGGAGCTTCAGATAGAAAATGTATTATGTGTCGATGAACAAATAGTACCCTTCAAAGGTCACTTAGGAGTAAAGCAATATTGTAAAGGTAAACCTAATCCTTGGGGCATAAAGCTATTTCTATTATGTGGTAAAAGTGGTCTCTGCTATGACTTCATAATTCGCAGAGATCTTATCGGTCATTTCCCTGAATTTCATAACCAAAAAGAAGCCTCTAGATGTAAAATGCTAGGGTGTATGAATAAAACTCATGTATTCTGTGAGAAATGTAAAGTACATTTGTGTTTTGTTAAAGGGAGAAATTGTTTTAAGAATTTTCATGCTGATGGTAATTAACACCACTTGAGTCTATTTGTCCATTGTAATGGACACACTGTAAAAAATTAATAAATTGAGTTACAGAGATTCTGATTGTTTTATTCTGTTTAGAATACCTATTTTAACCTTTTAATGTGCACAAATAATTTTTTTGATCTCTAGATAAAATTCGGGTCTGAAAGGGTTAAATACCAACTTTGGTTTATAACCTACTTTTCGTTTTTGAATTATGCTGCTCAGACAGACAGACAGACGACAGTCAGTCAGTCCCCCCCCCCCCATCAGCTTGTTTTTTTTTTTTCTTTTTTTTTTTTTTTCATGTTTAGGGTGGAATACAACGCTTCCTCTACTTACTACACGTAGTAGAGAAAGTAAAAATTAATGTTAAAACCTTCTCAGTCTGTTTATACGTATTAAACATATGTATATAAAATCAAACGTGCGTTAGAAGTTCTTACTCCGCCACTGCGGTTTCCGAAACCCCTTGTTCGATCCGTGCATTCCATGTGTATGCCGGGTTGCGTTCGGTGACGTCATAATTCCTGTAATCGCGATGACCAATTTGCGGACTCCTGGTCTAGGGAATCGAACCCGGGACCCTTAAACATACTAAACACCAGAGCAAAGAAACAGTCTAAAAGCAAAGTTATGCTATCATTGCTTTTAACCATTGTTTGCACCTAAGCTACCAGCAACAAACCAATCCATGCCATTCTGCGAGCGCCTTTTGTCCGTTTCTTAGCGCTTGTCTGCTCCTAAGTAATCAACGGATGCGAAGCACATCCGACTCAACCTTGAGGGGAGGAAGTTATTTCCTGTGCACGTTGCATAAAGCAGAGATGAGTGAAGTAACGTGCTATAATTGCCCGAGATAATTCTGACACAGTGTGAGCAAAGTATAAGTGTTTATGGAACTAACAAAAAAATCTGATGCTACATGTACATTACTTTCTCTGCTCAGTCTTCTAGAATAACACAATTAACTGTGGCTAAATAGCCAAACGAAGTTACATGTTTGCGTACTGTCTGTGCATAGTTTGATGTGATAGCGGTCACACATAACCTATATTCACAGTCCATATTTGGTTCGTGGTAGTTCTTGTATCATGTGGTGGAACACGCGGAGTGGCAAACTTGCGATAACGTGCCTCATTTCGACATTTTCCTTCGTCCATGCGCGGTCCATCATGGCTCCTGTGCAGTATTCTGGTTGTATTTCTTCTATTTTCATCTTCAGTGTTGCTAGGAGATTCTGTGAAGTGCTGGTGTTTGGTAGGAGCACGCTTGTTTTCAGTTCCTCTATGAGGAATGTCTTGACTTTGTTTTTGACACTCCTAGTGCCTTCTTGATGTATTTCGCGTTTACTCTTTCCAGAATGGCTAGATCTTTCGTTGTTAGGATTTTTACCTTAAATAGCAGCAGAGCCGTCTCTAGTTCACTTTCTCTACTGGTAAGTGGAGGAAGTATTGTATTCCACATAAAAAGAGTAGACCCTTTGTACCTAGATGAATAAATTTAAACGTGGACCACGCAGTACACTTTGGCCGCCCAGTTGACGTTGTTGGGGAGAAAAATCCATATCGTTGTGTAAGACCACCAGTTGGCGTGCGAGACGAGTGCACAACATCCAGAAAAATCCGTGTGTAGGTTGGAGACAAAACCGCATGAAGAATGCAGTTTAAACACAATCCCATGGCTTCCTGTGTGTGTCGATTCGTGACTGTGGACGCTGTGGACTGTGGACAGAGACGCGCAGAATTGGAGGGTAGCTCAAACTCCCCTTCAGCGGGGACCGAGGAAAGCTTGATCCAGTAGTGGGAGTTCCAACGGCGAAAATTAGTTCCAATTCGCAGACCTTTGTGCAATCTGTCCGCCGTCGACCGACACAGCCCAGAGTCACAGGGGGAGCCATGGTAGAACACCACCCCAGCATTTGCCTTGCCGACCAGGGAAATCTGCGGAAAAGTTCGTCACAGTGGGCGGCCATCAGGAACCGAATCAAGGGTACTTTACCCAGCGGGGTGGCTCAAGCGGTAACATCTGAGGCGCGTATTCGGGAGGCCACGGGTTCGATTACCGCGGCCGACCTTCCTGACCTTGTTTCTTCGTGGGGTTTTCCCGGATCACTAAGGGAAGGATATTTACCTTACACTCCTCGAATCACGCCCTTTCATTTCATTCTCTGTATACGGTGTTTCCAGGTTGTAAGCGTCAGCAAGTGGGATGCGCTGTGGTGGAAGTTGCGCTCTGGAAATACAGTGTTCAGCTGAGGGGAGGCGCCCTGCTCGGCTAGTCGCCTCCAGGACTGTCTACCCAACCCGACCTGGATGGTGGCGCGCCTTACGGGGCGGCCTGGAACTCATGACAGGCTGAAGAACTGTCTGCATCTGTTAGGAATGCGGTGCGCTCTGGCCACCTGTACTCTCATATCATCCTTCCTTGCGGGGTCCGAAGCACAATATCCCATCGGCTGACGTGCCGGAATTCCCTCCGTAACAAGACAGACAAGTTCTGCAACTGAAAGGAGAGGAAACGGGGGAGAGACATATCCGACGACACAGACCAGGGAAACCACGAAAAAAACCACGGTCGTAGTGGGAAATGAACCGGGACCTCCCTAATCGAGCCATCTCCTCGATGTGATGGATACACATAGCACTTTATACCACTTGGCGCGGTAAATGTACTCTAATCTAAGGTTACAACATACATCTAGAATTTCATGTTTTACTAAAAGTGTGGTAAAAATCACTCAATCTGTCCACAAAGCTGTAGACAAAGAGCAGAAGTTGACAAGCATGTTATATACCGATACAAGAACATTACTGACGAAAATACGACATTTGTGTTGTGTTTCCCCCTCAACTTTCACCCCTGGGTGTGTCCCTGACCGTAAAGTTGGCCATCCTAGCGCCAACATTAAAGTTATCCTAGGCGCCATGGAGACTAGACGCCGATATTCCGTTTTGCCCTGGATTCCAAACGGCCATTTTCATTTGCTGGAGAGCTACAAATTGCGTATATGGTGGATGCTTTATTTCAATGTGAATCCGGGAAAATGCTTAGAACCCTCGTGAAAACACAAGCTGAACCCTGCATTCACGAAATCAGACGCTCAAAGCAATACTTTAAACAAGACAAAATCTGTGAAGCGCAAATAAATTTTCGTTTCGTTTTTGTTTTCTGTATTATGTATAGCAAGTAGCGGAAGTATTATATTCCATCAAAAATTCTATGCCGAGAATTTACGGAAATATAGCTTGGAGACATTCTGAACCCAAAATTATTTTAGGAAAAGCGCGCGAGTGTGTGTGTGTGTGTGTGTGTGTGTGTGTGTGTGTGTGTGTGTGTGTGTGTGTGTGCATGCGCGCGCGCGCCTCTGGTTCCCAGGCAGCGGGTTCAAACCCAACTGAGATCGATGGATTTTTTCGGGCGTAAAATTCCTTAGCATGGCTTCCTTCGGAAGGAAAGTAAAGCCGGTGGCCTCATAGATTTACGACTCGTAAAAGTACCTCAATCCTAATAAAGAGCCCTCTGAGCAAAATTAAGCACTTTTTCATATCCGATATAGAATGGGATGCTGAAGAGCGCCCATGAAGAAACTCCAACTAAAAAGCTATTTAAGCCTACTGTATTCTCCTAATCACGCCGTACTAAAAAAAATGCAATAATACAATGTTTGCAACTTTTACAAATAAATATTTATTTTGTTAATGACACTGTTAATTTCCAGGATATCCGTGCCGCCGGTGTGTCGGAATTTTGTCCCGCAGTTTTCGTTTACAAGCCGGCAAACCTATGACATGGGGCTGTCGATTTTAATTTTGGGCCAGATTTGAACCCGCGACGTTCGGATCAGTGGACCAGGTCCTAGCCAAATGAGCCACCCAGACCAACACAATTGTGCCGACTAATACAGGACAAGCATTTATGAAGAAAGAATATTTTATACAAGAGAGAACGCAACACCAAATTTTTAATTTTACCACCTATAAAGGACAGAAAGCAAATTAAGGAAAAGGTTCCTACACCAAGAGAGAAAAGTGCAATGAAAGCTTGTATTACTAATAAGGGTGAGTCAAGGTCAGTCACCTCATACCACTACCTACCTACATTGCTAGGTAACGCGCGACAATGTCGGCCAAGAACAAAGACCCATGGTTCGAGAAGCTTCGTGTGCCCGCTTGTTACGAGAAGCTTCGCTAAATGTCAATATCCAGAGAAATCGCCGATACCTAATTCTCGGCTATATAAGTGAATCGGCACGGAGTCAGTTTTTGAGAGTTTATCGTCAGTCAGTTTCAGAGTGAGTGAGCACAACCGTCAGAGGAAGCAGCAGACAATTGAACAGTGTTTGTGTCAAGGTTACGATAAAATAGAACATCTGCGATTTGCAAGGTCACGAATTATGAATTGTGATTCAGTTTTAAGGAAAATAAAGTGACAAAAAATAACTAGACTTATGTGTCGCAATACCTTAAGAATTGCTTCTGGTTGAAGTCCTTAACCCACCCGCCGTTGCTTTATAGTTTTTTTTTTTTTTAATGAGAAGATCATGGTGGGCAGACTGTAAACTACGCATTGTTCAAGATATTGCGTATGCTTGGAGGAGAGTGCTAACCTATGGTGAAATTCATTTTTTTACCTGCTAAAAATATTATCAGTGAGCAGGCTACCTTCAGGGGGTCGTGTGCAGCTCGGCCGGTTTCTTTGAGGAACCGTCATAGTCGTTTTACATTACAGGCCCTTTCTCTTGAGTCCATTTGACGAAAGTTTGTTTTCCAAAACTCACACAAATAACAAGGAATGCCTCCGAAATGGTTCACTCTACAAAAAACTTATTTGGGCATAAGCTGTGTGACTTAACAAGATCTACATTTTTGTATAGTAAAATTGGTCTTTCCCTTAAAGTTTACCAGTTATGCAAAAGTCATCCAGAATAAACAGGACTACATGGGCTATAGCCAGAAAATTCAAAATATACATTTCATTTGTAATAAAAATATCTTAAACATGACATTTTAATCAAAATCGTTAGAGCCATTTTCGAGAAAATCAAAATTTTCCATGTAAAGGGTAGTTTAGGGTGGAGAAATTTTCAAAACCTTCGCGTTGCATCTTTAAAAGACGTTAAACTTAAATACCAACTTTGGCTTTTAACCGACTTTCGTTTTACGAGTCGCTTTTCGTCAAACGGTATTAAAAGTCGTAGCTGGCCGCTGCTTTGTTTTCATTTCGCCCCCCCCCCCCCCTTTATTTAGAAGTTTGCCTTATACCACACTACAAAAACCATGATTGCGAGCACGGAGTAAGAAAAACAGTGAAAGCATAGAAGATAGACAATATGTTCTTATCAGTGTTTGAGAATATCGCTGCTGAATGTTCAAGTGTACAATGGTTCAATAATGCCAAAAAACAAATGTCATGATAACAGATTGATTGCCGAAAAATCCCGGGCGTTTTTCGGAACAAATGGCGATAGTCGCAGTTGTTTTAAAAATGCCTCGCAAAATTTCATCATAATACACCCAATCTGGTCACCCTGGTGCTGCAAGCTGTGTAAACGTGCGAAAAGTGGTTTATCTGCACATGTGTGCAAACAGTGTAGGCTGCAACACAAGGTTCTGAGAAAAGAACCTTTGCGACTAGCTGAATGTCTTTCGGTATGTCTGAAGCTTTTATCTCAACAAAATACGACCGACCAGCCGGATACGTGTCAGCTTTATGTGATGACTAATCGCTGAGCTAGCAACTTTGTGGGCACTTCAGCACATTTGCTTGCTATAAACATACAAACAAGAGAGGTAGAAAAGTCTGCTTCAGAAAGACCCGCTATGGTAAGCGAAAAGCTGCGCTCTGCAACGTTCACACAACACGTAAGAATAGTGTTGCCAGCTCTTGGGGCTGAAAATTGGCCAAAAGTGACTGTCACAAAAGTCACACGTATAGGGAAGCTTATAAGCAGTCATTATTTGGACCCTACTAAGGTTTCACATAAAGATATAACGGGTTTTCCCAAACTTATTTTAAAAGTTTACTAGCTCCAATGCTAGTCATTCAGAAATAATGTTCTACCTTTCTATTACAAAATGCTCACGAGTAATCTGGTTACGATAGAAGAAAAAATAAGAAATCAGTCATCTGTTACACACGACATAAACATTAATTCAATCAAATTCAAATTTGTAACTTACAAATGCATGTAGGCTGTAACTCAGCCTCTCTGTCTCCACCCCTAAGTGTGAAAATTTGGAAGCGAGAGATTGCCTTTCACAGTTCTTACCCGATCCATCCATTTTTCTGCAAGGTGCACATAAAATAGACCTCCGATATTTTGGTAATTTTTACTTAAAAATTAAGGCACTGAAAATGGTTACAAATTATTCAATGTTTAAAAAATGTGATTATGTAGCGTGGCTTCAAATGTCTAATGGCTAGCTGTCTCTTCAAAACAGGTTTATTAGTAATAGCCATAAAACAGCAAACAAGTGATCATTATTAAATCTAGCTGGAATTCATTTTAAATAAAGATCGAAAATAAAAATACTCCTGTCTCGGAGTTTTCCACCGTAGGCCCAAGTTTGACAGGGGAAAACTCTACAGATGGTTCACTTACAATATCCAATCCCTTATATGCAATGGCCAACGTAAATATTCGATCATATGTTTATCACTTCCACCATTTTTCAAACATAAACATGCCTATATTTGAGCATATTTAAATATA
This sequence comes from Tenodera sinensis, assembly GCA_030765045.1. Taxonomy (NCBI): domain Eukaryota; kingdom Metazoa; phylum Arthropoda; class Insecta; order Mantodea; family Mantidae; genus Tenodera; species Tenodera sinensis. The sequence goes on from CM060971.1 coordinate 110,668,516, forward strand.
GTAATTAGATTTCTGGTAGCAAAGTATGAAACCATCAACCTTGTTGACTCACTACTCTATTTTGAAGTTAATTATTCAAGCTCGAGATCAGAATAAAATCACTTTCGCGTCTCCGCACATATCTAAACGCTGCCAGCTGTTTCATTGCTAAGGTACATCAATGCACTTACTGACTAAGGTCAGCGTAGAATATTAAACACAATGTTTAAATACTTTGAAGTTTTAAAGTTAAAGATTTGTGCTCGAGTATAAACAGTCGTATGAAAATTATGAAGGAGCGGAAACATACTCAGATCTTGACTATTAGATATGTTTAGTTCTTCCGGACTTGTAGGCCGTGGTCTAGACGGCATTGTACGTAGATACCAACGTTTCGCCAAGTACTGCGCTTTGCATCATCAGGGTAACACGATCCGCTGTCTGCACTGGTCAAAGTTTCAATTCAAAAGCGGAAAAAGAAATCTTCCTGCACAGCAAATGTAGAATTTGTTTAAAGCACACAATTTCTCTGTTTATTTTTTGTGGAGCTATTTTCTAAATATTTTTATTGGTTTGAATTTTCAGATGCTTACACTTTTATCACTAGGAAGTCGCTATTCGTATTTTTTTTAATGTTCTGGCTATGCAAAGAAAATTGAATGTCAAAGTCATCACATATAAACACAAACTCATGAAAAACAACAAACTGCTATCCAGATGTAAACCTTTTCTTTCTTTCTTGTAATGGAAATAAGTATTCGAACAGGAACAGCTATTTGATTATCACCCCGTTTCTTTGAATTACTGTCAATAATCGTAAATATGGAATATTCAGTCGTCCTAGTTACGTCAAAGATGTTTCTGTACTTCCTCTCTTGTTTCCTACATCTGTTACATTAGCAATTGCTCTCAAACGCCAAATCTTCACATCGCTTGTTATTGAGGGATCGATTTGGTCTTCCATTGTGCACGAGGTTGGACTAATGGCTTCTTATGGATACGTTTTAGAAACTATGTGACATTTCTGCTGTACTGAACTCATCCAATATTTTCACAGGTTGGTGCTAATGAGCAGATGCACGATGGCAGCTGTTTTAAAGAGCATCGGCATCATGTATATATCCACACGCTACATATGAGACAGGTAAGGAAGTTAACATTTCGGCCTCTGAGTCTGGCCTTGACAAATTTATGGCACTTGTGACGTACTATTTAGAGGCATGTTCACTTGAGCTGGTTGGTTTCCATTTCGGCGGCTTTGATTCCATATAGTGATAGGGCAACTTGACACATTTATGACACTGTTGTCGAACTTAAGCACCATCGTTCACATACGGAAAATATATGCAGTGAACTTTCACCACAGAGGACACAATCGCCCCTTTATGCGTAACTGGAGAGATGGTGTACAGTCAGAACGGTCTATCTGCTACCCTGGCAGTCGTACATACACGTCAGCAATCGAATGAGACGGTTATTTTGCAATTTATTTGTCTCAATTAGTGAGGTTGCTTTAGGACAAGATAAACATACAACGCAATTAAAAGTTTATAAATATGGATAAAATGTTTTCTTGTTCTACTACAGCCATTGAAAAAATCGTCGTGGAACAGAGACTATCAATAAACTCAACTGCATGTTCAAAATATCGACTTGTGTAAACCGTGGGACAGAAATATTCTGCACTCCTAATGCACTCAATCATCTTTCCATAGCTGTACATGCGTAATACTACAAAAACAGCGGAAGAAACCTCACTAAAAACTGTTTTCGGGAACCCCAAGCTGGCTCCTGTAGGGGTTTGGACAAAACCAATAAACAGCATAAAAGTTACAGCCCGGAAATTATATGTGAAAAGGCAAATTGTACGGGTCCATTGTACCGGCAGCAGGCCACAACCATAGAACTTTAGATTCTTTACTATCCTTGGGCGTCCTTTACATTTCTTCTTGCAAGGTTAAAGCTACCCTCGATTCTCTCAATACTGGTGTTTCAAGGACGGCCCTTTAGAAATGTTCTTTATACTTCTTATACTACCATGTTGTTTATGGTGCTGGCCCTCGTTCTGGAAACGCGCTTTATCTATAACTGTATAGCATAGTATTATCAGCTTCAACGAAATTAGAGTTCTATGATACAAAATAAGATTGCCTCGTTTCTGCTGCATATTTACACTAAGCATAACAATATATTACTAAATGTTCATTCACTACGTTTCCATGGGGAGCTCAAATCGATTTGAGTTCTCATTCTGGATTGAATACTGCATGGAAACGCGGATTCAGATCGCACTGAATCCTAGGATCTGATCCTCTTAGAAGTGAGATCGGATCGAAATTCTGTTGCAGGAAACCTCTAATCGATTTGATCCATGAGCTGTGCTATGGGTCTTTGGGCCCCCAATCCCTGAACTGTGCTATGGGTCTTTGGGCCCCCAATCCCTGAACTGTGCTATGGGGCTTTGGGCCCCCAATCCCTGAACTGTGCTATGGGGCTTTGGGCCCCCAATCTCTGAACTGTGCTATGGGTCTTTGGGCCCCCAATCCCTGAACTGTGCTATGGGTCTTTGGGCCCCCAATCCCTGAGGTACGCTTTGGTTTCTCAACTCTAGGCGACCCTTTGCATTGCTACGAGTTTCTATCGATCGCAGAAGGCACATTCGTTCAGATGTTGGCGCCTCTTCCTTGTAACAGCACAAGCACAAATTCCCCTCTACCATCCAAAGCATTTCCGAAACGAAGATAGTGCTTACCGGTTATTTGAAATAATAACGGAATAAACCACTAGTTAGTTGGTGAATGTTAATTTCCGAAATTCGTTTTTAGGCATATGCACAGGGTTTCACTTGATTGTCTTGCTATAGCTTTTAAATTAAGCTTATATAATTACTCTGTAGCAATTTAAATCGTTAATAGATTTCAACACGTGCACAATTTATAGTATGGCGATTACAGTTCTATAGTTTTGATCTTTTACAAATTCTCGTTACAAAAGTATTGAATTGAGTGTAAAGCAAGTACGAATGTATTCAGTCGTATCGTTAGATATTTTTCTTAGAATGCCGGTTATCGCCTGCAAGTTTCCTATTACTTGAACTTTGTACCATAGGTCATTTCTTTGAAAGTCAGAAATATGATCATGTCTTCGAATATCTAATTCCCGACGAAAGCGTTTTCCATCTTGCACACTTTCTGCTAACTGTAGAGAAAGTTGATTTTCTGCCCAATCGCCCACACATACCCTTCCATTCATCACACTTCCACGAGCAATTGAAAGATTTGAGTCCAATTCCACTCTCAATACGATTCGCGATTCCATGTTGAATTCATTTCGGAATGAGATCGATTTGGATACGCAAGGCTCAAGCAAAAATAATTCAAGCATTTAGTATGTTGGCAAACCTGTAAAAAATGTGTTCTGTATTTTAAGGAAGTTTTGAGGTTAGTGAACGTTTTTGAGAAGAATATACTGCGAGAGTATAGAAACAAAAGTGGCTTTGTTGTGTTTTATTATGCCACCTAACAAAAAATGAGGAGCGTGCAGCGTGTTACGAGTATAGTAACAGCATCTTTGACGGATTCAAATCGATGTTTCCATGCAGCAAAATTTCGATCCGATCACACTTCTAAGAGGATCAGATCCAAGCTTTTAGTTTGAACTGAATCCACATATCCATGCAGTATTCAACCAGAATGAACTCAAATCGATTTGAATTCCACATGGAAACGTAATAATTATCAGTATACTATTCGTTTCGAATCCACATAACCCTGGTTGGATAAATTGCAGGATATGCACTACCAATCTCCGGCTAACATGTTAAATTAAATTAGTCATTTGTGTACTTGTGTTAATTACCATCAGAAATTCAAACAATAGTTGAGAAATGTCTTTTAAATGGGATTAAACGGAGCAGGTTCAATATACTCTAAACGTTAGGAATAGGGCTCGCAAGTTAAAGACCAATAAATTTCCTAAAATGACATTTAAAGCATGTAAAAATATCTACAAAAATCTGATGCGTTGCACCTTTCTCTACTATTGTACTAACAATTCTTATAAAACTCTATATCCTCTTCGTGTTAGTTGAGATAAACATTTGCAGAAATTATCTTATTGCTTATTTCCTTGTAGGTACAAGGGGAATATTAGAATACAGTATGCTTTGAGCGTTAGTTAAATCTTTTAAAGCTTTGAGATTCTGTTCTCTTTGCACACTTAACAAGTAAAAAATGAACGACGCTCCATTTTTAAGAAAGTGAAAGGTTTTGAAACTGACACACCTAACAAGGAATATCTCCCAAATGGTTCACTCTACAAAAAAAAAAAAAAAAATTATTTAGACATAAATTGTGTGTTTTAGCGAGACTTGCATTTTTTGTATGGTAAGATTTTGTCTATCTCTTACGGTTTACGAGTTATTCAAAAGCCATCCAGAGTAAACAGGACTACACAGGCTATGGCCAGAAAATTCAAATATACATTTCATTTGTCATACAAATATCTCAAACATATGACATTTTAATCAAAATCGTTAGAGCCAATTTCAAGGAAATCAAAATTTTCGAAAAATTTTGCATGTAAAGGGTAGTTTAGGGTAGGGCTATTTTCTTCAAAATCTTCCTTGAAAGACATTAAACTTAAATACCAACTTTGGTTTTTAACTGACTTTTCGTTTTTGAGTTATGCTGTCCACAGTCACAGATACACACACACACACACACACACACACACACACACACACACACACACACACACACACACACACACACACGGACCTTTTTCTAAAAATGCCTTTTTTTTTGATTCAGGGGGTCTCAATACACATTTCCGGTGAAATCTCGACATCGAATTTTTGGTGGAATACAATACTTCGCCTACTTACCAATAAAGAAAGTAAAAATCTGTGACATTGGAAGAAAACATTACGGCGACAGAATGCTTTTTAGAACATGTGTGTAAGTTCTGTGTAACGTGAAACGAACAGTCCCATGTGGGGTGTATGAATAAGGTCAAGAGGTATGGTCGGTCGTATGTAAATACTATCGACTTTTCTGTGGCCGTGTTTCGCAGTTACACCTCGCCTCCTGTTTTGTTGCGGGAAATGACTCATTGAAAGAAAAATCGATACTTATTACCTTCTTTCCTCGCATGCCAATGAGCTTATTTCCTGAACATCTGTTGTCCCACAATTTCTATATAGTTAATATATCTATTTGTTACGGACCATGACCTGCATTATGCAGCAGATCCAGACGTTTCTTAATGACCCAGAAACAAGAAAATGCGTGTGTGCGTCACCTCCGTGGTGACCTAAGTGGTCACAGTTTCAATGCCAGTTGGGGTGATTTTATTCAGGGAATTTCCTTATCCTCATAAGACTAAGGTCTGTACCTAAACATGGTTACAAACTCTTAATTGCCGTTCATTTTTTCGTATGTTATGTATTCTTAGTTATTAAGTAGACAGAACATGGTTATTCACAAAGTATTCAATTCAAATATTTCACCGGAAATACAAGTTTCGAGGCTTTCTCGAATAGAAAAAAAAAGCATGCTTACTAAAATACTTGCCTGTATATTTAAACAACATAACATTTTCAAAGTACGAAACTTATAATTTTATTTTCTCTACTACGGATAGTAAGTAGAGGAAGTATTGTATTCCACCCAAAAATTGGATGTAGATATTTCACCGGAAATGTTTTGAGAACCCCTGAATAAAAAAAAAATGGCATTTTTAGAAAAAGGTCCGTGCGTGTTTGTGTATATCAGTAAACAGCATAACTCAAAAACGGAAAGTCGGTTGAAAATCATAATTTATATTAGGAAGTATCTTGCACGGATGCGGCACGGAAGATTTTGTAGAAAATTCCTGCACCTTGAACTACCCTTTACATGGAAAATTTTTATTTTCTCACAAATGGCTCCAACGATTTTGACTAAAATGTTGTTTATGATATTTTTATGCTAAAAGACATGTATGCATATTTTGAATTTGCTGCCTATAGCCCATGTAGTCCTGCTTATTCTTGATGGCGTTTACATAACTTGTAAACCGTAAGATATAGACCAAATCTTACTGTAGAAATAATGTAGATCTCGTTAAAAGACACAATTTATGTTAAATGATATTTGTTGTGAGGGGCATCACTCCGGAGATATTCCTTGTTATTTATCAGAATTGTGCAATACTCGGTTTTCAAATGGGAGATCGTTATACATCTGTTGGTCACGCAAAGTCATCATATAACGACCACTCTTGAAACATTTGACTATCGTTGAATTCCTACTGTATTCCCATATTCCCCTTGTATCTATAAGAAAATTGTCGGTTTCTACAATTATTATCTGGATCAACATGAAGAAGATAGAGGAATAAGTGTTTGTAAGAGTAGAGAAAGTCATGCGAGTGCTACAGATTTTAAAAAGAAAATCTCCCGTCTCGAACTGCCTTTTACTTGGAAAATATTTTTTTTATTATTTTCTCAAAAAATGGTTGATGTCTACAATTAAAATGTTATATGTTTAAGATATTTGAATGACAATTTGTATACTTTTTTGCAAATCTTGACACCGTCGAAAGGAGGACCGCTCCCCCTGCCACTGGGGAATAACCATTAGCAAACTAAAGACAACTCTCATAAACAGGGCGAGAGACAATGTAGCTCTCTTGTGACTTTTTGATATTTTTAAACTGCAAACCCTTTAAAGTAATGCCGTCTTTGGCAGCGGAGTGGGACAGAGGCATCACGTTTTGGAGAAAACTATACCCGGTGAATTTTCTGCAATTGGCATGTAAAGTGCTTCATTCTCAAGGACTGTAGCCGAAAAACCTTAATATAATATACGTATACGTTTCGTTTGTCATAAAAATATCTCAAACATATGGCATTTTAATCAAAATCGTTAAGCCATTTTCAAGAAAATCAAAATTTTGGAAACATTTCCCATGTAAAAGGCAGTTTTGGGTGGAGTAATTTCCTTCAAGATCTTCGTGTCGCATCCTTGAAAGACAAACTTGAATACCAACTTTGCTTTTTAACCGACTTCTTGTTTTTGAGTTATGCTGCCAGACAGGCTGGCGCGCGCACAACTTTTTCTAAAAAGGCTTTTTTTTTTATTCGGGTGGCCTCAAAACATTTCCGGTGAACTCTCGACATCGAATTTTTGGGTGCAATACAACAATAGAATCCTCTATTTACTATACGTAGTAGAGAAAGTAATACAGATGTCCAAAACCCTGTGTTAAAGTTTAGCCAAAATACTGTAAAAATTGCAACAATGTATACCAATATAGTAAGAGATAAGCTACATTGAATATAATTTAACACAAAGGATTGTCTTGAAAGTGATTTTAAGATTCGCAAAACACTTATTTGGCGGCAATTTGTCAGCATACACTAGACTGTAACAGGATGCAACACAAGCAGAACGCGCGTGGCAACGCTGTGCTTCGCTTTTTCTCGTTCCACACAAAGAACAAATGTGATTCCCCTTCACCGCGGGAATGGGAGTGCAGAGTGCCGACAGATTTACGAGAAAACGGAAAGGGAAGACGACAATGTCTGCTGACCTACATCAAAGGCTTCTAAAATCGTCCCTATTATAATTGTTATCAAGTTTTAAGGGAAATTTTAAGCACTGGGCAGCAGTTGGAGTTAAAAAAAATCGATTACCTGCTTTTATGCTTAAAAAACTAGAAACACCCAGCTTTCAAAATATATGTGTTTGTGTTTTCTATTCATTTATGGTTTTAATTTCGACATTTAAAGAGAGTGGCCCAAACCACAGGCATTCACAGCGAACATGCATTTGCGGTTTACCGTAATATTTGTTTCAAATTGACACGCACTTTTCTCTGCAATCCACTAAGCTTCACGGATTAACTTTTTAGTGGTCATTTCCCAGTCCAAGAGCTACTTGTTGCCGCTAAAATTATTCCCCAGATTGCTTACCATGAATTTTGAGACGAAATTACCCTATTTGTGGCACCAGTGCCAGGAAATGACGTATTTATCATGGCAGCAACAATGACGTCATCACTACCTTAACGTAATTTTCTCCAATGTGCCTGTAAGAAAACCTGAAATCGTCACTCTCGCAAATGTAGTAACATTCAAACACAAGAATCACCTATTTCTCTCTCTACAAAACCTTGCATATTCCTTTTCGTAATCATTCTTTGATTTTTCTGGAATTAATAAACTTTTGGCTTCGTTCAAAATGTTAAGCGGAATACAAGTCATATTTTAAATAGTTGTATTATCTTCCATTTTCCTCTGTAAGTATTGAAACAAATGAAACGTCTGCTTAGCAACCATATTCCGTCATACATCTGTGACCTGGTGCATTATAATTTTACATTTAACAAATGTATTATTTTTTTCCTCGGGGGAACCTGCAGCCCCTAGATGGCGCGTCCCCAGGTGGCGGATAGGGGAATGCCTCTCAGATATGGATGGTAGGAGGGAAATGAAACACCTCCTGCGGGCCAACAGGTACTGCTGCCTTGCAGTTAGAAATTGGCTTACCAAAGGCTAAAAGAAGAAAACCTTGGTTAAAAATCTGATGTGCTGCACTCACATGACTTTCCTTGTACTAACCATTCTTACAAATTCTTATTCTTATACCTTCTTCGTGTTAGTTGGAATAAACATTTGCAGAAATTATCTTATTGTTTATTTTCTTGTAGCTACAAGGGGAATATTAGAATACAGTAGGTTTTGAGCGATAGTCAGATCTTTTAAAGCTTTCAAATTTCGCTCTCTTTGCACGGCTAACATATAAAAATAACATCTGAATAATCATTTCATTGTGATATTCGTAACGCTCGGTTTCGCTCACGCGCTAAACAGTGTCACAATCAGATTATACAGTGTGTTAATAAAGTACACCGAGATAACTCGAGCGAGTTTGTTTTTTTATTCCATATGAAAAAGAGCATTAACACTATCATTTCCTTGAGTCGGTGCACACCAGAAATCTTGGATAAGGTACAATTATTGTTCCTTCGCCGCTGTCAATTTTGCCATGAAAATGCAGGTCACAATTTCGAGAAGTTCCTTTAAAACTGACGTTGAGTCTTAGATACTTTTATGCTTTTACACTTTCTGTGACCCTTTAAATCACTTTCCATTCTGAAGTGCAGCATATGAACATATTACGTAGGTTTCAACTTATGTAAATCAAAAGAGCGTTCAAATTAAAAAAAGAAAAGAGTGAGAGTGAGAGTGAGAGTGAGAGTGAGAGAGAGAGAGAGAGAGAGAGAGAGAGAGAGAGAGAGAGAGAGAGAGAGAGAGAGAGAGAGAGAAGCGAAGGAGATTTGAACTTGAAAGTGATGACTAGAGCCCGGATTTTTATGTAATTACATATTTTAAATCCTGCATAATATTTCAATGAGAAGTAAAAATGTTGGCGAACTACGTCATTTGGGACTCCCTTACAAATTTTTATTTTACATATTTTTACATATTTTGCACGTTTCTACATATTTTAACGATGCTACATAAAACTTGCATATTTTCTGGGTTTCGTTACAGTTTTATTATTTTTAAAAAATGTTGTCACATTATAAACTACTGTTTTCACAAGTTTTGCTGAAAGCAACAAAAATCAATCTGCGAAATAGGATGCAAGTTAAATTAAGAATGCAATAATAAGCGCCTCGCCCCATTCTGATTGTTGTCCGTTTGTATCAAAGCAGGTGCCGCTCGACAATGTTGACCTCCAGTGTCACGTTTCTCGTAACGCTTTGGGTATTTACAATTGATTGTTACCATTGTCGCGGTAGTCGGCATTTTGTAATGTAATAGCTGCGAGAAAACAGAGAGCCGCTGGACAACCATCAAAATAGCGAGGCGATAATACTGCAGTTAGTTTCTTGCAAGTCTTAGTAAAATGGCACCAGTTGCGTCCTCGCTATCCTGCAAATTGAATTCATGGGTGAAATTAGATAGCGCCTTTACAACCGACGGAAAAGTAATAGTCTGTCAAGCATGCGGTAAAAGAATTGGCTGTTCCATGAAATCTCAATTGGAACAACATATCATAGGTGCTCTTCACATACGCAACACCTACAGTCTTCTAGAAAGTAAGTTCTGTTGACACAAATGCAACAGGAACTGTCCGGAAATGATTTTAAAGACTTGTGCCGTGCAATGGTTGCAGCTAATATTCCGTAGCATAAACTTCAAATTACTCAATTTTGCTCCTTTCTAGAAAAACATTGCAAGAAAGTTATTCCTGACGAATCTACGCTGAGTATCTTCATGTGTGTTATGGAGAAGTAGTTGCTCATATACGGAATGAAATTGGAGACTCCTTTATTTGGTTTGTCGCTGATGACATGGGTCGGTTCATAGCAAATTTAGTAGAAGGAAAACTAGATTCGAAAGTCCAGCAAAACCATTTCTAATCTGTTGCAAGGTGTTAGAACAAACAAATTATTCTACAATTGCAAGATTTGTAAATGATGGGATGAAGATTCTGTGGCTGGAGGGTGTGTGTGAGTAAAAGGTTTTAATTATGTATTCAGATGCCGCAGCGTACATGATTAAAGCTGCTACTGCCCTTAAGGTTTTCTACCCGAATTTACCTGCTTGGCCAATGCATTGCAACATGTTGCTGAAATAGTAAGAAGTAATTTTTCCTGTGTGATATCAGTTGATATCAGCAACAAAAAAGTTCTTCATGAATGCACCGCACAAAATTCAGTGCTATAAAAATCATCTCCAACATGTCCCTTTGCCTTCTGAGTCAGTACTTACAAGATTGGGTAGTGGCAAGCTCCTGTGCTTACATCAAAAGTAACTTCGGCTGGTTGCCTAGAACCATCAAGCAGTTGGGAACATCGGGTTCCCTTCTTCACGAATCTATGGATTTAATGGAACGTGCATCACAGAAGCTTAGAGTAGATGTAGGAAGGAAGGTAGGCGAAAAATTCAAAGTTGTGCTAAACAGGAATCCAGGGTACTCTACGCTTGTGTCCGTGTCTAAAGTGCTAAATGGTGACAATGTCGATTTACCAAAACATTTCTCTGCAAATCAGATTCCTATGCTAAAATATGTTCTTGTTACTTCGTGTGAGGTGGAGAGAAGCTTCTCTGGTTATAAAAACATTTTGTCCGATAGGAGACAAAAATGACCCCTGAAAATATGGAAAAGTATATGATTATTCGCTGCACGTTGAAAGAAGCAAAAGACTCAAAATGAAAATGCCTCGTTGTTCATTGTATGTCAAGAGATAGAAAACTGAAAATGCATCCTCATTATAAAAGTTAAATATTTTGAACTGATTGTTTCACTCATTGATAAATGGTTTCAGTATTTCAACAATGCTTTACCGTCTAAAATTTAAGTAAAATAATTATGTGAAATGAGTAATTTTAATAAATAATCCAAAACACATTTTTTATTTCGTGATTACCTTCTTGAAAATAAATTTTGGGTAAATTCTGCATAAAACAAAACATTTTCTCTATAATTAATTCTATGTTTAGTAAATTTAAACTCATTGTAATTAATTTATGTGCTTACAGACCCATCAAATTACACAATTCTGGATAATTTGCAGTGTGCATTTAGATTTGAGGTGGTAATCTTAGCATTTAGATTATTACACAATTTTACATATTTTGTTGATATTACATAAATATGTACATATTTCGCACCTTGATATTACATAAAAATCCGGGCTTTATGATGACCTTATGGTCGAATGCTAACATTATAATCACTGTGCCAGAGGTACACTCGAATGGTTGATATTAGTCAGTGGCGTACTGGCACTTAGACATTTATACCCCTTGCTTGTTAATTTGAACGAACACAAGTCTATCTCAAATTACCTTTCTAAGATACCTCCATATCCTCTGAAAATATTTCGGTGTAGTTCATTGACACCTGTGTAAATAACTATTTTGGAGGTAGATGTCTTTAGATGTAAGAAGTAACTCTGGGTGGAAATTTGCAAACAGTGCAAGTATTAAAACAAACAAAATGCACCAACAACTAATATACAGCTTGAGGAAAGTGTATCTGAATACTCCTGTAAGTGAATATTTGAAAATTATCACTATTGTTTGAAAAATATTGCTGTTTTCAGTGCCACAGTTTCATGTCATTCTCTTAAACATAGTTGAGAAACTTGAAATCAAAGTCGACACTCAAATATCAGACGACATCTTAAGCACTTCGTTTGCCAACATGACATTTTTAACAACTTCTAGAGGAAAAAGCGGAAACTTAAAAAACAATTAGTACTCTTGGGTTTTAGAATCCGGAAAAAACAAGTTGCACGAAAACTTCCGCTAAATCTTTATTTTCGACCCCTAGTACACAAATAGACATTGTTTGGCCTATCTACACTAAACTTTGTACACTTATTTTATACGGTCCAAAGAAAACGATAAACGATGACTACCTTAAACATCTCTGCCGTATTTTCAATTACTGCTGTTTCACTCATCTGGTCAAAACATTGTACAGTTATACTGTAGGACCTGAGAAAAATCTTGTTAAAATTACGCAACCCTCATTTTCAACCACGTATTACCGCTTAAGAATTACCTTAACCTTTGTTTTCAACCCCTTATAGACAAAAGTATTTGTTAGGTCACTCGGGGCATACGTTTGTGCACTTAAGGAGTTGGCCAAAATTACACACATATAATTATATACATTTTACAACTTTAGAAACATCCTAATTACTATTTGCACCACTTTCTGTATAAGTTTCTACAATTTGACCAATGTGGACAAACATGTAAACACTTGAAAAGCTTCAGATAGAGTGAAAATTGTAGAATGCTCTCGACTTCAAAAATCGGCCGTATCCGTAGTTTCAATCCATTACTTAGAGAATACATCCGTTCAAAGTGGCACGGGTCTATACCGGGACAGAGACTTCCTCAGGGCTGGACACCGCAGCTCAGTGGTAGAGCATCTGCCTCCTGTGCGAGGTATCCCAGGCGAGTTCCCCCTAGACAAGATTATTTCCTGTTCTTTCCAGAGTCTGAAAGTATGAACGAGTGTGTGTGTGTGTGTGTGTGTGTGTGTGTGTGTGTGTGTGTGTGTGTGTGTGTGTGTGTGTGTGTGTGCGCGTGCGCGTGTGCGTGTGCGTGTGCGTGTGCGTGTGCGTGTGTGTGTGTGTGTGTGTGTGTGTGTGTGAATGTACCAACACCAAACAAAAACCACTGTGTAATATATTCCAAACTCGGAAGGCCGCCTATATGACCATTGCAGTTAAAAGCAGCATATAAATCAGAAACACTTGCTCCTACACCTCCTACTTAAGAATTTCAATGTCTTTTGTCTATGGCTGCTTTATACGAAATATACATACACAGGTACTTCATTTTTATGAGCATAAACGCTTTATGGGTTCACAAATATCTTTTATTATGCCTCTTTGTTCAGTTCGCTATATAAAACAGCTCATTTTACATCAGCTTAATGGCATGACAGCTTTTCTCTACACTGGTAACGCAATAAACTTTAAGTAGCAAGTCCATTTTACGGCATTGATATCCTGTGTTCTGTAAATTCTCCGTGACGCCATTTTGACAGTATGAAACTTTTTTAGATCGATCGCATTTTCGACATTTCATTGTTTCATTCGAGGCGCCGCAGATTCTGGTTTTTCTTTTTGCCACCTAGTGTCAAGTTTTCCACGTTTGTCAGCTATTCAAGCTGACGAACACCAATGCCACATAAAGAGACAAAATACTTAAAAGGTTATGTGGATATAATCGCGGTTTCAGGTAATTAATAGGAATAGAACCAGTGTTATTTTGCCTTTAAGCTTTAGCTGCCTATTTGTATTATAAATGCCAACTGATTTGCCTTTTTAAAAATCGCTATGCCTTTTCAATTAATGTAACATCAATTGGACATCCTTTACGTTGGAAATGCGACATTTGAAACTGGAATGTTTCTCTCTGTTAGGGGTTTAGCCTTTCTCTTTGAAAGCGATTTCCCAGTATCATGAAGTAACAAACATTTTGATAAACAGTGATCAGTTGCTGTGGCGTGAAAACATTTACTTACAAAGTCCAAATTCAATCACCTATTGAAAAGTCAACATCAGTTACTTCGTGAGTTTGGCGCCCGTGTGTTTTCATAAGATTTGTGGAAAGAAGTATTTTATCAATCGACACATGTTAACATAGCTCAAATTTGCTCTCCATTCAAAGTGGTGACAAGAACGTCAGCTATTTCCAACAGCCGCACTTGCGTAAATCATTAGGCGATTCTGGTAGAATCTAACACAACATTAAAGCCATACCTTGTGGTGATGTGCAGCAATAGCATTTATATTTGTAAGACCTTAAACCAAATATTGCCCACTAAACATGACATTTATAATTGCTTTTTAAAAATTATGCGCATTGATTGTTTTTATTTGCCTTTGGTCTGCTTATTTTTACTGTATAAATACTAACCATTCAAAAAATGTAACATTTAAAAATACGCATAAGGAACTATTTACAGGTAGGAAGCGAAAATGCAGAACTGTTTACATTTCAAGAGGTTGTGCGAAAAAAAATAAAAACCACTGAATATCTAATTTCTTTTACTCTCACCCTACTTACAGGAGTAAGAGAAAGCATTACATTTCAATAAAAATATCAACGTCGAAGTTTCACCGGAAAAACATGTTTTGGGGCCCCCTGAGATTAAAAAAATTTAGAAAAATATGTATCTTGAATTTTCTGGGAATAGCCTGTTAAGTTTTCTTCATTTGAAATACATTTTGCATAACAGCTATACCATAAGATACGGCCAAAACTTAACACAATGTGGATCTCTAATACCTACACACAATTTGATACAACTATTTGTCGCATCAGTTATTTTCTAGAAATCCGTTATTGGTTTTAACCATTCATTTTTGAAAAGCTGTTGCTATTCACTAGTTTCGGACAATTTCAAGGCCAGCATAAAATCATCAGTTTTTACCTTCCCTACTACGTACAGTAAGTAGAGGAAGTATGTTCCACCCAAAAATTCGATATCGAGATTTCGCCGGAAATATATGTTCTGAGGCCCGCTGAATAAAAAGAAGCATTTTTAGAAGCGCGCGTGTGTGTGTGCGTGCGTGTGTACGCGTGTGTGTGTGTGCGTGCGTGTGTACGCGTGTGTGTGCGTGTGTGCGCGTGCGTGCGCGTGCGCGTGCGTGTGTGAACAACATAACTCAAAAACGAAATGGTAACAAACCAATGATATTTAAGTTTAATATCCTCCAGGGATGCAACAACTCCGTAGATTTAAGATATATATAAGATATATAAAAAATTTCGAACATTTTTCCATGTAAAGGGTAGTTTAGAGCGGGGCTACTTTCTTCAAAATCTTCCGTGTCGCATCCTTGAAAGACATGTAACTTAAATACCAACTTTGGTCTTTAACCGAGTTTTCGTTTTTTAGTTATGCTGTCCATACACGCACACGCGCACGCACACACACACCCTTCTTCTAAAAATGCTTTTTCTGGTTTCAGGGGGTCTCAAAACATATTTCCGGTGAAATCTCGACATCGAATTTTTGGGTGGAATACAATACTCTCCCTACTTCCCTGGTAGGTAAGGAATTTTTCTTTGACGAGCTGCGGAAATTATTTTATGACCCCCCCCCCCCCTCCTCGTTAATTCGAACCCTGTGATAAATGGGTACGAGTGTACCGTGAATTTTATTGCGTTTTTTATTTGTGGGAAAACTGGATCGTGATATAGAAATATCGGACTCAAGAGTTTACCGGATACCTGTGGGGAACTTCAAAAACAGAAGTCAATTTTGCCAGTGCCAGGGATTTGAAACAGATTCCTCTAATGTTTGTCACGTGAGTCATCTCTCTCGGTTGTTTCCTGTTGCGCAATATTACGTGAAAGTTGCCCTTTCAACTCCAGTCCAAGGATTTTGGAGTGACTGACCATGTGCAGGTATAAAATACGGCACAGAGAACATTTCCAAGATTTATGGGCATATTTCATATAAGAAGTGCCAAATGTTCCTTTTTTGTCGATGCATCTAATATTGTATTACTTGTATAGTAAAACACAGTAGAACCTCGCAAACACGAAACCGAAGGGACCGAAAAATCAGAGTCGTGTTAAACGAAAAACAGACTTTAAAACGTATACGTGTGTAATAATGCGTATTACACAACAGTATCAATTGCTTTACCTGTAGACTTACAACACTATAAAGTGACTGTAAAAGTACAAGTACTCACAAATTACACTATTTTCTTGGGAAAAAATTTAAGCATGGTTCACTGACATTTACGGGAACGAAAATATCTTGTAATTTCTGCTCTACAATTGTTTTCTTAGTACCACGGTCCCTTTCATAAAGAATCAAGCTTTACTTGTGCATTTAGAGCTGTCTGTTTCCTGTTTGCCATGTTTCGCGTGCTACAGTTTGAAATTTTCATTCAGTATTGTGACTTTGGTGGGTGTAAAGTAAAGAAGACAGATGTAGTCGAGATAAAGAAACAATTTTATTTCCGTAAACAGTAACTTTGTACACTCGTTGCAACAGCAAGAAAGTCTTTACCGATTCACCAACAGCACGGCTCCGAATTAGTAACACAAAAACTGTCCCTTCTCACACTTTACCGCTATTTATATCTCCCAGGCACTATTCTGAAACCTTCAGGAAAGTTCAGTTATTATTGCGGTGAAATACAAAGCAGAAAATTCCAGAAGTCTCTATCCCTTTCTCTCTTTCGGCAAGCGCCCCAACTGTCTCTTCCCTTCGGCTCCTTTGCGGTAGTGCCGACAATAATGTGATGGGCGACAGTATTCTAATACGATTTGGCTACGACTAAAAGAACATCTGGCATCGAATACGTTTCTAAATGTTAATGCACACATTATTGAATTACAATGGAATTTAATTATGCTAGGAACTGAAAAGTTCGTAATTCGTTTTAACCGATAAAACTTTCCATGAGAACTAATGTATTCCTGCCGGACCAATGTATTTTTCGCGTTAACCGCAAGTTCGTGCTAACGAGGTTATACTGTATTACAAATCGCGGCAGGCTTCAGCTCCTTCATTCAACAGGGGCAACGCCCACACTTGCTCTGCGTTTACGGCTGGCAAAACAAAGGACTCTACCAAATAAGAGTTTGTGTTGCTGTCAAGGAGTTTAATGTTTTGTTTCAGATCTATGCTATGTTTTTTGTAAGTGTATCCTAGTAGACTTCTATGGTACTAGCTAAAAAGTGACACGAAAACAAAAGCGCCTTACAATGACAATGAACCTAACTTTTAACTACTTAAGCTAGAAAAAACCAACTTCTGCCACACATAAAAGCGCGACGCAATAGTTACTAAAAAAAAGGCAAGCAAATAGCCCTTAGTTCAAATTAAGCCCTTCAATGTTGTTAAGCTTAAACAAGCACACTTTATTCATCTATCACTTAAAACGCGTTTTGACATGACAGAACAGTGTTAAAATATCAAATAGTCATGTTTCATATACCGTATACAACTAAATTTACTGATATCTACTATTCTCTTAGAACTTCCTCAAGCTTGGTGCTATCAATGACTCATTGGCCAAGATTAATAGCACATCAACAAAATCTTAACCGCCGTTAACAAAAATAAATTAGGATAGGCTTTACCATAATAATGCGTCATGTTATAAAAAACCTATACCAGGCTGTAAGAAAAGAGGCACACAGTATGAAAATTGTCAATTACAGGAACCATAAAATAGTATACTTTACCCTAATAAGCACGAAACACGTTTATACCTACATTTAAATACCAAGATTCTAAACAAAGGAACAAAAGCCGAGCTCTGGTTTCGATTTAGTATTTTTAGTGATGGGCCATATTTTATACGGAAGCTCATATTTTAAACTTAACGTGTTTCTTAAAGTGGAAGTACTTACAATTTGCTGTATGAAGAAAAGCAGCAAACAGAAAAACGACACAGCTCACAATTTGGAATGTCTTCATCTTGACGTCCTTTCTTCCTTGTTTACGCAACTCAGCTCACAATGAAACTGCAGCCCTCTTTTCCTCCGTCGTCTTCTTCACTGCAGTCTGCTTTGCTGATTCACACGATTCCTGCTACTCCCATACCATACCCTCTGTCACATGGATTGGTTCAGACCTCAGACGCCGCAAACAGGAAAATGTGCAATAACCTTGACATCAGCACACTCACCCTTCTTCACGCATTCAGCCACACAGGGCCATCTAGCCAGGGACGTTACATTGATCTTGGCCACCTATCGAATGATCTCAGCAACAGCAAAGATGATGGCGCGTATTTTCCAATGAGTGCATTAGCTCCAACAAGGGACAGGGATCTGGTACCCTTAAACTACAAACATTCTTCAGTTTCCTGTGATGGCTAACACTATGTTAGCCTATTACAGCAATCTTACTTTCTCTACTCATTCTTCAATAAACCATTCCTACAAAAACCTATTCTGTTTACTTCATATTAATCAAGATAAAAATTTGCAAAAGTTGTTTTACTGCATATTGTAAAAAAACGAATAACGACTTCCTATTCCAGAAAAGTCAATTACAAGGAATATCTCGAAATATCACCAAAAACTCTGACATGTGTGCTTCAAGATGTAGTTTTTGCATAGTACATTTTTTCCATCCCTTATGCTCGTAGTTTACCAGTAATACAAGTCATTCAGAATGAAGAAGGCTCCAGAGGTTATTCCCAAGAATTCCACATCTATATTTTGTTTATGATGAAAATATCTGTAAACATATGGGAATTAACTGAAAATCATTAGAGCCATTTTTGAGAAATTCAAAATAAAAAAAAAAAAAAAAACGTTCCATGTAAAGGGTAGTTTGGGATGAGGGATTGTTTACAAAATCTTCGTGTAGCATCCTTGGAAGACATTCAACTTAAATATCAAGTTTGTTATTTAACCAACTTCACGTTTTTAATTATGACGCCCATAGACACAATAAATCACATACAAACACACACACGTGCACGCGCAAACACAGGGCGGGTTTTCTCCGGGTACTCCGGTTTCCCCCGCCATCTCATTCTACCGGTGCTCCATCTTCATGTATCATCAGTGTCACCGCCTGCGGTGCCGTAGTAGTAAAAGCGGGCGTTAAACACTACAACAACAACAACAGCGCAAACACACGCAAAAACACACATACACAAACACACAAACGTAGACTCACACATACATTTTTTATAATGGCTTACAGTAAATAGAGGAAGTACTGTATTGCACGCAAACATCCATTACTGTGCTTTCACCAGAAATTCGTGTTTTGAGGCCCCCAAACCTATAAACGGCACTTTTTGAAAAAGGTGTGCGAGCGCGCGCGCGCAGATGTGTGTGTGTGTGTGTGTGTGTGTGTGTCAGTGCGTGCGTGCGTGCGTGTGTGAACAGCATAATTTAAAAAAAAAAAAACTGAGCTAAATATATGACAAGACTTTGAAGAAAATGCCCTTCCTCAAAATACTGTTTACATACAAAAGTTTTTCCTTATTTTTATTTTCTCAAAAATGGCTTTAACATTGTGATTGTAAGAGTATATGTTTAAAACATTTTCATGACAGATGAAATTTATGTATACCTTGAATTTTCGGGAAATACTGTATGAAAATCGGTTTACTCCTTACACTTTTGTGTAATGAGATATATTAGGATAAGAGATAGATAAAATCTTAACTGCTCAAAACATTTAGAGCTCATTAAAGCACACAATTTATGTTAAATAATGCTTTTTGTGACATTAATTATTTCCAACATATAATTTGTTATTGATATGAATTTCGAGTTGCAACTTTTGTAAAATACTGTGACAGTTGCACACTCTTGAAGCAAAGATCCACAATAGCACTGACCACCACTTGTACAATAAGAGAAGTGGGGGTCAATGTTTCACCTGCTGTGAGTGTGGTAAATATATGTGAGAAACACATGTGAGTGCCTAAGAGTTCTGACAACACTTCTAGTCCCTTGATCCCCCACCACTCTCATCATTTCTCCTCTCTTGCATACATGGTGTCGCTAAGTTTTGCACACACTTTATACCTTTCTCAATAGAAAATCATTATTTTTTCTTTTTCATGTTCATGCAAAGAGAACAGAATTCCAAAGTCACCACATAATGACGTCTCTTCTTTAATTGATTACCCCCTCCCCGTATGTAAAACTTACACTTCCTAGGACTTACAAACCTGTGCCTAGGATCAGATGCCTGCTGGAGAGCAGACAAACCTATGGACCGGACAGAGTGAAGACCTGGAAGCAGGTGGTCAGTATGAGAGTGAGGGAGATGATAATATGAAACGCAGGCAAAATAGATAATTGGAAATGTGATGATGGAGCGACTGGTGAAATGAGTGGTGGGGGAAACCGGAGAACCCGGAGAAAACCCACCCAGACACCGCTTCGTCCACCACGAATACCACATGTGGGTCCCTGGGATCGAACTCGGGCCGCCTTGGTGACAGGCAAACGATCTAACTACTGGGCCATGGCACGTACTACATAATGACATGGTTTGATAAGATTTGACTATTAATATATTCTTCCTATACCTTCAAAAATCGTGTAAATAAGTAATAAAGGTTTATCGATGTTGTGATACCAGCCGGCAGCGGCAGTTATACAGACGCTCAAGGTCAAGCTACCTTACACCACTAGGCGGCCGCGCGCCTCAAAGAAGCTCATGTTAGCTACTATCTGTCTGCAGACCTCAGTGCAGACGGCAGGCAGGGGAAACTAGAGCAGAAAATAACAGGTAAGCCATATTACATCATCATTCTCATTGTGTAGCATGGAGAGGTCCTATGTTTATCCAAAGTCGCGGGTTAAAATCTAGCCCAGACTGATGATTTTTAAGTATGCTTAAAAACGACAGCTCCATGTCAGTAGATTTACTGGCATGTAAAAGAACTCCTGCGGGACAAAATTCCGTCACCCCGGCGACGCTGATGTGATCCTGGCAATTGACAGTGTTGTTAAACAACAAAATCAAATCAAATCCTATGTTTACTTGGCCAAGGCACAGAAGAGCCCTTGCTTGAAAACTGCACTGTTTTGTCAGACAGGTAGTACCTCATACCACTGCTTGCAAATACGTGGCCTGATACTAATCCAGCTGTCAGGACAAGGTTACTATAAGTGAAGAAGAACAAAGACTTTCCAGATTGTTCGGAGACTTCCAACTGCCGGCTTATTTGCAAGAGTTCAAGAAAAGAAATTTGAAGAAAGATACATGCTATGTCATTCTCACCTATGTAAGCAAGATGAGATGGTAAGAGGAGGGAGCTTTGTGTTTTTTGAGTCATTAAGAGTTGAACAAGACAGCTGTTAGCATTTGGTTTTGAGAGGGTGTACACTCAGTGCTGAGAGAATGTCTGTATCGTCAGAGACAGTTTTGTAGAGATTGAATTGCACCGGAGTTGTTTGTTGTGCAAAGCAGTTTCAGTGATTGTTGGAAGTATTTTGTGAGACAGTGAAGTACGAGTCAAGATTACAATCAGACAGAACAGCTGTGAGTTGTAAGGTCAAAGAAATTAAGACTGTGTTAATGATAAACAAAGAGGACTGTGTTTTTGTGGTTCAATTTGAAGGGAAAATAAAGTGACAGAAAAAGTAACTGGAATTGTCAATTTGTCACATTGTTATTTCTCACACTGGTGTCAGAAGTGGGATTTGTCAAATTGCTGTTTGTCATAGTATTAACAAGAACTTTATAGAAGAATAAGCTTTTATAAGAATAGTTTATAGAAGTGTGAGTAGAGATAGTCATGTGAGTGCAATGCATTAGATTATTAATAGCTATGGATCTTTTTATTTACTTATGAATTTATGTATGCATTTATGTATTCATTCATTCATTCACTCACTCACTCACTCACTCACACACACACACTCACTCACTCACTCATTTGTACTAAGCTAATGCGTACTTGAGTATGATAGAGCATTTCAGCCCAAGCTTTTTGCCCGTCATACTCATTCAACATAATTACTTCTAAACACGTTTTATAATTCTCTAGAGCAATCAAAAGCATTAATAGCTGACAAAAAGTTAGGTTGACTCTGTTCCCTTTGTAAAGACCAATTCCATTTTTTCTTAACTTCACTTAAAAACTGCCCTAAGCTTCTGCCACGCATTCTAAAAATTTGCTGTCAATGTTAGCCCATTTCTGTTCCAGAAATTCTTTTCTCCATAACTCTGTTCTTTGACATTCAAATACAAGGTGCTCCAGATCTTCCTTCCCTCAATGAATGGGGCACTGATTCTGTGGGATGTTCTTTCTTATCCCTCTTAATCTCCAAATGCCAGTTCTTAACCATGCTATTCCCTTCCTTTGCCTGCTATTTAGCTTAGCAATGTATAACTCCCTTCCCTATGTGTCTTCATTCTGTGAACTTTCCCAACAATGTCTGGATATCTCCTGATCCTGGGTTCAATTCTGCTCCTGCCATCATTAATATTATCATAATAACTTTCCCTACTTGAGCATAGCTTGTTACCATAAAACCTTCAGGGCCCCCCTTTTTTTAAATTTCACCTACATAAAAAATCAATTCCTTGATCTATACATTGTCAAGTTCACTCCCACAGCTACTGCTCATACCACCCACTCTTCCTTTCACTTCCGGAGCTTGCACCAAACACAACCATTCTCCTTCCCTACTTGCTTAAGGGGAAGCATCTGTGAAAATAACTAAAATCCACAATTTTTGCCACAATGATGTGAAAATTTGTACGCATGTATATCAAAGCATATCTAGTTGGTCTAACGAATTTCACTTTTCTATGTAAGATAGTTTTTGCAAAAAAAATATATTTATTTGAGGCTTTTGCTGCAATTTTAGTGTACTATAAGAAATGCTTTATATAAAATATTATTTGTTATAAATAAAGTAAACTTTGGCTATATGTTTCTTTTGATTATGTCTGGTATTTTTATTTAGGTATGTTACAAAGTTTTGGGGAAAAAGATTATCGAATACATTGATGGCTTTTTTGTTTCCAAATTACTAATAATTTTCAAAATCAAAACTATTCTTCCTGATTACCTTCCACATATGGAGAACTTACACCCCCTAGGACTTACAAGTCAGATGCCTGTTGGGGAGTACACAGAGTGAAGACTTGCAAGTGGGTGGTCAGCCAAGCACTGAGGAAGAGGATGACATGAAATGCAGGCAAAATGGATGATTGGGAAGGTGACAATGGAGCAATTGGTGGAATGAGTGTGGGAGAAACCAGAGAAAACTTGCCCAGACACCACTTCGTTCCACCAGAAATATCACATGTAGGTGCTTGGGATTGAACCTGAGCCACCTAGGTAGTAGGCAAATGCTCTAACCGCTTGGCCATGGCGCCACCTGAATCAAACTTAAATAATAATTAAACTGCTCTATCCAAGGCATTTAAAATACCAAGTTTTACATAGCAACTATCTAAGAATGTGAGAGCAAAATTTGGAAGAAATCTATGAAGAACTGCTCTAGAAGGAGTATTTTGAACATTTAAAAAAAGTGAAAAAACAGAAAGTGAAGAATAATGACTTACGTTTTAAGCATATCACAAGACATATTTACTGTTTAAGAATTCCGGTGGACCATATGAAGGTCCTTCAGCTAAATGTTTAGCTTCATGTCCTCTGCCGATGCTCATGGTAATTGTTTCAGTCCTAATTAAACTAAACTCCAGCGCAACAGCCCATGAAGGAGCAAAGCTTGCTGCCCAGCCGCTGCATCCCTCATCTCTGCCTACTACACGCATCATTGGTGGGGTGCATGCAGTGCAGTACTGGAGGATGGGACGTGGTCAGCGCCCCGAGCCCTTCCGGCCAGTTACATGGCCTTCTTGACCTGGGGTCGCTACTTCTCCATCAAGTAGCTCCTCAATTAGTCCCCTTAGACCTAACGAGGCTGAGTGCACCCCATGCCAGACTTCCCAGCAGGGGAAAAATCCCCATGCTGGTACTGGGTATTGAACCTGGGTCCTCTGTGCCAGAGGCAAGTGTGCTACCAACTGTGCTACGGGGGCGATCTTCAGTCCTAACTGCTTGTCTATAAATCAATGTGCGACCATTATGTGATGGCAATGATTATGCAATAAAATACAGTATTTTACCCATTTTATATTTCATATAACTACAGTTCAAAAGTATTGGAAAGCACGAATGCTAATGGCTTCATTGCCAGATGCAAGGCACTAGAAAACAACAACAACATATTTCATATAATTGCATATTCTTATGCTTTGCTGGATGAGGGCTAGTTTAGCAGGTTTCAATTTCAGGAAAGGGACAAGTATGAATTTATTAAATTGAAAGTAAATTTTTTTTTAAGTTATATATTTTTCTATAAGTTACACTTTTTACTTATCAAATTACAAACATAGGGTATGGCATAATTGTTATCACAGTGAAGTTCAAAACTATGACATTGGTGGCGATGATGGTGAAGTTGGTAGTCTTGCAGGTGAGGACAAAAGACCAAGTAGAGTGGCATCTGCTTCCAACAGAGTGAGGTCTCTTGAGGATCCTAGAAACCTTGTTGACAGCTCCAGCTCCTTTATTCTTAAACGTACTCTTGCTCCTCTCACATATTCACTGTAAAAAATAAGCACAATAATACAGATGCTGCAGTTTATTGGTAGCAGTTGTTGACAAACAAAAATATTTTGCTGGATGCATAATTCATTTAGTTTGATGTATGTACTCTTCAACTTTTTCTGGTATGATGTTGGAGAAACCTAAATATCCTGAAGCAGACAGAGAGGAAATGCATCAGAACTGCAAGCAGCAGAACGAGCATAGATGTACACAGGATGATTTCATCATAACACCACAGTAGAAATGGTACAATACCACCTAACTTAAGCTAAATGTGGAAAATACAATTGAATATGAAGAACTACCAACCAACAAGACACTTAAAGCATTAAGGGTAGTTATACTTCTACAACAGCTGTCAAAGATCAACACCCCAGTGGAATGACCTGAGGGTGTCGTGAAGCAATATTAATTTTTTTGCCCCTGTGAAGCTATAATCACACTGCCGACTTACATATTACAACTTATGCTATGGTGGATCGAGACCACCTTCAAATATGCCCGGCCACTTCTAGAGCCCCATCCATCAGTGAAAAATATTGGAGAGCAAGAGGATTAATGACTTCATTGTCAGAAATCCAGCATTAGCTGACAACAACTTATGCTATGGAATGAAGAAGGCCTAAAGTCTTGCTTTCCTCCAATGTGAAAACTGAACTGAACTAGAACTAAAACTGAAAAATTAAGATTCTTTCAGTGCAGTTTTAAGTTATGCTTTCATAGAAAACTGAATTGAAAACTTAAACTGAACTGAAAACATCATACTATTAAGTAAAATAGCAGAAATGCAGTTGGGAAAGCTGCATGGTTGTGAAGAAAGTGAGTTGGAATTGGATACTTTGTTATTTTGGTGGATGGATTAAAAGATAATACTGATAATGAGCAAAGTTGTGGAAAACGCTCTGAGACACATCTCATGTTTGCTAATCGTAATTCAGAAGGTGCCTATGAGATTTTGGTTATAAGACACCTGACGGACAATGACACTAATTCATGGAGTACTTCAGATGAACACCAAAATTAAATCCAATCTTCATATTAATAAGGCTAGATATAGATAAACAAACTCCAATCAGTTCCAGAATTCACTGATGAAATCTAGCATTTTTATATTAAAACAGATATCTATATATTAGTACCTAAAACATTGTTTACTGCACATATGTAGCATTATATTGCATTCGTTTATTGCACAACTTGTAGTAATACACATAAATGATGATAATTCACACTCAGGATCTTCACACCTCCCAGGTAAAGTATTTCTGATGAAGCTGCATTTTTAGCAGATATGCAATCTTAACCAAATGATCAAGTGTAGTTAGATTACTTTTTAAACCAAAAAGGTAAGTTGATTAATAACACTACACAACACTTGCTTACAATTTATTGGAACATGTTTCAGAGGCTGACTTTCCTCTATTATCAACCGGACACTGACTGGTTCTCTCTGGTGTGGATGGTGATGTTTCCTCTGAGGTCTCCTCTGGTGGTGGTTCTCGACTTACCTTTTTGTTTTAAATTGAATATTACAACACTGTTTTTAAACTTCCAAGAAAGAAGATAAATTACTATCTACATGACGAGGTTATACCCGCCAAGTCTACGATGTTGTGCTGTATTTATTTCAGAATCTTTGCACGCCTTTTTTCAGAGCAGAAACAAACTGAAAATTATTAAACATTATCCAGAAAGAGTAAATCTTATTTACTTATGTACTTGATATTCATAATTCCTCTACTCCTTCCAAAGTCTCTGTTTTTCTCTACATTTTTATACTCTGCATGTTGCAGAGGATACAAATTTGTTCTGACAAACAAAATCAATAACTACTTCCTCTTCACTGTGTGAAAACTTCTGTTTTCCACTCGTTATGTTCAATTTGCAAAGCAAACAAACCAATACTACAACTATAATCTCACTTCAGATCCCCCAAGCTCAACTGAACTGAAAAAACGATTGACACCATAATTTTTTGACGTCTAGACTTCTGGTGGAAAACTTAAAAATCTAGTGACAAGTGAATAAGAAGAGATTCAGTCGTCAGTTCAGTTCTTAGCTGGAGGGAAAGCACTTCCATAATAAACAAGACGCCCATTCATGACCATGTGATTATCAACTGAAAAATTTTAAGTTCTAGTTCAGTTCAGTTTTCAGATCAGAGGAAAGCATGGCTTAAAGAGCATCCTAGAAGTTACAATGAAGTCTTTTACAACCACAATATACTCATGCGGTTAGAGACCCTATTGACGAGACCCGTAGAATTAAATGAATTTTATGCACAGCAATGTCACGAACACAGTGCCCGAGAGGGAGATCAATGTATGGTGCATGTGTCTGTCATGCAGGGATTCCAGCACGTCAGCCAATGGCTAGGGACACAATTTTATGGTGAATAAAAACTGTGAATATAGGTATAAAATGAAGGCTCAAAGCGGGATAAAAGCAGTGAAATAAAATATCAAACATTAGTTATAATTTACATTTCAAATTACCAACCAGCATCTTTGGCACTTTGTGAATTCAATGGCGGTATATGGGTACCACCATAAACTGTCTAAAAATGAGTGCTTCCATGACCCTGCCCAGGGTTGCTAACCCATACGATAATTATTGGGGTGTACGGCAATTTGAATGTATGATAGTTTGATACGGCAAAATATCATTTTCACTGATTTGTCACACCAGTGAAATGAAATTAATTACAAATAGCGACACCACTTTTGCCCTCATGGTCTGTCTCCACTCTCTAAGGCAACCATTTCATATCCTACTAATCCTCCTACCCTTTATCCTCTTAGTGTGAGTGTGTCCAGAAGGCACAGTTCAGAAAATTGATTAATGGAGAAAACTCGGAATAAGTGATATTCCGTGTGAAATAAAGAAGATGCCTGAACCTGGCAGTTTCTGGAGTGCTGTTAAACACATGTCACCTTGGTGGAAGTACTGATTTCAAAGAACTGGCGGAGGTTGCATTGTCAGTGATTTTGCTGCTCCACAGAAACTCTTCTTGTGAAAGAGGTTTTTCTAAACTAGGTTTAATATTAACCAAAATTAGAAACAAATTGGTGCTAGATACAGTAAATGCACTTATTCAGTCATCTCAGCTTGTGAAAGAATGTGGTGGGTCTGGAAATCTGCAAGTCACAGATGTAAAGTATATCTCAACAACAAATTTGTATAATGCTGCAAAAGTTGAGGAAGATGATGAACTTTCAGATGAATAGTGCGAGAAACATAAGTACCAAAGTTGTAATACAGATTGGGGTCATCAATCTTGTAAGTGGATACCATAAACATCAATGCTATTACATTTTCATAAGTGTTATGCTGATATATTAATTGCTGTAGCATATGGTTTGTGATGTATGATAATTTTGAATCCAAATCTACAATTTTGAGTGGCCGGTACAATAATTTTATTTTTAAACATTGGCAACCCTGACCCTGCCAAAATCTGTGGGTGCAAACCCCAGCTGTGGCATTGAATTTTTAAGTTCCAGTTCTACCTCCCAAACATTGCCCACACACGGCTTGTGTGTTTAAAAACACCAACAGTAAGTTTGTTGGCATAAATAAATAATAATTACACTAACAATCCTATGCACAGCTTGTGTACTCTATCTTTATTATTAAAGGTACTTTTCACCCAAAATCAGAAAATTTTCAAGGAAATGAACATTAAGTTAGGATCACAAAATAGCTATAACATCAGAAACCTATTCAACCTCCTGGTCAAAAATAGCACACCAAGAACAAGTATCCAAAATCTATCAAATAGAATGCCAAAATTGTGAGAAGATTTACATAGGAAAAACAAAAAGGAATCTGCACAAGTCTGCTACAGCACATCACTTTTGACCTTCAGGTCACAAGCTAAAACTTCAATGGCTTACTTAGAAGCATGCATGTAAAGTAAGCTTAAAATTGCACACACAGTGAACCCAATCTGTGGTTACTCACACTCTAGTACGCACCTAACTCCTACGAGGGTCACTATGAAAGTTTTGAGATGAGAGAAAATGAAAGTTGACCATCCTTTGTGAGTAAACTGGTATCAGGTAGTGATTCTCCCACTCCAGGAATTCCAGCAGCACAAGGATGAACAACCCACAGCGCACACGTACTCAGTCCCTGCAATGGAGCTTGGAAGAGAGTATTTTTACTTAATGATTATCTGTGATCTTAAAAGGGGTTAAACCAGTGCCAAAGTCTTGAACGTTTGTCATAGGCTTTAGGGAACATTGCTCTTTCCCATGCCACAATTTTTTGGTGGTTTCAGGAATTTAAAAGGAGCCAAATATCTTTGAAATTTGAGGGGAGAAGTACACGTCCAGCATTCGGAATGACTGGGAAAAGCATCACAGCATTGAGAAAAATGCTTCACAAAAATAATCGCATAACATTTAAAGAAATTAAGGGAGTACTGCAGATTGGATTGCCAGCAGCTTTGAAAATTCTCTGTGAATTCCTTCATGTGAGGAGGGTCATATCCCGATGGGTGTCTCACAGAACAAAAACTAGTCGGTGTTGAATGGAGCGAGAAAATGCTGACAAGATGCGAAGGAGGGGACTCAAGATGACTTTCTGACATCATCACACCTGGATTTAATAGTTTGATTTGGAGACCAAGCAGCAATCAGCAGTGTGCATCTTTTCTGATGAAAATCTATCAACAAAAGTGAAGTGTCGTCAAGTGTCCACAAGAAAATGGTAGTCTCATTTTCTCTAAAGGGTGGTCTAGGACAACCATTTCTCTGGAGGAGCAAAGCACAGTTACCATTAATTGGTACACCACGCTTGCCACAAGTTATTGCTAAGCTTCAAGAACAGCGGCCATGCACAGGACTGCGAGAGATCCCTCTCCATAACAACATGTCCGCACACTGACCAACATTACCATTCAGTTTCTGGAGTCTACAGAGGTCAAACTTATGATTCAGCCACCATACAGTCCTGATCTGACCCCATGTGACTTTTTTATGTTCCCTTTGATAAATAGTTGCATGTCTGGAAAGAGCAGACACGCTCTCTTCCAAGCTCCTGGCAATCCTGCATGCCACGGGTTATTCAGGCTTGTGCTGCTGGAATTCCAGGAGTGGGAGGGTCACTACCTGATACCAGTTTACTCACAATGGATGGGGCTACCCGATCCTGCATCCAATTTGAGTAGATCAACTTTCACTTTCTCACATCTCAAAACTTTCATAGTGACCCTTGTATATTAAAAAAATTGTAATAATTATTGTAAATATTTTGATTTCTCTTGTCTCTATTTTGTTAATATTTTATTTTACACATTTGACATCCAGTATCATGTATTTGATCTAAGGAAGAATAAATTAATTTGATTTCATATAGGAGTCAGCACCACTAACAACAATGAACATAACTTAATGAGCTGATCACATGAAATAAATATTTTGGCAAATACCTTCCATTCTTCGCTGGTCGGCTACATACACAGTAGAACTTCCAACCTAAGTCTATATACAGGTCATCTCCTACAACATGGAATATCTTTCCTTCAACTATCTTCCCCCTCGGATCACCAAGCTGTTAAAACACAACAAACATGTCCTTACATTAATGAACACTGCAACACTTAGTTTATCAACTAAACAATGCTATTAAATTATTACTTTTTCTACTACATTTAGTAGTAGAGGAAGCATTATATTCCACCCAAAAATTTGATGTAGAGATTTCACCAGAAATATATGTTTTGAGGCCCCCTGAATAAAAAAAAAGTATTTTTAAAAATGTGTGTGCATGTGTGTATGTCTGTGTGTGTCTGTCAGGTTTAAGGGCCCGTCGACAGCTTGGTCATTAGGGCCCCTGTGTGTGTGCATGCGTGTGCGTATGTGTGTGTGGACAGCATAACTCAGAAACCAAAGTTAGTATTTATGTTTAATGTCATTCAAGGATGCGACATCAAGATTTTGAAGAAAATAGCTCCTCAATTGGTCCCCCTGGGACCTTCACCATTCTTTTCCTAAATTGTGCTAAGTAAAACCTTGCACAGTATAGCAACGCAAGTAATTTCACACAGGCATCACATGTGTCATACCCGATGCATCATGGGTGTATCTTCACAGATGATCATTTTTTGCCAACATAGGCACTCCAAAGAATACTGAAATATAGTGAGGGCTCTAAGGCACAAGCATAGCCAAAACACCAGTGTAGCTAAAACTACATGATCCCAAACTAGCAAATCCCTCATTTGGCAGCCTTTTACTACTTGCAATGGCAACCACTCATTTCCTTCCCTCTCAAAGTGTCGCTAGTTTCTGCTTCATGAGCAAGCTCACTTAAAAGGAAGGGTGGGGGCCCAAAGACTTTGAGACATCTTGTGGTTAAACTACTCCTGAATTACTCTGGTTTATTATAAAGCTACTTAGGACTCTCTATTGTATTTTTTATGTATTATATTCCTTTCAAGATACAGGAGCAAAACTGAGCGTAGATAAAAAATTATATAGAAATTACCAGAGCTTGGATGTTTAGGTGTTATCCTTCACGTCATGTAAAAGGATAAGGTTCAAAGCCAGGTTATGCCCCATGTAAGTACGCCTCCTGACAGTGATTAAGGAAACATTGGTTCCAGTTCAATATGGCGGAGGGTTGAGTTTAATGTAACAGATTGTTACTAAAGGTTGAGAAAGACATACATTAGTGATTTTAGGACAGGTGCATAATAATTTTGTGTTACCAAGGAACAGTTGGCTGTCAATGGGTTTTAGCTACTCTGTTGTTGCTTCTCAATTTGGCCATAATTGCTACACTCCTGTTCTTATAAAAATATATCCCTTGGCTATGCATTGGGGCTTAGGGCATACTTCGCTATACTTGTCAATTACATATATATTTTGTGCAATAAAGGAATGATGTATATCCTTATTTCAGGTTATCCTGTATAATAGCGGCCTGGCTTCAGCTCCTTCTATTATCTCAGATAATCCAATACTTCATCAGACTGGCCAAGAGGGCAGTTTTTTATACATTTTAATTTATTTCTTCACACTTCATTAGTCCAAGGAAGTTGCAAATTTCATTTCTGATCAATTTAGGATGGTGGATATTATTATTAGTGTCAGTTTGTGGCAATATTACTCTGCTCATAACAGTGTTGAAGTGATTGGGGATGCTGGTGACATCAGCTGGATTTTTTACATCTACATTATTTACTGCTATGGATATATTATTTCCAGGAAGAGGTTCAGAACTGTGAGTTTCGCTTTTTATCATATTCTATATTTTTGTAAGAGTTAAGGGTAAAGAGTACAAACACAGAATGAATACCTCGCTCACTTTGACCTACACAGATCTATTGCGGCTACCACCCCGGAGGAGGCAGGGATGAAATGAGGGAAATGAGGGAACCGAAGGTGCCATACAGGTTTGCATCAAAGTAGGGGCCTTTCTTTCCTTCTTTTTCAGACCAATAACTTCTGGAAGAAAAATCTCCTGGTCAGCGATGATTGCTTATTTAGATGACGAACCCTCCAGCAGTTGCCCGACAGGTGCTTGTGTCGATCACAAAATAATTTCTCCCTCACTGTAAGGGAGACCTAACCTCAAATACAAGGCAACCTCTTTGACAATGACATCCTGTAAGCAAAACTCTTACATCAATAAATTTGGAGTTCCTTAACAAGCTTAAAAATGTTGCTGGAGTAGCTTCTTCCTTTTTTTTCGGCGCTGTGTACTTCTCAAATGCTTTGGCGAATCCTCCTAGTTTACTGCTACGATTGGACACTTCTGAACTTGATTCACCTGGCGTACTTTCAGATGACGTACAATAAGCACATTTTAAGGCTGAGATGGATGCGGCATTAACGTTACAGGAAATTCTTCTTCTAAGTACATAAGATGTCACTTTCACTACGTTTTCGAGCATATTTACAAGTCCCAATATTTGCCCCAGGTATCCATAGAATATGCTGTAACCCAAATGTTATCTACAGAAATACAAAATCTACTGTAAATAAGTTGGTTACAGTACCTGTAGCGAGTAACAATGCTGCCAACAAGGCAAAAGTTTGATTTTTTTCCGGAACGAATTATTTGGAGAACTGGGAGAACTGCAGAATGTACTGCGAATCAGTTGGTCACAATTCCTCTAGCTTGTAGTAATGCTGCCAACAAGGCAAAAAGTTTCGGTTTTCGGAATTTGTAAACCATGAATTTGATTCCATCATGTTGTATGTTCAGTTTTCAATTATACTTCCCAGTTCACGAATTTTAACTTTGAGAAGAATGAAGTTCATGATAGTAGAAATATAATTTTCTTCGGTTCCTCGTCTAAAGTTCAATCTGAGACTACATATTCATGAAATAGGTTGTGAGGTTATGAAGTAACAACGTGCGAAAGGATATATAAAAAGTGGAATTCCTTTTTCGCTTTATAAGTAAGCAGAATATATGTATATATAGTGACTTTGAAAGGTGCAAGTGAAAAGAGTGACATATTTACTGATTTATTCAATATGGGAAAGTCTTCAAAGGATAGGCGAGATGTGTATTACAGATTAGCCAAGGAAGATGGTTACAGAGCCAGAAGTGCATACAAGTTACGTCAAATTGACAATCATTTTAACATACTGCAGGGAATCACTCGTGCTGTGGATTTATGCGCAGCTCCAGGAAGTTGGACGCAGGTTCTGTCAGAAAGACTCAGAGCAAATGTATCTGCAGAGGAAACAGAGATCAAGATAGTAGCTGTTGATTTACAAATTATGGAAGCAATACCGGGCGTTACTCATATTCAGGGAGACATTACAAAAATGGAAACTGCCAGAGCTGTTGTTGATAATTTTCAAGGGAAGAATGCACAGTTGGTTATTTGCGATGGAGCACCAGACACAACAAAACTACATGACATGGATGGATATATCCAGCATCAGCTAGTGCTTGCAGCTTTTACCATTACAGCTCACGTGTTGGCTGTTGGAGGTACATTCTTAGCCAAACTATTCAGAACAAAAGGTGTAGATCGTGTGCTATCAGTGTTGCAAATCTTCTTTGGTGAAGTGACAGTAACAAAGCCATCCTGTTGTCGTAACTCAAGCATTGAGTCGTTTGTGTTATGTAAGGATTTTCGACCCCCAGCTAAATTACCAGAAGTAGGCAAACCATTGCTGTTTGCATCTATGGCTCCAAAAATCTGCACTGTGGCTTTTGTAGCCCTTAAGGAAGATAAAGAGTATGATCCTGATACGTCATATCCATTGAAATTAAGAGATGAAGAGGATTATCAGTATCTTAGTCCCTCAACTAAGCCCATTGCACCTCCTTATGCTGATGCAACAGCTGTTCAGCAAAGCGGGCATTTGTCACATAAGATGCTAATTAAGGACTGAGTTTCTAAGGAAGTTTA
Source organism: Tenodera sinensis (assembly GCA_030765045.1). Taxonomy (NCBI): domain Eukaryota; kingdom Metazoa; phylum Arthropoda; class Insecta; order Mantodea; family Mantidae; genus Tenodera; species Tenodera sinensis. Next base: position 110,702,486 of record CM060971.1, read on the forward strand.
AAGAATATTGCTTCAGTAACATGTAGGGCTGCCCATAAGGAGAAGGGCTGGGGTAAATTGGATGCATGTCAAGAGACCCAGAAGGGCCTGTGTAATAAAATATCTGAACATTGGATATGTGGTTTTGTAATTTTTTCCTCTTAATCATATTTTGCTCCTTTTCTTTAACTGCACAAATTATGCAGGACTTTGTGACTATACTGCTTGCAAAAGTTAAAGGCATGTGAAAGCTGACCAATGCTCAAGCAGAGTGCTGTTGCCAAGTGCAGTGTGTGTACCAGCAGAGGTTCTGTACATAAGAGTGCGTGAGATGCATGTACCACATTCGGCAGTGCTGGTAGGAGGGACAAGCTTAGGATTCGTTGGAGTCTGCAGTACGGCCCGCCTCTATATGACTTTAACTTTTGCAAAGATTATAAAAGAGCGTGCCATGGTGATTCATTAGAGGTCCCAGAATTTATCTGGGTGTCCCTGATGATATGTGCATGCTTGCCAACTTTAGCTGTATGGTCATATTGTAGTTTTTCTTATGATTCTCTGGGTTGCAATAAAATGCAATGCATTTTACTTTATTTTGTGGGATTAAAATTTGCTTGTATCACTAGTGACCTCTAGTGATAGCCAACAGTAAACATCAGCAGTAAATGAGTGAATATTCAGTAATTGATGATGTAAGTTGTAGAGTCAACTATTCCTGGTAAATTTATCCGTTTTATTTGAGTTCTATGGCTTCAGGCTATAAGTTACTTTCTTATAGGTTTTGGTTATTAGAAACATGTGTAAAGCTTAGAAAATGGTGTTCTTTGGAACCGGGAAGAATTTCATTATGTGTGACTGCAAGAAGCTGTACTAACAAAACAGGTCTTTAAGGATTCTTATAAAATGAATTCCCATTTATATTACCCACAATGTAATTTTGGTACATTTACTGTAGAGAATATTCTATGGTTTCTAAATTTTATATTGATGCAAAATTATTACACTTTGAGCTGGATGCTTGAAAGTTTTACAGGTTTCATATGTATTTGTCACATAAATTTACATTGTCGAGCTGATGCTCGTAAATTGGTGACACGTCAAGATTAACGATACAAACTTTGAGATTACGTAGATACATTCAGTATTGGACATGTCAATATATAAACAAACAAAAACAAACATACATTTCCAGTCAAAGCTTTATGGCTAACACTTATATTTGAGATAATCCTCGATGGAGTAAAAACAGTGGTTAATTAGATATGCGTTGAGACATGGTTTCCAATGACCTACCGGTTTTATTGCTTTGATGTAGCTTGGCAGGTTATTATACAATTTAATGCCCGAGCGTAGAATACTTTTCTGATAGAGTGAAGTATTGTGATTGGTTACATGCAGATGAGTATTTTTTTGGGTGTTATGTATATGTATTGTGTTATTCATGTCAAATGTGTATCCATGGTGTTAATGTCCTCAGGTATAAACATAATTGTTTCTTGAATATAAATGCAGGGAAGTGAAAGGATACATAATTTTCTAAACAGAGGTTTGCAGGATGATTTTGGACTAGCGCCTTCCATGATTTGAATAATTTTTTCTGTGCAAAAAAGGTTGCCTTCCTCAGTGGAGACTCGCCCTAGAAGACTATGGCATATCTCAATAATGTGAACATACCCTAACAGTTTCTTTACCTGTAGCACAGCAAACTAAGTTTTTGTTTATTGCATTAATGTGAAGGCCCCATTTCATATTACTTTGTACCCAGATTACAAGGAATTTGATGGATTCAACTTTTTTAAGTGTATGAGGAGTTGTACTTGAGGGGGGGGGGGTGATTTTTGTTTATGTTAGTGTGTATATCCATTGCTATTGTTTTTTCCGTAACTATAATGAGGTTATTACATGATTACATGTAAAATAATTTGTGATTTTCACAGTGATGTGCTGAGTGGCGGTTATAAATGCTTCTTTTTGGGTTGCTTTGATCAGAAAATTTGTGTCATCAGCATACAATATAGTTTTTGTAGATGGATCGTTTACAAAAAGAAGAAATAAAATAGGACCTAATATGGAACCTTGTGGAACCCGTACTTGACTTTCAGTGAATGGAACGATAATAGTTGCCTTTGTATTTTAATTCCACTATTTGTATTTGATTACTAAAGTATGATTTTGGCCATTCATTAGCTAATTCTATGATCCCTAGTCCCTCTAGTTTAATTAACAATTTCTGGTGATCTGCAGTGTCGAAAGCCTTTGTTAACTCTAGGAAAATAGCTTAGGCTCATTGCTTTTGATCATTGGCTTTAAGGGATTCTGTTATAAAAGAGAAAATTGCAGTGACCGATTTTTCCTGAAGTCTTGTTGAAATTCAGATATTAGTGTATGTTTCTCCAGAAAGTTTACGAGTAATTTAAAGAACAGCTCTTTTAAAATTTTTGAGAAAACGGATAGTAGAGCTATAGGCCAATAGTTGGCCTTTTCCCTATTTTGTGCAGTGGTTTGATGAGGGCTGTTTTTAAGTATGTTGGAAAAGTACCTATGCTTAGAGATATATTGTGCAAATATGTCAGTCGGTTCATGATTATGTGTGCACCACACTTTTTGGTTAAGTCTGGTGCTCCAACACCAGCGCAGTGTTTTGGTTCAAGATCCTTTATGATCTGTAAAATTTCTTCCTCATTTCTTAGGGTAAGGTATATTGATTTATAAATTGCACTTTGAGTTTTCACTGTGTTTATTGCAGCATGTTTTAGAAATTTTCAGCTTTATTGCTAAATAAGTGTTAAAACTGCACAGTTCAATTTCAGGAAGTTAGTATGCATGTAAAGTTATAAATTCATTAACTAGGTACAGTACAGCTGTGGTTATCCAAGCCTGAGTTCCCGTTTATGAAGTACGCCTCACTAAGTTATTAAACATCAGGGAAAGTAAGAAACTTTGTCCATGGAGCATGATGATCTCGGCTTTGAACAGGTAGCTCAAAGAGTGGCACATGAAACAATCACCGAAAATGACGAAGCTCAGTGGATCAATCTAGATAAACAATTGGAAGTGACAGATTATAGCAAAGGCTGAAGAAAGTGAAAGTGATAAAGAAGACATTGAAATGGAGAATGAGAAAATCAGCCATGTGAAGTGTTATAAAAGACCACCAAACACTAGAACAAGAAATTCTACAAGAGTCTTCTGGGCTGATTTGCCGTGGTCTGCTGGAGTAACTTGGTCCAGACGTTTCGTCCACTACTGTGGTGGACATCATCAGTGGCATGGTCGAAGTCTTCTTGGTGAAGGTACAGTTGTGTCTGAGGCGTTGACTGTCTGGGATGCAGATTTTATACACGGAGGGGTCTTCTTTGATTGGCTCGGGGCTCGCTGAGGCAGTGTGGTTGGTGGGAGGGGGCTAGCTGCATCTCGGGCGCTACTCCCACCAACCACACTGCCTCAGCGAGCCCCGAGCCAATCAGAGAAGACCCCTCCGTGTATAAAATCTGCATCCCAGACAGTCAACACCTCAGACACAACTGTACCTTCACCAAGAAGACTTTGACCACGCCACTGATAATGTCCACCATAGTAGTGGACGAAACGTCTGGACCAAGTTACTCCAGCAGACCACGGCAAATCAGCCCGGAAGACTCTTGTAGAATTTCAAACACCGGCCGTGAAAGCCTACGCCTACTCATGACTAGAACAAGAGTCAGAGACAACTTCAACAGACCTTCTATTGCTATGATAATTGCATGAAACAGCGGCAAAGAAGTGAGCGAGTTCTGTTAAACAGAAAACACTTATAGACTTCTTGAAGAAATAACTTTTGTTAACTGGAACATGTACCCCATGGACAAAAAAAAATGAGTCATGTCTGGAACACCAGGCTACTTTAACAGCAGAGAACAACTCCACAAGTACCAAAAACTTGCAGTTTTTAACAAGTAGGTATGTCTATCTGTCGTGTGTGTATGTATTTATGTATGTGTTTCAGACATGACTCATTTTTGTCCACTGGTGTACATACTGTATGTATGCACTGTAGGTCTTTTTCTTCATTTTTTATTTTTATTTGTATATACATAAATTTTTCATTTGATAATACAGTAGATGTCTTTTTTTCACATCTTTGATCATGTTTTCATTCATTTTGCCAGTTTACCATATGTTTCCAACTTGATTTTTGACAAGAATCCATGTTATCCGAGTTTTCGATTATCCGAAGTATTGTTGGTCCTCCTTACCTCGGATAAATGAAGCTCTACTGTATATTGTCTAGACAGTTTGCATACAACATTCTAGATGTTTACATTTCAGAATCTATACTCTGTATTGCTGCATTTCTTAAGGAAATAGTTTGATCTTTACAATATATGTTCTTAGTGAGAAATCGATTGAGTATTTGATGATCATGAATGCAAAACTATGACTACAGTAAAGGAGAAATTGCCTTGTGATTGAACATGCTCCTGTGGGTGTTCTACTGGATGCTTTGATATCTTGCAGACCAATGATTTCAGGAAGACAAACCTCCCTCCAGGTCAGCAGTGATTGGTCAGTTGGATGATGAGCCTTCCAGCACCAGCCTGAAAGGAGCACATGTCAATCACGAGGTAATTTGTGTGTTAGTGGGTAAATAATTTTAAAAGTTTATGCTGGCATGTTGCCATGGTAGCTCTGTGGTTAGAGCAACTGGATGGAGACAATAACATCTGTGACTCAAATCCCAGCAATGACACTGAATTTTTCAGTCTGACTCTATCTGTCAAATCTTTGTTCTACACATGGTTAGTCTGGAAGAAGCTCTATTTGCCAATTTCAAAAGGCTTTACAATGAAGATAGGTAGCCATAACACTTTAAAACATAATAGTTAATATTAAGCAAAATGCCTTTTTTATTGGATGGTAATTAGTAGAATAATCTTGTTCTGAGCTATTTGAAAGGGATAGAGCTCGGTTTTATTTTGTCTAATTTGTCATTTTAAATTCAATCATAAATGCCAGTTTTGGCCTTTATGAAATCAATTAACATTTTTTCAGTTTTTCTGCTACATTCAGGAAGCTCTAGTATAGATGATAGCTGCACTTGGAATTTGAACATCCGTTTGTATATTGTAATGTTCGCTATCTGCTAAGGGTTCAGCATTTTCTTTGAAAAAAGGCTCCACACATCAGTAAGTGTTGTAGTGAAAAGATTGTGATGAATAATGATGGTCAGTAATTGTGTGAAAGCAAGTTTCAGTACCAAAACTTCAGTTATCCATTGAAAAATAAACTTCACGTTTTTGTTATTGAATTTGTTTTCTACATGTTTTCAACTGATAGCACAGTTTTATAGAGTTTGGTTTGTGAAAATACAGTTAATCTGAGAAAGTGTTTTATCAATCAGCACATGCCAACAACAAAGCACGAATCTGCTCTGCTTCAAAGAGTGGTGAGAACAAAACAAGCAGTCACAGTTTTCATTAGATTTGTGTAAATGATTAGTAGACTGCAGGAGTGCAGGTTCTAATACGGCAATTGCAGTTAAGTATGTGGACGGATAGAGTGTGACGTATGTCTCACCCCTTCCGCTCATCATACAGTTCCATGCATTGGAACTCCTTCATTCCGAGTTTGTTTAGCCATGATATTGAAGAGTTGCATGTGTCAAGCGATTCGTACTGCAATACCTAAAATAACTGGCTTATGAAGTGCAATAATTAATTTGGACGCAATATATTTCTTTGAAAAGGAGAAGGTGTTGTATGTGCCATGTGTAATTTAAGATTATTAGGAATTAAGAAGTGCCTACTATTTTGAAAGACACTGTAATACAAAAGCACATAAGGAAAATGTTAAATGCAATTCAAACAATTAAAATTTTTTTCAACTTTTATTGCAATTCAGTATAGTGTAAATACATGATTGAATCCAGTTAATAGTAAGCAAGTACATAGTAGCAAAAGACATATCTATCTAGTTGGCGCTACAACCTGTTATGGGTTTTGGCCTCCTTCACAATTCTCCTCCATTCATCTTGACCTGTGCTTTCCTCTTCCAGCCTCTTATTCCCATTTTTTTCATGTCCTGTTGCACATCCTGTAGCCACCTCATTCTCGGTTTTCCCCTTCTTTTCACCCCTATTATATCATTACGCAGTAAATGTTTAGGAACTCTTCCTTTCAATGTGCCCATACCACCTCAATCTCAGCGATTTGAGTATCCCACCAAATCCTTCCCCACCAGCCTCTTTAGCATGATGGTTAGCATGTGTGCCTCATGTCAAGAGTCCTGACTTAGGATAAGCTATCTGGATAAGGTTTTTCTCCAAGGTTTTCCCTTAACCTGAGAAGACGAATGTCGGGTAACTTAAAACTCCATGGACCTTGGGCTCATTTGTGCATCCTTTCACATATTTCATTCATTCACTGTCCAATATGACATTACGTTGGAGGACGTTAATTAAAAAAAAAAATTCTCCTCTTTGAGTATTAGGCTGATTTCCGAGTTTGATCTGATTCTCCATGTATTGTTTTCAGATATTGGCCCATATATTCGTCTTATAATCTTTCTCTCAAATATATGTAGAGCATTTTCATCTTTTTTTTTTATTCATACCTAAGTTTCAGCAGCATGTTACCATTGGTCTAATCACGGTTTTGTATATTTTTAGTTTTGTTGTTCTTTTTAACGGTTTAGATTTTATTAATCTAAGATTTGCAAAGTGTGCTTCATTTCCAGTTAATAATCTATGATTTATTTCTTCCATAATTAATCCCTTACGTATTTTTGCTTCTAAATATGTAAAAGTAGTAACTTTTTCAAATGTATAAATAGCAATAAATATAATACATACAAAGAACTGTTAACCAAGTTGTAGAATATAAGCACAATGAACTATTAACAGTAACTAAGGGTATAATTCAGTAAAGATTTATGTGACATGAATTAACTCAACTAGAAATGTTTGTATTCAAGATGCTCTTGGGCTTCGAGCCAGGTGTAGTAATGAAAAGACATTGACGTTTCGGGAGTGTACATCTCTCCCATCTTCAGGATGAATGACTAGTAAGAGTGAAGGGACCAGTATATGAACTGTCAGCCAGTACGTACGGAGTAGAAAACACCCAGTTTAGTGTGGAGGTGGTTCACCGCTCTGTTGGAATCCTGTGTTTTCTGAGTCGGTCAATTTCCAATTTTAAGACTGGTTTCCAGGATGGGCTAAACTGCAATCCAGCGTCCCGGTTCAGTGTACTCTTCTCGGAGGAGATGGACAGAGCCTACTTAACCCTCCGTTCCCATAAACCGCTACATTTTGCCACAATGGTCGTTTCTTTGAAGTTAGCTCTGTGATCTTTTTCAAAGCAGTGCTCCGCCAGCCCTGACTTGTCAGGCTGCATTAATCGTACGGACCATTCATGCTCCTTAACTCTGGTGGAAATGGTCCTGCCGGTGTGTGCTATGTATGGCGTCCCACATTCACAGGGGATACAGTATACCCCTGATACATTAAGGTGCAGTTGTCCTTTACCGGCCTCACTTGGTGTTGGATCTTCAAAGGTGGCTTGTGGATGGTTCTGATGTGTTTTGCAAGAATTCTACTGATTCTGCCGGAAAGATTGCCAGTGTATGGGATGCAGGCAGTGGCGGTCGGCTGGTCTGGTGTTTGTTGAGTTTGTGGTTTTCCTCTCTTGGCCTTGGAGATTGAGGCTTCAATATCCTCTACGGAGTAGCCGTTTTGGCACAATGTGTGCTCGAAACGTCGATGTCTTTTCATCAGTACACCTGGCTCGAAGCCCGAGAGCATCTTGAATATGTTCGTCGCCAGGAAAGCTTCAAATCATATTTTAGAAATGTTTGGTCTACAAATGTCTGAAGGTATTAAATTAATTGAAAAATTATTGGAAACAATTAACAAGATATCCCAAGAACTCTGTTCTGATGAGCTAAAAGACAAATTCTATAGTGTAATACAAATATAATGCCTATGCAGTGTTGAACAGACTGGTGAAAGCACAGTCCAATAACTTAAAGGAGAATATAAATCTTTTCACGTATACTTCATTAACCACATGCAATGTCGAAAGAAGTGTTTTGCAGTACAAATATATTCTAAATCATAAACGCAGAAGTTTCACCTCTGACAATCTACATATGTACATAGTTATGCATTATAATTCCTTATTATTGTGATCAAAAAGATGCATATTTCATGATGCAACTTATTTTGTCAGAAACTTGTTAGATAAAGCAAATACCTTTCCTAAGCTATATGTCACCTTTTCTTTTCTTTGTTTTTCTTTTTTTTTTTTTTTTTTTTTTTTTTTTTTTTTTGAGCTACTGAAGAAGGGAATAAAGAGTGCAGGCTTACTGAGTCACTTATAGAACTGCCTTTAGTATAAAAGCAGCTTAAAAGATTTTGTCAACATCACATCAATTAGGTTTGTACATATGAAATGTAGGATTATTGTGTGTAAGGCAATTCATATAATCAGGACTGTACATCTGACCGACACACTGTGAGCTACCTCCCCGCAAGGTCATTTGTGCTTGCTACGGAACAGTCCAGATGCACAAGTTGCACTAAAGATCCTGCTCTCTGGGAACCTAATGATTAGTCAATGTCAACACAGTCTGACACATTTACAGCACACCTAGTGGTAGTAAGGAACAACACAAATGTATAATTAGAGTGATTTTTAAACCAAATATTGGTAATTAATTATATTATGATTATGACTTTTTAAAAATTGTAACACCTTTTTACTTTCTCTACTATGTATAAGTAGGGGAAATATTGTATTTGACCTAAAAATTTTATGCAGAGATTTTACCGGAAATATTGTTTTGAGACTCCCTGAGTCCAAAAAAGCATTTTAGAAAAAGGTCTGTGCATGCATGGATGGGTATGTATTTGTGTGAACAGCATAAGTCAAAAAATTAAAAGTAGGTTAAAAACCAAAGTTGGTATTTAAGTTTAATATCTTTCACGGATGCGGCGCAAAGAATTTGAAGAAAATTCCTCCACCCTAAACTACCCTTTAAATGGAAAATTTTTCAAACATTTTTATTTGCTCAAAAATGGCCAATGATTTTAATTAAAATGCCATATGTTTCAGATACTCTTATGGCAAATGAAATATATATTTAGAATTTTCTGGCTATAGTCCATATAGTCCTGTTTACTCTTGGTGACTTTTGAATAACTCATAAATCGTAAGAGATAGACCAAATCTTACTATATAAAAATGTAGATCTCATTAAATCGACAGTTTATGTTCAAATGCATTTTCTTATGGAGTGAACCATTCTGAAGATATTCTTTATTTGTGCGAGTTCTGCAATACTTAAACTTTTCTCAAATGGGAGGTTGTTATACCATTTTTTATCCTTTGACTGTGCAAAGAGAAAGGAATTTCAAAGCCTTCATATAGGGACCAGCTTTAAAAGATTTGACTGTCACTCTAAGCTTACTGTACTCCCACATCTTGTACCTAGAAGAAAATTAGCAATAAGGTTATTTCTGCAAACTTTTATTTTGAACTAACGTGAAGAAGATAGAGAACAAGAGTTTGTAACAGTGCAAGACTGGAGAAAGTCATGTGTCAGATATTTACTTTCTCTGCTACATATAGTAAGTAGAGGAAGTATTGTATTCCATCCAAAAATTTGATGTCGAGATTTCACTGAAAATAAATGTTTTGAGGCACTCTGTATCCAAAAAGGCAGTTTTAGAAAAAGGTTTGTATGTGTGTGTGCGTGCGTGCCTGTGGGCAGCATAACTCAAAAACGGAAAGTTGGTTAAAAACCAAAGTTGGTATTTAAGTTTAATATCTTTTAAGGATGCAACAAGAAGATTTTGAAGAAAATTCCTCCACCATAAACTACCCTTTACATGAAAAACTTAAACAATTTTGATTTTCTTGAAAATGACTAACAATTTTTATTAAAATGCCACATGTTTAAGATATTTTTATAACAAATGAAGTGTATATTTTGAATTTTCTGGCTATAGCCTATGTAGTCCTGTTTAGTCTGAATGTCTTTTGCATAACTGGTAAACCGTAAGAGACCAAATCTTACTATACAAAATAATGCAGATCTTACTAAAACACACACTTTATGTCCAGATAAATGTTCTTGTAGAGTGAACCATGATGTTTATTTCATTTTAAATACAACAATTTTGGAACCTTCAGTCAACAATGGGAACTATCATATCAGTTATGAGTCATGACATATTATTCTAAAAAAGCTAAAAAAAATAAGCCCCAGCACTATAGCCCATGAAGAGCCAAGCCTTACTGCCCAGCCACTGCATCTCCCACCTCGGCCCACTACAGACATTCTACCAGACCAAATTATTCTGGGTTATGTTTTTCATTTGAAAGTCCTGTGTGCTCCAACTGTACATATATGTAGTTTATATGGTATTGTGACAAAAACAACAAAAGTTCAGTCCAATTACTTTTTCTTACATTCTTTTCCTGCAAACCTTTTGCATAAATATATAGTTCTCGTTTACTGACGTTAACACAATCTTTTGTGATATTACAACTCAACTGTTTTGCTCTTGTAAGCTTGACTCACTCCTTTCACTGTCTTTCTTCACTTTCTCTGTCTCTCATACATTAACTCTGATGATATAATCATTCAATACTCATAACTGCTTTGCTATCTTCCTTCACGATGCAACAACACACACTGCTGGACACACACACTGAAACTAAGAACTGTCTAACTCTAGTCTGTAATTCACTCACTCTACTTGTTGCTTTGCCTCCTTATATAGTGAGGATGATGTAACACAGACCTTTCTGAACTTCTACAAATATGGCGGCTGCCAGACACTTCTCGAATAATCTAAAACCGTTTTTAGTTCTGCTGCACTAATTGTCACAGTTTCTCTTTGTAATAATAATAATGATAATGATAATAATTAGGGCTAGGAAGTTCTTGCATTTGCATGTTTTTTCATAGGGGTTAAAAATGTATGCTTTTACATTATGTGCACGAATTACGGAATTTTCAGTTATTTGGACATGATTTTATGGTGCATATAACTGCATATTTTCTTAATTTTTGATAAATGCATATTTCAATACTATAGCCCCTATATTGCATATTTTAATGATTTTTATGGCTTTTTATTACTTTTTTCTATCTGGATAATATTTTTCATTTTGGCAGTACTGCACATGATGATGCAATTCACGAAGATTTCAATATTATTGCCCCTATATTGCATATTTTAATGATTTTTATGCTTTTTTTTATTTTTTCATCTGTATAATATTTTTCATATTGGTAGCATTTCTGAGACAATGGTTCTTTCCCATTGGTAGATAGATTTGTGTTCAGTACGAAGATAATTTTTGTTAAATCTCCTAAAAGAGTTAAGTTGTTTAGATCAACAGCACCTAATATCTGACTTCTTCCTGCACCAGTGTTAATCGATGGGGAACATGGATCGATGCAGTTTTATATTATGCTGAGCACATAGAAATAGCCGAAGAGGTTATTAATTCATTGGACTTGAAAGGTGCTTCATCAATAGAAACTGTGCAAAATATTCTGTCAGGCACTGGGTTAAAAGAGGATCTTGGTTTCGTATCTGCCCATTTTTCTTTCTTACCAACAGCCATAATGGCATTGGGAGCTGTAGGATCTCCTTTGCATGAATCACTGTCTTTAAAAAAAAACAATATGTGATCTAAGTTTGGTTCCTGGTAGCATAGGACAAAAAGTGAATTATGTAATTTCAAACAATTCTGGTTATAAACAGATGTGCAGTATTCGAGACATCCTCAAAAGAAAACCATGTCTCACCAAGAGACTTGACTCTCTCTCTCTCTCTCTGTGTGTGAAGCAGTTAGCATCATTTAAATATGCCCCGATAACATCTTGTGACATGGAGAGAAGTTTTTCACGTTACAAAAATGTTTTGCGAGACAACAGACAATGCTTTACAGTTGAAAATTTGTGCAAAGTATTGGTTGTGAACTGCAATTTAGCAGTTAATACTAGCAGCGGGACTACTACTGTTTCAACCTCTAAAGAATAAGGTAACTTTATTTATTATTTATACTAACTCGTCTTGTCTACTGCAAAGGGACATTAATTGTTTTAATTAAATAGTGCATATTTCTTGGCATATTTTCAAGTTTTTAAGAGCATTTTTGCATGCATATTTCAGTGTTTTTTAGGGCATGAACTTCCGAGCCCTAATAATAATAATGATGATAAAAATAATGATAATGGTAATAATAATAATAATAATAATAGTAATGATAGGACTAATAATAATGATAATAACAATACTGGTGATTTTGGTGGCAGCGGCAGCAGTGGCGGTGGCAGCAGCCAGTGGTGTGGTGATGGTCAAACTTTATTCTACCTTAGCATGTACTTATAAGTTGGTGACTCGTCAAACATTTAACAATGAAAGTTCCACTAAAAACTACAACATTTACAGTTTAAAGGATACATATTACAAAATTTCTACTAAAAACTTCAAAGTATAATTATAGGATAAACAGAATGAATATAAAAATAGCTCTTCTACATACAAAGTTTTTCATTTATTACTTCAATCAAAGTTATGAGATCCCAGTTCATCTTCCATATACTCTCAAATGAATAATACACTTTGCTGACAAATACACTTTTTACATATAGTTTGAAGGTATTTTGATTATGCATTTCCCTAAAACTCTCTGACAATTTATTATATATTTTAATCCCCATAATGTGGACTCCTTTCAATGTATTGCTAACCTGTGTGTGGGGTATTTTATGTCCCATTTCCCTCTCGTGATGTATTCATGTTGATGTTTGATTGTTTAGAAAACTGTCATAATTCTTGTGGACATATATTACTACATATACAGACAACATTGGGTTAGGAGTTTTAATGTTTTCAACAGTGGCCTGCAAGAAACTCTGAACTTGAGTGGGTTATTATTTGTATGATTTTCTTTTGAATTTAAAAAATGCTTTGACATCTCGTTGTGTTTCCCGTATCCCATATGAAAGTATTGAGTGAAAATAACTAGTATATAATTTTTCTTGTTTAAAGGTTTGTAACTTGTGCTAATGAGGACATGTTAAAGCAAGCAGTATTCAGCTTTTCTTCTGTGTAGTTTAATTGGCTAGTCCATTTAAGATGCTCATCTCTAAATACTTCTAAAAGTTTTGCCTCTTTTGCATTTGAGGATGCTGTCAAACTTATTTGTGTATTATTTTCATTTGTGGTTTTAAATTGTATTATTTCTATTTTAGTTTTACTTGATTTCAAGTCATTGTGTGTGAACCACATTTGCAGTTGCTTTACGGCTTGGCCAAGGTTTGCTTTTAAACTTTCAATATTTGAAACATTTAGAATGACTGTGGTATCCTCAGCATAAAATATTGCATGTCTGCTAATTGTGAGTGGAAGATCATTTGTGTATACTGCATAAAGCAGTGGACTGAGTACTGAACCCTCCAGAGCCCTATATTTAATATTTTTCCATCTTGTGTGTACAGCCCCTGCCTTACCCTTCAGCATTATTTTCTGCCTTTGGTGTGCAAAATATGATTTGAAGCATTCCTAGTTTACATTTCTTATTTCATAGTGGTGCAACTTACTTATTAATACTTAATGGTTTAAACAATCGAAAGCTTTAGACATATCACAGATTAGAGCGGTAGTTTGCCTTTTTTCATGTAGATTTTTTTGCTATTTTGTTAACAAAGTCCATTAGAGCAGAGGTGATTGAGAAATTTTTTCTAAATCCATGCTGGGAACTACTAAGAATATTTGCATTTTCAAGGTAGGTTATTAATCGCGAGTGTACTATTTTTTCTAAAATGATTGAGAAAGTAGAAAGTACAGGGACTGGGCGGTGGTTTTTTAAGATATCTTCCCCACCTTTGTGTATTGGACGGATTATTGTTTCTGGAAAAACTCCTATGGAAATAACTGACTCTATAACTGTGCAAGTGGCATACATAATTTGTCTTTTACTTCTTTTATTAGCATTGGTGGTATTTCATCCCAACCTTTTGATGTTTTTGGCTTAGATGCAGATATTATTTCTTTTAACCTGAAAGGACATAACTGTGCCCAAGTTGAATTCATGTACAGCATGCCAGTTATTTTGACCTAAGTTTTCCATTGCCTTTTGAGCTGAGGGGTGAACATTTTGGATATTTGCAATTTCAGTAAAATAGTTGTTCAACTCTTCTAATTTGTTTATTTGCTAAGTGGCTATTTGTATTAATTTGGTTGGAATTTTTACCTGTTCCTAGTTAATTTTTTATTACCCTCCAAGTCGCTTTTGTTGTTTTCAGAATTGTTTACGTATCTTTCAATTGCCATATATTTAGCCTTCTTGATTGTTTTTTTATGCATGTTATTGTATTTATTATAATACTGTCGCAACTCTACCCTGTTTGGTTTTCAACATTATATGTAGCATCTTTCACGTACTTGACACCTGGATTCCTGTAGTACACCACCTTAAATAAAAGTCTTTTAGTAATTGTTTACATGTAATTTTTGGGAGGCAATGGTTAAATGCTAAGAGAAATTCTCTTAGAAAATCATTGTAGTTTTCATCTACAGTTTTTTTGATTATTTAGGGCCTTCTTCTTCTCTTCTTCAACTTCCCTGTTCTACCACTATCTTGGCATCAGGGGATTACTTCGGATCCATTTTCTGAGGCTCATATTTTTCTTTTGAATCTGACTTTACTTAAGGTGGGGGATTAGCCCAACACTTAGGGTCCCTTTTTTATCCTTAGAGTACTCGGGTAGACCCTCAGTTCCTAACCCCGAAAGGTTTTGGTTTTCCTGCCAATACTTGGGAGGTTGTTTGCAGTGGTTTCCCACTGTGCAATGGGGTCGCCACTTCCCTACACTGTATTTAGAGGCAACTTGTGCTAACTAGTGTTAACTAACTTTTCTTTGATCTCAGTGATATTTTCCTTACTAAAAATTCAAATTGTTTTATAGTTATTTTTAGCTTTACTGTGCCAAATTTCTGTTAAGTTTATGAGTAATGCTTTCTAATCAGATACCCTTGTATCTATAGCTAAACAATAATTTTTCCTCAAAAATGTGTTAGTGATTATTTGATTAAGTTATCTCTCCAGGTGGAAGGTGAACTGGTTACTCATGTAGGTACCTTTATATTATGCATGAACCTATGTTGTTCTAATATGGCAAATGCATTTTTTGCTTCATTATTATTTTCCCTAAGTATGTCTATGTTCCAATCTCTGGTATTATTATGTTTTTATTTTTTTCCTTACTTATTTTATTCATTAGACCCTTTAGTTTATGTAAGAATACCTCCAATGAATGATGAAATGATACTCTATAGTGAGAAATCACAATAGTATTGAGATTGATTAACTCAATGCCAGATTCTTCAAAGAAATAATTCTCTTTGAAGATTTTGAGGTCATTTCTGATTTGCACTTCAGTATTTAAATTTTTGTGTATTAAGATGCATGATCCACCACGCACTGCTAATTCTCTTGAAAAATAGTCAGCCACAATGTAATTGTTTAGTCTGTTTAGGGTTTTTATTTCCTCCCAGGCCAGCCAATGTTCACTTAAACAGATAATACCTACATTTAAACCTTGAATCTCATCCAAAAATATTTCCAAAACCTCTAATTTTGATTTAATGCTTTGTATATTCAAATGTAACAGACAATCTATCCCATTACTTTGTGATTTCTTTCTTTTGTTTACCGTGCACTGATGCTTGTGGGCTTGAGATTTGTTGTCCCCAGTAACATTTAGTTCTGGTATGCTTTGGTTGGCACCTTCTTACAGGGTTAGTTTAATTGACTTTTAACTATTACATCAACTGCATTGTCAATGGCTTTTCCAAGCTTTAGGACCCCTTAAAATTTAAATGCAAGCCATCTTTACCTATGCAAGTGTGATCTAATGGTTATCTATGTTCACAAATACCACTTTTAATGCACTACAGGCCCACCTAATGTTTCCATCGACACTTGTTATGCATGTACCTGTATAATGTGCTTTTAATGAAGTGATGGATAAATTTGTTTTAAGGAAGAAAAGGGATCAAGGTCCTAGGCCCTTTCTTCTAAGTGTTACAGCCCACTGTGGAACACAATCTGAAGCTTTCATGGCGATGAACATATTCAAGACGTTCTTGGGCTTTGAGCCAGGTGTAGTGATGAAGAGCCTGATGATGGGAGAGATGCACACTCCCAAAATGTCGATGGCTCTTCATCACTACACCTGACTCGAAGCTCGAGAACGTCTTGAATAAGCCCACTGTGGGTTTCACCTCTCTCTTGTATTGGTCCATAGATTTTCCTCAATATTTCCCTTTCAAATATAGCTAACATATTCTCAGAGCTGGCACATCCATGTATTAGCATGGTTTAAATTAATGTTCTGTATATCAGACACCTACTCCAGTAGGCCAACAGAGAACATATAATTTAGTATAATGAGAACACTGTTCTTTCTTCTATACTGCCACACCAGACTACAAAGCCACAGACATTTACAAAGACCTTGATAATTTTAACAGGAAGAAGCTCTCAAACTGAACAAAACCTGGAATCCGATACTTGTGCGTATAAAAGAAAAATAAGTGCACATATATCACGTGAAGCAATTAGCAATCAGATTGGAGAAGCCCCACTCACTGAGCACAAAGCTCCTGCTCAAGCCAAGCCAATTGCCTGTGAGCGGCCCAAGTATAAATATGGCACCTCCAGCCAGTGATTCTGTTGTGACTGAACCTTCTCCAAGAACGTTAAGACCATCCTAATGATAATGTCCAGTACAGGTGTGGACAAAATGTCTGGACTTCAAAACTCCAACAGGCCATGTTTCCTAAGCCTGGAAGTAATTTCTAACTATAAATAAAAATAAAACCCCGGTCTAAATTATAAATGTTGACTAAGTAAAATTTGTTAAAGCAGTTCTAAATGATGATTGTTGACAAGAATGAGTGTGATTGCAGATCAGATCTGAAATCATTTCCACTAGCTGGGAGGGAAAATATATAATTTGTTTCTGTGGCAGATCGTTACAACTTGTTGAAAGATTGTGTTTATAGCCTCCTCATTTGTCTGTAATGAGTCTGAGCAATGAGGTTTTGTAAAATATGAAAAACAATGTATATCCACTTAAGAGGTAGAACTGGAACTTAAAAATTCAATGCCACA
The DNA here is from genome assembly GCA_030765045.1 of Tenodera sinensis. Lineage (NCBI taxonomy): Eukaryota > Metazoa > Arthropoda > Insecta > Mantodea > Mantidae > Tenodera > Tenodera sinensis. The sequence goes on from CM060971.1 coordinate 110,719,645, forward strand.
ACTGGGATTTGAACCACAGACCTTCCGCTTGCCGGGCGGACGCTCTAACCACTGAGCTATTGTGACAAACTGCCAGAATGGCATTAAATTCTCAAGCCAGTTCGTATTTCTCCTGGTAAACCACAAAGGCAGTCTCACATCAGAGACAATTACCCCAATGGTGACTTACTATTGCAAGTACTTTATATCCCAGGATTAAATAACCTTCACATGGTAATTATTATTTATTTATGCCAACAAACTTACTGTTGGTGTTTTTAAACACACAAGCCTTCCCTATCAAATGCCACATTGCAAATTCACAGAACAACTTTGAGGCAGTTCATTAAAGTAGAAAATATTTTACTGTGTGCCGTGTAGAGTAATTATTGCATGTCTCAGAATTGGAGATTAAACTAAATGTGATAGTATTGTATATAATGTACATAAGGAGCACTCGAAAGAGCATTAAGAGTTTAGTCACTATAGTCTTATGGATTTTGTTCTTTTTCCTCATGTTATTATATGATACCGTCCACACTTTTGGTCGCACAATGAACATATGCAGTCAGTGTCCGGTTGGTGGAATCTTTGCGTTCTGCATATCTTGTGATGGAAGCTGTGGATAGCGAGTCTGGTTACCACATGTATCTTGACATGTCTCTGTCCACTTCCGGTCCGTCATTGCGCTTGTGCCATAGAAGTCTGGGTCGATGTCGTTTCGCTTCCTATGTCTTGACTCTAGGTGTGCTTGATAAGGGCCAGTAGATGGCAGCATTAATTCCAGCCTGAGGTCCTCTATGAAGAAACTTTCTCTGGTCAACGCTTACACCATCTTTGAGGGTGAGTACTTCCCGACTCCTAGGAACCTCTTCAGAAATCTTGCCTTCATGTTCTCAAGTCTTGTGAGGTCACTGCTCGTCAGCTTCTCCCATATTAATTCTATTCCATAGGAGGCTATCGGTGTTATGACTGCGTGGAATAGTGACATTGCTGGGGTCAAGGAGAGTTTGTTGATGTTAGGAATTCTGTTTATGACTTTCATGGCTGCCGTTGCTCTTTCCTGGATGTGGATGCTGTAGGAAGTCATGGTCGGTTGTAGGCTTACTCCTAGGTATCGGAAGTTGTTCACAGTCGTCAGGCTTTCTCCTGGCAGGGTAAATTTGTCATCTTTACTTGGTTTTCCTCCCTTTCTGAAAACTATATGTACTGATTTTTCTTTGTTGATCTCGAAGCTATTTTTTTGGCCCACTGTTCGAGCTTCTCGAGTGCTGCTTGTAGATCACTCTTGCAGTGTGACCCTAGAGCCATGTCATCTGCATACATTACTAGCTTCACTGCGGGGAGGTCCTTAACAATTTCTATGATGTCTGCCATTGAGATATTAAACAGCAGGGGGCTCATGGGATTGTCCTGCGGTATGCCATTTGTCTGTTTGATCTTTTCGGACAGGGCTGCGCCTTCGTTGATAATAATATAGTTATATGCCAGAATTGCCTCAATCATTCTGGCTAGGGGATGTGTGTCTCCCAGAATCTCTGTTAGTTTATTTATGAGGGTATCCCGGTTGACTGAGTCGAACGCTTTCCTATAGTCGACAAAGACAGCGTGGTATTTGCTCTTCTTGAGTAGTATTATGTATGATATATATACATAGTATTATGTATGAATAATGGCATAGAAACATTTCTTGATGCTATTAACAAAACTAGTCACTTGAACCTGCAACCATTACAGAATCCATTAATATTTAATAAAAGCCATTGATAGACAGACTGTTGGACAATTTCAATTAAAAGAAATTATAAAAATAAACAGCTTTTTTTTTTATACCTGCCTAACTGATACATGTCCTAACGCCATATTGTTACCGCATTGAGTTTCAAGAGTCGTGATTAGAGTTTTTAAGCGTGCTGCACATGAGCGTCGGCAGACTTTCTTCCAGGGGGGGGGGGGGCACATGTTGGAAGATTGCACTCAGATGATATTAATTGGTTATTTTACTGTCAATATTTATAATACTTGTTGCAGATAACCGTATCAACTTGTGCCAAATAAAAGTTGCTCTTTACACCAAAATTAAAATAATAGTTTAGTAATTGAGTGCACATTAAGTTCATCAACATCCAAGCGGGGGCCGCGGTCCCTCTTGCCCCCCCCCCCTTCGCGACGCCCATGGTGCTGCATTTATTAAAGCAAATAAGTTATTTTACGTGAGCTTTACTAACGTGCAGCAACCTTAAAAACCAATCACAACTATCGAAGATTAAACTTAGCGCGTCATCGGTAACAATATGGCGTTAGGACATGTGATCAGCTGAGACTGACAGCTGGACAAGTTTGAAAAATACAGCAGTAGGAGCATTTGGGAGCGCGATTTTTCATACATCACCAGCCTATCGCGAGCTCTGGTGGTCATTCCGTGATTCCAATCATTATAATAGGAGTAGCACTTCCAATACCGTACTTTTTTTATGAGAGCAGTTCTAAAACACGCTAATAGTGTGCACTGTAATCGGGTAAAAGTTGTACATAAATAAGGTATACTTAGTTAACCTTAGCAGCTCTTATACATGAACGTCGGCAGACTTTTTTCCAGGGGGAAGTTTGCAATCAGATAATATTAATTCATTATTTTGTTGTCAAAAGTTATACTACGGATAACCGTATTAATTTGTGCTAAATAAAAATTTCTCTTTACATAAAAATTAAAACAATAGTTTAACAGTCAGCACATTAAGAGAATTGATTTCCAAGGGGGGGGGGGCCGCGGCCCCCTCTTGCCACCCCTTCGCGACGCCCATGCTCTTATACTAAATGTGGCGGCTAATAGGGAGGACAGAACTGTCTTTATGAACTCCTTCGCTTCAAACGTAACTTCTGCTTGTGCTTATCTAGACAAGCATTCACATAAAAAACACTCGTTATCTTCTTCTAATATGCTAATATCATTAAATATCAGAAATCCTATACCAAAATGGAGGTAAAATAACCTTGTGATAACCATACAATGTATAGTATACATGAAGCAATAACAGTGCTACCATCTAACGACCTTGTTCGGATACGGCCGTAATGACCAAGTTGTCGACGGGCCCTTAAACACCACACACTCACTCACTGTTCGGATACCTTTTTGGTAGATATTCTACAACTTGATGTCCACTGGTCGTACAATAGCAACATTTCAAAACTTATAACATTATTTATATTTTTATAACACTTTCCCACACAAAAAAAAGTTCCAATACTGTAATGTATTTTCGCAGTTACGACTCGTTAAACTAGACTGCGTCTAACGACTCGTAAGTGGAAGGAATTGTACACGGCGTTGATTCACTCTGCTTTAATTTTAATAGATGTTAGTGGATGTTTTAAATTGATAATAGTTTTAGTGCTTTTGCTGTTGGTGGAAACTCTGGACTTGGGACAACAGTTTTATAAAATGTCTTTGAAACAGAAAAGGTGAACTGATGCGTTATATTCACATTTTCTCTACCCATGTACCATAGGTCGAAGGTTCGTGGACATTCTGTAAAACAAGTTAGTGTTTATGTAGCTTGAATAACAGCGCATGTTTATTGTGCTAACATAGGCAAATTATATCCTAAGACATAAACATGAATCAGCAACATACACAGACACTCCATATCTTCTGTATTTATGATTGTGTTGATGGTCAGTTCAATATTATAAGTGTGTCTGAATGAACCATTGTATAACCATCTCAGAGCATTCTTTATCAAAACGTTGCCTTCTAGGTATGAGTGAGTACAGCATTTTTTATATTTATTACATTATTTACTAGAGCAAAAACATGGTTTTTATATATTTTTACTTTATCTACGAGGAAGTATTAATCCTGTTTTAGTCAAGATGCTAACTTCTTCTCTTCTACTGTAGTCGTAACACGCTGCGCGCTCGCCAGTTTGTTTTTACAGGTTCGCCAACATAAAGCAAGTGATCAACATAAAAGCTTGAAGTATTTATGCTTGAATCTTGCGAATCCAAATCGATCTCATTCCGGAATGAATTCAACATGGAAACGCGGATAGTATTGAAAATGAGATTGGAATCAAGTCGATTTCATTTCCCCACGAAAACTAGTAGTAAATATATATATAGATAATCATATGTCGACTTTGTATAATCGGCGTAAGGAAGTGACGACCCCATCGCCCAGTGGGAAACCACTGCAAACAGCTTCCCGAGTATTGGCGGGAAAACCAGAACCTTTCGGGGTTGGGAGGAAATGCTCAATCCCTACCTCAAGAACTGAGGATCTACTCGAGTACCCTGGGGATATAACAGGGACCTTAAGAATTGGGCTAATTCCCATCTTCAGTAAAGTGTACCTATACTGTTATTTAATGTAGCAATAGATCCAGTTCTAAATAAGCTGGATTTCAGAGGTAACATTGTATATAGGTTAAAACAACATATAGCCTATGCAGTTGATAACCTTATCATTGCTGGGACGAAAAAGGCAGCAGTAGAAACATTTCAAAAATTAAAGGATTTGTCCGCACAGTTCGGACTATTGATAAACATGGAAACACAAAATTTCTTAAATGCTCTAAAGAATCAAACAAGTTGGAATACTTAATAATAAATAACCATAAAATAAAAGCTGTAAAGTCATTGAAGCATCTCGGGTCCACAGTAAACAGTAATAACTTTATAGAAGAAGTGAAAGAGCGGTTAATCCCTTGAAATTAAGTATATTTTATGTCTAATAATTTATTTAAAAATAAGTTCATTGCTATACGTACTAAATTAAGAATTTATTATACAATTATAAGACCCACAGCCACATATGGCTCCGAAACATGGGTACTGAGAGAAGTACAAAAGAAAAAGTTATTAATTTTTAAAGAAAGATCTTAAGAAGAATTTTTGGACCGATAAAAGATAGAGTACAATGGATAATCCTGAGAAACGAAGAAATAAATAAAAGAATTAACTAAAAAACAAACCATTAATTTTATGACAGCGTTGAGACTTGCGTGGTTTGGACACTTATGTAAAATTGTAGAGAAGGGCAAAACATACAGTTAATGAAGTTGTGGTGATTGTTAAGAAGATGTAGAAACCAATAAAAGTTGCTGTGCATGATCTTCCGCAGGGTTTACAGCATCACAATTAGCCATTCAGAAACATATAAAAGCTTCCCGACTATGTGCAAATTAACTTTCTATTGAAAACAACCTCTTAAAGGGTCACTGGAAGAAGGCCGTTATATCAGCTCGTTAGTATTAAGTCTATGATGAATAGCTCTGTTTCATCACACAAAGAAGAGTTGCCAATAAGGAGGAGCGTTTTTTCAAAACTCGATAGATGCACAAAATGCGTTTCTGAGAAAAACGGTTTTTTCTATTTATTGGCAATACTAATTGGTTAGCACAGCAAATTTATTAATCATTCAATTCTCCTTCCTGATACTGTTTCATTGAATGTGAAAAGAAACAAATAGCATAGTTTAACAGGTGCAAATTTGGGATTTGAAAATGCGGAGTTTTTTCAAAAGCCGATAGATGCTGATAAACTTTAGCGAGAAATTAAGACCTGAAATTTCGTTATTATGTCATTTATTTTTTTTGTTGCTTTTTATTTATGCATTTATTACTTTTTTATTTATTTTCACCTCTTTATAATACATAATGTACTATACAACCAACATATTAACGTTTATAAGGATTATTTTATTACGTATAAACTTGGAACCTAAGTACTGCTACATTCACAATAACAATATATTTTGCTTTATTTATATAACAAACATGTTGAATACCACAAAGAAATTTCAAACAATATGAATAATTAAGCTTTCACCTTTATTAGTGCTTGTGCAGTCTGTACATGGTTCTTAGTTCGTTTCTCTTTTCCACATCTGCCTCTGTCCTAATCTTCATCAGTCTCATTAAGCACGTGTCAGTGTGTGGTGTATGGAATGAAATATTGAAGAAGTTGTAAAATATGTATTTATATTTTGACAATGAGCAGACTGGTAGATTTCTTAATATTCTTTTGTTGCAGAAGTTGGTCCACATTTTTTTGATATCAAGTTCTAGAGGTAAATATCCTTTAATTGATTTTGTTCTTCCAAAATGGCTTTCTCTACATCTGTACTTCTTAATGTCTTGCTTTATAGCAGCAGTAATGCCCTTCTGTAATATTCCTGTTGTCACCTCCTCTGGTTTCCTTTGGCGCATTCCGAGATAAGTGACATTTTCTAGCCAGGAGAGATAATCTAACTTTTGACACCCCTGTGATTCCTTGGAAGGTTTTAGGATTTCCTGGAGTACACCCGAGACTATCTGAACATGTTCCATTTCACGAACGTTTTGTTTTCCGAAACTGACACAAATAACAAGGAATATCTCCGAAATGGTTCACTCTACAACAACATTTATTCAGACATGAATTGTGTGTTTTAGCGATATCTACATTTTTATAGCAAGATTTTGTCTATCTCTTACGGTTTACCAGTTACGCAAAAGTCATCCAGAGTAAACAGGACTACATAGGCTAGACGTAGTAGAGAAAGTAAAAATTGAAATTGAGTTTTTACTTTCTCTACCGGTAAATAGAGGAAGTATTCTATTCCACCCAAAAATGTGGTGTCGAGATTTCACCGGAAATATATGATTTGACACCCCCTGAATCCAAAAAAAGCATTTTTAGAAAAATGTCCGCGCACGCTTGTGTGTGTGTATTGGTGTGTGCGCGCGCGCGTGTTTGTGTGTCTGTCATTCTGTGGACAGCATAACTCAAAAACGAAGAAAATTCGCTTAAAACCAAAGTTGGTATTTAAGTTTAATGTCTCTCAAGGATGCGACACGAAGATTTTGAAGAAGATAGCCCCCACCCTAAACTACCTTTTACATGGAACATTTTTCGAAAATTTTGATTTTCTTGAAAATGGCTCTAACGATATTGATTAAAACGACATATGTTTGAGATATTTTCATGACAAATGAAATGTATATTTTGAATTTTCTGGCTATAGCCTATGTAGTCCTGCTTACTCTGAAGGACTTCTGGATAACTCGTAAACCGTAGGAGATAGACAAAATCTTATTGTACAAAAAATGTAGATCTCCCTAAAACACACAATTTGTGTCTCAATAAACTTTTTTTGTCAAATGAACCACTTCGAAGATATTCCTTGTTATTTGTGTCAGTTTTGGGAAACTTAAAACTCGTGAAATGTAACTCGTTGTTTATTTCTTATATGTTAAGTGTGCAAAGAGAACGGGATCTCAAAGCTTTAAAAGATTTTACTATCGCTCAGTGCCTACTGTATTCTAATATTCCCCTTGTACCTATAAGGAACTAAGCAATAGGATAATTTCTGCAAATGTTTCTCTCAACTAACCTGAAGAAGATATAGGAATAAGAGTTTGTAAGAATGGTTAGTACAAGAGTAGAGAGAGTCATGTGAGTGCAACACATCTGATTTTTTTATTGTGCACAGGGGTACATGTTTAAGCAGTGCGTAATTATTCATCTGATGTTGGCTTTCGTCTTGGAGGGAATGGTTTAAATTATTGCTGTCCAACTTTCTTGTGTGCACTGGTTAGGGAAGTTATGAATACAGCTTTAGGTGTACTTCGTGGGTGTGTACTGGGAAGATATTCGGAAGGAAATATTTTTGCCTTGAATTTTGGATTAATATTAGAAATTGTTGGAGTAAAGATGTGCTGATGAAGGGCGTCGGAGTACATCACGGGCGCCGTGTTAGACGTTTAAAGGATGGACCCAAGTAGGTTATAGTGCGCAAGCCCCTGATACTGCCCGCCCTTGACCAATCATGCACGCTTAGTCTCTCTCGTGTGTGACATCACAGTTTTGTGGCACGTTTCCAGTACGTTCATCTTATTTTGGATACTTTTAGAGGTCAATTCGTGTTTGTATTGCACGTGTTTCTGTTCACTATGATTTGTATTCATAATAGTTATAGTTATCAGTTCTAAGAAAATACCTAACGGCTCGTGTCTCTAAAAAAAGAAACTTGTGTTATCTTTGCACGACTTTCTCTGGCTATTAACATTTATTTGCGTTTAGCCTCTACAAATTACTCTTACAATATTTTAGTTTTACTTTCTCTATTCTGTTTCTCATTCTGGATTTAATGCTGCATGGAAACGTGGGTTCAGATCGAACTGGATCCGAACGTCTTAGAGGCCGCTGAGTGGTTAGACCATTCGCTTCTCACCAAAGCGGCCCGGGTTCGATCGCAGCAACCGCATGTGTGATTTGTGGTGGACGAAGCGGCGCTGGGGCGGGTTTCCTCCGGTTTCCCCCGCCATCTTACTCCACCGGTGCTCCATCTTCATTCCATGTACCATCAGTAGTCACCGTCTGCGGCGTCGTATGTAGTAAAAGCGGGCGTTAAACACTACAAACAAAAAAGACATGTAAATGTACAACAATAAAAAAAAAAAAATGAAAACGTTTATGTGTGCAGCCACACGACTTTTTTACCCACACTTGTACAAAATATTCTTAAAAACGGTTACTCTTCAATCTACACACGTAGATGTAGGATTTGAAGCTTTCACGGCGAACGTTAGTGATAACAGCTTCACGGGTGATCAGCCGTGTTAAACTTAAAAAGGTCGAGCTTTCGGCCATTATACTCTCCATGGCCATCTTCAGGACTAAAATGATGGAAAATTCTCCTCAGTTCCCAAACAACCTAACCATAGTATATATTTGGGAACTGAGGAGAATTTTCCATCATTTTAGTCCTGAAGATGGCCATGGAGAGTATAATGGCCGAAAGCTCGACCTTTTTAAGTTTAACACGGCTGATCACCCGTGAAGCTGTTAACACTACACACGTAGATGTTTCTAGAAATGGTGTTGTTATATTTCGTTAAGTTTAGTATACGTGTTTGACCAAAGATAAGAGAAAGTTTTGAAGCAGCAACGTTTACTGAAGCAGCAAAGAAGTCCAGAAAACACAAATACAGGGTTCTCCATTTAAAACCTAAGGGTGCACGGCATTTCACCTGTGCGCGATTGTGTGCACAGTACACAATTACAATTGTTGTAATACTGTTCAAGGGGACTGACTGTATGTTAGAAAGTATTAAAAGATCAATGACTTTTGCTGTTCCTACGGTATGGAGGGAACCTCGTGATCATGTAACTGATTGTTATTTTCGCTTAACGAATGTTACCTACCGGCTTCTTGGCTGATTTCTGCTGGATACTAATACGAAAGACGCCACTCATGCACTATAGGAGAAAGAGGACAACAGCATAAATGCTGCAAGGCATGGTTTTATCTATAAATAATATATTTTCGGCCTTTTCTTCTGATTTTGATGGTGATCCTCTGAGCTGACTGTGCATTTTCGAAAAATCCTCCAATTTCACCCCTTCCAACCCCTTAAGGAGTGAGTTTAGAAAAAATCTCTCGTTTGTGACTGTCTACATTGTTGAAGGAATTTACTTCTACAGTTGGAAGCTTCTGGATCCAATAGTTTGGGCTGTGCGCTGGATGAGTAACCCAATTAGCATTATAGTAGTTCTTTGTATCTCAACCCCCCAAAGTGGTGGATGATGGAATTCTGCTGTTCACTTATTATTCAGGATGGCTATATATACACAAAAACCATGATTTTTTCAGGGCTAAGAACAAAACAATTCTTTTTTGCAGTCCAGTAAATGTGTTTAGTTGGCAACCCTAAGTGCAATAAAAGAAAGCGTCAGTGCAGCAATACTAGTCATACTTTAGAGTCTTGTAGTAGAGAGATCAATGGTCGCGACCCCGAGTTATTGTTTGTGTCACTGAGCTGTGATAATGGGCGTGAACACATCCAAGTCAACATATCTTGACATACATCTTTTCAGATCTTTAAAAAATATGCTCAAAAATGTAGGAAAACATCATTATGTATCTGTTAAACATTGTTTCTTATAACCTTGTCCCACTCAGTTCTTCCACATTATTTTTCCTTTCTTTTATCCTGATTGGCTAATATTAGTGTTGCCATAGGAATGGTTGTCAGACCATGTGAAAACCTGCCGTAAACGTCATAATTGCCAGGACAAGATGGACAAGGTAGGTCATGAACTGAAATCAGCTGATTCTCGCAGCTCACTCATGGTCCAACGGCCATGATACACTTAAATAATAATGCAGTGTTAGCAATGTTTCAGACTCGTTACTAATACCGACTGCGCCGTAGCCTGTCTTTCTCGTTGGCCACGTGCCAGGAACATAAGACTATTCAAATAAAGATTGAAGACATACAACAATGACAATTTGTAAGGAAACACATTTATGCAGAATCCCATCTATCTCGAAATCTGATTGTACAGTGTTGGATTCACTGTTAGTCCATAGTGAATAACTATTCATTTTGATGTCAAATCAATATGACCTTTAAAACGCTCTCATTCTCTTGAAAACCAGCAATTGATTTCATAACAGAGAAATATTGGAATGGTGGTGATTGTTTTGTTACAAATATTATGACAGATGACAATGTGAGAAATTCCACTCCTGAGACCAGTGTGACAAATTACACTTTGTTACTTTTTGTGTTCGCTTTATTTCCCTTAAAATTGAAGAACAGAAACACAGTCCTCTTTGTCCGTGGTAAACACAATCTACAATTCCTTATGATCTTCAACTCACACCTGTTCTGCCCTCTCGTAACTTTGACACTAAGCACTGTGAAGTCCTTCAGTTCTACTCTCTCTGTCTCACAAACTACTACCGACGATACACTCTCACTCACTGAAACAGGCTTAACTAAAAACTGCTTCACACAACAAACAGCCCTGACACGATGATTAAATGTCTAAAACAATTTTAATAAGAATAAGAAGTCCATCACATCCTTTAAGAGCAAGGACCTCTTGCCTATCGTCAGGGTTAGCTCGGTATTGCTCATAGGGTGAGCTAATCCCTGAGAGCTACCTATTCTCGTTTAACTGTTTATTCCATTTATCGTTTGCTCTTAGCCTTCCTATTGCTTATAGATCTACCTGTCTCTCTCTCTTCACATATTATTTAAAGGTATCCTCTATAATATGTATATGTACTTGTCCTATATCTTTACAATTTGTTCTTTTCGTAATTTTCCATTATTCAAGCACTTCACTGTTGAATAAGATCTGAAGCTTTCCTGGCGACGAACATATTCTAGAGTCTAGACGTTCTCGGGCTTCAAGCGAGGTGTAGTGACGAAGAGGCATCGATGTTTCGGGAGTGCACATCTCTCCTATCATGCCGCCGCCATCGCCACCACCGCCTCCACCACCACCACCACCACCGCCGCCGCCGCCGCCGCCGCCGCCACCGCCACCGCCACCGCCACCGCCACCACCACCACCACCACCGCCACCGCCACCACCACCACCGCCACCGCCGCCACCACCACCACCGCCACCACCACCGCCGCCGCCGCCGCCGACACCACCACCACCAGTTTGAAATGGCCATTTATTGATTATTCATTTCTTGATAATGGCCACGGAGTTTAGTATGTCCAAAAGCTCGAACAATTTTATAAAATTACACGGCTGGTAACCTGAGAAGTGACAATCAATAATCTTGTGTTATCCTCCTAGATAAGATATATTCAAACTCAAAATTCTTTTTTCAAATTATTCTAAAGTTGTAGGGAAGAAATATTCTCAGTACAAACTCTAACACAACGTGACTGAATATTTCTTTTGTTACAGACTCTTATTCTGAAAACATAATCCCTCATAGAAAATGGATAATGCATTTGCTTTCGCTTATCTTCGAATCTACAAGAAAGTATATCGGCATTATAAATTTTATTTGAATTCAAAATATCAAAGACGTCCATCTTACCTAAAACAATCTGCAAGTAAAGGGACTAACATATAGCATTTCTCAACACGTTTGCCATAATTCCACTGTTAACAAATTAGCTAAATGGGCAAGCACCTAGACAAACACGCACTGTGGAGAGATGTGGCAGTCCTGTGCACTTCCGTTTCAGCTGAGGAGCTAACATACATTATCTTGATTGTAGAAATCAACTATACATGTCCATAAGTAATGACTATCATAAGTGACAATATCGTAGTTTTTAAAATTATTCCCAAGTCACTTAAGGGGATGTGGAACATCATGGGGAAATTATACAATATCATCATTTACTTGAATGAATGGAGACTGCTCATGCTTACCCAGCAATGACCTCAGGTTAGGTTATCTGATCCCTGACCACATACAACTTCCCAGCCGCCATTATCTATTAATAGCATCTAAAATAATGTGTTACAAAATGTCTTCTGACAGCACTTTTACTTGGAAAATACGCAATCACTTGCTTGAAATTTAACTTTAAGCATCTAACTAAAGTTTCAAGAGCTTCATTTGCATGGTCCAATGGGTATTAAAGAACAGGCCTGCCATTGATCTCGCCAAAATCTATAAAGCAATCAGAAATTTCACTCCTAGCATTGTATGTCACGTTTTCTTAAGGTGACATTTCCGCTTTGGACTGTAGCGCCATTGAAAGAAGAAGAAGACATTTCATGTAGAACGATGGGCACCATACTTTCCCAGGGCTCTAACTTTTCCGCATTTATTCTCTTAGCGAAAGTGCATTGTCAACAAACCAAGAAATCAGTAAACGACATGTCAATATGGTGCTCTGAACACAAGCTCGACAATAACTTATACAAATCTCATGTTTAATTTTTGAAGCTTCTACTCATCATATTGCGGTTTTATTGATGTACTTATGAAATGCAGCATTCTGTATTCGCATCTTTTATGTTATTATACTTCTTGAAACCCGCGATTTTTGTAACGCTCATTTTAATCCAAATTAATGTAGGTGTACGAACACTACTTGTGGGGACGGCAGTGAGTATACCTGTATGTGTGTCCTTTCATTATGGAGTATCCAAAATAAAACAAAATATATTTGGTATAATTCTTTTTCTCTTAATGTGTAATGTTCTATGTGCATAAAGCACCTACACCTGTCCGAAAAATTCTGACAGTCAGGGTATAAGGAGCTCTGTTTAATTTCATTCGTCTTTTCTCGCCATTTCGTTTGTCGTTTGTCGTTTGTCCCGACTATTGCATTCAGAACAAAATGGCCGTTCCAGTTGCATGATTGAAACACTTTCTTAGATTTTGCAAAATTTAGTGAAAATTAAACGTGTTTGGATGATTGATTTAAGAAGATAATTAGGTAGCTGGTATTAATAATGAGCCTTTAACAATTGCTGTGTTTCAACTGCATAGGAAGTTAAAAAATACCAGCGAAATCTGTGTTCAAGGTCACAAAGAGTGTACAATGTATACGAGAGCGGTGATTAAAAGCCATTAAAAGGCAAGATTTTTCTCCAATCGAAAACTCAGGTAAGTCCGCTGATATTTGCTTTGATATCACATCTAGATGTACATACGTACTAATATAACCTATTTACTACCCAAATGCATATTCTTGAAAGGCACCGTTTATAGGTATGTACGTAGATTTTGCATGTACCATAGTTCGTAATGTATATGTAATGCATCCATTTTCTGTGCTTATTTTTTCGTCTAATAGTTAACTGGTTGTCTATACGTTGTATCTAGCTACGTAAGCGTATAAATATGCACAAGTCTTTTACATTAGGTAACGTACATATGTATTTACGATAAAAATACTCGTGTCGGAAAAATGATTTCTCCAACTGCTTGCTGCTTTCAAATGCACAAACAAAATACTACCAACGTAGGAATAAGAAACATCGCCAACGAGTGACAAATGGCGAGCATCACATCAAAGCTCGTGAAGTTTAGGTTAATTAGCAAACCAGTGATTACATCAAAGTTCACGAACGAAGCAAACGTGCGTTCCTTATATGTATGTACAGGTTCTTCATTTAAAACCTAACGGGCGCACGGCATTTCGATTGCGTGTGCTACAACAACGTATTACACTCACATGGTTTTCTTCACTCGTTTTGCTTTTACCTAACACATTTACATGTTTTCTACGCACTTTTCAGTATGCAATTCAGGCACTTTTCCGCGGTCTAGTGGGTCTGCAGGTTCCCGACGTTTCGCCAAGGACTACGCTTGGCATCTTCACAGGTGTCTCGATGGCTGTTGAGTACTTACACCAAACAATGGATTTCATCCAGCAAGCACATTAGGGAACATTTTACTGTTACAAATTGTTAACGGAAAAATTGGTAGGTAAACGTCCATGAACATCAAACTGATGTGATGATTCCTGCTGTACTGTCCTCTGGTAACTTCTGCACGTTATGTCGATACTACTACAGGAGATGCTCCATGCATTCTTACATATGCGTCAACAACTCTTATAAAATAATCCAGAACTCTTTCAGTCATATCTGACTGCTCTAAGATTTGGACACATGCATTGGTACACGCTCTTGTAAGGTCGATGGATTTGGCATACACCAATGCCCTTAGCCAAAAAGCCAATAGATTTATATCCGAGGCCATGCTGCTGAACCTCTTTGAACAATCCATCCGTTGGATGAAGTCTATTTGTCTAGTGTAAATACTCAACACAAGTAAAATGGCTCATATCTCATATCTGTTTTCGGTCGCATGTTTATAGGAACATTTATTATATGTTTGCCCACTGTATATCTGCAAGAAGATCTTGCAGTATTGCAACAGCTCATCTACAAGTAAAGTGGACGATATCTATTCTCCTCGCTCTCCCAGGAGAGAGATTTCCCTCCCAGTGATTTCCCTCCCTTTGCCCTCACAGCTATCACTCACTCCCACCTTAGGTAGCCATATCTCAGGATCCTCCTCCACTTTGTAACTTCTGTAATTGTACCTCTTATGATTCTAGACTATTATCATAAAAATGTAAGATGTTGGTGTGAAGTTCCGGACATGTCTGACGCCGTCAGCAATCCATTGTTTAAAGAAAAGATATCTTAGTATATTACACATTCAACCCCTAGCGCAATAGTCCTGACGGGCCAAGGCTTACCGCCCGGCCGCTGCGTCCCCCTCTGCCCACTACAGGCGTCATAAGTGGGGGGGGGGGGGACAGTACTGGAGGGTGGGGCATGGTCAGCGCCCCGAGCACTCCCGGCCAACTATCGGCCTGGGGTCGCTACTTCTTTATCAAGTAGCTCGTCAGCTAGCCCCTCCGGGACCTAATGAGGCTGAGTGTACCCCGTGCCAGACCTCCCAGTGGGGGGAAAATCCCCAAAGCAGTACCGGGATTCAAACTCGGGTCCTCCGCGTCGGAGGCAGGTGTGCTAACTAAGACATTCACCTAGTTATCATTTCGTCTTTATTAGTGTACATCTACAATGTAATTTTCTGTTTTGGTGGTTTGTGTCCTTATGAAGTCCCGATATGACTAACCAGTTCAAATAACTTATAGTAAACTTTACAAAATAATTTCATTAAGAACATGAGAGGTAAATTAAATTAATTCGTCCTTGGAGTTTAGAAAGCTAACCGTGTAATGTCGGGTAAACCAATAGTTCGCAATAAAGCCATTTCTGCAAACCTTTATCTCGATTAACATGAATCAAATAGAAGAATAATGCTATAAAATTGATAGAGGAATGAGTAAAACAACTACTGTGAATGCAACACTCTATCCTCTGGAGGCAAGGTGGGGAACAGGAAAAGTGCTATATAATGTGTTTCAAGATTTCCTGCTGTAAGAAACATGTTCCGTTCGTCTACAACCTAGGTGGCCCTGGTTCGACCCCAGGGACCCGCATGTGGTATTTGTGGTGGACGAAGCGGCGTATTGGCCGGTTTTCTCCGGGCTCTGCGGTTTCCCCCGCCACTCCTTCCACCAATTGCTCCAACATCATTTTTCAAATCATTATTTTGCCTGCATTTTATATCATCTTCTTTATTCTTATAGTGAACACCTGCTTCCAGGTCTTCACTCTGTCTGGTACATAGGTTCCTGTGTTCCCCGACAGACGTCTGACCCTGGGCACATGCTTGTAAATCCTACATAAGGGGAGGCTAATCAGGGAAAGAAGAAGAACAAGCATATCGGTGTATGATTTACAATGGCCACACGGAGGCGAATATTTTGGGATACATTTTACACCAGTGTTCTTAAGGAAAGTTGAAATTGGATTTTTGAGCAAAACATTTTTGTTTTATTCGAGAGAAAAGGTAAAAAATTCAGGGTTTATGAAAGATACTTCATAAAGTAGAAGCACTCATTTATTTATTTTTCAAAGAGAATACACAAAAGTAGTACATTTTGACATATGCACATAGTGAGAGCTTGTGTGTAGTATTTAACAACATATTCTGGATAACTACACACTTGTGTACATCAAATAACGTTAAACAACATGTTAACTTGCAATGTATTGTACAAATTATGGACGAGCTTCTATTTGTTTCGTATGATGTTATAACATTTCAGTACTGATGCCAGCCACGGTTAAAAGCAAACCCTCTGTTCTGTTCTAACATAACCTCTGGTTTTTGTCTTTTTCTCTGATCAGTACTCCTTTATATGAATCGCGCACAGATCTTGCAGCACGAGTAAAGAATGAAGACTCTCCATAACTACATGGCTGAATGTAGTGTCTAAGCATCTGGGCAGTTTTCTTGATGCAGATCTTCCAGGTCATTCACTTCCAATTCGTTCTCCATGAATACTTGTTTGATTTTGTTCCTGTGTTCCTCGGAGCAGACCTTCTCTCTGCACCAGCCCATGGCCCAGGCTGTAAACATTTCAACAATTCATTTTTATCAGGCAACATTGCATTTATAATTAGTGTTTATTATAATTATCATTAATTCGTCATTCATTTTTGTCACAGAGAAGATAGAGGAATAAGCGATTGTAAGAATTGCTTGTACAAGTGTAGACACACATCAGTTTTTGTTCTTCCTTGTAGTCACGCAATTTTAAGGATCGATATCCAAGTATCTTTCAAATACACTTACCCCTGTAAATGCCGTTAGGTGAAAACCAGCATGCATAACTAGCAGCGTAGTTTTCGTAGTCTGTGTCAAGAACCCACCATCTGGCTTCCCAGTAACCATCTGTAACAAAAATACATACTGTCTGTAAAATCACTGTACAGAACTTAGTGTCATTCAAAGTGAAACAGAGTGACTGCATCTCTCTCCCCCTTTCTCTCTCTCTCTCTCTCTCTCCTCCACCTCTCTCTTACTTTACAGATTCTTTAGTGCTAGGGAACTGTACCGTGCCGGATAGATGACATGAAGGTGCCGTTCAGTTTGTCTCCTCTCATTATCTGTGGATGGATGGACATTATCATCTGTTTTCATTTTTACTATTGTTTTATACCTAATGCGCCAGTTCATGACACGGTATTAAGTATCCCATCTGGTATTTATTTTGGCAACTGAGATTTACCACGAAAAATCTCAGTTGGATTGATCGGTCCCAGAATTTGAACCCGGGACCTTCCGAGAGACAACGTTCTGTTGGCTTACTGGCGGAATTATTGAAAAATCTGGAGTATTCTACATTTAAGGAATGTAAACATTACATATTTTCAAACTGATTATAGCAACCCGTGAAGATTAGAAACATATTTGTTGAAAACGGTGGATTTGTTTTCCTGTTCCTGCACACGAAGCAAATTCTGAGAGTTTTCTTTCTAGCTGGTATCAAAACAATAGAAACATAAGAAATAGGCCATTAACTGACTCTCTGAAAGTTATTGCTCCAAAAAAGTTATAATTTAAAATAATTATGGTGTGTAGATTGCCACTACTATATGCCTATCAAAGCCATATTTGTTAATAAAATAGATTCGTCATACAAATATAACTTGAGGTTCTTTGACAGCTGCTGTTCCTCCTACTACACACTGTCCTCCCAGACATTCAATACCGACATTTCCCCGGAAATATACGTTTTG
This sequence comes from Tenodera sinensis, assembly GCA_030765045.1. Classification (NCBI taxonomy): domain Eukaryota; kingdom Metazoa; phylum Arthropoda; class Insecta; order Mantodea; family Mantidae; genus Tenodera; species Tenodera sinensis. The sequence continues at coordinate 110,737,501 of CM060971.1, forward strand.
AAACTTACACCTTGAATTTTCTGGGAATAGCCGGTGAAGTCCTCTTTATTCTGAATTATTTTTGTATAACTAAAGTGTAAGAGGTAGAAAAAAATCGTACTACACAAAAAATAACATCTCGTTAAAACCACAATTTACGTTAAGTTCTTGTTTTTTCTTTCCTCCTTTTTGGAGTGAACTATTTCCGAGATATTCCTTGTTATTGGTTTGCATTGTAAAGAACTTGTATCTTTCTCAAATGGACGTCATTATTCTTCTTTTACTACTGAAACCCTACTGCATTATCTAATCCCAATTTACCTACAAGCAAAAGTGTAATAAAACAATTTTTGGAAATGCTTATCTCGCTTAGTATGGAATAGATAGAAGAATAAGATTTGTAAAATAATTTGTTCAAGAGTGAGTAGAGAAAGTCATGCGAGCACAACATATCAGATTTTTATTCTGTGAATATTTAAGAAAATATAAAACCTATGTATAAATATTTCGGTATTAATTGAGATTTGGTGTATAATTTTCTTATATTTAATATTTTTCTTATCCTGCATTTTGGTTTAATGAAAATACCCTTAAGACGTGCTATATTTTAGATCACTAGTGTCTGATATTTCATTAAAGGAATCTGGTAACCCTACAGGAGTCTATGAAGTCCTCTTATTTCCCATTTAGTTGCGTTTATTTGATGTTTAAATTAAGGTTTCAACAGCTTGAAGCTGTGTTTCCTTTGTTCGAGATCATTCCTAATAAAACTGAATCGTGGCATAAACAGCTGAGTGTTTTTGAGTAAATAGTTTGCTCCGAACATCTGCCTTGATCTTCGAAACATGCATATAGAAATACCTTTTTCCATTAATGTGTAATGTGACCATGGCAGATAATGTGATTGTTGAATACCAGGGATTCTTTTCACGACGGCTACTAACGTGCCAGATATTAGAATAAAAATAAGTGAACATACAAGATAAGTATCTTGTATTTTATATCTAAGAAACAGATACAAACATTTCTTTACTGGTGAATGAATTTTAGTACAGAAAGCGCAATGTGACATATTGGCACCGTTAGGTATAATGTTGGTGATATCCAGTTGACATTAATTTCAACTGTTCCTATAACATGCTCTTGGGAAAGGTATGGCCATAGTTGGTGTTATTTGCGGTTGTTATATTGAAATAGAAGGTGAAAGAGCAGGCCAGAAAACTGTAGAGGCATTACATTGCTATGCTTTGCCTATAAAATTTACACAAAAGTGATAAATAATAAGTTATCAAAAATAATTATTATTAGAAGAACAGACAGGTTTCAGGAAAGGTAGGAGTTGCATAGATAATGTGTTATCCCTTAGGCAAAGAATAGAAAAACGTAGAGAATTCAACGTGGAAACATATATACTCGTTATAGATTTTCAGAATGCCTTTGACAAGTAACATTATGGGAAATATTAGAAAATAAAGGAGTACCAATGCACCTAATAAATGTAATTAGAAATTTATATGTAAAAACGAAAATTAGAGTAAATAATCGTGAGCCTATAATTATTTCAAAGGGGGCTAGACAAGGTTGTTCAATATCAACCACTCTTTTTAATATATATTTCGACAACATGATCAGACCGTGGAAGCAACAAACAGTAGGAGGAATAATTTGGGGTCAAGAATAGTAAAGACAATGGTATTTGTAGATGATCAGATATTGATAGCGAAAAGTGAAGATGAACTCCAAAGGATGACACACAAATTAAACGTAATATCAAAAACACATAACATGGACATTTCAAACAGGTGAACTAAAGTTATGACATTTAAAGGTACCCATTCGGTCCGGCCTAAAATAATCATAGGAAATAAAAACATAGAAGAAGTGTCAAATTTTAACCTCCTAGGATGTAAAATAACATACGGGTCTCAATTAGACATTAATAGAAAACTAAATAAATTTAACTACATAACAGGAACCATAAAGAGAGCTCTAAAGAATAAAACTAGAAAAGACTCAATAATAAAACTGTATAAAGCAATGGCCATACCTGCTATAACATACGGCTCTGAAACATGGACATTGACTGCAGAAAATAAAAGAAGAATACAGACAGCTGAAACGAAATTCCTCAGACTCACAGCAGAATACACAAGACTGGATAAAAAAACCAAACAATGAAATAAGACAAAAATTAAAAATAGAAGAATTAACAAAACGATGACAGAATATAGAATCAATTGGAAACAACGCTTGGAAATAATGTCAGCAAAGAGGATACCCCATGCAACATATAATTATAGATCCCAAGGATATAGAAACCCAGGACGTTTGAAGGAAATATGGACACAAGATTTTGGAGCCGTAACAGGCTAAAACGGCAGAAGATGTTGAAATAGGCATCATCTTGCAGGTACATGAACTTTTGAGTTTAAAGGAAGGAATCCTTCACTGTGTTCCACGTGTGTGTTTATTTGGAAATGTTTTAGTGCTTACACAAGTGTTGCATATCTGTTGTTTTTACAGTATTTCGCATTAAATAGAATATTTTTGTTGTTTTTGTTGTTGGTAAATGATGCATTGATCCCTTTTTTCACTGCCGCACGTGAAAAAGTGTATTTAGGACATTCTTATATTTAGTAACTGTAATTGTGGGGCTATGATTCATTGATAAATTTGAACATTAAATATTCTTCCTTTATACTTCATACTACTATATCTGTCAAATTGCTTATATTGAAAGCGTTATGTCACGTTACTTTAAGTTTTGTGGATTTTACTAGTCATTGTGTCATTTATTTTAAGTTACACAGCTGTTAAAACGGACGAGGTAAGTGTATGAAAACACGTGTACTATTTCCGAAGGATATATCCGCTGCCTTAATAATAGTAGTACTCATTGTGAAGTTGGCAGTACTTCACCTAAGTTTAATGTCGGCCATATTCCATTAAACTGTTTCTCCTATCTGGGAAAGTATAAGAAGTAAAATGAAATTCGCCAATAAAAATTAACTACAACAATGACGTGAATGGGCCGCACATCTCAGGACCTAATTTGCTATGAAGGGCCGTAGCGTAAATAAGAGACGAAGTTAATTAACTGAAATTATGAAATTCATTTTTATGACTTACATTGTGTTGGCATGGCGAACACCAGCTTTGCGTCTGTCTCACTGGCACTGCAGCGCCATATGTTACCTTCCTTAGTGGTGTAAGTGCGAGAATTACTGAAACACGTGAAAACAGATCATTGTAAAGCTATATAAACAGAATGGCAGCAGTTCCAAATTTAAAGAAATTAGCTTTTTGTCACTCACAGTATATCTAACTCAAAGATTGTTTTAAGAAAATCCCCCTATCCCAAGCTACAATTTACGCGGAACACTTTTTAAATTCACAAAAGTTGCTGTAACGATTGATATATAGCATTGATTTAAGATAGTTACATCACAAATGAAATGTATATCTTGAATTTTCTGGAAATAGCCTTCGAAATCCTCTTCATTCGGAGGGAATTTTGTAAATTGATTATAACTGGTAAACTTAAGAGGTAGACGAAAACACACTGCACAAATAAACTGGAGATATTTAAAACACACAATTTATTTTAAAAACTTTTCATAGTTTCAGTATTTTCTGAGAAATCTATTATTATTGATTTGAATTTATCAACACTAGCTATTTTTTAAATGCTGTCACTATTCAGTTTCCCGCGATGTCATTGAAAGAATATGTAGTTTCAGGTTAAGGATATAGGGACTAGCTTTTTAAGTATCTGAATATCAATTGGATTTCCTCTATTCCTCTTGTACCTACAATGAAATGTATAATGAAGCTATTTCTGCAAATGTTTATCTCGATTAACTTAATGCAATAGGCAAATAAGATTTCGTGACAATTGTAGAATCTATACCAAATTAAATGATACTGGTAGAGAGAGTCACACTGAAGTAGTGCATCATATTTAAACTTCAGCAGGTTATTTTGAAAACGTTTTACAAGAAAATATTCTGTGTTTTAAAGATGGAGTGGTTACTTCCTCGTTTAATGGAAGTTATCCAATAACTTTTAGATCAGCTTGAAACATAACTTGCTCTTTTGAGATGAGACAGTGAAGCAAGTGGAAAGCTTTAGATACTTGGGGATTACCGTAAGTTCTAATATGAATTACTGAGAAAAAGTCAGATGATATTAATGTCAAAAGTAAGTGACATTTATTAGAACAAGAAACATCTGTGGACTCTTAGGTACAGATTAGTGAAGTATGGTGCTTTGTCCGGAGTGAGATAATATATAGCAGAGGAAAAATGTCTGAAGGTATGTTTAGTATAGATATGGAGCGGAATGGAGTGTGTAAGCTGGAGATAAAGTAAATAATGGGGTTGTTTTAGAAAGAACGATCTAAGGGAGATAACTGTTAAAATGAATCACCAAGAAACAAAGAAATTGATTGGAATATTGCTGAGAAATGTAAGACATGGATATGGGAAAAATGCGTGGCATACAAGACACCACATTGTTAGTCTTAAGGCAATAGATGGAGAATTGAGGAGGCAGGGTTTGCAAGTAAGCAACTGCCTTTGGGAAACTTGTTTTTGAGGGATCCCTCACCCAAAACATACACAGAGGAGATGTCAGTTATTCGAGTGGATGAGTAAATTCATTTTTACATATGTTTATAGCAGTAAACAGTGCTACGTTTCAAAAAAAAAAAAAAAAAAATATATGTACACCTAAGTGACTTCTCCAATCACTTTTAAAACGCTTATTCTTCTGTATAGTTCGAAAATAATTATATTTTAATTTTCTAGTTTATTGCTTGGGATATTAACCTGCACTTTAGGTTTATCAATATAGTAGGTTTTAAGTTAAACAAAATAACATTCTTCACAGATGTAAATAAAGAAATGTTATATTTAAGACTTGTTAACTGAGAATAGGCGAATACCATAGTCTTAAGCGTGAAGTGTTATTTTAATGTGTGTTGTCGATGCAAACTTATAACAAACACTTTAATTTAAATTATCACTACTTAAAACAGTTGTATTGTAGGATTATATTTTAATATTGATCTTTTTGCTTCACAATATATGAATATATTATATAATCAATCGTTGCACTAAGGTCCATGTCCATTTTAATTTTTTGTTGTTGATAAAACAAGTGAAGTCAGCCTCTGTTGCTTCTGTTTTACCGGTTATAATGATTTTAGAGGGCTTAGGCAAGAGCTTCTTCAAGCGATAGTCTTAATCTAGCATTTAAGAGCTAGTCTCTATGTGATGGCTTTGAAATTGTGTTCTATTTGCAAGACCGAGATATGAAAGAAATACTATTACAATTTCCTATTTGAAAAAAAAAAACAGTAAGTAATTGAACATCCAAATTAACAACAAGGAATATATGGTTAGCTGAAAAAAATTGACACATCTTGTATGCTTTAACAGATCTACATTTCTATGAAGTTATAAAAATATGGTGCTCTCTAAAAACGGCTACTATTACTGCTATTGCTCTCTTCAATATCATTCTGAAAAATATTGGAGAGCAAGAGGATTAATGACTTCATTGTCAGAAATCCAGCATTAGCTGACAACATTTCTATGAAGTTCTATGTAAAGGGTAGTTTGTTTCAAAAATTGTTTAAAAAATATTCGTGTCGCATACTTGGAAGATTTTAAATTTAGATATCAAGTTTGGTATTTAGCCGACTTTTCGTTTATGATTTATTGAAAAATTAGCTCAAAATGTAAGAAAAATATAATTTTCTTAAACTCTACTAGTACAATTTATCTGCTAAAACTAAGGGCTGCCCATGGTGAATATATTTTATAAGTAAATTCACATGGTACTAAAGTAAGAACAAATTAGAAACTAAAAACTTCACTTATCTTAGTAATGTTGTTATTCTTTTGCAAATCTTGTTGCTTCACTGTTAATAGCTTCAATTTTTCCTTATTCACATGATACAATGATTTGATATAACCTGAGTTACTTACCCAGCATATATGTACTTGAGCGTTTGGCCAAGAGTGCCATTATCTCTTTTTTGCAGTACAGTTATTGGGCATCTGTCTCCACGCTCGCTGTACACGTTTGGTGATTCCATTGTCCAGTACCATGTGCCCAAAAACTGCAACACAAGCAATTTAATTTTCATTGCAGTCAAGTTAACTTTGTAATACAATTAGGTATATTTACAAGCTTTTAGCTATCGCTGGCTAGGGTGTGCCAAACGTGGGAAGGGGCCTGGCTGATAGAGAGGGGGCATAGGCTCATAGTAATCCCTCATTCTCTTCCTTTAGTTTTTATCCAAGAACACGTTTTTCAGAACTACTAAGCTCTAAATGCATTAATGCTTTAGGTGAAGGTACTTTAGCAAACTTTGGCCAAGCTACAAAGGTTTCTTTTGGAGATTAAGAAAAAAGTATGATCTATTTTATTGGAATATATGTAACGTTTTAAGATTTTTGAACGTTGTTATACCTTTGATAAAGGCACACAAATGTAAAAACGGTCTTCAAAGAAAGAAAACAATTTTGATGTGTTACACTCATATGACTTTCTCTCCTCTTGATACTGTTCTTACAAACTCATATTTCTCTATCTTCTTCATGTTAGTCGAGATAAACATTTACAGAAAATATTGGTAATTTTCGTGTAGATGCAAGGGGAATATGGGAATACAGTAGACTTTCAGTGAAAGTGAAATCTTTTAAAGCTATGAAGGCTCAGAAATTCCGCTCTCTTTGCACGGCCAAAGGATAAGTGAATAACGACCTTCCATTTGAGAAAACACTCACACAAATAACAAGGAATATCTAGAAAATGATTCACTCTAAAAAAAATCAAGGGGACGTAACTTGTGTTTTAATGAGAGATAATTTTTTGTATAGTAAGATTTGGTCTATCTCTTACGGTTTAACAGCTAAGCAAAAGTCCACAAGAGTAAACAGGACTACCTGGGCTATAGTCATAAAATTCAAAATATGTATTTCACTTGCCATAAGAATATCTTAAACATATGGCATTTTAATCAAAATCGTTAAGAGCCATTTTTGAGAAAATCTAAATTTTTATGTAAAGGGTAGTTTAACGTGGAGGAATATTCTTCAAAATATTTGTGTCCCATCCTTGAAACACATTAAACTTAAATACCAACTTTGGTTTTTAACTGACTTCTCGTTTTCCGAGTTATGCTGTTCATACAGACAGACACAGACACACACACACAGACACACACACACACGCACACACACACACACACACACGCACACAGACACACACACACACGCACATACACACACAGACACACAGACAGACACACACATCTTTTCTAAAAATGATTTTTCAATATAGGGCCCTCAAAGCATACATTTTTGATGTAATCTCGACATCAGATTGTTAGGTCGATTATATTTCCCCTAATGTGGTAGGGAATGTAAAACTATGTGTTACGCTCACATTGCTTTTTTCTGCTCTTGTACAAAGTATTCTTACAAATGCTTATTCGTCTGCCTACTTCATGTTAATCGGGATACACATTTGCAGAAATTATGTTTGTTAATTTTCTTGTAAGCTGATTTTGCCGGAAATTAGAAATGGCGGATTGGGCAGCAAAGGCGGCGAGAACCCAGGCTTGAAGTGCGGAGGGCGGTGCTGCCGTGCTGGCACGAACAGTGCTCGTGTGTATTCAAGTTGGTACTGTAAACTAAGGAGAAACTTTTACCACATTATTGAGACTATGTTACCACTATATGGAAATGTTATTAAAAAGGAACAGTGAGTTTACTTTTTAGAAAGAGGTGTAATAATGAATATGTTTGTCTTTCTTTCTTATTTGCCAAACATAAAGAAGTATTTTTGATATAACGAAACAACTAATATCGCTGCTTAAGGAGAAACACATTTCTGTGATCCCATGAAGATAAAAATAAACAAATAAGGAAATAAATGGACAAATAAAGGAGAGAAAGGCATGAAACAAAAAGGAATATAAGTTCAAATCTATATCTAATTAGTAATTTTTCGAGTATACTACGCACAAAACAACAGAAAAAGTTCTGGAAACCAAATAATAATTCACCTGAGAATAATTCTCTGGCTTCTATTTTACTTACTCGAAATTTGCTACAAGGACTGTCATAAGAGACACTAGTATTACAAAGTAATACTTTCAGATTCTTGTTAAGCGTCAGCTAATTGCAAAAGTGTGCAAAAACGTATTGTATTATAATATACTACAAATAATTAATTTTGGTCTTAATAATTTGCAAAATTATCATTAATTTTTTTAGTTTTTAAACAGTACTGTCTCAAACTTTTAACCATTCTTTTGTTTCACTTGAGTTCCTAAGTAACACTTATAATGCTGACTTGTTTCAAACCTTTGACTGTTTTATGATTCTTCTGAGCTTAGTAATGTTTATTTTGCCCGAGAAAATGAGTGGTATGTTAAAAATATTAATGATGCAGAAATTTCGATTAGGTTCTTGTGTAATAAAGAAAACTGCAACTCAAATAAGTCCCTATACAAATTAAATATTTTAAAAGTATTCCGACATTTCTAATCGAAGGTCTTTTACACACAAAATTAAATTGACAATATTCAATTAAATAGTTCAGAACCTTTATATAACATCAGGAATACAAACAATTTAAGGTTAAATTTCTGTAAAAAATATTACAATTAAACGATTTTTCCTGAAATAGATAGGATCCTTTATAATATCACAGGTATTATGAATAATGATACAATTTTCGAATTTAAATGGAAAAACTAGATTTGGGTCATTAAATACTATTTTGAATTATTAGCAATATAGTAATGGATCCCGATGAAGTGACCAGTTTTCTTAGAAGCCATGCAACATATTAGATTGGAATTTTTACAGAGTGTAGATGAATGCCTTTAAAGTCGCTGAACTACTTTTATCAAATAAGTCATTTTGTTGAGGAAAATAGGATCATTTCTCAATTATATTATCTTGGATTAGAATGTTTACCAGTAATTATTTTAAAAAATAGTTCAGCTCTTATTCACATCAAAGTAGATCCCACAGCACTCAAGAGGTTACTGTTTTCGTTCCAAAATTTAATTCAATAGTTTGAGAAATCGGGCGGCTTATTCCAAAACGTGTCATTCACACAAACCGTTGTTTAAAACAAAACTGGGGGCAAAATCTCGTGCATGTTTTTGCACAGAAAGAAGCATATAGCTTGAGCACACTTAAGTTGCTAGGTATATTTAATAGTGGTAGGTGCCAATTTAAGAGTAAAGCTTCCCCTAAAATATAGCCTGAAGTTTTTTCTCTCTGTCTCTCTGCCGAAAAGTGTTTTTCCTCCTTTCTGTAAAGTTGTGAACTCAGTGAAAACGGTAGATTAAATGCCACTTATGAACTTTTATTTTACACTAAATTAATTAGACATTTACAGTTTATAAAACTGGATAGAAACCCAACATATAACTTTTTGGCACTTGTTAAGACTTGCATCCCCTTAAGATAGATGAGTGTATGTATTTTGTGGCATGCTCTTATGGAGCTAAATTAGTGCATCTCTTGCATTTGATATTTGTCATATTTTGTAAATGTTACGGCAATAAATAAATGCTAAAATAATAGAATATTGCCTAACACACTATTTCAATTAAAACAGTCCCCTAATTAACAAAGAAATTTGATTTTTTAAATATAAATTTGGTTTGAAATAGTAGGAAATGACAAAGTGGTTCAAGTTTGTAGGTATACCTTATCCATGTTGAAGCCCTCCATGCCTTTCCTGTGGTGGCAGAATTGGGTGGCATCTGTCAGCGCAAGGCCGAACAGACACACGACGGCTGCAAGCAAGAAGTTCTTCATCCTCACGGTTACTTTGATTAATCCTGCGCGCCTCTTTCTTATATATCCGACGTTATCAGTCACTCGTCCTCTCGAATCACCAATGGTTTTGATGACCTCTGACACTGTGCAAATTCTGTTCCTCCCCCCTATCAAATGTGGGCCCGTGCATCTCAACAAGGCCATCCTCAAAAACATTATTACACGCGCACATCTTCTCTCTCTGTCCCCTTCAACTTTCAAAACAAGCCTCATGTGACTTCCTCATCCAAATGGAATTTCATACTCATTTTATTGTTATTATTATTATTATTATTATTATTATTATTATTATTATTATTATTATTATTATTATTATTATTATTATTATTATTATTATTATTATTATTATTATTATTATTATTATTATTATTATTATTATTATTATTATTATTATTATTATTATTTTATTAATATTATTATTATTATTATTATTATTATTATTATTATTATTATTATTATTATTATTATTATTATTATTATTATTATTATTTAAATTGTATTTTTAATGTGCTATTATTCAATTTTCGATAGCTCTTCTCCATTTTTACTTTCTCTACCAGGTATATCTACAGTAATTAGGGAAAACATTATTCCACCAAAAATTTCGATGTTTAGATTTCACCGGAAATATGTTTTGAGGCTCCCTGAATGCAAAAAATGAGGTTTAGAAAACGGCCCATGTATGTGCCTGTGAACAACATAACTCAGAAATCTGATGTGCTGCACTCACATGACTTTCTCTACTCTTGTACTAACCATTCTTACAAACTCTTATTCCTATATCTTCTTCGTGTTAGTTGAGATAAACATTTGCAGAAATTATCTTATTGCTCGTATTCTTGCACGTGCAACGGGAATATTAGAATACAGTAGGCTTTGTGCGATAGTCAAATGTTTTAAAGCTTTGGGATTCTGTTGCCTTTGCCCACTTAACATAAAAAATGAACAACGATGGTCCTTTTCACGAAAGTTCTAAGTTTTCCGAAACTCACACACATAACAAGGAATATCTCCGAAATGGTTCACGTTACAAGAAAATTTATTGAGAAATAAATTCTGTATTTTAGCAAGATCTAAATTTTTTGTATAGTATTATTTGGTCTATCTCTAACGGTTTACCAGTTATGCAAAAGTCGTCCAGAGTAAATACGACTACAGGGGCTATAGCCAGAAAATTCAAGATATACATTTCATTTGCCATCAAAATATCTCAAACATATCACTTTTTAATAAAAATCGTTAGCCATTTTCAAGAAAATCAAAATTTTCGAAAAATTTTCCATGTAAAGGGTAGTTTAGAGTGGGGCTATTTTCTTCAAAATCTTCGTGTCACATCCTTGAAAGACATTAAACATAAATACCAACTTTGGTTTTTAACCGACTTTTCGTTTTTGAGTTATGCTGTCCACAGACTGACAGACTGACAGACTGACACACACACAGACACACACACGGACCTTTTTCTAAAAATACTTTTTTTGGATTCAGGGGCCCTCAAAACATGTATTTCCGGTGAAATCTCGACATCGAATTTTTGGGTGGAATACAATACTTCCCCTACTTAGCAGTAGAGAAAGTAAAAAACGAACAGAGCTAGAGTTTGGAAAATTTCAGGGTAACTTTACAAGTACACGTCAATTATAATTATGCCATATTTTCATGGTATTAATATAAATTAAAGTTTTCACATTGTTTTTAACTCAAAAGAATAGCAAAACTTTATTCAAGCTCAGCTCCCACAAAAAATGAATATATTACAAAGATATTCCATGAGTAATATTGCAACTCTATGTATAAAAAGTGGTTGAAATTTCATTATGATTAGTGAAATGGGTAACCAGTAAAGTGCACCTATATGTATTGATGAAACTAAAAATTACTTACATGTATGGTAAAAAAATATTTACTAGAAAGTTATTGAATGCATAAAATATATTTTGTAGTCATACTAAAGTAGAAGGTATCTACATACACCAGTAAAAAGTCATACAACTGTAATGATCAAAATAAAATTTATGAGCATTTGTTTCGGTCAGATTGTTGTTGGTTTTCATGGGTCAAAATCTCCATCTTACATATTCTTCCATTTTCTTTGTGTCCACAAGGAAGCCTAATAAAAGAATTTCTACAAACGTCTATATCGATTAATATGAGGTAGTGGGAAGAATAGTTTATGTAAGAGTGAGTGGAGTCGTGTGAATGCACACATAACACTGTCCTTGGGCATTCATTCTTGTTTTTGCTGCTCTCCGCCAAACGTCCATTTGTGTTGCCAGTAATTCACTCGCCTTGTACGTTTGCATATCCGCATCCTAACTCATTGTCATTACACAATTCTATTGTAAGTATATAGTTTAGTTCTTTCATTGCCATTTTTACTTTCTCTCCTAGCAAGTAGGGCAAGTATTGCATTCCACACAAAAATTCGATGTCGAGATTTCAACGGAAATGTAAGTCTTGAGGATCCCTGAATAAAAAAAAAAAAAAAATAAAAGCATTTTAGAAAACGCTCCGCGCGCGCGCGTGTGTGTGTGTATGTCTGTCAGTTTGTGGACAGCGTAAATCCAAAACGGAAAGTCGGTTAAAAACCAAAATTGGTATTTAAGTTTGTCTTTTAAGGATACGACAGAAAGATTCTGAAGAAAATTGTTTCACCCTAAACTAGCCTTTACCTGCAAACTTTTTCGAAAATTTTGATTTTCTTGAAAATGGCTCTAACAATTTTTATTAAAATGACATATGTTTAATATATTTTTATGACAAATGAAATGTATATTTTGAATTTTCTGGGTATAGCTTATGTAGTCCTGTTTATTCTGGATGACTTTTCAATACCTCATAAACCGTAAGAGATAGCCAAATCTTACTATACAAAAAATGTAGACCTCGCTAAAACACATAATTTATGTACAAATAAATTTTTTGTAGAGTGAACCATTTTGGAGATATTAACAGTTTCAGAAAACAAACTTTCGTTTAATGCAATATCGTTGCTCATTTTTTTCTTTGTCTACTACATACAGTAGAACTATTGTATTGCACCCAAAAATTCGATGTCGAGATTTCACCGGAAATATGGAAAGCTCTCTCTCTCTCTCTCTCTCTCTCTGTGTGTGTGTGTGTGTGTGTGTGTGTGTGTGTGTGTGTGTGTGTGTGTGTGTGTCATTCTGTGGAACGCAAAACTCAAAAACGAAAAGTCGGTTATAAACCAAAGTTGCTATTTAAGTTTAGTGCATTTCAAGGATGCGACGCAAAGACTTTGAAGAAAATTGCTTCACCCTAAACTACCCTTTACGAGGAAAGTTTATCGAAAATGTTCATTTTCTTGAAAATGGCTCTGACGATTTTGATTAAAATGCCATACGTTTGAGATATTTTTGACAAATGAAATGTATATCTTGAATTTTCTGGCTATATCCCCTGTAGCTCTATTTATTCTGGGTGACTTCTGAATAACTCCTAAACCGTAAGATATAAAATCTTACTATAAAAAATGGAGATCTTATTAAAATACACAATTTATGTTTGAATACATCTTTTTGTAGAGTGAACGATTTTGGAGATGTTGCTTGTTATTTGTGTCAGTTTCAGAAAACAAACTTTCGCCAAACGCAACATTGTTGTTCCTTTTTTATGTTAACCGTACAAAAAGAACGGAATCTCAAACGTTTGAAAGATTTGATTATCGCACAAAGCCTACTGTATTCTAATATTCCCCTTGTACCTACAAGCAAATAAGCAATAAGATAATTTGTACAAGTGTTTATCTCAACTAACACGAAGAAGATATAGGAATAAGAGTTTGTAAGAATAATTTGTACAAGTATAGAGAAAATCTGTGGAATGGTGGCAGGGTGTTGACGTCAGGTTCAAGAGGTCACGGGTTCCAACCTCGGTCAGAATGATTTACCGAAAAAGGTATTTTCCCTGGTCATCGCTTAAGTTGAAAAATGAATGTTGGGTAACTTAAGATCAATGGGCCCGGGGCTGAGTTAAGCATCTTATCGCCCAATATGATCTAGACATTAAAGGAAAAATACTGATGTGTTGCACTCACATGACTTTCTCTGCTCTTGTACTAACCATTCTTACAAACTCTTATTCCTATATCTTCTTCGTGCTAGTTGAGATAAACATTTGTACAAATTATCTTCTTGCATATTTCCTTGTAGGTACAAGGGGAATATTAGAATACAGTAGGCTTTGTGCGATAGTCAAATCTTTTAAAGCTTCGAGATTCCGTTCTCCGCACGGTTGAGATATAAACAATTTAATAACGATGTTCCATTTGACGAAAGTTAAAAAACTCCAAAACTCACAGAAATAACAATGAATATCTCCGAAATGGTTCAATCTACAAAAAGAAATGCATTTGGACATAAATTGTGTGTTTGAACAAGATCCATATTTTCGTATTGTATGATTTTGTCTATCTCTTGCGGTTTACTAGTTATACAAAAGTCATACAGACTAAACAGGATTGCATGGGATATAGCCAGAAAATTGAAAATGTGCATTTCATTTCCCGCAAAATATTTTAAACATACGGAATTATAATCAAAATCATTAGTGCCATTTTTGAGAAAACCAAAATTTTCGAAAAATGTTCCATGTGAAGGATAGTTTAGAGTGGAGGAATTTTCTTCAAAATCTTCGTGTGGCATCCTTAGAAGATATTAAACTTAAATATCAACTTTGGTTTTTACCCACTTTTCGTTTTTGGTTCATTCTGAACCGATAGCCAATCAAATTAAGGCAAGGCTACGCGAAAACTCGGTCAAAAGTTTTAATATATTGGAATTTTCTTTTTTGGTACTTTCTGATAGCTTAGGGTGTATAAATAGAAGACGTGCTGTTTGTATTATTTGTACCACATTACGTTATTATATGATCATTCAAATAGGCAAGTGGTCATTGACGTTGAAATGTCATGTAAGGCTACACTGAAGATTCCAACTTCTTTAATTATGAACCTATCTTTATGAAAATTTAGTCACGTAATGAGAACATTAGGATAAACTAACAGTCACATTTTCAAGTTGGCATAGCAAACACTTCATTAGTTATTAATTATTTTGTGTGTGGAAGATTGTAAAAATTACTCGCTATATAAAATGTTCTGACAAGAGATTTAAATTTTTAAAGGCGAATCTCTGTTTTTGACTGTATTATAAAAATACCCACATTATTATTTTTAGGGTATTCTTTTATCACTTGTTCTAAGTTTTTCCTTATGTTACCTCAAAGATCCTGAAAATAGTAACCTGTTTACTTTCTCTACTGGTAAGTAGGGGAAGTATTGTATTCCACCCAAAAATTCGATGTCCAGATTTCACCGGAAATATGTTTTGAGGCCCCCTGAATCCAAAAAAAGTATTTTTAGAAAAAGGTCCGTGTGTGTGTCGGTGTGTGTGTCAGTCTGTCAGTCTGTGGACAGCATAGCTCAAAAACGAAAAGTCGGTTAAAAACCAAAGTTGGTATTTAAGTTTAATGTCTTTCAAGGATGCGACACGAAGATTTTGAAGAAAATAACCCCACCCTAAACTATCCTTTACATGGAAAATGGCTCTAACGATTTTGATTAAAATGTCATATGTTTGAGATATTTTGATGACAAATGAAATGTTTATCTTGAATTTTCTGACTGTAGCCTCTGTAGTCGTATTTACTCTGGACGACTTTTGCATAACTAGTAAACCGTTAGAGATAGACCAAATTATACTATACAAAAAATATAGATCTTGCTAAAATACACAATTTATATCTCAATAAATTTTATTGTAGAGTGAACCATTTCGGAGATATTCCTTGTTCTGTGTGTGAGTTTCGGAAAACTTAGAACTTTCGCGAAATGGATCATCGTTGTTCATTTTTTTATATGTTAACTGTGCAAAGACAACAGAATCTCAAACGTTTGACTATCGCTCAAAGTCTACTGTATTCAAATATTCCGCTTGTACCTACAAGGAAATAAGCAATAAGATAATTTGTACAAATGTTTATCTTAACTAACATGAAGAAGATATAGGAATAAGTTTGTAAGAATGGTTAGTACAAGAGTAGAGAAAGTCATGTGAGTGCAACACATCAGATTTTTATATGTTAACGTCATATACCTAGTTTTCAAAACATGAGCATTTCAAAGAAAAGGGGAACGTGTAGTTCCTTATTTACATATTGTAGACCTGACCTGCAAGTTTCACTAAGCTAAATGAAAAAGTTTGAGACATGCTACATACTGTATACTAATTTAGCTATTGCCAAAGGAGAACAGCCATCGAGTCCAGGCAACACACACATATGAAGACAGCCCTTTCAAAAGAGGTTATCAAGACAATTCTGCTACTGCACATTTGTTTAGCTTCTGATGAAAGATGCACAGCAGGGAAAACACACAATGCAAATAAATTAAGGATAATGACCAGTGAGCGGATAGCGGAGTGCCACTTCTGGTCAATGTGATGAAAGGTCATCCCGCAGGATGCTTAAATAAAGCTGCACAGCATAAAAATAGCAGTAAGAAGGACTCAGGTGTCCAGAAGCAGAACTTTAGCCTCCTGCAAAAGTTGGTTTAGTCGGTCTGGGTGGCTCACTTGGTTAGACGTTGGCTTACTAATCCCAAGGTCGCGGGTTCAAATCCGGCCCAGACCGATGGTTTTTAGTGTGCTTAAAAAGACAGCTCCATGTCAGTAGATTTACTGGCATGTGAAACAACTCCTGCGGGACAAAATTCCGGCACACCGGCGACGCTGATGTGATCCTGGCAATTGGCAGCGTCGTTAAACAACAAAATATTTTTTTTTTAAATTTTCCTGCAAAGGTTAGAAATACAAGATGTGAACAACATTACTTTAAAACTCATTTTCTGAGAGACATTTATCTAACGTTTTTCAATACACAATGTCCCACGTGTCAAAGTTTTCCATTTAGCTTAGTGAAACTTGCAGGTTAGGTCCATAACATGTATATAAGGAACTTCACATTCCCGTTTTCTTTTAAATGGCCATGTTTAGAAAACTATATTACGTAAAAAGAAACAATCTGATGTGTTGCACTCACATGACTTTCTCTACTCATGTACTAGCCATTCTTACAAACTCCTATTCCTATATCTTCTTCGTGTTAGTTGAGATAAACATTTATACAAATTATCCTATTGCTTATTTCCTTGTAGGTACAAGGGGAATATTAGAATAGAGTAGGCTTTGAGCGATAGTCAAATCTTTTAAAGCTTTGAGACCCCGTTCTCTTTGCACACTTAACATAAAAAATGAACAACGATGTTCCATTTCACGAAAGTTTTGTTTTCCGAAACTCACACACATAACAAGGAATATCTCCGTAATTGTTCACCGTACAAGAAAATTTATTCGGACATAAATTGTGTATTTTAGCAAGATCTACATTTTTGTATATTATGATTTGGTCTATCTCTAACGGTTTACCAGTTATGCAAAAGTCGTCCAGAGTAAATACGACTACAGGAGCTATAGCCAGAAAATTCAAGATATACATTTCATTTATCATATAAATATTTCAAGCATATGACATTTCAATCAAAATCGTTAGAGCCACTTTCAAGAAAATACAAATTTTCGAAAAATTTTCCATGTAAAGAGTAGTTTAGGGTGGAGTTCTTTTCTTTAAAATGTTCGTGTCGCATCCTTGAAAGACATTAAACTTAAATACCACCTTTTTTTAACCAACTTTTTGCTTTTGAGTTATGCTGTCCACAGACTGACACACACACACACACACACACACACACACACACACACACACACACACACACACACACACACACACACACACACACACATACACACACACACACACACACACACACACACACACAACTCGCACCTTTTTTGGAAATGCTTTTTTAGGATTCAGGGGGTCTCAAAATATATATTTCCGGTGAAATTTCGGCTTCGAATTTTTGGGTGGAATACAATACTTCCCCCTACTTACCAGTAGAGAAAGCAAAAGAGTTGCTATTTTCAAACTTTTTAAAGGTGACATGAAAAAATTTAAAACAAATGTTAAAAGAATATTCTAAAAAAGTTAAGAATGAGGGAAGTTTTATAATTATGCGTACTAGCTAAAAACAAAGTTACTTTGAAGAATTCAAACTTTCGTCCTGTGAAACATTTTATATAGCGAGTAATTTTTATAATATTTTCACACAAAGTATGTAATAACTAATTAAGTATTTGATGTAACAGCTTGAAAATCTGTAGGTTAGTTAGAGTAATAATTTAATTATGTTACTACAGTTTAATAGTGATAGGATGATTATTAAAGAAGTTGGCATTTTCAGTGTAGTCTTGTCTTAAAACTCAAAGCCAAAGCAATTATAATTACTTTACTCTTCATCGAAAATCCGAAGATCCTCACTAATAGCGTAGCAAGTACAGATAATTTTGAAGGGCCGGGAAATTGTGGTGCAGTTTCTAAATGATGCCATTGTGCCAGCACCGATCGAACGCAGCTTCTACGTCCAGAAATAATGCCAACGTTGAAGCCCCATTGTTAAATTACTCTGTTACGTCATCAGTTAGTCTGAGAAGCTGTAATTCTGTGGAATGTCCTTTTCTAAAGCCAAACTGTGAATTTGAGAGTTCGTGTGTTTCCGAAACTTGGTTTTGAAGTCGAGAAAGGATAAGTTTTTTAAGCAATTTACCAGTAGTAGACAAGAGACTAATGGGGTGGTAATTTTGCGGCTGTCTGGTGCTTTTTCCTTGCTTTGGGAGCATGATGACCTCGGCTCGCTTCCAAGTAGAGGGGAAATAGCTGTGCTGCAAACAGGCGTTAGATATCTTTGTCACTTGCACCAGAGCTTTTCTCGGGAGATGCCTAAGTTCCTCATTTCCTAATAAGCTTGTAAGCTTCCTGCGGTGTTATGATGGGTAGATGGTTGTTGCTCTTACTTCTGCGCCACCTAGGTTTGTACCCATGTCTGGAGCTCCCGTTCTATTTCACGGTTGGTCACTGGTCAGCGAAGACCTCGGCTTTCTCCTCTGTGGCGAAGTGCAGGCCGCCTTGAGTGTGCAGTGCCTCAGTTGCGGAGTTGACGCTCGTGGAAACTTTCAAAGCCTTTAGTAATTTCCACAAAGAAGAGTCCGAATGGGTGGTACTCAGCATTTTGTTTTCCCACTGTTCAACTTTGTTGATTTTAATTTGTTGCCGAACGACGTTGCAAAGTCAGTTTGCTTTCTTTCGGCGGTATTTATAGCTGGAGGAACATACCGCGTCAGCACCGTGTGACACACTACTAAATCTTAAACTCAACAGATAGCAACAGTACGTTATACCAACATTTATTGTACAATTTATGCAGAAACCATATATTGAATCAAAGTAAAAATTGAATATTTGACTACATACTTATAGTTACGTTCTTGCTATCATAGTTAAATTTATTACCTAATGTGAACGTGAAATTTTAAAAAGAATATTTACAAATCCGATCCGGATAATCCGGAGATCCGGATAAACGGGGGCCAGATTAATGAGGTTTAACTGTATTCTACAACATTGAATATTTTATTGCGAGTAATAATAATTATTGTTAATGACCGAGCGTATAAAGTTGTTAAAGTGTGAATATTTTAAAGAACATCGACTAAGAAAAAGGATTTAGGGAATACTATTCGGAACGGAATTAAATTAAGATTTTGGATACAGGATGAAAGTGAAATGATCCGTCAGACTTTAACAGCGAATTCCTCATGTTGTCAATAACAAGAAAGTCCAATACCAAAATGTTGAAAAGTTTATAGTTTTCTAGAAAAAAAAAAATATTTTTATCAAAAAAAGTATCATCACCTGGCTGAATTATTATTGATTGAAGCTTCTTGATTTATGGGTATATTCATAGAAAATTGAATAAACGACAACTTTTTCCTTTGGCGTATTTCAATAGATTCCACGGTTTTTGTGTATTTTAAATTTAAAAGAACCCACAATTTGTTGCCTTGATACGTAGTAGAGAAAGTAAATATGAACTCGAAAGAAACAGAATTATTTTCATGTCTTTCCAGATGCAACCTAAAAGCTTTTCTTCGCACTCAGCCAACTGACGCCGAGACTGACCCTTGTAATTAAGAAAAGCACTCTCCTAGCCTATACCAGGAAGAGATTTATTTTAATTTTATAGACTGCCTCAGTGGTCTGTAGTTAGCATGCTAACCTTTAAATCAGGCATGGACACGAGAGGAGAGGTAGCGATTGAACTTGCCTTACCCATCCCACATTCTCTTGCCGAGTGGCGAAAGTTGTTTGGATACAAGTGCAGTGGTGGGTTCGTTCCACCTGCGCTGTAGTAATAATTTCCTCGCTGATATTAACTGTTATTAAGCACTGTATTATTAAACATATAATTATTACTGTGGTTAGATAAATTACATCATCTTCAAGTTTGTAACCTTCCTTTATCTTATGCAAGTGATATCCTTACCACTTCTTATGATTAACATACTAAATTGCTTATCTTTCAGAATAAATAGGCAATTAAGTTCCATTGCTATTTGGCCTTAAATATTTTAAAGCTATATGATTAACATAAATTCTTTGGTTTTAAACTTAATATTATGTTCAAACTTTGAAACACGAAATACAATAGGTTATATTAAATAAACTATAGTAATAAGAAACTAAACCCCTAAAAGGTGAAATCATATTGTGCCTTTTATTTGTTTACAAATAAAAGTATTCAGAGACCATCTGTTGAAATTGTAAATGAATACCTGTACATTTAATTTATGCTTCTGATAAAAGTGGCGTTTGATATTGTAACGCTTTATAGTTGTAAATTGAAATCCGCATTTTAAACAGCAAGCCTTCCTGTTTTTGTAACTCACAGCACATTTGCTCTATCTCTCTTCATGAAACAGCCATACTCGCCACTGAATGAGGCGTGCCAGGGACTGAACAGGAGTTAAGGGAAGGGGTGGCTGGTGGAGTGAGGCAAGAGCATGTTTCAGTGAAGTATCCAGTTGAGCCGATTTTTTCCATGCTTGCTTTAAACCGAGAGGTCCTGTGTTCGACTCCTGGATGGAGAGTGGGAGGTTTTCTTTAGCCTGGTTTATTCCTCATCCTACCTAGACTCTAGAAGGAGAGAGTGAATGTATGTGCCTGCGCGCGTGTGTGTCTGTGTGTCCGTCTGTGTCTGTGTGTGTCCGTCTGTGTCCAAGTGTGTTTGTGAGCGTTTGTGTGTGTCTGTATGCATCTCCTGCGTGCGTGTGTGTGTCTGTCTGTGTGCATGTATGTATTCTGTGTGTGTATGTATGTCTTCTGTGTGTGTGTGTGTGTGTGTGTGTGTGTGTGTGTGTGTGTGTGTGTGTGTGTGTGTGTGTGTGTGTGTGTATGTCTGTGTGTCTTCACGTGCCTTCATGACAATAATTAGGATAGTAGGGTAAGGACCTGTGAAATAAACGTTAGAAAGAAGTACTCATTTCTTTATTTTTCAAGGAGAATACACAAAAACAGGACATTTTGACTTAATGTATGTAGTGTGAGCGTGTGTGTCGTAAACAGTATTTAACAACATATTTTGGATGACTACGCAATGTGTATGCATTAAATATTATACATTAACTTACAAAGTCACCGATAAGCTATTTATTTCTGTATGATGTTAAATCATTTCAGTACTGATGCCAGCTAAGGCGAAAGGCAAATCCTCTGTTCTGTTCAAACTCAACTTGTTTATATTTATATCTTTTTCTCTGATCAGTACTCCTTTATGTGAATCGCATACAGATCTTGCACCACGAGTAACGAATAAAGGCTCTTTATAACTCATGATTTAATGTAGTGTCTAAGGATTAGGACAGTTTTCTTCGTGCAGATCTTCCAGACCGTTCGCATCTATGTCCTGCATCTCGAATGCTTGTTTGATTTTGTTCCTGTGTTCCTCGGAGCAACTTCTTTCTCTGCACCAGCCCATGGCCCAAGCTGTAAACATTTCAACAATCATTTTTATCAAACAATATTGCAATATTGTTCAATATTCAACATTTAGTGATGTGTTAACATAGATAAAAGTAATACAATAAAATACGTTACACCATTAAAACTTAAGCAGTAAAGATATAAAACAGGACAGTTCAGAATAAATGAAAATTCTCGGTAGCGTCAATGGAATTAGCTTTCAAAGTAACTTCAAACCTGCAGCTCTCGTAAATCTGTTGAACATCCACATCCCTTTTGGTGTGTTTATTTCTATAGTCCCCTTTAACTGCTCTGGTCGTATCGGGAGCTTTTCACTAAAACAATTATGGTGCTTTAACTCTTCAAATTTTTAGGTTATTTAGTGCTTTATTTTCATACACACAATTAGTTAATTATTTTCATGTTTTTGAATTATTTGATTATCATTATATACGTAACTCCGTAGCACAACAGCCCATTCGGGCCAAGAACTGCCGCCCGACAACTGCGTTCTCCACTTCTGCCCACTTCAGGCCTCATGAGTGGGGTGCAGTATTGGAGGTGGGACGTGGTCAGCGCCCCGGTCCCTCCCGGCCGGTTATGCGCTCTTCGCGATCAGGGGCCGGTACTTTTCAATCAAGTAGCTCCTCAAGGACCAGGTCTCTCAGTGGGAGAAAATCCCCATGCCAGTACTGGAATCGAACCCGGGTCCCCCGCTTGGTAAACAGCAGCGCTACCACCACGCTAAGGCAACGACCGATTATCATTATAGCTAATGTTATCAATATAAAGGACTGCGAGGAATTTAAGTACTTGGGTTAAAACTGATAAGAAGAAATATACAGAAGCACAGAGCTAACAACAGCCATGTAAAATGGTATTTTATGGGACAGAAATATGACCAAAGAAACAAGATGTGCAGGAAGAGGAAAAGGAGCGAGGTAATGGGTAATCTATATAATACAAATGAATTTATAAATCTTCGTAACCGCAAAACTTCGAAACGACTGGGCCAATTTGGCTAATTCTTTTCTTCAAATACTATTCTTTTAAGTGCGAGGAAGGTTCTTATGAAGAGAAAAACTGAAAAACCACATTTTTCTTTTTCCCATTGAAACCGAGAAAAACGGTTGTGTATATGTACGCCAATCTCCTGAACCACTTGACCGATCACTGCGAAAGTTGGCATGTAGATATATGTATTTTTTCATAGAGAAGATTCGTATGCTAATTTTACTATACAATGTAACATTCACATGTTTTTCTCTACTCACTTTTCTTTTATGTGAGACATTCACATATTCTCTATATACTCGCCCTTCAACATACACTACAATTTTCTATGATTGTAATGGAAATGCAACATGTTAGTTCACACGGTTTTCTCTATTCACTTTTCTTTTGTGAAACACGATCCTATTTATTTCTCTACTCGCGCTTTAACATACAATTCATACAATTTTCTATGATGTAATAGAAATGCAACGTATTATCTACACAGAAGGTGAAGAAAGACAGAAAGGAGTGAATCAAGATTACGAAAGGAAAACAGTTGCGAGTTGTAGATAATATTATGAAGGATGTGCTAACGCCAGTAAAAGAGAACTGTGTTGTTGACAGAAAAGTAACTGGACTGGACTTTTGTCGTTTTGTCACACTGGTGTCAGGAGTGGGATTTATCAGATTGTCATTTTGTCACGCATATTGCTTCAGGCGATGTCATGGAAAGACTAGCAAATTATACAGTAACTTATATCGATGCGGTTTTTAAATATCATACTGTCGATTCGGTTTCCTCTAACGCCCTTGTACCTTCAGCGAAATGAGTAATGAAACTGTTTCAGGAAAGTTTTATCTCGATTAACGTATAGTAGATAGAAAAATAGGCTGCCTAAGAGGAGTTTATTCAAAACGATAGTAGGTAAAGAAAGCTATGTAATATAATTTTTGTTTTTCCTTGCAAAAATGGTATTTCTAAGTATTTATATTTTAGTATCAATAAAATATACACTTACCTCTCAAACTGCCGTCAGGTGCAAACCAGCATGAATAACTGGCAGCATAGTTGGTGTAGTCTGTGTCAAGAATCCACCATCTGGCCTCCCAGTAACCATCTGCAACAAAAATATTTGTTGTAGACTTGTCTGTTTTGTATTACTTGCCCTAGGTAGTTTTGTATTCCATTTAAATCTTGAAGGAAGTAATTTAATCATTGTGTGACTTTAAGGGCAAGGCAAGGCCTCTTATAAAAGGCATAGGTCCTTCGTTAAGTTCGGAGGGCCCCGACTGCGCGCAAGGCAAATTTCTACCTATTTTAAAGTGCCCTCCTGCGCGCGGTGGTCATTCCTGCATTTTCCTTCCCAATTTTTTGGAAACTTAGGACTCTTTAACGCTGGTCTATTTGCCATTCATGTCAACTCTTTCACTGGCTAATCCTTTGCGAATCAACTTTAATGGTCTTTCAGATAATTAGAGATTACTTGCCTATCCAAACTATGATCGGCTTTGTGATTATGACTTACTTCATTACTGAATACAATGTGAGTAGCAATGTCATTAAAATAAATAGGAGATTTACATGTTTTAACAGTGCACCTCCACGATACTCTTCGCTGTGTTTCTCTTTCTTTGCGAAATTTATATGCATCTATAACAACCAAACTTGGTCCCCTTTAACTTTTCATAACTTGCAGAGAAGCGCTGAATCCGTTGCTCTATAGAAACACACATGATGAGTACATCATTTTATAAACAGCACGCGGTCTTATACACTCAGAACATTCAACAGTCATTAACAGTGTTACCAACCCTATAACCTATAGCCACAACTGTTCTTGAAACAAATGACTAACATTATTTACCTACTAGTGGTGCAACACTTCTGTTACACGAGAAAGACTCACAAGCATTTGACGCATTTGTGGTATACCCGCTCGCGCGCTGTTGGCCTGTTTACCCTTACAAGCTCGCGCGCAGTCAGTACCCACCCGTTAAGTTCTCTCTTGGTAAACTACGTATTCCAAACGAGGTAATGTACTCTCGATATCGTGGCGTATCTGATAGCATATACCTTGTGACTCAGCATGTGGCCCTCTGGATCTCATCCCTGTGCTATACCATCTTGCATCATCACGTCCAGAGAGACTTTAGTGCTAGGCAACCGTACCTCTACTTCTGTACATGCCGGCTAGATGGCATTAAAGTGCCGCCACTCTACCTCCTTTCCTTATCTGTGGATAGATGGCGGAGCACTCAGTAATCTACTTTTATTCTTTACTTTCTCTACCACGTACAGTAAGTAGAGGAAGTTTGTATTAACCCAAAATTTCGATGTCAAGATTTCATCGGAAATATGTTTTCAGGCCCCCTCAATCTAAAAAAGCATTTTTAGACAAAGGTCCGCGCTCGCGTGTGCGTTTGTGTGTGTGTGTGTGTGTGTGTGTGTGTGTGTGTGTGTGTGTGTGTGTGTGTGTGTGTGTGTGTGTGCGAGCATGCGTATCTATGAGTCAATCAAACTTGGTGTTTAAGTTTAATATCTGTTAAGGATGTGACACGAAGATTTTGAAGAAAATTCCTCCACCCTTTTCATGAAAATGTTTAAAAAATTTTGATTTTCTCCAAAATGGCGCTAACGATTTTGATTAAAATGCTATGAAATGTGACTTTTGCATAACTGGTAAACCGTAAGAGATAGACCGAATCTTACTATAAAAAAAAAAAAAAAAAAAAAAAAAAAAAAAAAAAAAAAAAAAAAACCACACACACACGTAGATCTTGCCAAAACACACAATTTATGTCCAAATAAACTTTTTGTAGAGTGAACCATTTCGGAGATATTCCTTGTTATTTCTGTGAGTTTTGGAAAACTTAAAACTTCCGTCAAATGGAAGATCTTTATTCATTTTTTATAGGTTAAGTGTGCAAAGAGAACGGAATCTCAAAGCTTTAAAAGATTTGGCTATCGCTCAAAGCCTATTGAATTCCCATATTCCCCTTGTACCTACAAGAAAATAATAAATAATACAATTTCTACAACTGTTTGTCTCAACTAACATGAAGAAGATATAGGAATAAGAGTTTCTAAGAATGGTTAGTACAAGAGTAGAGAAAGTCATGTGAGTGCAACTATCAGATTTTTCCTGTTTTATGCCTAAGGTGAAATTGTATGGTATTAAGTATCCCATCTGGCATTTACTTTGGCAGCTGAGGTTTACCAAGAAACATCTCAGAGAGATTGAGCGGCCCGGAATTTAAACTCGCAATATGAGCTGGGGGAATTTTCCAAAAATCTGCAATCTTCTACATTTGAGGAATGTGAACAGCATGCATTTTCAAACTGTTTATAGCAATCCGGTAAGATTAGAAATATATTTGTTGAAAACAGTAGTTCCCCCCCCCCCCTCCCCCATTCCTGCACACAAAGCACACGTGGAGAGTGCTTTTCACTGATATCAGAACAATTCGTACTACACGCTTACAGTAAATAGAATATTCTATTCCTTTCAAAAATTCAATACCGGAATTAACCGGAAATACATGTTTGAATGTGACGGTCGCATACCGGGGATTCTATTCAGGATGACCACAACCGTTCCGGATATTTTGGTAAAAATAAGCCAACAAAAAAGTTGTCTCTTGTATTTTATAACGCTAGACACTGTTACGAGGCTCACTAGATATGTATTGAGACAGCAAAATATGAGTAGTCACAGAAACATTTCATTTATCCCAGTTTCTCAAAGTATTCTTGCTGGTGCTGTATGCAGCGTTCTTTCCTCCGGAACCACTTCTGGAAGTATCCACGCCACTCAGTTTATGGCACTGAGTGCTTCAGGGTTAGAAAATCGGGGACCTCAAATGGGGAACAGGAAGAAATCACATGGTGCCAGGTCGGGTTATAGGGTGAATGAGTCAATAACTTTGCGAGTTCTATGTCCTTGGGGGTTAGTGTTGGATCTTCGTTTCCACAGCGGTGATGTTTTTGTCAGTCACTACTGTTGCTATCTCCACTCTTCTCTTCATCTTTAAGAGATTGCCACCCCATCTTAAATTCTGCAAACCAGCGGGACACAGTGACACGTGACGGAGAATAGTCCCTAAACATTTAAGTCACATTTGAAGTTGTACAAAATCATTGCACGAAAGTTCTCTCTCTGAATCTCCATTGCACTTGAAAAAACTTCACATTTTCCAGACTTCATACATAAATTGAGAAAAAATGAATGGCACAACAATGGTCTGCTCCTAAAACATGTTCTTGGGAAATGTACGACCATAGTTGGTGTTAATTGCAGTTATTATGTTGGTGAAACAGGCATCATGTTGCAGGTACGCAAACTTTTGAGTTCAAAGGAAAGAATCCTTGACTGTGTTCCAGGCGTGTGCTGGTTTGGAAATATTTTAGTATTTACACAAAGGTTCCATACTTCTGTTGTTTTGACATAATTTTGCATTTATCAGAACATTTTTTGTTGCTGTTGATTAATGACGTTTTGGGCATCTTTTTATCAGTGCCGCGCACAGTAGAGAAGTGAACTAAAATATTCCTTTATGTTTAGTAAGTGTGTACGTGTCTGGAGCTATAATTAATTTATAAATTCGAATATGAAGCAGTTTTTCTATTTACCAGTTATGTCTGCTAAACCTCTTGTAATGAAAATGTAACTTTAATTCCTATGAATTTACGAGTCATTATAGCATACATGGTTGTTACGAGATGGGTCAAGGATATGAAAATATGTCCTAATAACCACTGCCTTGATAATAGTAACTCTCATTGTGAGTTTGGCATTACTTCACTTTAGTTTAATGTCGGCCATGTTAAATTCTTGGGAACTTCCATTAAATTGTTTCCCCTGTATGAGAAGGTAAGAAGTAGAAAAATGAAATTCGCTAATAAAAAATAAAGCAGCATAATGTTCTGTTTGGATTTGTCTCAGTCCTGCTATTTGTGACGTGAATGGACCACATATTTCAAGATCTAGCGTGCTGGAATGGCCGTAGTGCAAATAGGAGACAGGTTAACCAGCATTGTTATGCAGTAAAATAATATCACTTACGTTGTGTTGGCATGGCGAGCACCAGCTTTCCGTCTGTCTGACTGGCACTGCAGCGCCATATGTTACCCTCCAAAACAGTGTACTTCGAGGCATCACTGAAAATGTAGAAACATTATAGTAAAATTACTAAAATCAGAAAAGTTTAGCAGCAGTTCCAAAATGTGAACAGTGAGCGTTTTGTGACTCAAGTACATCTAACCTGCTGTGCTTTAGCATGAGGTCTAATTGAAGATTTTATTCTCTAGTTACCTTCTCTCTCGGATAGCTACAATTCCATTAAAACAATGAGTCCATCCTGACAGCTACTGCCTGCCTATAACACACGTGCGCTGGCTTGCTAGCTTCTCTCTCAGCTGAGCCGAGTGCCCCGCAAACAGGACAGCTACATAGGTACACTTTACAAAACGTACATTCTGTGTCGTTTTCTAATAGATAAATAATAAACTACTTTACACATTTTCCTGGCGGAACAATGTGGCAACTAAGGAAGGCTGACAACTTTACCGCGAGGGAATGTGAAGGGTGCAGTGTAACAGAGGATGCTGTTTAACGGAAGCTTTCAGTGCCATGGAAACTTCTTCAAGTGCCCGGTTGCACCTAGCTGTCAGAATGGACTAGTTTTAATGGAGTCGTAATAGTAGAGCAGAGAGCACACCGTTCAATATTGAGATTTCACTGGAAATATCAAGATCCCCTTTACCCAAAAATCATCTTTGGAAAAATGTCCTTTCATGTGTGTGTGTGTGTGTGTGTGTGTGTGTGTGTGTGTGTGTGTGTGTGTGTGTGTGTGTGTGTGTGTGTGTGTGTGTGTGTGTGTGTGTTAACAGCATAACTCTAAAACAAATTGTTTTCCATTTATGCAAATCTCATTCAGAATGAATATGACTTCAGAGTCTATTCCCAGAAAATTCAATATATGCATTTCATTGGAGATGAAAACATCTTAAAGCATCTGCTATTTCAATCAAAATCGTTAATCATTCTTGTGAAAGTCAAACTTTTTGAAACATTTTCTGTACAAAAGATGGTTCGGTGGGGAATTTTTGTTAAAACCTTCGTGTCGCATCCTAGGAAGATTTTGAACTTACATACCAAGTTTGGTATTCATCTGACTTCTCGTTTTTGAGGTACCTACACATACACACACAGACACACATGCATATTTGGAAAGAGCACTAAGAAACTGGAGTAAAAAATGTCAACAAATGGTAATACAAATCCAAAGTACTTTTGTGTACCCATTAAACTAGGCAGGTGATCAAGTATTACTTGCACAAGACCATGGTGACATGGAATAGAAAATTAAAAGGGGAATATCAAAGTTGGGGACTGACAATAAACACAAAAGGAAACCAAATGCTTAATTACTGGTGAGAGAAAGAGCCATTGAAACTAGACAATGGACAAATAATAGAGCCAAACACAGAATATATGTACCTACGGACAAAAATACATTGGAAAAGCTGTACAGAAGTTGAGCACATAATTTTCGAAAGAAAGAAAGCAATTAATGCTCTAAATTCAATTTGGTGGAATAAACATGTAACAAAAATGTAGCAGAAAATTACAAATATATAAGACAGTAAGTATATGGTCCAGAAGTATGGCAAATCTCTAGCAGGAATCAAAACAAAATTTTAGCTACAGAAATGGATGTTTTAAGAAGATCAGAAGGAAAATTAAGAAAAGAACAAATAAAGGATAGACGGATAAAATAAATTATGAAAGCAGAGGAAGACCCATATATATATAACTAGAATTACTCCACTCGCTTTCGAAAATGTTTCGATATGTACTGTTACATAAAGTGATGCTTTATGTTATATAATTGAAAAGTGCCTTAAAGTCCACAATATTTCAGCACATTACGCATGCAACTTTTGCTAAATGTTGAACATTGAAACCGGATGATTCATGGTACCAGCCGCAGTTAATAAGATAGTTAAGTTTGAATACAGTGAAGTTAAGTAATTTTCATGCTTTTCAGTAAGCATTCCATTGATGGAATTTTTATGCTTGATTTTATTGATGAATTGAATTATTAACACATGTTTTAATATCGTACACAGGGTTTTAAGTTTATCAAGCACATTTAAAACTCGTGAACTTACTTTTCATAAATTGTGATTTTCCTAAGCTTTGTAGTGAATTTATTTGAAAAAATGCAACACAAGGTAGTTTAGTATTTAAAAATATTTATAAATTGACTTGCCTGAAGATCACCATAGATGGATAAATAATACATATTAGTGTAATTATATTAAACTACAGAATAAAAAATTACCGTTGTTTCAAAATGTTGACAAAGCATACCTAGTGTTGAAAAATTCACCCAAAGTTTGAGAAATACATATTTTTCTTAAACCATACGTAGTAGGTGCAATTCTTCTAGGTACTAAAAATCTGATGTGTTACACTCACACGACTTTCTCTACTCTTGTACTAATTATTCTTACAAACTTCTATTCCTTTATCTTTGTGTTAGTAGAGTCAACAATTTGCAGAAATAATCTTATTGTTTGTTTCCTTGTAGGTACAAGGTGAATACAGGTATATAGTGGGCTTTGAGCGATAGTCAAACCTTTTAAACCTTGAGATTCCGTTCTCTTTGCAGGGTCAAGATAAAACAAAACATGAATCACGATCTTCTATTTTACGAAAGTTTGTTTTCCAAAACTCACACATATAACAAGGAATATCTGCGAACTGGCTCACTCAACAAAAAACAATTATTTGGACATAAATTATCTGTTTTAGAAGATCAACATTTTTTGTTTAGTAAGATTTGGTTTATCTCTTTCCAGTTATGCAAAAGTCATCCAGAGTAAACAGGACTACATAGGCTATAGCCAGAAAATTCAAATTATACGTTTCATTTGTCATAAAAATATCTTAAACACATGGCACATTAATCAAAATCGCTAGAGCCATTTTCGAGAAAATACAAATTTTCGGAAAAAGTTCCATGTAAAGGGAAACTCACGGACCTTTTTCTAATTTTTTTTTATTCAGGGGCCTTAAAACATACATATATTTCCGGTTAAATCTCGACATCGAATTTGTGGGTGGAATACAATATTTCCTGTACTTACTATGCGTAGTAGAGAAAGTAAAAAGGCTTGCCCAAGGTGAATGTAGTTCATGAGTAAACCCACATGGATTTTATATAACTCTGAGTTACTTACCCAGCATGTATGTACTTTAACATATGACCAAGAGTGCCATTTTGTCTTCTTTCCAAGACAGTTGTTGGACATCTATCTCCACGCTTGCTGTAGAAATTTGGTGTTTC
This sequence comes from Tenodera sinensis, assembly GCA_030765045.1. Lineage (NCBI taxonomy): Eukaryota > Metazoa > Arthropoda > Insecta > Mantodea > Mantidae > Tenodera > Tenodera sinensis. Next base: position 110,768,640 of record CM060971.1, read on the forward strand.
CGTTGTCCAGTACCACGTGCCCAAAAACTGTAACAGAAGCAGTGTCATTTTTATTGCAAGCTCTCGCGGTTACGAGTGTCCCAAATAAGGGAGAGTGCCTCGCGAAATAGATAAATAAATAGAATGTTTATACATATACACACTATCGATCAAAAGTTTTTGAACACCTGTCACAACTGTCCCAACTGTGGATTTTTGGTTAAAACAAAGATTTTTGTTACTGTCATATTGTCCCAATTCGGATAATAAAAGAAGTTTAAACATGTAAATACTAAGCGCCTCTGTTGTGTTTGACTGGTTGTTCACATAGAGAGATGTCACTGAACAGGTCCCAGATGTTTATGACCTAAAAATGTTAGAACTATGCAAGCAATTATGACCGAAAAATACAAAATATGACGATAAATATGACAACACATTTTGAGTGCATTTTCGAAATCTTAACATCTTAATACTGCTTAAATTAACATATTGAAATTATAATTTAAACATCTAGCGTACTCAATAATAAATAGATCGTTGATTTTACTGTTGCATTTTGAATTTCATTCCTCAATCTAGAGCTAACCCTCAGCTCTGCACAGAATTAAATAGAGCAACCAGTAAGAAGAATTACAGCAGCATATTACCTATATTTTAACGTTTTAAAACAGGAACGGTCTTCTATTTGAAAACAACATTGTAGCGGGGAAAATACCGCCTAATATTACAAATAAGAATTAGATGTGAAAAATCGTCTTTGGGAAGACTACAAGCACATATGTGAAACTGGAATAGAAATATAAAAATCTGATGAGTTGCACTCACATGACTTTCTCTACTCTAGTACTAACCATTCTTATAAACCCTTCTTCCTCTGTCTTCTTCATGTTAGTTGAGATAAACATTTGTACAAACTATCTTATTGCTTATCTCCTTGTAGGTACAAGGGGAATATTAGAATTTAGTATACTTTGAGCGATACTCAAATATTTTAAAGCTTTCAAATTCCGTTCTCCTTACACGGCTAAGATATAAAAAGGTGAATAATGATCTTCAATTTGTGCGAAAGTTTAAGTATTCCAAAACTCACACAAATAAGGAATATCTGTACAAAAGCATTTATCATAATCATCATTATCATCATCATCATCATCTTCTTCTTCTTCTTCTTCTTCTTCTTCATGGTTTAGGCTATGTAGCCCGTTCCGGTGAAGTCCATCAGTGGAGTCCATCTTCTACGAGGTCGGCCAACATCTCATGCTGCTCTTCATTAAATGTTTTGTCTATTTCTTGTTATTTGTTTTAATTTTGTCTTTTATATATATAGTTCTTCTCTTATTAACTCATTCCGTATTCTATCTACTCTTGTGCATGCTTTCACATTCCGCAGAAATAACATTTCCACTGCTTGTATTCTACTACTATCCTTTGATTTTATTACCCAACTTTCGCTTCTATACAGCAAGGAAGGAACAGCCAATGTTTTATGTAATTTAAGTTTAGAGTCTTTTCTTGTATTCCGACCTAAAGTTCTTTTAATGGTTGTACATATAGCCTGGAATTTATATATTTTGTTTTCTATATATTTATCTTCTTTGTATGTAATATCGCACGCTAAATACTTAAAGTGTGTTACTTATTCCACTATTTGATTTTCCAAAACAATTTTAGTTTTTATTGCATATTTACCTATGAATGCCATTGCTTTTGATTTATTTACTGATATTTTTCAGTTGTATCTATTGGCCACCACTTGGAACTTATAAGCCAACATTTGTAGATCTCTTTCAGATTCTGCCATTAGTAAGACATCCTCTGCAAATAACAGGGCATTTACTCTACCCTTATTTTCAATTAATATTCCTTATTAAAATGTTTTTTTTTTCATTCAATTATAATGTCGTCAATGTAAAGATTAAATAAAATAGGCGATAAAGCACAAATGTGTTTATAGACCCGTTGCTAACTAGAAACAGTAAAATGTTTTTCAAAATAAACCACGGAGTGAGACCAAAAACATTCCTTTGGACATAAATTGTGTGCTTTAACGACATCTACATTTTTTTATAGAAAGACTTGGTCTATCTCTTACGGTTTACCAGTTGTGCAAAAGTCATCAAGAGTAAACAGGACTGTAGGTATAGCCAGAAAATTCAAAATATGAATTTCGTTTGCCATAAAAATATCTTAAACATGTGGCATTTTAATAAAAATCGTTAGAGCCAATTTTGCGAAAATCAAAATTATCGAAGAATTTTCCATATAAAAGGTAGTTTAGGGTGGAGGAATTTTCTTCAAAATATTTAAGTCACATCCTTGAAACATATTAAACTTAAATACCAAATTTGGTTTTTAACCGATTTTTCGTTTTTGAGTTATGCTGTTCAAAGACACACATTCATACACACGGACTTTGTTCTATTTTTTTTTTATTCAGGAGGCCGAAAACATACATTTCCGGTGAAATTTCGACATCATATTTTTGGGTGGAATATAATACTTCCTCTACTTGCTATACGTAGTAGAGAAAGTAAAAGTATGACAAAAATACGAAAATGTAAGAGAAAATAGTACTATAAGGTGAAAAATGACGAGAAAACGAATACGATAAAAACCAAAATATGACTTTATATGACCCATGAGAATTGTATAATTTTAATCACAAGTGATAAAATGTTGCTTCGCTGATATTTTCCATGCAAAAAGATTACAAACAGAAAGTATGACATATCATAGACATTCGGGCTGTGCTAATGAATATCCACAACTGCATTGTTGCTCCTTTACCCGAGACGGTTCCATTCGAATAGATCTCATTTTTCAGCTCTCCAAGTTCACATTAGTTTAAGCACATTGTGTGTATCTGGTAGTGTGTTGGTATTCCTAATAAGGTTGATACTATATTCTAAGGGGACGGAAGCAGGAGATAGGAATGTAAGTGTAGGCAACTCTGCATCAGGAAGGTTATTTTAGCAGGACAATAGCAACAAGAGTTGGCGTAGCCCAGTCTACAGTGTACCTGTTTAAGAAACTGGTGCCAATGCAAGTGTTTCTCCATCTGGAAGATCCCGTGTATCATCATACAGGGAAGATCAGTTCATATATGTATGCACAGTGGAGTCACACTGCACCTGAAATCCCTGAGAAACTAAACAGTATGAGAGCAGATCTAACGTCTGTCTCAACAGTGAAACGTGAACTAGGCTTAAAGGGGAGCATAGCGGCCAAGAAACCTTTATTACTCAAACAAAATGATGGAAAAATATTGTAACATAAAAACTGAAGCGTGCAGCAATGGTCCAAGCTGTTATTTATGGGCGAATCTGGTTTGAAGCGTTTGGAAGCTATCGGCGAATGTTTATTCATCGATATCTTGAAGAACCTACGAAGAGTCAGTTTGTGACACCAACGGTGAAGCATGTCCGAGGGTCGACCATAGTGTGGGGATGTTTTTCATATGACAAATTCGGTGGTATAGTGAGAATTAAAGAAAGAAAATCACAGGATATTGATAAAAAATACGATTCCATATGACAAGACACTTATTGGTCGTGGGTTTGTTCTGCAGCAGGATAATGATCCTAAACATATGTAAATTGTGCAGAAGGTATGCTATGGAGAAAAGAAATGTAACCGTGTCACGTGACTTAAATTCCATTGAACTCTTATGCCCCTGATAGGGTGGTCAGAAAACCGAGGTCAACTAATGTTGAATATCCATGGAGTAGTTTACTGATGTGTTGGATTGAAATATCTACAAATATACCAAAAAATGTTATCTCCAGAGTGCCAAGAGTTCGCGCAGTTGTTCCGGGGGCAAAGGTGTTCTTTTCTTTTTTATTTCTTTTTTGGTAGTGTTTAACGCCCACTTCTGCTACATGCAGAATGGCCCACACATTGAAATGAAGTATATACTCATGGTTGGGCCCTCTGAAGATGCTCAGCGCAGACTTGAGCGAAACGTCAGGAGCAATTCCTACACGTCAGCCCAGGCCTACAAGTCCGGAAGATATGTTATTCCAAATGGACACCAGCCGTAAGAGCCTACGCACTTACGAGTACAAAAGTATAGTGTTTTTCATAGGTGATCGAAAACTTTTGAATGGTAGTGTACACACACATAATCGAGATACACATTTGCACAAATTATTGCTAATTCTGTCAGTGCAAAGGAAATGAGGCAAAACAATAAGTTTTAAGGATAGCCAAATCTTTTAAGAGCTGGTCGCTAGGTGATGGATTTGACATTCCCTCCCTTTACATGTCCAAGGAAAATAGAAACGAATACGACTTCCCACTTCAGAAAAGTAAATAGGTATTAGAAAATTCACACAAACAAAATCTCTCGGAAATGGTTCACTTCACAAAAAATCTGATGCGTTGCACTCACATAATTTCTCTACTCTTACAAAGTCTTATTCCTATATCTTCTTCGTGTTAGGGGCCCTAATGACCTAGCTATCGACGGACCCTTAAACACTTCTCACTCACTTACTCACTCACTCACTCACTCACTCACTCACTCACTCACTCACTCCCTCACTCACTCACTCACTCACTCTTCGTGTTAGTTGAGATAAACATTTGCAGAAATTATCTAATTGCTCGTTTTCTTGGACGTGCAACGGGAATATGGGAATACAGTAGGCTTTTAGCGAGAGTCAAATCTGTTAAAGCTTTCAAATTCCGTTCTCTTTGCATGATTAACATATAAAAATGAATAGCGATGTTCCGCATTTGACGGAAGGACAAATTCTCCAAAACTTACACAAATAAGGAATATCTCCGAAATGGTTCATACTACAAAAAAATGTATTCGGACATAAATTGTGTGTTTTAGCGAGATCCACATTTTTTGTACAGTAAGATTTGGTCTATCTCTTACGGTTTACCAGTTATGCAAAAGTAATCCAGAGTAAATAGTACTTCATGGGCTATAGCCAGAAAATTCAAGATATACGTCTCATTTGTCATAAAAGATCTCAAACATGATATTTTAATCAAAATCGTTAGAGCCATTTTCAAGAAAATAAAAAATTTTGAAACATTTTCCATCTAAAGGATAGTTTAGGGAGCACCAATTTTCTTCAAAAACTTTGTGTCGCATCCTTGAAAGACATTAAACTTAAATACCAACTTTGGTATTTTTGTAGAATGAACCATTTCGGAGATATTCCTTGTTATTTGTGTCAGTTTCGGAAAGCTTATAACTTTCGTGAAATGGAACATCGTTGCTCATTTTTTTATATGTTAACCGTGCAAAGAGAAGGAGATCTCAAAGCTTTAAAAGATTTGACTATCGCACAAAACCTACTGTATTCTAATATTCCCCTTGCACCTACAAGGAAATAAGCAATAAGATAATTTGTACAAATGTTTATCTCAACTAACACGAAAAAGATATAGGTTTGTAAGAATGGTTAGTACAAGAGTAGAGAAAGTCATGTGAGTGCAACACATCAGATTTTAAACAATACTCTCCTAAATCTTTAAACCATTCCTTTGTTTCACTTGAGCTCATAAGTAACATTTATAATGCTGACTTATTTAAAGCTGTTTTGTGATCCTCCTGAGTTTAATGATGTTTATTTTGCCTGGGAAAATGACCGATATGTTAAAAAAGTATTAATGAAGCACAAATATCGATTAGTTTCTTGAATAATAATAAAGTTGTAATTGAAGGTGTTTTACATACAAAATTAAATGTGTAATATTCAGCTGAATAGTTCAAAACATTCATAATTATAACACCAAGCATGTAAAAAATTGAGGTTAAACTTCTGTAAAAATACTACAATTAAAACACTTGGACTAGATACGAAACTTTATATCATGTATTATAACATAGATCTTATGAAATATAGAAAATTCAATTTAAGTGAAAAATATTTAGATTGTGTTGTTAGGCCATTAAAGAATATTTGGAATGATAACGGAAATTCCTGGCTGATGTTCTTAGAATAGGTAAGTGCTAGAATAGTTACTAAAACACTATTTCTTTTACAACAGGTTTCGTTGTTAATAGAGAAATTTGATTTTTATATGAATGTTTGATTTAGTACCTAGAGTAGGATGGATGTTTACCTGATCCATGTTGAAGCCCTCCATGGGGATCTTGTGGTGGCAGTAGTGGACAGCTTCTGTCAGCGCGAGGCCGAACATGCACAGGACGAGTACAAGCATGGGGCCCCTCATCTTGGCGAGTTACTTCCAATTTTCCTGCCTCTTTCTTATATATGCCATCTTATCAGCCACTCATTCTCTCGTTCTCTGGAAGAACCAATGGTTTTGATGACCTCTGGCTCTGTGCAAATTGTGGTGTTGCCCCCCCCCCCCCCCCCCCAGCAGAGGAGACGTCGTGGTTCCTAGCATCTCTTCAAGGTCAACCTCCTAAAAAACACAACCGCACGCGCAGTTTTGTCACTCTCTATCCCTTTCATACTATGTTGTTGTTGTTATTATATAATACTACTATTAACTATAACTACAACAACGACTACTACACTACTATTATTGTTTAAATTGGCCTTTTACTGTGTTACATATCTTCCGATAGCTCTTCTCTGTTGGTACACTGGTTACCTTGTACATTAATTGTTTATGTGATGTTATCCTTCCAAGTTATTGTAACCACCCTCTCTTACGACTGCTTGATGGAACCCATTCCATTGCATTTTTGGTATTCGTAGAGTCCTCAGGCATTCTTCTTACATGACCACACCTTTGCAATTCTTCGAACGGAATTTCATCCAAAATTGTTGTTTTTACTCCCATAATATTTCTAATTGTGTTCTTATTTTGGGTCTCCCAGAAATATTTGCTGATCTCCCCAGAAATCCAAATCTGTTGCCAGTAATTTCACTGTAGTTGTACGCTTGGCTGGACATATTCATCACCATAAGTTATTATACTTTTGACAATACTATAGTAAACATTTCGTTTACTTTACTAATACTTTTATCCCATAGTATGCCATTTAGACGGCACCGCATGTGATATTCGTGGTGGACGAAGCGGCATCTGCGCGGGCTTTCTACGGGTTCTCCGGTTTCCCCGGCCACTCATTCCACTAATTGCCCCATCAACACATTACCAATCATTCATTTCGCCTGTATTTCATATCATCCTCTTTCTCAGTATCATACCTGTTGCTTGGCTAATCACCCGCTCTGCCCGGTCTATAGGTTCCTGTGCTCCCCAACAGGCGTCTGACCCTGGGCACTGGCTTGTAAGTCCTACATAAGGGGAGGCTAATCAGGTTTAAAAAAATAAATAAAAAAAAAAAAAAAAAAAAAAAAAAAAAAAAAAAAAAAAGAAAAAGAAAAAAGAAAAGAGAAAGAAAGAAGTATACCATTTAGCGTTGAAATTGCACGTTTATTATTTTTGTGTGTTATCTTTTCTTGAGAAGTCCAGTGTTGTTTACTTTAAACCCTAAATATTCCAACCCATCACAGCACATTGTTGTCTTTTTTATTCAATTTTGAAATCCTCTTTAATATATACAGTTACTAAGTCTTTTGATTAATTGGTACTTATTTAGCTCCTAGTTATTGTATTTTTCTAATAATTTTCTGCCATATTCTTTTAATTTAATAATAGTTTGGTCGTCCGCAATGTCAAAGGTATAAATCATGCGATTGTTTGCAATTGCAATTTCCATTTGAGAACATTTGTTTCTCCAAATGTTTAATGTTTCAAGTACATACAATTTTAAATAATGTTTGGATAAACAAAACCTGATGTTTCTTATTCTATTTTAATCTTGCATATAGAATTTAGATATATATATATATATATATTTTTTAATTGTATAACTATATACAACACTTCCTGCCCACCGGTGGTAGAGCAAGAATTGCATTTTCATCCAAACAACTTCGCTGAATTTAGAAAAATCACTTAAGCAGCCTCTTTTTGAACAAATGAAAGTATCTAATATGTTAATTTTCAGGAATTTCTCTTCCCTATATCGTTTATTTGTGGTTATAAAAACTATCTGATAATTTAGGAACCTTTGTTAGTTTCTCTACTACGTGTAATAAGTAGACACGCAAAAAATTAGATGTTGAGATTTTACATCTGAATCTGCCCGCCCCTTCAAGAACGTAATCTCGATTAAACACCAAACTTTGTGTGAAAGTTCAGCATCTTCCAAAGACACGACACGAAGATTTTCAAGATAATCCCTCCTAGACTACCCTTTACCTGTAACATTACTAAAAATTTTGATTTTCTCAAAATTGCTCTAATGCTTTTATTAAAATATCACATGTTTAAGACATTTTCATGTCAAATGAATTCTATATCTGGATTGTCTGAGAATGTCCTCAGAAGTCCTTTCATTCTGGAAGACTAGCATAGCTGCTAAACTATAAGGAATAAACAAAATCTAATTCTACAAAAAGTACACATTTCATTAAAACACACAATTTGCGTCAAATACATTTTTGTGGAGTGAAACATTTCGGAAGTATTTCTTGATTTTTTGGAATGTTTACAATAATTATACTTTTTTGAAATAGGAATACGTTACTCGCTTTATCTCTTGACCATGCAGGGAGAACGAAATTTCAAGCGATCACATAGCGACTAGTTCTTAATAGTATATTGCAATATTAGTGTAGTAACTGTCTTATACCAGCACGGAGAAAAGTTCGAAACAAAATATACCAAATATCTTGTATTATTATATGTAGCTAAACATTTTACATTATCTTTTAGTTTTATAGTAATCTTATTTATTTTTACTTCTTTATGGAAAAAGTGATAGAGGACATCATTTTACTTCATTGTACAAATGGTCAAAATAAAAGGGTGCAGATATTAATGAAACGAATTTATTGGGATATTTCGTTGTGAGAAGTTTATTCGTTCAAAACAATATAGTGGATAGAGTAAGGTGCCCAAAAATTCCGTGTTGAGGTTTCACCTATATGTTTTAGCTTTCTGTATCAAACAAGAAGACTTTTTAGGAAAAGGTCCGTGTGGTCATATGTGCGCGCGAGTGATATTTTCAACAAGGGAAGATGTATGCAACTTTTTTGAAAGAGTGAGTCAGTGAGTGAGCGAATGAGTGGAGTTTAAGGGCTCGTTGACATAAGGTCACTTGCGCCTCTGTTGAAAATTTAAACAATAACAGCAAACGAGAGAGCGTAGGCTTTTACGGTCGGAGACAATATAACTAGGGATTATTTCCGGGCTGTTATGCCGTGACGTTTCGTCCACAGCTGCGGCGGATATCTTCAGTGGCATGGTCGTAATGTCCTCAGAGAAGTTAGCGCAGCGGCCACGGCTTAAGAGCCCGGAATTAACTCCTAGTTATAATAATTAACAGCAAATATCTTGGAAGCAGGTAATGTCGTTATGTTTTAAAGAAATCCGTACTTTTATTTTGACTTTCATTAAATGCGATATGTTTAGGATAGTCAATTGATAAATAAGTGTACATGTTGAATTTTCCACCAATAGCCTTTGATCCACTTCTTTCTGAATGAGTTCTGTGCAATTTCTGTAACTCGTAAAACTTACACACAAGCAAAAAATTATCACAGGAAAATGCAGATTTGGTTAAACAAAATATAGTTGTCACATTCACCATTTCCGAGATATTCGTGCTATTGGTATGAATTTTCCAATGCTTTACAGTTTTGAAGACGCTATACTTTGGTTTTTCTTCGTCAAGGAAACAGTATACCTATAGTACACCGATTTTAAAGTTTTGACTGTCGCTTCAGCCTCATTTCTCCCTTTTGTATCTACAGAGAAATGTACGAGGAGACTAATGTAAATGTTTATCTCTACCAGCATGATGACCTGTAAGAACAAGCTTTAATGGCAGTGGTTGCTAGACGAAGCTCATTTCAATGTACTACATCAGGTACCTTACTTCTCCTTCGATGTCCCTGATAAATACGAATTTGGACGTTGTTTTCTTGTATGTAACAGCTAACTCTTATTTGCTCAATTTAAAATTATTACTTTCTCTACTGGTAAGTAGGAGGTATGGTATTGTATTCCACCCAAAGATTCGATGTTGAGATTTCACCGGAAATATATGTTTAGAGACCCCCTGAATTAAAAAAAAAAGCAGTGTGTCTGTCAGCCTGTGTGTCAGTCTGTGGACAGCAAACTAAAAATGAAAACTCGGTTAAAAACCAAAGTTGTTATTTTCCCACCCTAAACTACCTTTTACATGGAAAATTTTTCGAAAATTTTTATTTTCTTGAAAATGGCTCTAACGATTTTGATTAAAATGTCATCTGTTTAAGATAGGTGTATGACAAATGAAATGTATATTTTGAATTTTCTGGCTGAAGCCTATATAGTCCTGTTTACTCTGGATGATTTCTGAATAACTCGTAAACTGTAAGAAATAGACAAGTTCTTAATAAAGTTCCTAAATAAATTTGTTGGTAGAATGGACCATTTCAGAGATATTCCTTGTTATTTGTGTCAGTTTCAGAAAACTAAACTTTCGTGAAATGGAACATCGTTGTTCTTTTTTTATACGTGAAGCGTGTAAAGAGAACGGGATCTTAAAGCTTTAAAATATTTGACTATCGCTCAAAGCCTACTGTATTCTAATATTCCCCTTGTACCTACAAGGAAATAACCAATAAGATAATTTGTACAAATGTTTATCTCAACTACATGAAGAAGATATAGGAATAAGAGTTTGTAAGAATGGTTAGTACAAGAGTAGAGAAAGTCATGTGAGTGCAACACATCAGATTTTTTGGGGGATAAAAGTGCATCGGGAATAACATTGCATGAATGAAAACCAACTTTTAATGAACGCTGTGTGTAAGGAATGTATACCAATTTGTAACGATAGAGAAAGTTGTGTGGCTGTATCATACCAGATATTTTACTTTTTGTGCTACGTTAAATAGTAAATAGAAGTGTTGCATTAACCCAAAAATTCGATACCATGATTTCACCAGAAATATACGTTTTGGGGCTGAATTAAAAAAATTCAGGGAGCCCCCAAACGTGCGCGAGTGCCTGTGTGTGTGTACATAGTATAACTTTTAAACAAAAGTCGGTCAATACCAAACTTGGTAAATAAGTTCAGTATCTTTCAAGTATGCAACACGAAGATTTTCAAGAAACCCCACCACATATTACCCTTTACATGGAATATGCTTCATTATTTTATATTTTCTCAAAAATTGCTCTACCATATATTCAAGATATTTGTATAATAAATGGAATATATGTGTTGAATTTCAGGAAATAGCCTGTGAAGTCTACTTTATTCTGAATGAATGTTATACAACTTGTAAACTGGACAACATCATTTTCTACAAGAAATGTAATCTTGTTAAAATACACAATTTGTGTCAAATTTGTTATAACATCAACCATTCCCAAGATATTCTTTATTAGTGGTTTCAATTGTCAAATACCTTTTACAACTACTAAGTCACTGTTCGCTTATTCTTGTGGTCTTGCAAAGAGAACGGAATTTCAAAGCCGTCACATAGTGACTCGTTTTTAAACATTTGACTATCACTTAAGTCTAGTGCATCTCCGTCTAACATTATAAGGAGAGGATATGTTTGTGTATACAGGGTGGAAGGGAACTTATTACATTCCTTCTAATATGTGCTTCATAGAATCATTACAAACAAAAAAGTCTAAAGCCATTTTGTTCTTTGATCAGCCGCTTTCGAAAAAATAATTGGTTTTTGTTCCAAATTGGATGCGTAATTCCAGAAGAAGATAACAGTTTGTTGCTTGTAGAGTAACTTACTTCTGACATAGCTTCGGCGACAACGCTGCGTTGCGGTTGGTCAGGGAATTGAACCGGTTTCTGGATGTAAACACCACCCACCACCCACCACTTGGGGGTGGTGTAATGCTTTGGGAGCTAACGATTTTGATTGACCTACACAGTAAACATGGAAGGATCCTGCATGTTATTTGTTTACGTTCACGAGACACCACGCTGCGGTGTTTATGCACTGGCCTAGTGAAAGTGACACAATCTGCAGTGTTGCCAGCTTGTTTTTGACAAAACTAAAATATCTCCGTAGGAAATGGACAGGGGCAAAAACTTAAGATACAAAATGTGTTCCAAATAGAGATCTATCACTGGCTTAAATTAATGTAATGACTTCCCTTCCACTCTAGCGTAATTGACTGTCAGAAATCCTCAACCGATTTTGATAATTGTTCACTATTGGAAAACCCAATTCCTTCTGACGAGTATCGGCCTACTAAACACCTAATTTATTGCATAAATGGTTAAAATATTAAAATAATCTACAAAGCCTTTATGCTTAAACACACACACACACACACACTCGCACATAACAGGTAACATTTTATAACAAGGAATATTAATATAATACTAAATTACAGTTAGAAGGAAAAGGCAAGGATTCACTATAAACGCATTCTATAAATATAGACCACGACCAACAAGCCCTAACAGTCAGGACGCCGGCAGTGAAAACCAAGTTTATACTTTGGAAGTTAATTAAATTCGCCATTGGGGTTTGTAAAGCTAATATCGGGTAAAACCAGCTGATTTATAATAAAACCTTGTGAAAATGTTTTTCTCTGATTAACACAAAACAAATAAAAAAATAAACCTTTGTAGGAATAGCTGATAGAATTTGGGGTAAAGAAACATTTTTTTTTGTTTCATCTCGGAATGCTACAGAGGAAATAGAAGAGTGGTATACATCCTGTTTGAAGGTTTCCAGCTTTAACAAACATTTACAATTGCGATTTATAAATGCTATAATTACGGAGAGGGATATTTTGGAGTATGTCATGAAGACAAGAAATTTAGGGCTATAATTAACTTATTTGGTGAGGTAATAAGTTGTGAAAGATGCTTTATAACGTAGAAGCACTCAATTTATTTTTCAAAGAGAATACACGAAAGTAGTACATTTTGACATATGCACATAGTGAGAGCTTGTGTGTAGTATTTAACAACATATTCTGGATAACTACACACTTGTGTACATCAAATAACGTTAAACAACATGTTAACTTACAATGTATGTTAATTATGGACGAGCTTCTATTTATTTCAAATAATGTTATCATTTCAGATCACGTAGTACCTGTCATTTGATAATGAAAGGCAAATCCTCTGTACTGTTCAAACCCAACCTTCTGTAAGTATCTATTTCTTTTTCTCTTATCAGTACTCCTTTATATGAGCCGCTGAACGTTGATGTTGACTAAGAGTAAAGAATGAAGGCTCTCCATAACAGTATGATTTAATGTAGTGTCTAAGGATCTGGGCAGTTTTCTTGATGCAGATCTTCCAGACCGTTCGCATCTATTTCGTGCATATTGAATATTTCTCTTAGTTTGTTCCTGTTTTCCTCGGAGCAGGGCTTTTGTCTGCACCAACCCATGGCCCAGGCTGTGAACATTTCAACAATTCATTTTAGCAGGCAGCATTGCAATTATTACTAGTGCTGTTCAATATTCGTTACCTATTTATCATAGGTCAATAAATCAATACAACAAAATAATATGTTTTAGCTGAAAAATTTTAACACAAAGAAATAAAACAGGACACTTTAAAATAAATGGTAGTATTAGTTTGAAAATACTCCAAACAATTGCAGCAAGCGAACCGTAAATCTATTTAACCTAACTGAATATACAGTTCTCCTCAATCTATTGAAGAAATCCCTATAAGTGGGGGATTTTTACTGTAGGTTTTCATCGTTTTAAATTTTGTTTCACACGCACGTTAAATCTCACAACCACACTTTAAAACTCTATGGAGTTTGGGGAGTAATCTTAAAGAAAATCTCCCGTCCCCTAACCGGGAACTGAACCCGGAAACTCCATGTGAGAAGTCAGTTTGCTGACACTCAACCAATGAAGCAATCAGTCATTATTGTTATAGCATTTCTTTCAGTTTCCTCTATTGCCTTTGTGCCTTCAACGAAATGGGTAATGAAAGTGCTTCAACAAAGGTTTACTTTAATTAACATAAAGTAGATACAAAAATTAGCTTTCCTAAAAATAGTTTGTAGAAAACGATAGTAGGTTGAGAAGGTTACGTGAATGTAACGCATCGGTGTCTGTTTTTCCTTAGAGTTACAGTACTTCTAAGGATTTACATCCAAGTATCCTTTAAACATACACTCACCCCTCAAACTGCCGTCAGGTGCAAACCAGCATGCATAACTGGCAGCGTAGTTGGTGTAGTCTGTGCCAAGAATCCACCATCTGGCTTCCCAGTAACCATCTGCAACAAAAATACGTACTGTCTGTAAAACCACTGTACCTACACAAGTTACACACACACATACACACACACACATACACAAACACACACACACACACACACACACACACACACACACACACACACACACACACACACACACACTCTCTCTCCATCTCTTAGGAGATACATCGCTATATCATCCTGCTTGTCGCGTGCTCACAGAGGCTTTAGTGCTAGGCAACTGTACCTCTGTTTCTTTACGTGGTAGGAATATGGCATTAAGATGCCCTCAGTATACCTGGTTTCATTATTTGTAGATAGATGGTAGAGCATTCGCGGTTACCATGTATTTTCATTTTTACTATAGTTTTATTACCTAAAATACAACTTTGGGATGTGGTATTAAGTGTCCCATGCGGTATTTACTTCTGCAATTGAGGCTTACCACGAAAAAATCTCGGTCAGATTGGTCTTCCGGGGTTTGAACCAGAGATCTCCCACGGGATAACGTACTGTTGGCTTGCTGGTGGAATCTATTAAAAATCTGGAGTATTCTGCGCTTTTAGGAATGTAAACAGTCTTTACTTTCAACCTGATTATGGAAACCCGTGAAGGATAAGCAAAATATTTGTTGAAGTCAATTTTTTTCCTATTTCTGCACATAAATTTAATGTTGAGAGGATTGTTACACTGATATCAGAGTAACAGACACGAAAGAAACAGGTCATTGACTGACGTATGGAGCATTGATGCAGAGGTTGGCAGAGGTTACCTGCACTGTGATATTTATGTGAAAATGTGCATTGAACATTCCTAAGGGTATGTCACTTTTGTATGAAACACCTCTTGGGTTATTAATAGTGTTATTTCGTGTTGAACTTAATAATGTAATACTAATAACACTAGCAACAATGAAAATGTTTTGGGCTCAAAAATAGCTGATACCTACTTATGCATTTTCACCTGCTGAATTCGTAAATAACCGTAAAAATGACTGATTAGCCCTTGTTTTGGTGGAGTAGCAAAGCATTTTTTAGAATCTACTTTGTTTGGGGAAAATTTTACTTTTAAAATAGGCACCCCTCTCAACTGACAAAAAAATGATCTTCAGCTGTTTGTTAATTATAAAAATTCATATTGTTGCTGTGAGCGTATTGTTTGTGTTGTAATTAGGACATAATTTCTGGTGTTCTGAATATTTTAAGGTGTAAACTTTATTAAAATGCCACACAAATGTGTAAATTTAATGAATAACTTATTACTCTTGATGAAGAAACATTTTCATAACAGAAAAGAGTCTGACAGTTCTTGTGAAAACTGTCTATTGGCATTAGTTTGGTATGAGGGTAGGGGACCAGGATAAGTCATGGGCTCAACATGTATGTTGCAAGTCTTGTTCTGTTATGCTACGAGAATGACCCCCCCCCCCAAAAAAAAAAAAAAAAATTAAAAAAAAAAAAATAAATAAAAAAAAAAATAAAAAAATAAATAAATAAAAAATAAAAAGGATCTACGGCTTTTGTTATACCTATGGTTCGGCGAGAGCCTACAAACCATATAGATGACTACTATTTCTGCTTGACTCCACCTATAAAGATAGAATTGTCAATGAAAAAGAGAACAATTGAATAGCCGAACCTTCCATCTGCTATTCGACCTACTTCACATTCAGATAGCGTTATCACTTCCTACTCCAACATCAGATGCAAGTGGAGGATGAAGAAGTGTGTAAGAAGAACCCAAGGAAATTTACGCAGCCCATGACCCTGATTTTGAGGAAACAGACAACAAAACCACGCCGACTGAGTCAATCAGAATTGGGTGATCTCATTCGAGACCTTGGTACGTCGAAGGAGAAATCAGAACTTTGAGGGTCAAGATAACAGAGGAATCTGCTTTCTTATTTTGAGAAGAAGAGCAATCTTGTTTGCTATGATATTAATGTTTTGATGAAATCTTTGAATTTGAACCATGGTCCTATGGAATGGAGGCTGTTGATAGATTCCTCCAAGCTAAGTTTTAAAACTGTATTATTTCACAACTGCAACCGTCTTCCTTCTATTCCTGTGGTCATGCAATTTACATGAAGGAGACTTATACAAACATGAAAGTCCTCCTCAACTGAATCAAATATGCTGAACACAAACGAAACGTGGGACAAAAAATGACCATAATTTTAATCATTAACATTTATTAGCATTAAAAAGATGTGATAACACTGGAATTAATTTGAAATAAGAGTTTAGAGGAAGTATTCAGTACTTGTAAACAGGCTTCACATCTTTAGTGGCTTTGACCCTTCCCCTTAAAAAAAAGAGAGAGGAAAAAAAAAAACAAAAAAAAAAAAAAAAAAAAAAAACGCACGCGATGTGCACCGATATCGGAAGAAAGTAAATACAGCTGTTGTGATGTCAGTTCTAATAGAATCAAGAAAGTAACAAATTGTTGATGTTTAAAATTTAATTTATACCTTCTATTGAAATATGCCAAAGGAAAAATGTGTCATTTGTGCAATTTTCTATCAATATAGCTATAACTTAAGAACTTTTTATGAACAACATTTCAGCAAGCTGATGATAAATTTTTAATAAAAGTATTCTTTTCTAGAAAACTATAAACTTTTCGACTTTTCGGTATTGGACTTTCTTGTTATTCTTAATAAGACAAATTCGCTCTTGAAGTATGCAGGATTGTTTAATTTGCATCCACCTGTTAGTGGTTTGCATTTTAAAATGTTTATACTTTTCTCAAATGGGAAGTCACCTCTCTCTCTCTCTCTCTCTCTCTCTCTCTCTCTCTCTCTCTCAGCCATGAAAAAGAATGGAATGCCAAAATCATTACATAGTGACTCGCCGTTAAAAGGTTTGACCAAAGCCTACTGTATTCCCATATCTCCCATTGTACCTACAAGAAATGTGTAACAAAATAGTTAATGTCTGCAAACTTTATATCGATTAATATGAAGTAGACAATAGAATAAACGTTTGTAAGAACTGCTTGTGAGTAGGGAAAGCCATGCAACTGAACGGGATGGCTCAGGCAGTAGCGCCTGCGGTCCGCATTCTGGAAGTCGGGGGTTTCGATCCCCGTGGTCGACCTTCCTGACCCATGGATCTTTTTTCGTAGGTTTCTCCGAGTCACCAGGCGAATGCTGATAAGGATTTCCATATTCTCTAAAAAGCAGTTACATTTATTGCTAAGTCTCTTCAATATTTATTGAAAAATATTGGAGAGTAAGAGGATTAATGACTTCATTGTCAGAAATCCAGCATTAGCTAACAATATTCTCCGAATGTCCTGTCCCTCCATTTCGTTACATTATTCATTTCGTTTCACCCTTCATCCCGTTAGGTTTCTTTTAGGGTTGGAAGCTTTGGCGAGCGTCGCAGCAGCACGACAGGAGGAAAAAATACACTCTGGAAATCTCGTCCCCCGGATTGGAAGACGAATCACTGGTTTCCGGGCCCCCATGGGATGGTACAAGCCCGAGGAGGGAGTGGAGCTCAGCCAACCTCCGCCGGGGTGCTTCTAACTGGGAAAATGTAGGGACCCTGCCCTCTGCTCTGTCGTTGCAACGTCCAGGCCACTCGGGGGGTGCCCCATCAGGGGCATAGACACAAAAATCGACTTTCGGTCGAGGTGCTAAGTCCCTCACCACAAGATGTCATTGAGTAAAGAATGGTCCGAATGGGTGGTACTCAGCATTTTGCTTTCCCAATATTCAATTTTGTTAGGTTGAAATTGTTACCGAATTACGTTACATGGCCATTTTGCTAACATTTTGTATTCGGGCTGACGGATGTATCAATGAGTTGCTCCAAACTTGGTGGTCTTGAAGCATTTCATTTGGCCGTACGCAGCCCGGCAGTAAAGTTTTCAATGGTGGCTCTATCCTCCTCACTATAGTATGACAACTTAGGCTGCGCCATCTTGAGCATTTCTATGGTGAAGATGCTCCAATTTGTCTCTGCGCGTCCAAGAGGGCCATAAGCACCGGCTGTGATGGCACCGCAAATATCAAAATGGACAGGAAGATTGTCGGAATGTAGATTGTTATACAAAATGAAATTATTTGAAAGTTACGCGTTTTTATTAACAGCGAAATCCAAAATCTGAGGATCAGAGTGTCCTGATCGATGCCAAAACGTGGGTTCCGGAGGAAGGTGTGCCTGAATGTCATCATTATCCAGTGTAAGTTCAACCAAGTTTCCGGTCGCCTTTGCCTGGCGACAATGCCATTATGTGTGCAATTATAACGTGGTCCTCTAAAGCAAGTATTTGTTCGCGGTCTTGTATGAAGTGGCGGGAGTTGTGCTTCTTCCCCCCACACCAGCTGCCCCCGGTGACGATCATCCTCAGAAGCTACTTTGTCTCCCCATGCACATGCGTTAGGATATTATTGGAATACCCAAAAAATACAACTGGCATTTCCCCCCTCCCCCCATTATGGCGCGGTCTTGTTATATTTGGTGATATTCCATCTGTTAGGTTGTATTACTACCACCAGCTGTTTGTAAAATATAACCATGGAAATGCTACAGCCATAGTTGGTGTTATTGCATCCTTATGTTGCCACAGAGGCCCTTGTTTGTGAACCCGTTGCAGAGGAGCCAACTGATAGATTTTAAAACACGTCACGTAGATGTATTAATCTATCTGTGGACGCCATTGTATTGCTCGTATTTGCGTGAGTTTGTCTTGAATTGTGTAGAGCATTATATGAGTTATAGGTACTGTTGTTATATTTGTGTTTGCAACACAGTAGTGCATTAAATATATATTACGATATTTAGCGTTCGGAAGTGATTTTATCCAAAAGTGTTATTGCAGAACAAGATTTGCGGAAGGTGCGTAGGTTCATCATGTGTTGTGTGGTAACGATGTTCAAGCATTATTATCCTTTGGAAGCATCTTACTTTAACACTGTGATATTTGACGTTAGAAATAATGTTTTAATTATGTACGTTGGCAGTACTGCGTTTTGGAGTAATGTCTGCAGTTTACTGTAATGTCGGCCATATTGAATTCTTGGGAACTGCCGATGAGCTGTTTCCCCTGTAGACTAAACCTGCAAGACAAAGGACGGAGTGCTTGTTTACATGCAGTTGGTGGTCGGGTTCTGTGTTAACATCCATATTAATAACAGTTGATAGAGCAAGAGCCCGTGACTGCCAGCTGAAAGTTTCTCAGCGCATGCCCCAACACAGGGAGGAACGATGGGGCTACTATGAAGTTTGGGGCAATATAGCTTTCGCAGGTAACAAACAGAAAAGGTGTATAAAATAGCAACCCACAATCGTCTAACTATAAAGACTAATTTTCTCATATTTTCCTCGGGATAGTACTAGAAATCACGTCATCCATTGCTAGACAACCCCTCGGCGGTCACCCTGTTTCCTTAATAGCCGGACGTTTCGACAGTTCTGACACCTGCCCAGACAAACTCAAATGGTACCTGTAGTTTCGAGCACATCCACGCATATGCGAGGCAGATATTTTATTGTGCAGAATTATTTATGGCTAAAAATATATGTTTAAAAGATTATTCAGTATAATTTTCATGTTAATAAATAAATTTAAAAAACCTAATAGGTTAATAAATAAAATTTTGGAACACATGAGCTTTGTTTTAAAAATGTTGTTTAATTCAACTTTCGACACTTGATAAACATTTTATTGTTTATTTTGGTACAGTAATAAACAACTCAATGCAAAGCTGTTTAATTATATTCATAGCAATAGTTCATATAATGAAAAAAAAAAATATTTTATAAGAATATTACTAGCTTTAAAGATATCTTTAATGATTTTATTAATTTTCATCGATAACAACACATACTGAGTACATTAAGAATGCGCAGTAAAAATCGCAAAAGACCTAACTGACTATGTCACTCGCAACCGCGTGGATGTGTTTCTCCTCGCGCTCGCACCTACAGCTACCCTTTGGGTTTGTCTGGCCAGGGGTTCAAACTTCGAAACCATTCAGTTATTAAGGAAGTATCTTCTAATAGTCACTCAAGGAACATATATAAAATTCAGATTTTATATTACAACGCAAGAACAGTTATAATTTATTAAAGCTTAAGGGTGTCCATCGAGGAGTGTCTGGCAATGGATGACGTGATTTCTAATATTAAGCTGAAGAAAACACAAGTAAATTAGAGGATTTTAGGTTGCTGTTTTATACACCTTTGCTACATGTTACCTGCCAAAGTCACGATGATCCAAAATTCAAAGTAGCCCCGTCGTTCTTGCCTGTGTTGGGGCATGTGCTGAGGAACTTTCAGCTTTTATAAGATAAGGAAGGTGTGGCAGTCATGGGCTTGGACTATAATACTATAGTTGGCCCGCAGTGCATGCCAAAACGTGCGTTGAGACCTGGGAGACAGCCACAGCACACACCCAGGGAGATAAGGGTTTCAGAAGTCCCGCCTCCTCTTCTCCCATTGGCTATTGGGTGACCAATCGCAACGCGCTCTCACAATAAGGCCTTCCAGACCGCACGTAATGGTTTACTTCCCTCTCTGTTAAGTTTGCTGTTTTCTTTAAGGATTTCAATCTTTCCCATGTTATTCTATGTGTATAACGTCCGCAATCTGACAAAAGCTTTGTCGTTCAAAATCTATATGGACTCCTTTCCTATCACGTGTATTGAAAGCACTGATTTCTCAGTCTGAGAATGTTTTATGCATCTTCCAGTTTGTACAACATAAGAGTACACGCAAACACAGTTAATTTTATATATTCTAGAGTTTAAGGAGTTCTTAGCTTACTTAGGCAACTGAAATTTGGTGTGGTAGGTAATTACTAATGCTTGTTTACATTGTAATGTTTTCAGAATTTTTTGATGTCTTTCACTCGTATTATGTTTTTGTCATCTAAAAAATAATGAGGTGCATTTTCTCAAAAAGTACTTGAGCTGTTTCATTGAAAATCTTTATGAGTTATCTTGAATATAGGTTGAATAACCCTGTGGAACAGAATTTTTATGTATACTATGTTTGAAATAAAAATAATATATTGTTACTCTGGCATAATTCTTGAAAATCCAGTCGAGTAAAATCTTGCCGACATTGAACTAAAATGTTTATTGAAATTCTGTTCCACAGGACTATGAGGAGAACTTTTACTGTCAAACTACCAAATATTATAACTGTATATCTAGTAGTTTTGGAGAAAATGCATCTTCAAGATAAAAAAAATTATAAACTGTAGAAAAGTTGAGTGAAATATTTACTTTGATTTTTATTGGTACTGAGCTGTTTCAAAGGTAAATAACTTCAAAGAAAGGGAACCTCAATAAACACATTTCACCACTTTGTTCACAGCCTTCTAAAAGCATCAAAACAATATTTTCGGGAAACTGACAGTCAAAGCAGTAAGGAATACAAAAATGACTCTTCTGAAGAGGAAGTAAAAAGGGGCGTGGTACAATAACATTCATTGCTATTTAAATTATTTTTAATACTTAGGGTGATAATAGAAGCGTAACACTTCAGGAATACACTCCCAATATGCAAACTATTTTAATGTAAAAAGGGGGGATGCAACTTTTGACAATTTTTACCTACGTCTACCCTTAAGCCGATGTTCCACGGCCCAACTTTTTGGTCCAAAGCATTGTGTACAGCAAAAGTGCATCGTGAGACATCGAAAGTTGGATACAATTTTGTTTCATGCAATTTGTATCCTATTTTTTGTATCCAACCTGTTTGTATACAATGCGATTGAATTGCATCTAATTTTTTCATCTAACAACTTGAAAATAGCCAATCAGCGTGTGTAACGTAGCAATATGGCGGACTGTGCAGACAACATGAAGTCAGCTGTTTTGTAAGTACAACTCGTGACACTTTTAATGTGATGGGTATTTTAATAAAACGTATAATATTTTCTGGGAGGTTCGTTTACGATTTTTCGTGGTCATTAACATATATTACTGAGGTGGTTATTACATAGTTATGTTTGATAAATAATAAGAACTGATGGCAGTTAACAGTAAGATTTAATTTTATGTTATGAAATGAGTTCAAATGAGTCCATCCATACTAAGATTAAAACCATTACAATTGTTCCTTATCTCTTCTGCATTGGTCTCATATTTGTGTCCTGGTGGTAATTCTGCCTTCGACACGATATAAAAGGTTGAGAAATAAATCTTCGTCAATTCGTAGAAAATTGCGATAGTTTTCCGGTTCCTCTAACCTCAATTCGTTTTGTAGTAGACCCAATATACCTTGGTCCGTGTTCTGTTCTCACGACTATGTCCACCAATGTCTTTTATTTCTAATACATCGTTTCTTCCTACTGAGACAGACAGACTCGTGGAAATATATCCCAAATCTATACTTAATATAGCAATCGCTAAATTAATATTTGCGTCCACCATGTTTATTTCTCACGCTTGCTACGTGAATTGTCATTTGTATTGGACCAAAATGATTCATCGTGTGACAGATACTGTTTCTTTTGTGTGCAATTCCATTGGAGTCAAAAAATTTGGACCGTGGGACACCGGCTTTAATAAAAATGGAACTTAGTCTTTCACAGCCGACACGTGAGATCGCAATTGTCTGCTTTGTGTATTTTTACTCTTTGTGTACTTCTATAACACGCTTGTTAGTCTCTCGTAGACTTGTTAGTTATATGGCAAGGGCCTATTATGTATTATCAGTAGCCCAGGGAATAAGCTCAAATAGGCTGCAGCGAAACACTGGCAGAGCGCACACACGCTATTTACACTCGCTGTATATACATTTCCGCGGTTTTCCTGGGCGGGCAGGTTGCAGCTCCTGAGTGTTCCCTAGGGTGCAGGCCTCTGCAAAGTACACACAATGCACTAAGGCCATTGAAGCCTGCATACAAAATTATATGTGAATGTTTACTGGGGAGATGATGTGATTGTTTTACACCAGGAATTCTTTTTCTGGCCAGCCACCACCGTTCTAAATGTTTTAGTAAAAATAAACCAATATATAAGACACAAACTATGGTAGCCGCAAAATTTAAAGACGGCTGGCTCAACAGAAAATCCAATCATGGGTTTGCCACGACTTTCAGTATTTTATAGTTAAACGCGCTGTGAAATCAGGCTCTACAGCCGGTGATATAAATATAATTTGCGACACAACATTTATTTGTACAACAGGAAAATAATAGTAATATTAAACTGTCAGCCGACTTTAAATTTTGCGATTACCATAATATAATCAGAAAGGTAGGATCATCAGAATGGATAAAGGATGCAATAAGAGCATGAAAACAGCGTTAATAAACTTAGGAGTAAGACAGGGCTGCCCAATGTCGCCGACACTTTTTAATATATACGTATATAGACGCAGCAGTGAGGACTATCCCAACTGAGAAGTAATTTTAAACTTAATTATACTAACTTGGATACAATTTTATTTGCTGATGATCAAGTAATCTTTGCTGGAAATGAAAGTATACTTCAATTAGCAGCACATCAGCTGGATAAAACAATGAGTAACTACAACTTAAATATTTGAACACAAAAAACAAAGACTATGACTTTTCTAGGGAAGGATCAGATAAGATCAAAAATAATAATTAAAGATAAATCAATAGAACAAGTACGATATTTTAATTACCTGGGATATTATATTTCATTTTATGATGATAGAGATATAAAACAAAAATTATATAAATTTGAGGATACATGTGGAACGCTTAAACGAACTCTGAAAAATAAAGTTCGAAATGAAAGTATGATGAAGTTTCATAAAGTGATGGGCCTTACCAATATTGACTTATGATTCCGAAAATTGGGAAATGAACACAAGTGATAGAAGAATGGTGAAAACAACAGAAATGAAATTTTTAAGAAGCAATGATGGATATGCCCGTTTAGATCACATCACAAATGACACAATCAGAGTGCAACTAAAAATATATAACTTAAATAGTAAAATATCTTTAAACAAACAGAATTGGGCAGATCACATAATACGCATGTCAAATGATCGAACAACGAAAACAGTTGCAGGATATAAACTCAAAGAGAATCGCAGTGTGGGAAGACCTAAGCGGCGCTGGAAGGATGATCTCCGAGCCGGAACAGGCCAGCCTGGCCTATCTTGGTGTAGATGATGATGATGATGATGGTGGTGGTGGTAGTGGTGGTGGTGGTGATGGTGGTAGTGGTGATGGTGGTGGTGGTGATGGTGGTGATGGTGGTGGTGGTGATGGTGGTGGTGGTGGTAGTGGTGCGTGTGTGTGTGTGTGTGTGGTAAATTACGTATACTGAACGCGATATGTTACATAACTTTACTTTTTTAAATGTTATGAATCATTATATCACTCACTTTAAGTTACACAGGTGTTAACATGGCCACAGTACCTATATGAAAATATGTCCTATTTGGAAAGGATATATCCACTACCGTAATAATAGTAATACTCATTGTGAGGTTGGCACCCCTTAACTTTCGGCCATGTTTCCATTAAATTGTTTCCCCTGTGCGAGGAGGTAATAAGTAGATGTTGATATGAAATTCGCTAGGAAAAGCTGAATACAACATAACAACTAGTGAATTATACTATTTAAGACGTGAATGGGGCACATATACCTTTCAGGACCTAATGTGTTGTGAATGGTTGCATTATAAACAGGAGACAAAGTTAATCAACTGAAATTATTAAATTCATTTTTGTTACTTACATTGTGTTGACATGGCGAACACCAGCTTTCCGTCTGTCTGACTGGCACTGCAGCGCCATATGTTACCTTCCTTAGTGGTGTAAGTGCGGGAATTACTGAAACAGAAACATGAGGTCTCATATCTCTAGTTATCCCCTCTCCCATGGTGGTGTACCATTCGATGTTGAAATATCAACACTCCTTGAACCCAAAATATCACCTTCAGGAGGTCCGTGCACGAGTGTGTGTGTGTGTGTGTGTGTGTGTGTGTGTGTGTGTGTGTGTGTGTGTGTGTGTGTGTGTGTGTGTGTGTATGTGCGTATTGACAATGTTAAGAGCATAACTAAAACAAAATGCACGATAAACATCAAACTTGGCACTTAGTTTCAGCTCTTTTAAGTATACAAATCAAAGATTTTTTAAGAAAGTTCCCCCCATGTTAGCCAATTAGCCAATGTAGATGCTCAGTATTCTCACGTGATCAGTTTTCAGTAAAGGCTGCCTTGAACTTTGTATCTTTTAATGCTATTTCCTGTATTTGTGCCTGTGCAAAGGTTCCTTTCAATTGTTAAACACAAAGTAAGACGTAAAAATGACTTTTAAAAAAAGGAGAATCGTTTCTGAGAATACGGAAGAGTAGATAGGCCGTAAAACACTCAAATAATTTACGGTTACATGTCTGATTATTCGACCTCCGTCAGTATCAGTTACCTACATGTGTGTTAACAGTCGTATTACTTTCTCTACTGGTAAGTAGAGGTCGTCTTGTATTCCACCCAAAAATTCGATGTCGAGATTTCACCACAAAGTATACTTTGAGACCCCCTGAATAAAAGAAGCATTCTCAGAAAAAGGTGTGCATGTGTGTGTGTGTATGTGTGTGTGTGTGTGTGTGTGTGTGTGTGTCTGTGAACACCATAACCCAAAAACGAAAAGTCGGTATTTAAGCTTAAAATCTATCTTTCAAGGATGCGACACGAGATTTTGAAGAACATTTCTCCACCCTAAACTACACTTTACATGGAAAATCTTTAGAAAATGTTGATTTTCTTGAAAATAGCTCTAACGATTTTGATTAAAATGACATATATTTAAGATATTTTTATGCCAAATGAAATGTATAATTTGAATTATCTGGCTATAGCCAATGTTGTCCTGTTTACGTTTGACTTGTGTGTAACTGGTAATCAAGAGAAAGACCAAATCTTACTATAAAAATGTAGATCTCATAAAAACATACAATTTATGACCAAATGTATTTTTTGTGGGGTGAACCATTTCGGAGATATTCCTTGTTATTTATGTGAGTTTTGCAATATGTATACTTTCCTCAAACGAAAGATCGTTATTCACCCTTTTATCTCTTGGAGGTGCAAAGAGAACGGAATTTCAGAGCCTTCATATAGCGAACAGCTTCAAAACATTTGGCTACCTCCGAAGCCTACTGTATTCCAATATTCCCCTTGTACCTACAAGTAAATAAACAATTAGATAATCTCTGCAAATGTTTATCTCGACTAGCATGAAGAGGATTGACCAATAAGTGTTTGTAAGAATACTTAGTACAAGGGTAGAGAGAGCCATGTGAGTGTAACACGATTTTTATACTTGATTTTATTGTCTGAGTACTAAAACATCGGTTTGGCATCGTATGCGGGCTTTTAAACGTATAAGACATTTAGAACTTCTGATTCAAAAGTAATCTTTTTGATAAATTATGGATTTCCAAAACCTTCTTGTACAAAATATTGTTCGAACGCTTACTTTTCTATTTATTTCATGTCAATCTAGATAAGCATTTGTAGAAATAATGTTATTGCTAATCTTGTTGTAGGTGCAAGAAGAATATGGGAATAGTAGGCTTTGAATGATAGTCAATTGTTTTATAACTGGTCGCTATGCGATGGCTTTGAAATTTCACTCTCTTTGTATGGTCAATAGATTCACACAAAAAAGGAAGAAAAACAAAAGGAAAAGAAAAAAGTTTAGGACAAATTGTGTTTTAACGAGATCTACATTTCTTTTTACTTTCTCTACTCGTAAGTAGGGGAAGTATTGCATTCCACTAAAAAATTCGATGTCGAAATTTGACTGGAAATATATTTTGAGACCCCCCTGAATCCAAAATAAAAAAAGCATGTTTAGAAAAAGGTCCGTGTGTGTGTGTGTGTGTGTGTGTGTGTGTGTGTGTGTGTGTGTGTGTGTGTGTGTGTGTGTGTGTGTGTCTGTCTGTCTGTGAACAGCATAACTCAAAAACGAAAAGTCGGTTAAAAACCAAAGTTGATATTTAAGTTTAATGTCTTTCAAGAAGGCTCTAACGATTTTAATTAAAATGTCATATGTTTGAGATATTTTTATGACAAATGAAATGTATATCTTGAATTTTCTGGCTATAGCCCCTGTAGTCGTATTTACCCTGGACGACTTTTGCATAATTGCTAAAGCGTTAGAGATATATCAAATCATACTGTACAAAAAATGTAGATCTTGCTAAAATACACAATTTATGTCTCAATAAATATTCTTGTAGGGTGAACCATTTCGGAGATATTCCTTGTTATGTGTGTGAGTTGCGGAAAACTTAAAACTTTCGTGAAATGGAACATCGTTGTTCATTTGTCTTGCATGTTCAGTGTGCAAAGAGAACGGAATCTCAAAGCTTTAAAATATTTGACTCGCTGAAAGCCTACTGTATTCTAATATTCCCCTTGTACCCACAGGAAATAAGCAATAAAATAGTTTGTACAAATGTTTATCTTATAACGAAGAAGATATAGGAATAAGAGTTTGTAAGAATGGTTAGTACAAGAGTAGAGAAAGTCATGTGAGTGCAACACATCAGATTTTTTCTCTGGTAAGAGTTGGTCTATCTCTTATGGTTTCCCAGTTATACAAATGGCATTCAGAAAAAGAGGGTTTCTGAGGACATTCCCAGAAAATCCAAGACATAGATACATTTCGTTTGTCATGAAAATTATTAGAATCATTTTTGCGAAAGTCAACAGTACTTTTTATTCAGGGGAATAAATATTAATAAATAATAATGTATATTTTCAGTAAAATCTCGATATTGAATTTTTGGGTGGAATGCACTATGTACGTCGTAGAAGAAGCAAAAATATTTATGAACTGACTTGTCTGGAGATATTTTTGGAGCGATGAATAATACGCATTGAAGCAATGATTTTAACACTAAAAGGAAATACTTGTGAATAGGTTGAGAATGTTGACCAAGAGTTATATCCACCTACTGAAAATTTTGCCCTAATTTTATGTTGAAAATGACATTTTCGGATTTTGAATTATATCATATACAGAAATATTGTATAGACACCCGGGAATTATGTTGGCCAAACCTTTTTCCTGACCCGCCAGTTTTAAAAGTCCAGCGACATTTTTAAGTGCGCTTCATTTTAAACACTGTGGTGCACCCCATTTTGACTTTTTTTGGCTTAGTTTGCATTTTGTATGAAACGTAGTTTTGTATGATTTATACATACATAATCTCAAATGTGTTATTTAAATATTCAAATATGCGTTTGATAGTTGCTATATTCATTGGCTTACAACAGCTGCAGCAGCAGCAACAACAACAACAATAATTTTTTCTGGAAGGAAAGGCCATTTTAGCGCCGACTTCGAAAAAACAATGTATTTCTCTGCAAGCAAACATCAACTTCAATCAAATACTTTAATCTATTTTCAGTTTACTGAAGTAGGTATCAGAAAATGCGACTAAATATTGTAACGATTTCAAATGTGTTGTTTACGTTAATGTGAGAAGAACGTAAGGTGCTGTTTAGTTTTTATTAATGTTTGTTGGAATGAAAGTGTTCACGAAGTTTTATTACTCGCGACCTAGAATTACTCTGAGAGCTGTAAGATTCTGTTACTGTTGTCACAGGGAGTAATACGGATATATTTTATACCTACACGAAACAATCAATACTGTTTTAATGAATGTTTTGAACAATTTATTAACACTTAAAAATCATTATCCTTCTCATGAAACACTTCTACAATTTTCTGGCGCAGTTCTTCGCTAACAAACAAAATGGCTAGGCACAGTCAAGGATTGTGGAAAATCATTGTTCTTTTCTAATCTCGCCGCACTCGACTGATATCAATCAATTATTGACGATGTAGTTCCTTTTTTATGAATATCACAAAATTTCACAATTAATTATTCACTTTTCAGTATATGGTTATTATTTCTCGCCGTATGTCGATCAGAATCGCTTCTTGCTCCTTCGTTGTATCATACATGAGCAGAAGAACTCAGCCTACGCCCCCCTATAATTTAACATGGTTATTTCATGGGGCTTTCTGTTCCCTCTATATTTACAATTTGAATTATTTCAGAAGGCATACACAAAAATACTGCCTCAGTATACTTCTATAAAAAATGTGTAGGTAGTTTTAAACGAAAGATTTTTTTTTTCGTTAACTAAAAGGATTAATTGTGTTATCTAAAAATTGATTAAGTTGATTCATTTGGTTTTGCATAGTAATTTCTTTATTCATATCAAGTGTGCCAATTTTCAAGTAAGCAGATGTAAAATTGAGATAGAAAATTCAGTCCCAGTGTCTATTAATTGTAGTGGACGCGATATATATATATATACAAATATTGCAGAAGTGCAATTGGGGATTTGTGGGAGCCCAATTTGCCATACGATGACATTTATTCATGTGTGAATAATCTACAACTGCTAGACATACGCTACCTGAAAAGGACAGCAGAATGCCTTCCAAAACTGAGAGGACTGCTTAATGGAATCAGTGTCCAAAGTGAATATAAACCCACATGATACAATGATTTGATATAACCTGAGTTACTTACCCGGCATATATGTACTTGAGCGTTTGGCCAAGAGTGCCGTTTTGTCTTCTTTCCAAGACAGTTATTGGGCATCTGTCTCCACGCTCGCTGTACACGTTTGGTGATTCCATTGTCCAGTACCATGTGCCCAAAAACTGTAACACAAGCAATATAATTCTTATTGCAGTCAAGTTAACTTTGTAACACAATTATATTAAGAGACGTTTAGCTATCGCTGGCTAGCAGTGTCTCAAATGAAATAAAATATAGTGAAGATATTCTCAGCTAAATTAGACATTAAATATTACTTTTCCAGATCGAGAAACACCACCTGACCATGAAAATTATGATATATTCTATTGGAATATGCGTAAATTTTAAATATTTGTATATCTTTAACATATAGACATACATTTAAAAATGTAGTGTGCACTCACATGACCTTCCCTAGACATCTTGTACAAATCACTCCTTTTACTTTCTCTCCTAGTAAGTAGAGGAGGTACTGTATTCCAGCAAAAAATTCATGTCGAGATTTCAGTGGAAATGTATGTTTTGAGGACCCCTGAATAAAAAAAAAATTTTTAGAAAAAGGTCCGTGTGTGCGTGTATGTCAGTCTGTCTGTCCGTCTATCTGTGGACAGCATAACTCAAAAACGAAAAGTCGGTTAAGAACCAAAGCTGGTATTTAATTTTAATGTCTTTCAGGGATGCGACACTAAGATTTTGAAGAAAATTCCTAAACCCTAAACTACCCTTTACGTGGAATAATTTTCGAAAATTTTTATTTTCTTCGAAATGACTCTAACGATTTTGATTAAAATGGTTTGAGATATTTTTATGACAAATGAAGTGTATATTTTGAATTATCTGACTATAGCCTAGGTAGTTCTGTTTACTCTGGATGTCTTTTGAATACATCGTAAACCATAAGAGATAGACCAAATTTTACAGTACCTACAAAAAATGAAAATAGTGTATCTGGCTGAAATACACCATTTATGTCTGAATAAATTGTTTTGTTGAGTGAGATATTTCTTGTTATTTGTGTAAGTTTCGGAAAACTTAAAACTTTCATGAAATGGGACATTGTTGTTCATTTTTTAATATGTTAAGCGTGCGAAGAGAACGGGATCTCAAAGCTTTAAAACATTTGACTATCGCTCAAAGCCTACTGTATCCTAATATTCCCCTTGTACCTACAAGGAAATAAACAATAAGATAATTTGTACAAATGTTTATCTCAACTAACACGAAGAAGATATAGGAATAAGAATTTGTAGGAATGGTTAGTACAAGAGTAGAGAAAGTCATGTGAGTGCAACACATCAGAATTTTTGTATGGATTTTTTTAAGATTCATAAATTTTCTCACATGGGAAATCATTGTTTCTTTATCTCTTGGTCATGACATAGCGACCAGCTCACAAAACATTTGAGTATCCTTTAAAGCCTACTGTATCACAAAATTCCCCCTGCACCTGCAAGGAAATTAGCAATTAAGATATCTTAAATTTGTTTCGATTAACATGAAGTAGATGGAAGAGTATGCGTTTCTAAGATTAGTTTGTGCAAGAGTAGAGAAAGTCACGCGAGTGCAGCACAAAGTTTTATATGGGGAGTTGGTTTGAGATCCTATAGAAAAAAGAAAACTTCAAATTTCTATACCTTATCCATGTCGAAGCCCTCCATGGGTGTCTTGTGGTGGCAGAAGTGTGTGGCATCTGTCAGCACGAGGCTGAACAGACACACGGCGAGCACAAGCATAATCTTCATCTTAAAGAGTTACTTTGATTTGTTCTGCTGGTCTCTTTCTTATATATCCGATGTTATCAGTTACTCGTCCTCTGTAAGCACCAATGGCATTGGTGACCCCTGACATTGTGCAAATTGTGCTTCTCCCTCTCCCCGACCCTTAAGTAAGAGTGGGCCCGTGCATCTTAACAAGGCCATCATCCTCAAAATGATTACTGCACGCGCCTATTTTCCTTCTTTGTTCATTTCATTGTCACCTTCAACTTCCAAAACAAGACCGCACGCGACTTCCTCATCCAAATATTATTTAAATCGGTTTTTACTCTCCCTACTAGTAAATAGAGGAAGTGTTGTATTCCACCCACAAATTCGATGTCGATATTTCACCGGAAATATATGTTTTGAGACCCCCTGAAACCAAAAATGCAAAAATTATAGGTCTTCCAAAAACAGTTTATTTAGAAATAATTTTTTTGTAGGGTGAACCTTTTGGAGATATTCCTTGTTATTTCGGTAATTTTTGGAAAACAAACTTATCATATGGAAGACCGTGATTAATTATTTTTCTATATCTGAACCGTGCAAAGAGAGCGGAGGTTCAAAGCTTTAAAATATTTGACTATCGCTCAAAGCCCATATTCTCCTTACACCTACAAGGAAATAAACAAGGTAATACTTTATCAACGAACACGAAGAAGATAGAGGGGACAGGAGTTTGTAAGAATTGTTAGTACAAGAGTAGAGAAAGTCATGTGAGTGCAGCATATCAGAACTTTTTTGTATAAATTATTGATGATAAATTATTGCAGGGATATTGTTTTATGTCCAAATAAAATAAGTAGATTCAAGTTGTTTTTCACCTCAAGGGCAAATACCGAAATCCATAACATTCACCGCTAAACAGAATTTTGTATTCCTATAACAATTTTCATTATTTTGATGTAGATATATTCAACATGTCAGAAACTCTGTTCAAAAATTCCATAGTGAATAATTTACACGTGCATAGATTAATATAACGTTTTAAAACAGAACAGATTGTAGGTATAATTTAATTACCATGCCACCTGCTCTACTTATGGTATTTCCTTCCTCTGTTTACTTTCTCTACTACGTTTAGTAAAGTAGAGGAAGTATTGCATTCCATCCAAAAATTGGATGTCGAGATTTCACCGGAAATATGTTTTGAGTAAAGTTCCGCGCGTGCTCGTGTGTCGGTCTGTAGACAGCATAACTAAACAATCTGATGTGTTACACTCACATGACTTTCTCTACTCTTGTACTAACCATTCTTACAAACTCTTATTCCTATATCTTCATTTGTGCAAATTATCTTATTCCTTATTTCCTTGTAGGTACAATGGGAATATAGGAATGCAGTAGACTATGAGTGATAGTAAAATCCTTTAAAATTTTCAATTTCCGTTCTCTTTACACGTTTAAAATATAAAAAAATGAATAGCAATGTTCCATTTGACAGCAGTACAAGTTCTCTAAAACTTATATAAATAACAAGGAATTTCTCCGAAATGGTTCACTCTTAAGAATATTTAAAAACATTACTTGGAGATACATTTTGAATTTTAGTGAGATTTACATATTTGTGTAGTAACATTTTGTCTGTCTCTTACGATTTACGAGTTATTCAAAGATAATCCCGAGGAAACAGGACTACATAGGCTATGGGCAGTAAATTCAAAATATAAATTTCATTTGTCATTAAAATATGTCAAACATATGGCATTTTAATCAAAATCGTTTTCAAAAAAATTATAATTTTCGAAAAATGTTCCAGGTAAAGGGTAGTTTAGGATGGAGAAATTTTCTTCAAAATCTTCGTGTCGCATTCTTGAAAGACATTAAGCTTAAACACCAACTTTGCTTTTAATCGACTTTTCGTTTTTGAGTTATGCTGTATACAGACTGACAGACATACAGACACACGTGCGCGCGGGGAAATTTTTCTGAAAATTCTTCTTGGGATTCAGGGGGCCTCAAAACATATTTCCGGTGAAATCTCGACATCCAATTTTTGGGTAGATTACAATACTTCCTCTACTTAGTAGTAGAGAAATTAAAAACGAGAAGTCGGTTAAAAACCAAAATCACATTTTCTCATACTTTTGACTGGCAAAACTATATTGCCGATCATATTGTACTGTTGAAAATCAGTTTAATAAGCTCTGTAGTTTTTTTTTTAAGAAGTATATTTAAGAATTCTGTTCCCGAGCGCTTTAATTCGCCTGATAGGTGCGCTTCTTTGCCTGCAAATAGGCCGCGTCGGGTGCTTCACACTAATGCTCCGATACTCTCAAAATATCTTTTCTTTTAATGTTCCATTAAATTTAACATAATAATAATCCTAATGAAAGAAAAATTACCACCCTCCTAGTCGGGAATCGAATTCGGGATTTCTTCAATAGCAGGCAGGTGCTTTACGGACTCAGATACAGACCTCGGTTTTCTGTCACTGCCACTGCATTGCTTGACGGTCCCACAAGCGGCCGGCGAAGTAAGCAGTAGGGCAATGGCCAGACATCCAAGGTCGGATCCATTCCACCGCCAGTGACAACATAAGAAACCAATTTGCACCATCAACCGACGTTAACGACATTTACACCAAAGCTTGTAAAACTAGACAACACCTATTAAACCACACGGATAAATCCGTATTAAACGGATAGGTACCGTGGCCACTTTACCATCTGCCTGGGTAAACTCGGCGACTTGTTATTCCGCTTGTTATAATCTTCCCTCATATTTATTGGACCTTTCTTTCACTCAGATCTATTTCACAACATCTTCTTCTAATGTTGCTCTGTACTACACAGGCAACAAATAGCATTTCCTTTGTTTATTTGCAGTCAATGTAGGTGTTCTGCAGGGTACGTACATATGTAAACACGATAATAATCCATGCGCATTGCTAAATGTTCCGAGTAACGCTTTCGGCGTGTGTAACCTTGTGATCCGCACATGGCTTCCTCTTTATCAATAGTGATCAGTAGTAAACACACTTCCTTCACAACTAGGCGATCAACACAAGCAGGCAGTTCCTTGCATGACACACAATGAACACTTGACCGGCATCTCCACAATCTTTGATTCCTTAAAACCAAACCATACCCAAGTACATACGTACGTACATATACCGAACAATCCTCTGACCACTTATTTCCGTGACCGCTTTATTCTCATATTCGAGGTAGCTGACCCCGAGCTTCCTTTGAGGCGCGGCCGCCGCCACATTAGGTACATTCAAACAATTGTACTGGTACGGATACTTAAGAAGAACGCCTTAGACGAATATGCACAATCTTGGCCTTCTCCATCCTTGCACAAAGTATTTGTTTGTTTGTCTATTTGTTTATATGTTTGTGTTTATCTGTTTATATGTTTATCCCTTTGTCTGTCTGTTTACTTATTTATATACTTATTCATCCATTCATTTGTTCATGTCTTCGTATATCTGTCTGTCTGTTTGTTTGCTTATTTATTTATTTATTTGTTTGTTTGTTTGTTTACTTACTTATTTATTTATTTTTTATTTACTTACTTATTTATTTATTTACTTACTTACTTACTCACTTACTCACTTACTCACTCACTCACTTACTCACTTACTCACTTACTCACTCACTTACTCACTTACTCACTTACTTACTCACTTATTTATTTATTTATTTATTATGAACCTAACAAGCATAAGCCCATTTACAATGTTCATTATAAATTACTCGTACAATCATTTCCAATCCTAACTTACATATGATACAAACAAAATGAAGGGAAAAATAAAAACATCTGATGTGTTGCACTGACATGACTTTCTCTATTCTTGTACTAACCATTCTTACACACTCTTATTCTTCTATCTCTGTGTTAGTTGAGGTGAACATTTGCAGAAATTATCTTATTGCTCGTTTTCTTGCACGTGCAACGGCAAAATGGGACTACTGTAGGCTTTGAGCGATAGTCAAATCACACAGATTGTATATTTTAGCAAGATCCACTATTTTGTATAGTATGATTTGGTCTTTCGCTTACGGTTTACCAGTTATGCAAAAGTCGTCCAGAGTAAATAGGACTTTGTGGGTTATAGCCAGGAAATTCAAGATATACATTTCATTTTCCATAAAAAATATCTCAAACATATGACATTTTAATAAAAATTGTTAGAGCCATTTTCAAGAAAAAATTTTCAAAAATTTTCCACGCAAAGGGTAGTGAAGGAATTTTCTTCAAAATCTTCGTGTCGCATTCTTAAAGGATGTTAAACTTAAACACCAATTTTTATTTTTTAACGACTTTGCGATTTTGAGTTATGTCCACAGACAGGCTCACAGACAGACAGACACACAGACAGACATTTTTCTAAAAATGCTTTTGGATTCAGGGGGCCTCAAATCATATACTTCCGGTGAAATCTCGACATCGACATTTTAGGTGGAATACAATACTTCCTCTACTTATCTTACGTAGTGAAAGTATAAGTGCATTTTTGTTCGCTAATTAAATTATCTGAGAAACTGAGGTAGAACAATGAGCCTTTGTACAGTCATTTCTTTATTTGTTCATATCGGGTCTGCCAACTGTCAAGTAAAGTTGAAAAGGTGAGAAAATTCAGTACTGGTGTCCCTTAATTGCCGATGCGATGTATGCAGATATTGCGGAGATGGCATCGAGGAAGACTTGTGGATATATGGGAGCCCAATTTACCGTTTGAAGACATTGCTCGCACTCATGGGTGAATAATCTGAAGCAGCGATGTCCAGCGTTTGCGAACGAAGAGAGGTTGAATTTACCTCTTTCCATTTTATGCGGATTGTGCTCCTCTTTAGCCCCCAGCCGTGCATTGTGTTGCAGTGGTGGGTTGGTGACATGTAGTTGCGTTTGATTTAGGAAAGTACTTTCAAATCTTATACGATAAAGATCTGTTCACTGATGACTTCTTTGGTACCGCTTACATTTAAGGAGTTCACCAAAATTTGGCGACACAGTGGAAGTGCGTAGCCTTAGAAGATCCACCAAGTGATCGTCGCGTAGCCTATTGCGATAGACTTTTAATATAGTTCAATTTGGAGAAACAATATGTGTAGACCCAAAATCTGACATCAGGTTGGAGGAAAACATTCACAACCTAGGAAACGTGTCAAAGGACAAAGACTGAAACAATCTCCAACCTTGTTTCGTGGAACATTTGAAGACCATGGTATTTTGCAGAAGAATGATTTCCATCTGCAATTCATGTGGAGCCTCGCTGCACGAAACATGCATGGGGTTGTTAAACAGGTGCTTGTCTTCCTTCTATTCTTGAATACAAAAATATTCCTCCTCTTATGTGTTATGAATAAAGCCACAATGTTTAGTACAGCATCGTATGTAGTGTGTCGTGTCAGTTGTGCCGTGAGTGTGTTCGCCTGGACCGAGAGGCCAGCCATCAGCACTGGACGAAACAGCCCCATGCACACCCTAAGGTGGCTAACAATTGTTGCTTTAATTATGAAACATGAAACGCTTCCATGTCTTAGACACTGCCATGGAATCGCCTGTTTGTGTCCGACACTGTTTGGTTGTGTTTCTATGCGCTGACTCACCCTCCGAAAGGATTAGACATTGCTAATCTAGAGCTATGGACGCAAAATGTCACTGCCACTACAGATACACACACCTCCTCCTTGCTATACACAGGCTGCCTGTGAAGACCAGTAGAGTGCCTTCCAAAGCTGTTTTACGACTCACTTGCTCCTTGCCACGGGGGAGGGGGACAGAATGGCTTATTTATTAGTTATGCCAGGTGGCCTCAAAGGTCGACTTGCCAGCTCATACCTGTCTACAAGGCTGAGGAGCGTAATGTGTTTGTAAGTCCAAAGAAAGTATCATTTGAACATTTCTCCTACACTTGGTCGTAAGAAACTAATCTCAATGTAAAGAACACAACATTAACGTTATAAATCCAGAACGAACTCGCAGCGAGGATGGAACTAAATATTCGGCATTAGAGGCGTCATATTGCTCTATAATAAAATTAAATTTAAAACGTTTAAATAATTTTAATATACCACGTTTTTTAAGCTATTCATGGAGGCACACGTATGCGCGCTGTACATCAAATATGCAAGTTGGTTTTATTCAGTGAAGATGAAATCGCGTATTTGACCTGAAATTTCACACCGAAGTTTGAAACATTGAATGGCTATTTGTCGGAAATATCAGGAAAACAGAACTTCAAACGGAAATCAAAGTTAAGCGTAACACAAGTAACAGAACTACTGCACATAGCAAGAGAGCTTGTTTAAAAAACTATGAGGCATCAACCTCTATAGGTTACGACGTAGCTTCTCCCCTCAGCTTTCTTGTCTATTGCCCTTTAAATATGAACCGGTTTATCTATTATTGTTATCGTTTATTATTATTATTATTATTATTATTATTATTATTATTATTATTATTATTATTATTATTATTATTATTATTATTATTAGATATTATTATTATTATTATTATTATTATTATTATTATTATTATTATTATTATTATTATTATTATTATTATTATTATTATTATTATTATTAGATATTATTATTATTATTATTATTATTATTATTATTATTATTATTATTATTATTATTATTATTATTATTATTATTATTATTATTATTATTATTATTATTATTATTATTAACGAGAATACATCATATGCGTTATCTTTGTTTAAGGAATTGTTTAAACATATTTCTTAAACGCCGTTAATGCTACCCAAAAAGCAATGTTACTTGTTTAAATACGTACAGGAAGAATTTACTGGTTTTTATTTGTTTGGATAGAATCAATGATTACTTGGCTTCTCTTTGCCTCCCCACTGGCCACACATCAGAGGAACACACACACAAAAGCAAATAACTCTGGTCAAGCCATCGCTGGGACGGGCGGACCAGGCGCAAGTAATTAATTAGAACATTTTTCGTCTCTTTCCCCTACACGCTCTTGTCCATCGGAAAACACTTAAGCCAGTTGTACATATGTGAAGTAGAAAGTGCATGATTCCAGATGCACCCTCCCGTTTCTCGTAAATGGATTGCATAAATCCCAAGGTGATTCACCCGGTATATATATATATATATATATATATATATATATATATATATATATATATATATATATATATATATATATGGCCCTCATGCAATACCCAGGAAACAGAAATCAGGTTTTGTAAAGTGACAGTCGATCCTGTGCTCTATCTATTTCTGGTAGGATGCTGAGATAATGACTTGCGAAAGAAGTACTAAAAAGAAGTACTAATTTATTTATTTTCTAAAGGAAAGATACCAATGTATTACATTTTGACATAATATGTAAGTTAGTGAGAGCTTGTGTGTAGTAAACAGTATTTAACAACATATTTAGATAACTACACATATGTATGCATTAAATAACGTTGAACAACATATTAATTTACAACATATTATATAAATTATGGATAAGATTTCAAATGGTGTTTACCGTTTCAGCACTGATGGCAACCATGGCGGAAGGCAAATCCTCTCATCTGTTCAAACTCCACCTTTTGTTTTTATTTATTTATTTTTCTACTTTATATGAACCACTAAACAAGTCACACAAATCTTGCAAGTTTTCTTCATGCAGATCTTCCAGGTCATCTATATCTATATTGTGCTCAATGAATATTCTTTTGATGGTGCTTCTGTATTTCTGGGAGCAGGCATTTTGTCTGTACCAACCCATGGCCCAGGCTATGAACATTTCAACAATTCATTTTTATCAGGCATCACTGCAATTATTACTAGTATTGTGCAATATTCCATAGTGCTGATGTTTTAACATAGGTCAATGAATCTATACAATAAAATGATGCGTTATGACGTGAAACCTTAAGCAGTAAAAATATAAAATAGCACACTTCAAATAAACGACAATGAACTAGAAAATGCTCATTAACGTTAATGGGAGTACAGGAAGCCAACCTTTCAAAACAACTTTAGACCTATTTAAGCTAAGTGAATGAACAGCTCTAGTCAATCTACTGAACATATTAAGTCGTTTGTTGGGCGGAAGGAGGTGTTTAATATTCCCCTTTAACTGCTATGGTCATATCGGGGGCTTTTGTTTGAAACATTTGCTCTTCCCACTTCTAGTCTCATATGCATACTAAGAGACTATTTGGAGGGTGGAGAATAACTCCAATTAAAGAAAACTCCCCACTCCCAGCCGGGAATCGAAACCGGGACTTCTGTGTGAGAAGTCGGCTCATTGACCACTCAACCACGGAAGCAATCAAAACTCCATTATGAGCGACAATAACATAATTATTCCTTGTATTATATTAATGTTGTTGATCAAATATGTCATTGTCATAGATATTATTAATAAGAAGTCTGTGAAGAATTTAAGTATGAGCATGGCAAGTACGCCAAACAGCCATTTTGTGCTACTACCGTCACTCTGGGATGGAAGGATTAGAACGGCGGCGAGGACAACCAGATCCGGATGACAACGGGCGCAAGTATGGACCGGGTCCCTAATGGTACCAGTTCGAGCGTATCCCATGCCACTCGAGTCCACATGGTCACGGAGGTCTAGCAGATCCCCCTTAAAAACCAGGAAAGCTGGTATCCGAGTGCTCCTCTTTCCTTTCCATTAGGGCAGTACTCTGAGTCTAAGAAGCCTCCCCTGGTGTTACACAGGGGACGGAAGTGGACACGCCACTTACCCGCGTCAACCCATGGAGCCGCCGGCAATCTAGCATTCCAGCTACTAGCTCTGCAAGCTAGTGCCGGAGGTATCGGTATCGCATTGGTATCGGGAACCACTGCTCCGCCGAGACCAACCCAATCCGAACAATCCCCCTGCGGGAGGGGCTCGAGTGCCCGGCCCTACCTACTTCTAGTCTCGTCGGAAATACCATGAGTGTTCGGAGTCTACAGCGCCCGCACCACGACAACTGAAGGAATCGCAAACCCCCTCTACGGGGCGCTCGAGTCCACAGTCCACCTCATAGGCCACTTACTCCCGGCAGTCCCTCCTGGGGCCCACATGGAGACAGGTCCACTTGGGGCAGTCCCTGAATAACACCAGGGTAGAACTTTCTACAAAGCGCATATCCAGACTACCAGAGGCCAGAGCCCTCTGCTACGTACAAAATCAGCACATCTATCAAATCATAAGGCACAGGAAACTTTGGACATGGGCCAACAAGACGGCAGACGCCTGCTCTACCAGAGCCAGAGTCCCCTACATGCGAAGAAGACACTGAGGTACATATACATACATAAATGTAAGCTAAATTTAACAAAATTTAAATTAAAAATGTATGAGAAAATACAATAAAGACGGGAGCACAGTCTGGTTGTTAAAATAGGGACCCGATTTCCCGAATTTATAGTTTTAAGAAATCCACCGCCTAGCCGCAGCCCGCCGAACACCATCACCTGGTCTGCAACTCTGAAACAGATGACAACGAAGGAAATGATGGGTACAGGAAATGAGGGGCAGGGAAGTCATGGAAAAAGAGGGAAGGCTCCAGGATTCGCCTACCGACCCGGGAAGCCACGAAAAATCCATGGGTCACTCAATTGTATACTTTTTGGATATACAACGTTTGAACAGGACGTCTGTCGGATCCGCTAATTAAATATAAAGACAGAATTTTCCTTGATGGACTTCATGCTAATAGGAGATTTCAATGCACGAATAGGAGAGTTGGAAGATACAGAGAGATATGGAGTGAACAAAATATGGA
Source organism: Tenodera sinensis (assembly GCA_030765045.1). NCBI lineage: Eukaryota > Metazoa > Arthropoda > Insecta > Mantodea > Mantidae > Tenodera > Tenodera sinensis. Next base: position 110,809,836 of record CM060971.1, read on the forward strand.
CGATGAATACCACAGATAAGATCACTAAGGAGACATTGCCGCTGATCCAGTAGCTCAGTAGAGCACATGCCTGCTCTGTGAGGGTTCCGGATTCGATTTCCGGCTGGGGAGTGGGTATTTTATTCCCTATCCTCCCCAGAGTCTGAAAGTATCACAAGATAACAAAAATTGTAATTTGAACAGAAATAATTGAACAAGTGAGCTGTTTTAAATATTTAGGAAGTATGATCACATAGAGGCATAGCATGGAGGTAAAAAGGAAATTAGGAAAATGTCAACATATCTGTGGTACGATAAATATATGTTTAAGAAATAAAACAACTAAGGAAACAAAATTAATATTTTATAAAACAATGACAATACCAACGTTCATTAATGGATCAGAAACATGGCTTTTAATAAAAACGGAGGAGAGAAAAATAGAAACAGCCCAAATGCGGTTTCCTAGAAGAGTCGCAGGAGTAACGTTAAGAGACCAAAAGAGGAGTGGAGAAATCAGGAACGAGTTAAGCATTTTCAGACTAAATGACAAGATAAAGGCAAGCAAATACGATTGGTAACAAAAATGAACAAAGATAGATTTCCTAAAAATATGTTCAGTTATAAACCGCTAGGCCATAGAGGTACTGTAAAACCTAAATAATGATGGAGAGATCATCCTCCATAAATTCCCAGTCGGGGACGGAACGGGTCAACATGCCCGAGCCATGAAGTTGATGATGAACTTTTAGACTTAGGTTACTCTTGTCCAGTAGCCACGTGTTATTTTGGAGACATTTAAAGAAGATAACTTAGTGCGCTGAAACAAAACTCTTCAGATGCTATAAAGAACACACACACACACACACACACACACACACACACACACACACACACACACACACACACACACACACAAATAATAATAATAAAAATACCAGGAAGAAATACTAAGCAAAAGCACTGTTGAACAACCACAAATACCACAGAAAGAAAAGTGAGTGGAGAAAGCTGTGTGAATATAATACGTTGCATTTCTATTTCAATCATATAGAAAATTATAGGAATGCTTTGTAGAAGTAGAAAAAGAAATATGATTGTGTTTCGTAAAAGGAAAGTGAGTAGAAAAATCCTGCGAATGTAATTCGTTGCACTTCTATTGCAATCATAGAAAAATTTATGGACTGTATATGTTGAAGTGCGAGTAGAGAAAGAAGTGTGGCTGTGCTTGGTAAAAGCGAGTAGAGGACACGTGTGAATGTAATACGTTGCATTTCTATTTCAGTAATAGACAGTTAAGTGTGCAAAGAGAACGCAATCTCAAAGCTTCAAAATATTTGACTATCGCACAAAGCCTACTGTATTCTAATATTCCCCTTGCACATACAAGGATATAAGCAATAAGATAATTTGTACAAATGTTTATCTCGACTAATATGAAGAAGATATAGGAATAAGAGTTTGTGAGAATGGTTAGTACAAGAGTAGAGAGAGTCATGTGAGTGCAACACATCAGATTTTTTAATGTTACAACGTAAATAGAAAGAAAATAAATTACAACTTTCTTATATGAGGGTCACTAGAAAGTTTTGGCATCCAAAATCTAACTGCCGAAGAGACAATACAAGACAAGGTCGATTGTCACTTTTTAAAAGCTGTTTTCTGGTTCTTGATATACCTGATGACCATCTATGTAGGTACGTGTGGTTCCTGTCATAAAATGTAACGGGGTTTTTAACTATGAGGACTGTTTTCTACTCTACTCTGTCATTCTTAAATAAATGTCAAAACCTTCAACGTATCATGTTCTTTTATAACTGCAATGTGCTCCTATTTAAGGGATGCTGGGACTGAAATGTAAATGTTCTATATTTTATAGGTTTGAAATAAATACTTTGCACATCAAAGTGTGTTTATAAACTACTACACAAAGTTCCAGCACAATCTGTTTTATGGTTTTGAGAGGTTTAATTATTCAGTTTATACACAATGCCAAAATACCTTAATATTATAATATTCCATGCGTATCAAAAACTAAAACATCACAACAGGTTTATTTTATGAACTCTAATTGTCCAACAAATGCCATCAATCTCTGGCAGGAAGACAAAATAATTACTTTTATAGTAATTATTTTCTTCGCTTTGTTGGATATTGAAAATATTTTTGAAACTTTCTTTGCGTATTTAATTTTGTTTCAAGTTAAAAAAGCTTTTAGACTTTAAAATCAAAGACTGAAGTTAAAATTACATAAATGGAGCACAGGCTGCAAACATTTTAGAAGTATAGCGCAACATTTAATGCGCATGGAGGAGATAGTGTATCGAGAAATACCAATTTTTCTACACACGTGCATCATGATCATGTTTGTCACACCTTTGTCTTTTGTCTAATAGCCTCTCTCCTCAGATTCTAGCTTGACTAATCCTTTCCACTCAATTTGTTTGTTTTGTTGTTGTTGTTGTTGTGTTTTTTTTTTTTTTTTTTTTGAGCCCTTGTTACTTTCTCTTCTACGTATAGCAACTAGAAGAAGTATTGTATTCCACCCAAAAATTCGGTGCCCAAATTTCACCGGAAACATGTTTTAAGGACCCCACGCGCGCGCGGACCTTTTACTAAAAATGCTTTCTTTGGGTTCATATATCTCTGGTGAAATATCGTATATTTTGTGGCCCTCTGAATTAAAAAAAAAAAAAAAAAAAAAAAAAAAAAAAAAAAAAAAAAACATTCTTAGAAAAATGCCCTGTGCGTGTGTGTGTGTGTGCGTGCGTGCGTGCAGTTAAAAACCAAAGTTGGTATTTAAGTTTAATGTCTTTCAACGATGCAACATGAAGGTTTTGAAAAGAATTCGACTACATTAAACTACCCTTTACAGGGAAAATGTTTCAGAAATTATGATTTTCTCAAAATTGGCTCTAACGGTTTTGATTAAAATATCATATGTTTAAGATTGGCAAAGGAAATGTATGTTTTGAATTTTCTAGCTATAGTCCATGTAGGCCTGTTTACTCTTGGTGACTTCTGCATGACTGGTAAGGCGTGAGAGATAGACTAAATCTTACTATACCTATAAAAATGTAGATCTCGTTAAAACACACAACTTATGTCTAAATGCATTTTCTCGTGGACTGAATAATTTCGGAAGTATACCTTTTATTTGTGTGAGTTCTGCAATCTCAAATGCAAGGTCGTTATTCTCAACGCAATTTCAAGGCCTTCATTTAGCGACCAACTTTGAAAGATTTGATTGTTGCTTAAAGCCAACTGTATTCCTATATTTCTCTTGCATCTACAAGGAAATTAGTAATAAGATAATTTCTATAAATGTTTATTTCGATAACATGAAGAAGAGGAACAAGAGTTTATAAGATTAATTAGTACAAGAGTAGAGAAAGTCATGTGAGTACAACACATGAGATTTTTTCCGTATGTAACGTGGGGAAAAGAGGTATACACTGTTTCAACATCCTCCTGCTGTAAGAAATGTGTGATTTATACTTGCCACATGGAGAGGAATATTTTGGGCTGAATTTCTTACCTTAGTATGACGAGAAAGTTACTTGTGAAATAAACATTAAAAAGTAGAAGTACTAAGATATTTATTTTTTAAAGAGAAGATACAAAGCATGGCATCTATGTAGTGTGAGCGTGTGTATATTTAACAACACATTCAGGATGATTACATAATGTGTATGCATTAAATAATATTATACAGGCTAAATTACAATGCATTGTATAAATATGGATAAGCTTCTATTTATTTCGTGTAATGATATAACATTTCAGATCACGTAGTACTGATGCAAGCCACTGCGAAAGACAAATCCTCTGTTCTGTTCTAACATAACCTCTGGTTTTTGTCTTTTTCTCTGATCAGTGCTCCTTTATATGAACCGCGCACAGGTCTTGCAGCACGAATAAAGAATGAAGACTCTCCATAACTACATGATTTAATATAGTGTCTAGGGATCTGGGCAGTTTTCTTGATGCAGATCTTCCAGACCATTCACATCTACTTCGTGATCAGAGAGTACTCTTCTGATAGCGTTCCTGTGTTCCTCGGGGCAGACCTTCTCTCTGCACCAACCCATGGCCCAGGCTGTGAACATTTAACAAGTTTTATCACTAATATTGCAATTATATTGCTATGCTTGAGATTTATGGGTGTTTCAACATAAGTCAATAAATAAATACAGTAAAATTACACGTTAGAACATCAAATCTTAAACCTAAAGACATAAAACATGACACTTTAAAATAAATGGTAGTATTGCCTTGAAAATACTCATTAACATTAATGAAATCACAGCAAGCCAACCTTTAAACCTATTTAAGTTAGCTGCAAACAGACTTAAACATATAATTATAAATTCGGTTACAAAAATAAGTTTCCGTCAGAATAGTTTATAGAAAACGATATGAGACAGAGAAAATTATGTGAATGTAACACATAAGTTTTTGTTTTTTCTTACAGTTGTGGTACGTCTTAAGAATTTATATCCAAATAACTCAAATGTACACTCACCTCTCAAAATGCCGTTAGGTGAAAACCAGCATGCATAACTAGCAGCGTAGTTTTCGTAGTCTGTGTCAAGAATCCACCATCTGGCCTCCCAGTAACCATCTGTAACAAAAATACATACTGTCTGTAAAATCACTGTACAGGACTTAGTGTCATTCAAAGTGAAACGGAGTGGCTTCTTTGTTAAGTTCTCACTCGCTTGGTGAACCATTGCAAACAGGCTAACGTACTCTCTCTATGTCACTCTCACACTCACTTTCTTATGTCGCTTTAACTCATAGTCATATGTATCGCTATAATCTTCGCAAAACTTAAAGGCATATGGAGGCGGGCCGTACTGCAGACTCCAGCGAATCCTACGCTTGCCCCTCCTACCAGCGCTGCCGAATGTGGTACATGCATCTCACACGCTCTTATGTACAGAACCTCTGCCGGTACACGCACTACGCTTGGCAACAGCGCTCTGCTTAAGCAATGGCCAGCGTTCACATGCCTTTAACTTCTGCGAGCAGTATAGTTGTCTGTACTCGCCGCTCGGTAAGTGGCCTTCTGGGTCTCATCCCTGTGCTACAACATCTTGGTTCGTCACGAGGCTTTAGTGCTAGGCAACTGTACCTTTGTCGGGCAGATGGCATTAAGATGTTGTCTAGTTTACCTACTTCATTATCTGTCCATAGAGGGCCGAGCATTTGCTATTACCATTTATTTTAATTTGACTTTGTTTTAGACCTATACTTCCTCCAGTCTTAAAACAGAACCTGATGTAAACAACAGCACGTTGCACCGGCGGCAGATTACAATGAAGTTTCATATCGGTATGTACCATTTTATATTACTAAAATACAGTTGGCCAAGTTGGCTCGCTTGTTTTCAAACTGAAGTGTGTGTGTGTGTGTGTGTGTGTGTGTGTGTGTGTGTGTGTGTGTGTGTGTGTGTGTGTGTGTGTGTGTGTGTATGAAACATCGCAAATGGAACATTTTGAAAAGTTTTGAAGAAACTAGTGTATTGAATATGTTCACAACGTTTTGTGAGAAATATCCAGATTTGGCCATTGAAAGGATTAATTTAACGTTCGAGTTACCTAGTGCGTCCTTAAAATGTGTCACGTGTCTTCTGGTATGCTCCTCTCGGGACGTGGTAATACAGTTCCTGACCAGTATTTCGCGCGCACTTTTTGCTTACTTAATGCCGGTGGGATTATATGATTAAGGCTTGTAACGTGGTATTAAAATCTGTGAGATTTAACTTACCCAGTTTGGTTCTGTCCTTATGTTTAAGGTACTCTAGTTGCCCTGTCTGAATTCTTGGAAAGCACACACCCCCTCCCAAAAATTAAATATTTTGTCGTTTAACGACGCTGTCAATTGCCAGGATCACATCAGCGTCGCCGGTGTGCCGGAATTTTGTCCCGCAGGAGTTCTTTTACATGCCAGTAAATCTACTGACATGGAGCTGTCGTTTTTAAGCACACTTAAAAACCATCGGCCTGGGCCGGATTCGAACCCGCGACCTTGGGAACAGTAGGCCAGCGTCTAACCAACTGAGCCACCCAGACCGACACCCCCTCCCAGCCCTGTGTTCTCTGTTAAATGGCTATAAGCACTTTCAAATACTCATCACCATAAAGAGAGAGACAACACGAGGCTATTTCTGTCTCTTTCTTTTTTGGATCTGACAAGTTAAATCCGGTATTTGCTTTGGCGACGAAAAACAAAGGAAATAAAAAAAGAAAAAAGAAAAAGAAAGTCATATTGTTCGGCCTGCGGGCTTGTAACCGAAACGTCCTGATTGTGAGAGATAATGTAGTATAGGAATTTCTGACAAATATCCTACATTTTGAAGAATTAAAACATTATTTAAATTCAAACTTATACGAGGATAAAATATTTGTCGAAAACAGTGGATTATTCCTGCACATTAAAGCTGAGAGGAGTTTTTCCCTGGTATCAAAACAATAGACACACGAAAGAAGTAGGCCATTGTCTGCCTCACTCAAATATATTTAAAAAAAACTGCAATTTAAAACAACTTGTGTAGATAAATTACACAGATGTTAAAATGGGCTGGGCCCTATATGAAAATGTATATTCTGTTTCGAAGGATTTACAGACTGCCTTTATAATAGCAATATTCATTGTGAGGTTGGCAGTACTTCACTTTAGTATTATGGCGGCCATGTTTAATTCTTGGGAATTTCCGTTAAACTGCTTCCCCTTTGCGAGGAGGTAACAAGTAGACGTAATGTGAAACTCGTTAATAAAAACTAAATGCAAGTTTGTATTTGTCCCAATCCTATTTATGGCGTGAATGGGCTACGTAATGTGTTGTGAATGACTGTAGTATAAACGGGAAACAAAGTTAATCAACTGAGATTATTAAATTCATTTGTATGACTTACATTGTGTTGGCATGGCGAACACCAGCTTTCCGTCTGTCTGACTGGCACTGCAGCGCCACATGTTACCTTCTTTGGTAGTGTATGTGTAGGCATTACTGAAACGGTAAACATAGATTACAGTAACATTATTACAGACAGAGTGTTTCAAGTTTAGCAGCAGTTTCAAAATGTGAAAAAGTAAGCGTTTTGTCACTCAGTGAATATAAAGTGCTCTATTTTAACATGTCTAATTCTAGAGGTTTTTATTCTCTGGTTAGCTTCTCTCAGAGGTATCTAGTAGTGAAGAAGGTAAAGGGTACAGTAAGGAGAGGGACACCTCGCTCACGTCGACCTACACAGGTCTATAGTGGCTACCACCCCCCTCCCCCAGGTGGCAGGGATGAATGAGGGAACCGAAGGGGTGCTAATAGACTCGCAACCAGACAGGCCCATCAGAGACGCGTGGAAGTCCCTAACCAGTGCTGAGATGTCTTCATCCCGGCCCCGCCAAGCAGCCAGTCCGCGAGTCCGGGTCGGTATCGCACGAAGCGTCCCGTCCCCCCTCGACGGACAAGGGCCAGCAGATGCCACCCAGCGCCGAGAACAGCAATTACCATGCGTAATCGTCCACGCCGTCTGTCCGATACTGCCCATACTACATGCCCACACTAAGAAAGATTTGCAGAAGCTATATAAAATTAAACGAGTCATACTCATGTAATATATCAGGTTCGCTTTAATCTTCAGTAGATTGTTTTGAAAACGTTTTTGCAAGAAAATATTCTGCGTTTTAAAGACAGGGTGGTTACTTCATTTAATGGAGTTTATCCAATACTTTTTAGATCAACTTGAAGTATAACTTGCTGTTTAGAGATCAGGAATGAAGCAAGTGGAAAGCTTTAGCTAATTGGAGCTTACCATAAATTCTAATATGAATTATTGTAAAGAAGTCAAACAGACAATATCAATGTTAAAAAGGCGGCATTTATTAGAAAAGAATCTGATGTGTTGCACTCATATAACTTTCTCTACTCTTGTACTAACCATTCCTACAAACTCTTATTCCTTTATCTTCTTCGTGTTAGTTGAGATAAACATTTCCAGAAACTATCTTATTGTCTATTTTCTTGGAGGTACAAGGGGAATATCAGAATACGGTAGGCTTTGTGCGATAGTCAAATGTTTTAAAGCTTTGAGATCCCGTTCTCTTTGCACACTTAATATATAAAAAAAATGAACAACGATGTTCCATTTCACGAAAGTTTTAAGTTTTTCTAAAGTGACACAAATAACAAGGAATATCTCCAAAATGGTCCACTTTACAAAAAAAAAAAAAAAAAAAAAAAAAAAAAAAAAAATTATTTGGACCTAGATTCAGTGTTTTAGTGAGATCTACATTTTTTGTGAAGTAAGATTTTGTGTATCTCTTACGGTTTACGAGTTATTCAAAACTCCTCCAGAGCAAACAGGACTACATAGGCTATAGCCAGAAAATTCAAAATATACATTTAATTTTTCATAAGAATACCTTAAACATACGTCATTTTAATCTACATCGTTAGAGCCATTTTCAAGGAAATCAAAACTTTCCAAAAATTTTCCATGCAAAAGGTAGTTTAGGGTGGGTTATTTCTTCAAAATCTTTGTGTCACATCCTTGAAAGACATTGAACTTAAATAGCAGCTTTGGTTTTTAACCGACTTTTCGTTTTTGAGTTATGCTGTCCACAGACTGACAGACAGATACACAGACACACACACACGGACCTTTTTCTAAAAATGTGGGTTTTTTTTTGGTTTTTTTTTTTTTGACTCAGGGGGCATCAAAACATGATTTCCGGTGAAATCTCAACAAAGAATTTTTCGGTAGAATACAATGCTTGCTCTACTTACCAGTAGAGAAAGTAATAAGCATCTGTGGGCTCTAAGGTACAGATTAGTGAAATATTTTGTCCAGTGTGTGACAATACATAGCAGAGGGAAAAAAATCTGGAGGTATTTTTAGTGTAGATATGGAGAAGAAAGGGATGTGTAAAATGGGCGAATGAAATAAATAATGAAAAGGAAATCTAAGGAAGAAAACTGTTAAAGTGAATCAGGAAGAAAAAAAGAAATTGACTTGAATTATTGATTAAAGATGTAAGGCATGGATGCGGAAAGACAATTTAACGTAAAGACAATTAGTTATTTGAGAGGATGAGTAAACTTATTTATATGTTTATAGCAATAAACATCGAATATTCAACATTTGGAAAAGAAATGTTTGTGTGCACTCTCATGACTTTTCTACTCCCTTTGTTCAAACTGTTCTTAAAGGCGTTTGGTCTTATAACCTAGTTCGTGTTAATCAAGTAATCTTAAGTCATAGTCAGATCTTTTAAGACCTGGTCATCCCATGATGACTTTGAAATTCCATTTTATTTACATGACAGGGACATAAAAGAGCGAAAACATTTACTTCCTATTTGAGAAAATTATAAATATTTGAACATTTAAATCAATGACAAAGAATTGGTTAGCTCAAAAAATAAATAAAAAATATATTCTTTAACGAGATGTCAATGTTATGTGATAAGATGTTTGCCTATCTCTTACAGATTACTAGTTATCCAAAAGTCATTCAGAATGAAGAGGGATTCAGAAGCTATTTCCAGAAAATTCAAGATATTTTGTGTGTAATGAAAACATGTTAAAATATATGAATTTTAATCAAAATGTGTGAAAACATTAATATGTAAAGCGTAGTTTGTATGGGGGAAAATTTTTTCACTACCTTCCTATCGCATCCTTGGATAATTCTAAACATAAATATGGTATTTAACCGACTTCTCGTTTTTGAGTTATTCTGTTCATATACACATTTACACAGCCGCAAACATTCACGGACCTTTTCCTAAAATGCTTTTTTCGGATACAGGGAACTTCAAAACGTATCTTTCCTGTGAAATGTTGGTATTGAATTTCTGGATTGAATCCAATAGCTCCTCTCTGTAATTAAATGTACTGTAAAGTTGAAATTTATTTCTTAGCTTTATTATGGCAAAGTACTTCTCAGATTTCTAGAAATAGACTGTAGATGGCAGCACTTACTGTAGATTTGGAAACCTACATACGAAATGGGATTTGTTAAAATGTTGCTAATCCCATTTGTAAAGACTGAGAAAGTTTATATTTTATAAAAATCACTAATTCAAATCTCAGGTGAAATATAAAATCTGATTCTGTAAAGTATCTGTAGACTGTTACACCATTGACAGCTAGCCAATCCAGATGCTCAGTAGGTACTCTCACGTGATTTGCTTTCAGTAATGGCTGCCTTGAACTTTGTGACATTTAATGTTGTTTTCTACATTTTTGCTTGCGTAAAGATCTTCTTCAGTTGTTAAACACAAAGTAAAATGTTACATTAAATTTTAAAAGTAAAATCATAAGAGTATGCATGAGTGGATATTTAGACAGTAAAACACTTCGCTGTTCAAATTCTTTAAGGTTAAGGATCTGATTATTCGACCCTCGTCAGTATTGGTTACCTACATGTACGTATGTATTCCCATATTCCCCTTGCAGCTACAAGAAAATTAGTAAAAAGAGAATTTCTGCAAATGTTTATCTAGTGCGGTGGGAATATTTCCTTAGCGAGGATTATTCCCCGTTCTCCCTAGGGTCTGGAAGTATGAATGGGATTGTGAACTTAGTATAGGAAGCCAAATATTAACACACTGTAAGCGAGTAAACATCAATGCCACTGAACAACTGTGGCAAAGGTAATAAGCCGCCGATGTGACCTTAGATGTCAAAGGTGGCCTATAAATGGAACATAAAAATGTTTTCTCGATTAACATGCAGTAGATAGAATAAGTGTTTCTAAGAATAGTTTGTGCAAGAGTAGAGAAAGTCATGTGAATGCAACACATCAGATTTTTAATTTGTAAAATATCCTGATGATTATTACGCCAACCACTTTCCAAAATGTTTGGAAACGTATTGTTGCATAAATTGAAATTTTATGTTTTATAGGGTCCAAAATATTTCAGCACTTTAAATTATCCTTAAACATTGAAATATAGTGATTTAAGGTACCTCCGCAGTTTCTAAGAAGCTCAGAGAAGATAAATTTGAACTCAATGAAGATAAGAGTTTTATTTTTTTTTTTTTTTTTTTTTTTTTTCCAGTAAGAATGCCATGATGGCATTGCTATATTGGACTTTATTTTCATGTTTGTACACTAACACATTGTTTTAATATCTTATGCAGGCTTTTAAATTTATCGTTTAAAACTTGTCAATTTAAAAATAATATTTTTCATAAATTATGGATTTTCCAAGCTTTATAGTGAATTTACTGAAAAAATTGCAATGAAAAGTAATTCAGGACTTAAAAATATTTATAAACTGAGCTTGACTATAGATATTTTTTCGGATGGATAAATAATACATATTAAAGCAGTGATTTTAGCAGTACAAGGCAAAATTTAGGGAATAGTTTGAGAATGCTGACCAAGAATTATATATACTGAAAAATGAGCCCAACATTTAAGGAATATACATTTTCTTAAACCTTACGTAGTATAATTTACCAGTAAATCCACATGTGCTAAGGTTGTATATAACCTGTTTTACTTACCCAGCATATATGTACTTGAGTACATGGGCAAGAGTGCCATTTTCTCTCTCATGCAAGATGGTTACTGGGCATCTGTCTCCACGTTTGCTGTACACGTTTGGACTCTCCATTGTCCAGTACCATGTGCCCAAAAACTGCAACACAAGCAATTTAAGTTTTATTGCAATCAAGTTACACGATAGTACCATAAAAGGCTTTTAGCTGTCGCTGGCTATGGGTATCCCAAACGAGAAAGATCCCTTCTTTTGTATATAATGACAGGTTTTTCAGGACTAGCAAACTGCATGTGAATTATGCTTACTTGTTTTAGGAAGATATATCACAATAAATATGTTTGTCTTTCTTTCCTTCCTTCTGTTCTGTTTATCTACCATGAAAGAAACGTCGTGATATAAACAAACAATTAACATCGCTGCTTAGACAGAAATAAATGTTTGAGATCCCATGAAAATAATATAAAGTAGAGAGGAAGCTATTTAATTTAATATTTCGAATATATTAGGCATAAAACTATAGAAAATATTCTGCAAGCCAAAGATATATTTGTAATTAACTATGGATCTTTTAACACCAAACTAGATCCTCAAAAACACCTAAGAGGTTGCTTTTTTCATTCCAAAATTTAATCTATTTATCTTCATTGTTTGAAAAAGGGTCATTTATACTTGAAAATGACATTTACAGAAAATGCAGTTTAAGGTATAGCTGGAGAAAACTAACTGGCACATATTTTTGCATAGAAAGAAACCAGATGGCTTGAGCACATGGAAGCTGCTATACAGAGTGGAAGTGAAATGATCCGTCAGACTTTAACAGCGAATTTCTCATGTTGTCAATAACAAGAAAGTCTAATACCAAAATGTTGAAAAGTTTATAGTTTTCTAGAAAAAAAATATATTTTATAAAAAAAAATGTATCACCTGGCTGAATTATTATGATTGAAGGTTCTTGATTTATGGCTATATTCATAGAAAATTGATTAAATGACAACTTTTTCCTTTGGCGTATTTGAATAAATTCAACGGTTTTTGTATAAACTAAATTTAAAAGAACCCACAAATTATTGCAACAAAAAGGCAACAAATTGTGGGTTCCTTTAAACTTAATTTACACAAAAACCGTTGAATGTATTGAAATACGCCAAAGGAAAAAGTTGTCATTTATTCAATTTTCTATGAATATAGCCATAAATCAAGAACCTTCAATCATAATAATTCAGCCAGGTGATACATTTTTTTTTATAAAATATATTTTTTTTTCTAGAAAACTATAAACTTTTCAACATTTTGGTATTGGACTTTCTTGTTATTCATAACATGATAAATTCGCTGTTAAAGTCAGACGGATAATTTCACTTCCACTCTGTACTTAACAGCAGTGTCAATTTGTAGAGCCAAACTTCCCTTAAATGTAGATAAAGTTTTTGTCTGCACTTCAAAGTATCTAGAAGTTATTTTGTTCTATGAAGCGTGAGTACAAAATAGCAGATTAAATACTACTTTTAAATTTATATATAAAATATAAATATTGCACCTATAATTATAAAACATACATCAAATTAAAGAAGTGTGTCCAATTTTTAAAACTACACAAGGCTAAAAATCTGAATTTTGGCAATTTTGTACCTTGTTGTTAAGAGATGAAGGTATTTATCTTGTGACATGCGCAAATGGAGCTAAATTAGTGTCATGCGATGTATCTTTGACATTTGTCATGCATTGTAAATGTTGTAGCAATAAATGAGTGATAGATAAGTATGATATTGCTTAACACACTATTTCTAGTAAAGTCTCGTTATAAACAAACAAATTTAATTTTTATATGAACTGTTGGTTTGAAATACTAAGACATGTAGAAAATGGTTTAAGTTTGTATACCCGTTCCATGTTGAAGCCTTCCATGGGTGTCTTGTGGTGGCAGAATTGGGTGGCATCTGTCAGCGCAAGGCTGAACATGCACACCACTGCTAGAAGCATAGTCTTCATGTTGGCGAGTTTCTTTGATTTGTCCTGTGCGCCTGTTTCTTATATATCCGATGTTATCAATGATCGAGCTGGAAGCATTGATGACCTCTGACACTGCAAATTGTGTTACTTCCCCTACCCTGTGCTCCCGTGCATCTCAACAAGGCCATCCTCCTCAAAAACATTACTCCACGCGCACATCTTGCTTCTCTGTCCTTCTAATTGTCCCTCCCTTCAACTTTCAACACACGCCACTTTCTAATCCAAATACAATTTCATACTAAAGTAGCACGGTCCGGATGTTTATGACCTACAAGTATGCAAGCACTCATGACCAAAAAAATTAGAAAATATTACGACAAATATGACCTAAAACTTTTTAGATGCATTTTCAAAATCTTCAAAATTTAATACTGTTTAAATTAACATTATATTAAATATCTAGCACACTTAATAAAAAATAATGTTTATTTTACTATTGCAGTTTTAATTTATTTAACTGTTCAATCCAGAGCTAACCCTCAGCTCTGAAATAAATTTCTCACTTTGAAGGCCTATCAGAAAGAACAATTACAGTACCAAATTACATACAATTTAAAGTTTTCAAAAAGGAATGATCTATTTGCACGCAACATTGTAACGGAAAAATAATCCCTAATATTACAAACAAGAATTAGGAGATATGAAAAATCGTCTTTGGGACGTCTGCAAGCACATATGTCAAACTGGAATAGAAATATAAAACTACGAAAATTTAAGGTAAAATATTACTATAATATAAAAAGACAAGAAAAAGTAAAAAGCGTTCAAAAGCCAAAGTATGACTTTGTATGACCCATGAGAATTACATAATTTTAATCACCATTGATAAAATCGTGCTCCGCTTATGTTTTCCATAGGAAAAAAAAAAAAAAAAACAACCAACAACAAAAATTATGGCATGTCGAAAACATCCGGAACCTCATAACTACCATTATTATTAATGTTTGAATCGGTTTTTTAATGTTTTACACATCCTCCGATAGCTCTTCTCCATTCATCTCTGTAATTCCACTTGAATTTTCAGTGACCACAATTTACTACATTTTTGACATTACTATGTAAATATGTGTTTGTTTTGTTGCTGACATTTTATCCCGAAGTATACCATTTACTGTTAAAATTGCACATTTTTATACTTCCTCTACTACGTATGCTAAAGAAGAGGAAGTATTGTATTCCACCCAAAAATTCGATATCGAGATTTCAGCAGAAATATGTTTTGAGGCCCCCTGAATCCCCCCTTTTTAGAAAAAGGCCCGTGTGTGTGTCTGTGTCTGTGTCTGCGCGCGCGCGCGCGCGCGTGTGTGTGTGTGTGTGTGTGTGTGTGCTCAATGTCTTATAAAACGGGCTACATGTAGTTGTAGCACCAAAATTACTTACCTTTTCAAGATGTAAATATTGGTAGAAGAACTCTGCTCACTGTTGCTTTGCTGTTGCAAAGTATTTCATAACCCCATCATACCATTTTGAATCCTCTTCCAGTTGTAGCAGTAGTTCTTTCTCGATTAATGTAAGTGCAAGGGAAGATTGTCTTGACCCATAGTATTTTGGTAGTCGATTTTTATCCTCTTCAGTGCCAAGAAACTTCTTTCAATAGTTGCTTGTGGCAAACAAGCAAGCTAATGTGTGAATTTTTAAAAGCCATTTGTAAATATCTTCCTTAACAAAATTAGTCAGTAGTTCTTGAAACTTTTAGCAGTTCTAGTGTGTCAAGACTAACGTAAAATGCCCGTAGTTCATTTTTAAGGCTCTCGCTGTCAAAAGTCTTGAAGAAAGGTTCAAGTTGCGTAGTATCTAACAATTTAAGAAATGAAAATGTCTTTAAATCTCCAAATTGCACCTCTGTTTGTGTTACAAGAGTATCAATGATATTAAAATACAGCTAACAGAAATGAGATTCTGTATCTTCACACTCAAAGCCTCTTCTCTTGATTTTAAAACATGTATTTTTGGTGTCATTCGTATCACTTCTTGAATCCTTCATCAATTGTATCAGAATTACATGATTAGCACAGCAATCTATATCATTAAGTTCACTTAGAGAATATCAAACAATTCTTAACTGAAGATCAAAAGTGTGAAGTTGAATTCAAAGTCCTCTAGTAAATGAATACATATATCCACACTAATTATTGTATCATCCCACTTTCTTGATTTGTCTCCTGACACTCCAATAAACATAGCCAGCAGACTTTCCCTCAGCAGTTTTGCAGAACAAAACCAGACGAGATTTGAATTTCCATCGAGTTTGGGCTTCTTCTCTTCTGAGCTGGACCACATCGTTGAGCGCTGTATACGCTTCGAAGATCGGTAAAAAACGTATAAAAGCCTTTGACATTTGCAAAGAAAAATCTGCATGCTGTAATGTTACTGTAGCTAAGAGAGTACTAGATTTAATATGTGTGCGTGGCAGTGCCTACTTGTTTGGCTTTCTGTTTTATCTTTCCCTGTAGGTAGGGCATTCAATTCTCCCGCCACAGCTGCAGCGCTATCGTAAGACTGAGCAGCAAGTTCTCTCGTGCAGTTATGCGACAAGCTGTAGAGGGCTCCGGCTGTTATCTCTACTGATATTGTGGAGGCCAAAATAACGTTCTTGAACATAACAACGTGGATCCATATACCTCAAAATGATTGTCCACTGTCCAATGAGAGAAACGTCCGAGATTTCATCAGCTCAACAACAATAAACCCAGCATTCAGAATTTCTTCCTCTATTTCTTTGTTCAAAAGGGAGCAACTGAGTCCATTAAGTAAATTTGAATGACTTTGATAAACCACTAAATGCTTTGGAGTCGTTTAAATGCATTTCATTAGCAGGTTGAAACCCTCACGATATTTGCCTTGGTAGGACGACGTTTCACTATCGTCATGTACTCCGAATGCAAGCTCTTGTTTGCCTGGAAACAAAATGTCTACCAAATAAGATAAAACATATCGCTTCTACTTTATGCCGGGATTAACCGAGCGAGATGGCTCAGGCAGTAACGTCTGTGGCCCGCATTCGGGAGGTCCCGTGACCGATTTTCCTGATCCATTGGCGTTTTCGAGGGTTTCCCCGGGTCAGAGGGCGAATGCTGAGAAGTATAACTACATCCCCGAATTTCCTGTCCCTCCATTTTACGGCACTGCCCATTTCACTTCACGCCTTTGATCTGCTCGATTGTTTCAAGGTTCTAAGTATCAGCGGGAGTTTTGGCGTTGCATGGCACGTGTTTGCTATCTGTAAATCCTCGCTCTCCTGATTAGAGGAGGTCAACGAGTTCTGGGCTCCCTAGGGGACCTAGAGCCCGCAGTGGGAGAGCTGCAACTGGGGAGATAAGGATCTTGCCCTCTGCTATCATCTCTCCTCAGTCATTATTGAAGTCGCCGTTTACAAAAGCTATTTAACGCTTATTCAAAATGGAACTATGCTTCTCCTCAGAAAACTTTATTTTGACAGTGTCTGGGCGACCGAGCTTCGCTCGGCTTATTTAGACAAATTTGAAAAGTGAAACGTTTGAAACGTTAATTTTCTTACTTAGTAAGATTGCTGCCCGTTCTGTAGGACTAACACTTGTAGGACTTAGCTTAGTAGAAAAAGAAATGTGATCGTGTCTCGTAAAGGAAGAGTGAGTAGAGAAAACCGTGTAAATGTAATAGGTTACATTTATCTTTCAATCATAGAAAATGGTATGAATGGTATCTTGAAGGGCGAGTAGAGAAGGATGTATTACGTAAAAGAAAAGCGAGTAGAGAAAACCATGTGAAAGTAATATAGTAAAATCCATAGCAAAAAAATCTACATACTACATACTCATGCTGAATTTCGCGGTGATCGGTCAAGCGATTTTCGAGGTTAACGGTTACATATGTACATCCATTTTGCATATGTATAGGGGTCAAATCGCACACCCGTAAAACACGACATTTTTGGAGGAGGTTCAAATTTTGTTTATGAATAACAGGTATGAAATAAGGAGACCCGTATTTTTTATTTCCGTATTTTTAAATTATTTGCTTAGTTATGGCTATTAGAAATTAAGCAATTTCTGCGCGCACCGTAATATAAAATTCCTTGTTACTCTAAGGCCATATAGAGCTGAGAGTTGGGGTTTGGCGCACTGGAAAGGTTAAATACAACACTTTTAACAACTTTCGATCAATCATTATTACACACAAATTTTGGACTGTTTTTTATGCTATATTTTGTAAAACCAAAAATAGAAAAATCGATGTGTTTAAAAAAAAATACACACGTATTCCCTGACATTTTATCTATAAAATAAGACATTAAAAACTATGGAGCAAGTATAAGTGCATTTGCTACAAATTTTTTTCTGGAGGCCTGCAAGCGCTCACGGAGGACAGGAAGTAGTGATTAATTCGTACAGCTGAATTCACCGTGGAGGAAGTAAATGTAAAGCTTGAAAGCGAGTACCGAGCCAGGTGACTGCAGACAGCATGCGAATTGGTGCGTCAGCTTCATATGCTACTCACATAACTTCTTCTTACAAAGGCAGTACAGTCCATGCAGAAAAATGTCTCCACAATGCACCTTCTTCCTGATACTCCTGTGGCATCTGATACGCGCTTTTGAACGTTTTGAATTTTTTTGAAAAAATCTTCTGATAAGCAGTTCTTTGCGTTTAATTTCTTTCTTCATGTACGGCTATAGATTTGAAACAATTTCTCTACTCTGACTGTGTAATGTTTTGATCCCAAATTTAGAACGAACAGGTGGCATAACTGATTTACGCTATGATCAATGTCTCACAAATTCACTATGTCTTTAACTGCACGCTGCACTAAAAAGCACCTGTGAATTAGCAAGAACAGTCTCAGGTCATGCAGACATCATTACCTTCCCCCTCCCTCCCCATGTTGTGCATGGTTTCATTCGCAGAATTATACAATGTGAGCTGATGAAACAGACAAAAGCTGTGGGTTCGTCTACAGGACCGCCATTCAAGGTCAGGGGCCAAGAACGATGGGTCCAGCTATGCTTTAAAATTATACTCCTTCATTCCTTTGTCAAAAATTAAAGCTTTAGTGAAACAATTTTCTTTCGAAGAAGGAGGTAGACGAGTAGAAATTTAAAGTTTTGTGTTGTTTGTAAACATCAGTTTAAAATGCACATTTTAAAATCATTTTGAAGATGCTAATAGTGTCAATATAATAGTGTCAGCTAGCAGCGTTCTCCTTACTGTACTGTTGTAACTTTCATGGAACCTCAAGCAGTGAACAGTTGCCGTAATGGAAGGTGGCAAATATGCGAGGTTACGGTAGTCGTCACCGCTGCCACGCGAGTTCGCTGCACTGATTTGTAAGTTAATTACAACTGAACTATTAGAGACTCCATTCTGATTTTTTCTGAGAATATTGAATAAACTTCAGTGTATTTTTAGGTCTTTTTTTTTCTTCAGATTTTTAAATGGTCGAGTTTGTTTTATTATCTAACTTTAAAAATGTAACGGTATAAAATATAATATTAATAATAATTAATAAAATTTTCTAATAAATACCTCACGAAATACTGCGATTTATCTTTAATTTGAGCCAAAGATCAAGTAATTTGCTTGATTACAGTCGGAGGTATGATTGATCGAAAAGTGAGGAGCGCGCGATTTTTGGAACATTTTAAAAATAAATATCTACCAAAATAATATTTTTTATAAAACGAAGAAACACGGGTCAAATGTATTTTGTTCCAAAACACCAAAAAAAATTTCAAGAAAATCTGAGATATTAAGGTCAACTTTTATGATATTTTGTGCGATTTGACGTGGAATAACTCATAGATGATATGAATTGTTTGTAGTAGAGTGAGTGGAGAAGGAGATGTGAATGTGTTCTGTAAAATTGGGTTGAGAAAACAGCATGAATATAATATGTAGCATTTCTATTTTAAACACAGAGAAAATTGTATGACTCATTTGTAGAGGAGGGAATGACAATTTTTTTCTAAAATCAGGTTTTTTTTTTCCAGGAAAATTATAGAAAAGTGAGTAGAGAAACAGATGCGAATTAGCTAAAAGTGAGTAGAGAAAACAGTGCAAATGTAATATGTAGCATTTAAAACTGTGTGACTTATTTGTAGAAGAGGAAATAAAATGTTTTCGGTGAGCAAAATTGCTTTTTTTTTTTTTTTTTTTTTTTTTTTCATGAAAGACGCCTATTCGTATACATAAAGTTAAAAAGCAAAACATCTGAATACAATATATATAAACACACAAGAATTGCTCGTTTAAAGATGTTAAAGAGATAAGAAAGTTTATGTATCATAAGATTAGTAGTAATGTATACCTCAGAGATTTGGTGCATGCAAGACAGACAGAAGAAACGGGAAAGAAAGATATTGCGGAGAAAGCATGGACCTGCTTGTGAGAATGGTGTGTGGAGAGTAAGAAATAAAGATATTTATGAGAGATATGGTAAACCCTAGACTAGATTATGGATGAAATAAAAAGTTCCAGTTTGAGTTGGTTAGAACATGTTGAGAGTAGCGAAGTGGATTCATTATGATCACAAATGATGGATCTGTGCACAAGAGCCGGAATGTTATCAGCAGTAGACTGTACGGGCGAACCAAAGATGAACCAAATCCAACAAAAGTTGTTCGCACTCGAAGCACTTCGAAACAAATGGCCACCTGATTTTTTTCTTTCAGAAAAACTGGTCCTGTGGTCACAGCGCCTTTAGATAAACACAAAGCAATCACTTCTGAATGGTATACAACCATTTGCTTGCCGGAAGTCTTCGGTTAAATAAGAAAAACAAGCACCGTCGGGTTATTCTTCAAGACAAAATGAGCGCTCACACAAATCTATTAACAACCAACTATTTGAACACTGAAAAAATAGAATTGATGGCTCATCTGCCGTACAGTCATGAAATTTGGCATCCAATGACTTCTTGTTGTTGCCGAACGTCCAGAACAAAATGCGTGGACAACGATTTTCGTCTGCAGAAGGAGTCGTTGATGCGCTCAAAGACCATGTTTTTGAAGATGTCTCAAGCAGATTGGAAAAAACGCTATGACAAGTGGTTCAAAAGCATGCAAAAACGTTTTGATCATAAAGGAAAATATCTCGAAAAAAATAAAGCAGTTTTCAGTGACAAATTACTGTTTTTTATTGTTAGGCTCAAAATATTAGTGGCCCTCGTAGAAATAAATAATTCTACTCCTATTCTTCCTAAATATCTGCTGTTTTTCGCAACTGTGTCGTGTGACATATAGCCTATATTCTTAATCAGTATGTGTTCGAGTATCAATATTTCCAAACTAACTTAATTTTAAGTTTCCAATGAACTTATTTCATGCGACTTAATTCTTTCTGAAATATGTTTGAGGTCTCATAGCATTAACTGTCCATGAAGCATAACAATAAACAATTAAAGCAAAACGTTTTCTTGATCTCACCAGCTGTCGACCATGGTGTCTTCTTTTATCAGTTTCGGTTGAAAGAGCGGATTGCGATTTGTATTTCTGTGTTAGTGAAATATTAGGATGATCAGAGCCTAACTGTTTAATACGACATTTTTCTTCGTCAACTAACGTCCGAAGTGACCGAAGTAACCTGTCTACAAAAAGTCTACCTCGTTCGTTGGAAAAGAAAGTCAGAAACGGAGAAAAAAAAAATTGGAACACACGCTATACATACAGACGCCGTGGCCGCGTGATTAGACCATTCGCATTTCACCAAAGCAGCCCGGGTTCGATCCCAGGCGACAGCATGTGGGATTTGTAATGCACAAGGCCGCGCAGGGGCGGGTTTACTCTGGGTTCTCCGGTTTCCATTGCTCCATCTTCATTGCATGTATAATCAGTGTTGCCGCCTGCGGTGCCGCATGTAGTAAAAGCGGGTGTTAAAACTACCAAAAAAAGCACATGCACGCGACGAAACTGAAACAATCCCGAATCCCCACTACAATTAAACACTCTCCCTTTCGCCTCTCCTTCCCAGCTATCCAAACTGTGCTATACATGGGAACAAAAATACTGATTTCCTGGGAAGAGAGAGAGAGAGACAAAACTAAACCCTCACGTCACTACAATCTCATTCCACTCATCAAAGCTACTCATTAAATCTAAGTTTAAAGCCAAAGGATCTGAATAGGTAAGTAGAATAAGTAAAGGGTAGTCAAATATTTGAATGCTTTGAGATCCCGTTCTCTTTCCACGCTTAGCATATAAAAAAATGACCAACTATGTTCCATTTCACGAAAGTTTTAAGTTTTCCGAAACTCACACAAATAACAAGGAATATCTCCGAAATGGTTCACTCTACAAAAAAAAAAAAAAAAAAAAAATTATTTAGACATAAATTGTGTGTTTTAGTGAGACCTATATTTTTTGTTTAGTAAGATTTTGTCTATCTCTTTCGGTTTACGGTTATTCAAAAGTCGTCCAGAGTAAACAGCACTACACAGGCCACAGCGAGAAAACTCAAAATATACATTTGATTTGTCATAAAAATATCTTAAACATACGGCATTTTAATCAAAATCGTTAGAGCCATTTTCAAGAAAATAAAAAACTTCCATGTAAAGGGTAGTTTAGGGTGGGGCTATTTTCTTCAAAATCTTCGTGTCGCATCCTTGAAAGACATTAAACTTAAATATCAACCTTGGTTGTTAACGTACTTTTCATTTTTGAGTTATGCTGTCTACAGTCTGACAGACAGACACGGACCTTTTCCTAAAAATGCTTTGTTTTTAAAAAAAATTCAGAGGGTTCAAAACATATATTTCCGGTGAAATCTCGACATCGAATTTTTGGGTGGAATACAATACTTCCACTACTTAGCAGCAGAGAAAGTTAAAATGGGCCCTGTTGTTAAACAACACACCAACACTTTCAAGCAGGAAGGAAACTGTGGCAGCATTCCTCGGCAATGATTATCTTGCAGAACATCTGTATCGCATGAACATCGACTCTCCAAACTCCAAGCCATGTACGGTCAACTCTGAACATCTGAGAAAGTGTAGTGCACATGGGACAGATGGGACAGTTATACTGGGAAGCGAGAAGGCTAATGAAAACTGTACCAGAATTGGACTAAATAAATAAAAGAATAAAAAGTAGAAGTACTATATTTTTTATTTTTTTAAAGAGAAGATACAAAAGTATGACATTTTGATGTATGTTGTGTGAGCGTGTGTTTAGCAAGTAGTCTTAAACAACATATTCTGGATGACTACACAATGTGTATGCAATTATTAAATAACGTTAAACAACATATTAACTTACAATGTATTGTAAAAATTATGGATAAGCTTCTATTTATTTCGTATGATGTTATAACATTTCAGTACTGATGCCAGCCGTGGTGAAAGATTAATCCTCTGTTCTGTTCAAATGCATTTTCTTTTTATTTGTCTTTTTCTCTGATCAGTACTCCTTTATATGAACCGCTGAACAAATTACGAACATCTTGACTAAGAGTAAAGAATGAAGGTTCTCCATAACAATATCATCTAATGTAGTGTCTAAGGATCTGGGCAGTTTTCCTGGTGCAGATCTTCCAGGCCATTCACATCTATATCGTGCTCAGTGAGTACTCTTCTGATAGCGCTCCTGTGTTCGTCGGAGCACACCTTCTCTCTGCACCACCCCATGGCCCAGGCTGTGAACATTTCACCAATTCACATTTATCAGGCAACGTTCCAATTAGTACTAGTATCTATTGTTCAATATTTATTAATATTTTAATGTCAATAAATCTATGCACTAAAATGATTTGTTACACCATTAAAATTTAAACAGAAAAGATATAGATGAGCACACTTAAGAATAAGTGCCAGTGTTGGCTTGAAAATATCCATTGACATTAAAGGAATTACAGCAAAATAGCTTTAACCTATTTAAGCTAGCTGAGCGGGCAGCTCTAGTTAAGCTGTTGAACATACTAGTCCGTTTTAGGGCACTTGCTGAGACAAATGGCTCAATGTAGTTTGTAGAATATGTCCATATAACGTTTGTTTGCGGCATTTAAGAACATTTAAATGGGGATTGAAATCAAGACTTAAATATGGCTGCGAGTGTCCCTGGGTATCTTCTTTTGCCATTTAGCGAAGTTTGCTTTTTTTAAACTTTGGGTGCACTTTAAAAAAATTTATAATAGGTAGAACTTTAATTTTTTAGCACAGGTGTGAAATGTATTGTTCTAAACAGCCGGTAAAAGCTTTTACGACTATGTTATCTTTGTATGAAGTTCCCTAACAAAACTAGAAATTATTAATTTATCATTTGTCTCGCTTTCTGAACCACAAAAAGCTGTTTTATGAGTGACAAAATTGCCATTATCGTATTTTGTACAGTTTTCAAGAAACCCTTATATATTTCATTGAGGTTCAACATGGAAATTACTACTCTGCGTCTACCGAGTGTCCTTTAGGGGAGATCATTTCTTCAACTGCTGTGGCCATATGAGTGACTTTTCACTAAAATATTTGATGAAGTTTTTACTCTTTAAACTTTTAGCTTAGATTACCATAGGTTTTCCCATTTTTAACTTATTTTTACACACATTCAGTCTCACATCTACACTTCCACACCATATAGACTGCGAGAATAATTCTAACTAAAGAAAACTGCTCATCTTCGACCAAGAATGGAACTTGGGACATTTGTGTGAGAAGCCAACTCGTTGACCACTCAACCAGGAATCGGTCAAGCCTCCGTTATAGTGGAAATGTTTGTATCAATTCATGGTGTTGATGAAATATCCTATTATACTTATTATCAATAAAAGGGGCTGTGAAGAATTTGAGCGCTTGGAATGTTCTTTAGAATTGTTAAAGAAGATATACACTCACCCCTCAAACTGCCGTCAGGTGCAAACCAGCATGCATAACTGGCAGCATAGTTGGTGTAGTCTGTGTCAAGAATCCACCATCTGGCCTCCCAGTAACCGTCTACAACAAAAATACATACTGTCTGTAAAATCCTCTATATATACCTACATTACAGTGTTATCAAATATTTTCACCCAAAGGAAAATGGAGTGGCTTCTTAAGTTCTCGTTTGGTGAGCCATTGCAAGCAAAATAACGCACTCTCTCTTACTCTCTTACACGAGTCGATTTCTCTACGTTTATTATAGTTTTGTGGTATATAAAAATTTTAATGCCATTAAAATATAGTTCTAAACATTATGATTTGCATTTGCGCCACTCTGCAACAGCATGATACAAAACAAAGCTTGAGTCAACGGCATCTGTCGTCAGCTGCAGGAAACTGGTGTGCGCTTGACCCACGGATGTAGTTCGCTATTATACATCTCGTGTTCAGAATTTATTGCATTATGCATTTATAGCATGGGCGTCGCGAAGGGGAGGGACAAGGGGGCCCTCGGTCTCCTCTTGGAAATTAATGAATTTAATGTGCGGTCAATTACTATTGGACTGTTTTAATTTTGATGTGAAGAACAGTTATTTAGCACAAATTAATATGCTTATCCGCAACAAATAATATAAATCATGTTTTACAGTTTTTGGCAACAGAATAATGAATTAATATTGTCTCATTGAAAACTTGCAACATAGGCCTCCCCCCTTAAAAACAAGTCTAACGACGCCCATGATATACAGTCATGAATAGAGAGTAATTTGTTTTTTGTATGTGTGCTCTTCAATGTGGGCATTTGAGCATGATTTCGATACTTGGTTACCTATGTATTATTAAAACAAATGTAGGTTAAGATTTCCACGGATTCTGAAACAAAGGTATGCACATGGGAAGTGTACATCCAAAAGGTGACGAAATGAATCACAGCCACAGTGGTAAACAGAACTTAGTTTCCGTCCTCTTGTAGCAACGAAAATACAAATAAACTGTTGTGTGATCGACAAACATAACATAAGAAGCTTCCAAACATTCTCTATTTTCTAAAATGCAATGCGTAATTAAAGCAGATCCTGCAAAGTCCGCCCTCAGTATCACTACGAATATTAAAAAATAGATAAGGCACTTACATCAAAGTTCATGAAAGTGAATCATGGATGTGTCGTAATATTTCAAAACAACTTGAAGCTGCGTTTCCTTCGTTTGAGGTTGAATTGTGGCATACTAGTTGTAGTTTGCTGGGCAACATTTGTCTTAATCATCCTAACGTGAGAGTATACTTTTTATTAACATATAATTGGAATGTTTACTGGGGAGAGTTGAATATCACTAATTAGTTGTTCAGGACGGCTACTACCACTTCTTATATTTTGGTATAAATAAGCGAACACACAAGATAATCTCTTTATTTTATAACATTAAAAACTGATATAACTATCTCTTTATTTGGTAAGGGAATTTTAATACAGAGAGCGCAATCTGAAACATTGGGCCCCCTTAGGTGTACTGTGAATACCAACTGCTCTTAAAACTTTTGAGTTAAAAGGAAGGAATCCTTCGCTCTGTGGACATTGTGTTTCACGTCTGTTTATTTAAAAATTATTCAGTTTTTACTTTCTCTACTGGTAAGTAGGGGAAGTATTCTATTCCACCCAAAATTCGGTGTCGAAATTTCACCGGAAATGTAGGTTTTGAAGCCCCCTGAATCCAAAAAAAGCATTTTTAGAAAAAGGTTCGTGTGTGTGTGTCTGTGTGTCAGTCTGTGGACAGCATAAACCAAAAACGAAAAGTCGGTTAAATACCAAAGTTAGTATTTAAGTTTAATGTGTTTCAAGGATGCAACACGAAGATTTTGAAGAAAATAGCCCCACCCTAAACTACCCTTTATATGGAAAATTTTTCGAAAATTTTGATTTTCTTGAAAATGGCTCTAACGATTTTGATTAAAATCTCATAAGTTTGACATATTTTTACTACAAATGAAATGCATATCTTGAATTTTCTGGCTATAGCCCCTGTAGTCGTATTTACTGTGGACGACTTTTGCATAACTGGTAAACCGTTAGAGATAGACCAAATCATACTATACAAAAAATGTAGATATTGTTAAAATACACAATTTATGTCTCAATAAATTTTCTTGTAGGGTGAACCATTTCGGAGATATTCCTTGTTATGCGTGTTGGTTTCGGAAAACTTAAAGCTTTCGTGAAATGGAACATCGTTGTTCATTTTATGTTAAGTGTGCAAAGAGAGCGCGATCTCAAAGATTTAAAAGATTTGACTATCGCTCAAAGCCTACTGTATTCCCATATTCCCCTTGTACCTACAAGGAAATAACCAATAAGACAATTTATACAAATGTTTATTTCAACTAGAGTATAAGAGTAGAGAAAGTCATGTGAATGCAACACATCAGATTTTTACATAAGTGTTCCACATTTTCTAATTGTTTATACAATATCAGTTTTTAAGAAATAGAATACTTGTTTGTTGTTATCAACAATTGATATTTTGATCCTTTTTTTCACCACGACACAGAGGAGAGAGGGCTAAAGACATTTTTATGCTTAATAATTATATTGATTGTGGGGCTATAATTCGTTAATTCTACCTTTATACTAGATGTATCTGGTACACGGCTTGTATTAAAAGCCTTATGCCACGTATGTCTAATTTTTGTGAACTTTACAAGTCGTTGTATCACATGTTTGAATTTACACAGTTGTTAAAACGGCCCAGGCATATGAAAATAAATGTTCAATTCATGGGGCTTGCATTAAGTTTTTTTCCGCTGTGAGGAATTAAGAAGTAGAAGTATTTAGAAATTCACTAATAAAAACCAAATGCAACATAAAATCTTGTGAATGGGCCAGAAGTCTCAAGATGCTGTGAATGGCCGTATTATAAACAGGAGACAAAGTTAATCAACTGAAATTATTAAATTCATCGTTATGCAGTAAAATGATATGACTTACATTGTGTTGGCATGGCGAACACCAGCTTCCCGTCTGTCTCACTGGCACTGCAGCGCCATATGTTACCCTCTTTGGTAGTGTAAGTGCGAGAATTACTGAAACAGGTGAAAGCAGATCATTGTAAAATTACTACAGCAGAATATTTAAAGTCTAGTAGCGCTCCGAAATCTGAAAAGTAACGGTTTTTTCACTCACAGTACATCTACTTAGTGTATTTTAACATGAAATCTAATTCTAGAGGCTTTTTACTTTCTCTACTGGTAAGTAGGGGAAGTATTGTATTCCGCCCAAAAATTCGATGTCGAGATTTCACCGGAAATATATAATATATAAATACGCATTTGTAAGATAGCTTTACAGAAGCTATAAAAATGAAACTAACTAGTGGAGAGAGTCATACAAATTTAACATATTAGATTTATTTTAATCTTCAACAATTATTTTGTAATCGCTTTGCAAGAAAAAACATTCTTTGTTTAAAGATGAGGGTTGTTAATTTCTCATTTAATGGACGTTATCAAATAGTATTTAGATCATTTGAAGCATAACTTGTTCTTTTGACGACGCCATGAAGTAAGTGGAAGGTTCAAGACACTCCTCACACACTTTACCTTAAGCCCTGGAATTTAATGCTAGGAACGGTCCGAGTCAAGAAGGCCTGTGCTTTGTCAAAGTAATAACTGAGCATCATTGTCCATAGTCCAGTGTTATCATTTGTGTATTTTGCTGCATCGCGTTAGCTCTTGTTTTATTATACAACTTTGTGTGTGTGTGTGTGTGTGTGTGTGTGTGTGTGTGTGTGTGTGTGTGTGTGTGTGTGTGTGTGTGTTTTCAAATGTTTTTTCTTTAAAACTCATCTTCTGACTTTATTATTTCAGAGAATCTCTCAGTATCCGAGAAAAGGTTGCAATGGCCGCACATACGGAGTAGATTTCGAAACCTAAATACGAAATGTGATGTTTCAAAAGGCTCCTAACCCCATTTTAAAGACTTAAGCATTTGATAAAATATTAATTATAATTTCAGGTAAAGCATGAAACCTTATGTAAAATTCATTGACAGCTAGCCAACTCGTAGATAGATGATCAGTATTATCACGTGATCAGTTTTCAGAATGGCTGCCTTGAACTTTGTAACATTTAATGTTATTTTCACTTGTTATGCACATAGTAAAATGTAACACTGACCTTTAAAAGTACAGTCAATGCTGAGAGTACGAATAAGTGAATATTCAGACAGTAAAACACTTCGCTGCTCAAATTCTTGAAGGTTAAATGTCAGATTATTCTAGCTACGTTATCGCAATTGTAGGAATGGTGACGTCACGGAACGCACTCCGGTAAACATAACACACTGTGCGAAGGAACAGCTTCGGAGGCCGCAGTGGTAGGAACTTCTGTAACGCACATTTAATTTTATATATGCTTAATAGTACATATGTACACACTGGGAGGGCTTCATAATTAATTCTCATATTCTTTACTTCATCTTCCATTAGTTTCGCAAACATCTAACGGTAATTCACAAGTATTCATGTACAATAGAGCACATAGGTTTTTATCTGTCAATTGTGATCTACTTTAGATTTTGTGGTTTTCAGTCTATAAAAAAAATTGGTCATACATATATGCAGAGCCAAATATGACAATATATGCCACAAATGAATGGAGAGAACATTAATTTGTAAAATATCCTGATTATTATTACTCAACACTTTCGAAACGTGCTTAAAACTCCACATTTCGGCACACTGAGATCATTCTTAAACATGAAACTTTGGTTTGATGTTGAATATTAAAATTGGGTGATTTAAGATGCCTGCCGACGTTCATATGAAGACTAGGATATAGAAATTTGAATACAAAATGGTTTATTTTCATTCTTTTCAGTAAGTATTCTATGCAGTCGTTTTTATACTTGATTTTATTTAAGTGTTTGAGTATAAATACCTTATACCTTTTCATGGGAAATTGAAATCGATTTGAATCCAATCCCATACTGAACATAATCAGCGTTTCCATGTTAAACTCAATCGACTTGGATACCCAAGTTCCCTAACAAAAGAATGGCGAGCATATAGCGTGTTACAGCGAGTGCAGTAGAGTATACTATATTTCGTGTATTCAAATCGATTTGAATCCTGCAGGTGTTCCCATGCAACATTTCGATCCTATCCTATTTTCTAAGAGATCGGATCCAAGACTCAATACGGTTTGAATCCCCGTCACCATGCAGTGTTCGGTACGAAAGGGGCTCAAATCAGTTTCAATTCCCTATGAAAACATGGTAATTGTTTTAATATCGTATGCAGGCGTTTAAAGCCTACTAATTAGAAAGAATATCGGAAACTATGGATTTCCTAAACCCTATACTGAATTTAATTGAAGAAACTGCAATCCAAAGTAATTCACACATTAAAATATAAATAAACTGAATTACCCGGAGATGTTTTTCGGATGGATAATGCGTGTATATTAAATAAATGATTTTTATGCAAGCCCAGCATTAAAACGGCTTATTATGAAGGCATAAATCGTGCGAAATTCCAAAAAATGAATGACGTAATTACCATGGCAACAAAACAACAATGACGTCATCATAGCCACAGCATAATTTTCTCCAAGGTGCCTATAAAAAAACTGCATAATTACCGGCTCTGAAAAGTATGCCAGTAATGCGGTTTCATTAATCTAACGCATGTTTCGTTTTTTCATATTCTTCTTTCATATTCTTTTTCGTAAACATCTGATTTTTCTGGAATTAAACTCTCACACTGTTGGCTTCGTTCAAAATGTCAAGCGGAATACAATCCATATGTTCAATAATCTGCTAACAACCATATTACGTCATACATCTGTGAGCTTTCGCTCACGCGCTAAACATACACTTATATCACACTCAGATTATTAAAATGTATCTGCTAAGATCAATGGCTGCCCAACGTGAATACACTTTATCAGTAAATCCACTCTGTTACTTACCCGGCATATATGTACTTGAGCGTTTGGCCAAGAGTGCCATTTTTCCTTCTTTCCAAGACAGTTATTGGGCATCTGTCTCCACGCTCGCTGTACACGTTTGGTGATTCCATTGCCCAGTACCATGTGCCCAAAAACTGCAACACAAGCAATTTAATTGTTGTTAATAAGAGGTATAATAGTGAATAGCTTAGTCTTTCTGTTTGCCCTTCTTACAATCAAACATCGCTGCTTAGAGACAAATAAAATTTTGAGATTTCATTAAAATAAATAAAAAAGATATTTAATGTAATAATTTTTCGAGCATACTATGCACAGTACTACAGAAAGTTTTATTCAAACGAAATAAATAAATGAATGAATAAATAAATAAATATCTTTCTTTTTAGTTTTACCTGCTCAAAATTTTTCTACAATGACTCTCATAATAAAATTAAAGAAAGTTTAAATGCTAATACTACAAAGTTTAATATCTATGCAGGTCTTTAGATCCTTGATAAGCGTTAGTTAAGTGGGAACGTGTACAAAACGTTATAGCATTAATATATACTACAAATAATTAATAGTGGTGTTAATCATGTGAAATTTGTTGACATTAAATTTTAGTCATGCCTTGGTTTCGTATGTAGCACAAGTAACGTTGACTGTTTTATGATTCTTCTGAGTTGAACCCTAGCGCTGGCCCTTTGACGGCCAAGGCTTACTGCCCGGTTGCTGCGTCCCCACTATAGGCGTCATGTGTGGGGTGCAGAGCTAGAGGGTGGGACGTGGTCAGCACCCGGAGCCTTCCCGACCGGTTATGCGATATTCGCGACCTGTAGCTCCTCATTTGGCCCCTCCAGAACCTAACGGGGCTAAGTGCACCCCATGCCAGAGTTTCCAGCGGAGGAAAAATCCCCACGCCGGTACCGGGGATTGAACCCGGGTCCTCCGCGC
This sequence comes from Tenodera sinensis, assembly GCA_030765045.1. Classification (NCBI taxonomy): domain Eukaryota; kingdom Metazoa; phylum Arthropoda; class Insecta; order Mantodea; family Mantidae; genus Tenodera; species Tenodera sinensis. The sequence continues at coordinate 110,841,058 of CM060971.1, forward strand.
CACGGAGGCTTTCTTCCTGTGAACTTAGTAATGTTTATTTTTCATGTAAAATGAGTAACATGTTCAAAAAGTTTAATTACTCGTGTGTAAAGAATGCGATTAAATTGTATAATATGAAAAATGCAACTCACATAAGCCACCATAAACATTTATATAGTTTAACAGTTTTAAGTTAATGTTTGTATAGGAAGGTGCTTTGCATATAGAATTAAATTGGTAATGTTCAACTGAATAGTTTAGAACAGTCGAGTAAGGTCAGAAATGCAAACATTTTGAGGTTAATTTTCTGTAATAATACTACACCTAAGAATGCTTTTGCTGAACTAGATAAAAAACTTTATAATGTTACTTCATAACACAGGGCTTATAAATAATTACTTATTTGGACTTTAAGTAAGAAGATTTTTAGCTTTAGGAAGAACATTTTGAATTATTAACGGGAGAATAAAGGAGGCGTCCACAGATTAGTTAATTAATACTGTGCCTAAACAGAATCTTGTTTTAAAATCTATAGGTTTGCTTCTCTCCAACGGGTTCTTAAACAAGGGCTTCTGTAGCAACATAATAAATACAATAACACCAACTATGGCTGTAGCTTTGCCATGGTTATATTTTACGAACAATTGGCGGTACTGATGGAATATCACCAAATATAACCAGAGCGCGCCATAATGGGGGGAGTCGCAGTTGATTTTTGGGGTTTCCTCTATATCTGTTGATTAACATTTTAACTAGTAATTATTTTTAAAGAAAATTAAGCATCGTATTATCTGCAAAGTAGATCCCCAACAGCACTTAACACTTTACTTATTTCATCTCAAAATTTAATTCAACTATGCTTAATAGTTTGGGAAAACGAATCAATTATACCAGAAAATGTCATTCACAGAAAAGGCTGTTTAAAGTAAAAGTGGAGAACAAATAACTCGCATAAATTTTTATAGAAAGAAATCACAAAGCTTGAACACACAGAAGCTGCTATATTTAACAATAGTAGCAAAACTTCCCCTAAACGAAGCTAAAGTTTCTCTCTGTATTAGAAGTAATGTTTTTTTTTTCTGCGAGCTGATGTGAAATGATATTACAGAATGGCAGAGTGAGTGCCATTTTTGAATTATGTATAACATATAAGGAATGCACCTGCAATCATGAAGCATATAGAGTGGAATGTTCAATGTGAATAATAGAATAGTGCCTAACTCTATTTCTGTTAAAGATCTCTTTGTTAACAGACAAAACTGAATTTTAATAAAGTATGGTTTGAAATACTACGATACATAGAAAATGGTTCAAGTTTGTATACCTGATCCATGTTGAAGCCTTCCATGGGTGTCTTGTGGTGGCAGAATTGGGTGGCTTCTGTCAGCGCTAGGCTGAACATGCACACCACGGCTAGAAGCATAGGAGTCTTCATGTTGGCGAGTTAATTCGATTTGTCCAGCGCACCTCTTTCTTATATAGGAATCTTATCAGCTGTTCGTCCTCCGGAATCACGAGTGCTATTTGTGACCTCTGCCAAATTCTGTTGTTCTAGTGCCCCGCCCCGCCCCCCTAGCCAACATGGACCAGTGCTTTTCAACAAGGCCATCCTCAAAAACATTACTGCACGAGCACATTTTCCTACTACGAGTATGTCCGTTTCATTGCCTCCCTCGAGACAAGCCCATCCAAACAATATTTCTTACTTATTTTACAATAGTATATCCGCTTGACTGATTACTTCGTAATTCGGCATGTATGTCTATTGTTCCATGAAGAAAGTTGTGAGCTATCCATTTTACTATGCAGTGTAGGTATTACATTCACATGGTTTTCTCTACTTGTTCTTCTTTTACATAAAACATTCACATGTCCTTCTCTACTCCCTCTTCTACAAACAACTCGTACAATTTGCTATATGCTTGAAATAGAAATGCACATTCACACTGTTTTCTGTACTCACTCTTCTTTTATGAAACAATCACACTTCCTTCTCTACTCCCTCTTCCACAAACAATTCATACAATTTTCTATATGATTGAAACAGAAATACAACGTATTACATTCACACGGCTTTCTCTATTTACTTTTCTTTTACGAAACAATCACGTTTCTTTCTCTACTCACCCTTCAGCATATAATTAGTACAATGTTCTATATGTCTGACATAAAAATGCAACACATTACATGCACACTGTTTTTTCTACTCACTTTTCTTTGACGAAACAATTGCACTTTTTTCTCTACTCGCATTTCAGCATACCATTAATACAATTTTCTGTATGTTTAAAATATAAATGCAATGTATTACATTCACAGGTTTCTCTACTTGTTTTTCTTTTAGATAACACATTCACACTTCCTTCTCTACTCCCTCTTCCACAAACAATTCATACAGTTTTCTATATGATTGAAATAGAAATGCAACGTGTTACATTCACACGGCTTTCTCGCCACTTTTCTTCCTGTTGTATTAGTGATTGTTTAACGGTACGTTTGCATGGTACCTTCCTCAAGTTTTTATTTATTAATTTACTTGTTTATTTTGTTTATGTTTTGTTCTTTATAATATCCTAAGAGATTAACGCTTTGTTTAAGCGTATTAGGTGATATTTTTAGTTTCTCTACTACGAATAGTAAGTAGGGGAAGTATTGTATTCCACCCAAAATTTCGATATCGAGATTTCACCGGAAATGTATGTTTTGAGGCTCCCAGAATAAAAAAAAAAGCATTTTTAGAAAACAATTTCTTGTGTGTGTCTGTAAACAGCGTAAGTCAAAAACGAAAAGTTGGTTAAAAACCAAGTTGGTATTTTAAGTTTAATATGTTTCAGGGATGCAACACGAAGATTTTTAAGAAACTTCCTCCACCCTAAACTACCCTTTACATGGACAATTTTGATTTTCTCAAAAATGGCTCTAACGATTTTGATTAAAATACCATATGTTTAAGATATTTATATGGCAAATAAAATGTATGATTGAATTTTCTGGCTATAGCCCATGTGTTCCTGTTTACTTTGGATGACTTTTAAATAACTGGTAAACCGTAATGCATTTATTTTGCGGAGTGAAGCATTTCGGAGATATTCTTTCTTATTTGTGTAAGTTTTGCAATGCTTAGGCAAACTTCTCTCAAATGAAAGTTCTCTGTGTACTTCATGTTAATCCATATTTTTTATTTTGTTGTTTAATGGCTCTGTCAATTGCCATGATCACATCAGCATCACCGGTGTGCCGGAATTTTGTCCCGCAGGAGTTCTTTCGGTATGCCAGTATATCTGTCTTTTTAAGCACACTTAAAAACCATCGGTCTGGTCTGGATTTGAACCCACAACCTTGAGATCAGTAGGCCAGCGTCTAACCAACTGAGCCACCCAGACCGACTTGATGTTAATCGAGATAAACATTTGTCGTAATCATCTTACTCCTAATGTTCTTGTAGTGCAAGGGGAATACGGGAATACAGAAGGCTTTGAGCCTGTAGCTATCGATGGCCCTGAAATTCCTTTCTCTTTGCGTGGCCAAGAGGTTAAACATACGTCCATTCCGTCCCATCCCTAGATGGCTCAGTTGGTTAGACGCTGGCTTACTGATACCAGGGTCGCGGGTTCAAATCCGGTCCAGACCGATGGTTGTTAAGTGTGCTTCAAAATGACAGCTCCATGTCAGCAGATTTACTGGCATGTAAAAGAACTCCTGCGGGACAAAATTCCGGCACACCGACGACACTGATGTGATTCTGCCAATTGACAGCGCCTTTAAACACTAAAATAATTTTTAATTTTTAATTCACATCATATTCCATCCCATCCTATCCGCATCTCATCCCATGATATCCTATCCCATCCCATCCTATCCCATCCCATCCTATCCCATCCTATCCTATCCCATCCTATCCCATCCTACCCCATCCCATCCTATCCCATCCTATCGTATCCCATCCTATCCCATCCTACCCCACCTCATCCCATCCTATCTCATTCCATCTTATCCCATCCCATCCTATCCCATTCAGTCCTATCCCATCCCATCCCATCCCATCCTATCCCATCCTACCCCACCCCGCCCCATCCTATCCCATTCCGTCCCATCCTATCCTATCTTATCCCATACTATCCCATCCTACCCCACCCCATCCCATCCAATCCCATTCCGTCCCATCCTATCCCATCCTACCCCATCCCATTCCATCTTATCCAACCCCATCCTATCCCATTCCGTCCTATCCCACCCCATCTTATCCATCCCATCCTATCCCATCCTGCCCCACCCCATCCTATCCCATTCCGTCCCATCCTACCCCATCCCATCCTATCCCATCCCATCTTATCCCATCCCATCTTATCCCACCCCATCCTATCCCATTCCGTCCTATCCCACCCCATCTTATCCCATCCTATTCCATTCTATCCCATCCTATCCTATCCCATTCCGTCCTATCCCATCCCATCCTATCCCATTCCGTCCTATCCCATCCTATCCCATCCTATCTCATTCCGTCCTATCCCATCCCATCTTATCCCACCCCATCCTATCCCATTCCGTCCCATCCTATCCTATCTTATCCCATCCTATCATATTCTGTCCTATCCCATCCCATCTTATCCCATCCCATCCTATCCCATTCTATCCCATCCTATCCCATTCCATCTTATCCCATCCCATTCTATCCCATTCTATCCCATCCTACCCCATACCATCCTATCGTGTCCCATTCCGTCCTATCCCATCCCATACTATCCCATCCTAGCCCATCCCATCCTATCCTGTCCCATTCCGTCCTATCCCATCCCATCTTATCCCATCCCATCCTATCCCATCCCATCTTATCCCATCCCATCCTATCACATTCTATCCTATCCTACCCCATCCCATCCTATCCTATCCCATTCCGTCCTATCCCATCCCATCCTATCCCATTCTATCCTATCCTGTCCCATTCCATCTTATCCCATCCCATTCTATCCCATCCTACCCCATACCATCCTATCGTGTCCCATTCCGTCCTATCCCATCCCATCTTATCCCATCCCATACTATCCCATTCTATCCCATCCGAGCCCATCCCATCCTATCCTGTCCCATTCCGTCCTATCCCATCCCATCTTATCCCATCCTATCCTGTCCCATTCCGGCCTATCCCATCCCATCTTATCTCATTTTTTTTTTTAAGATTCTTTATTGTTCTACATGTTCCATTACAATATGTAATACTACATGTTGGGTTTGCTTACAAAGTAAACTGATAATCATATATTAATGAACATGAATAATTATTTAGATTTGTACAGTTCAATTATTTTTTGTCAGATCAATTGCATTGGCATACTGAACATATTCTTTAAAATAACTTTTAGCAATTTCGACTTTAGTTGGTGGCCATTTTCCTCTTCTTTGAGTTATTTTCCTTCTGAATGTTCTTCTTTTTTCCTCTAGATTTCTGCAGTCATATAATATATGGTCTGTTGTTTGCTCTCCTCCATTACAGGAACAACTTGGGTCATCTGTGATGTGGAACCTATAGCAGTATGCTTTGAGTCTTCCGTGTCCTGTCAGTAGTGTTGTAAGGTTTGCCGTTAGATTTATCCTTAACTTCATTCTGTCTGCTACAGTAGGAAAGTATTGCTTTGTTTCCTGACCTTTAGTTGTTTCTTGCCATTGACTTTCCCAATGTTTTAGACTTTCTTGTCTTAGCGTTCTTCTAACAAAACTCTTTGGAAGTCTATTATAGCTGCATTCCTCTTCGTTTGTAATTGCTCTCTTTGCTAGTTGGTCTGCAATTTCATTACCTTGTATCCCTATGTGTGCTTTGACCCACCCAATTTCTATATTCCAGTTTTGTTTTTCTAAAATTTTTAACATTGTTCTAATTGCTTCTGTTAGGTAACTGTGAATTTTGTAGTTATGCACTGATTGTAATGTGACTCTACTGTCCATGTATATCGCTGCAGTTTTGTTATCTTCTTCAGTTAAGTAAATATTTTCAACAGTTTCTAATGCTTTCAACACTGCAAATTGTTCAGCTTGGTTATTGGAGCACTGTTTATCTAACTTATATTGTAGCTGATATTTCAGTTTCTTCTGATGATCAATTGCTACTCCAGAACCAACTCCTTCTTCTGTTTTACTGCCATCTGTATAAATTTCCAAGGCATACGTTCATCTTATCCCATCCCATCCCATACTACCCCATCCCATCCCATCCCATTCCGTCCTATCCCATCCCATCTTATCCTATCCCATACTATCCCATTCTATCCCATCCTAGCCCATCCCATCCTATTCTGTCCCATTCCGTCCTATCCCATCCCATCTTATCCCATCCTATCCTATCCCATTCCGTCCTACCCCACCCCATCCCATTCTATCCCATACTACCCCATCCCATCCTATCCTATCACATTCCGTCCTATCCCATCCCATCTTATCCTATCCCATACTATCCCATTCTATCCCATCCTAGCCCATCCCATCATATCCTGTCCCATTCCGTCCTATCCCATCCCATTTTATCCCATCCTATCCTATCCCATTCCGTCCTACCCCACCCCATCCCATCCTATCCCATCCTATCCCATACTACCCCATCCCATCCTATCCTACCCCATCCCATCCTATCCCGTACTACCCCATCCCATCCTATCCTATCACATTCCGTCCTATCCCATCCCATCTGATCCTATCTCATTCTATCCCATCCCATCCTATCCCATCCCATCTTATCCCATCCCATCCTATCCCATTCTATCCCATCCTGCCCCATCTTATCCCATCTCATCCTATCCCATCCTACCCCATCCCATCCTATCCTATCCCATTCCTTCCCATTCCATCTCATCCTATCCCATCCCATCTTATCCCATCTCATCCTATCCCATTCTATCCCATCCTACCCCATCCCATCCTATCCCATTCCGTCCCATCCCATCCTATCGCATCCCATCCTATCCCATCCTATCTTATCCCATCCCATCCTATCCCATTCCGTCACATAACATCATATCTTATCCCATCCCATCCTATCCCATTCCGTCCCATCCCATCCCATCTTATCCCATCCTATCCTATCCCATCCTATCTTATCCCACCCCATCCTATCCCATTGCGTCCCATCCCATCCTATCGCATTATATCTTATCCCATCCTATCCCATTCCGCCCCATCCCATTCCGTCCTATCCCATCCTATCTTATCCCATCCCATCCTATCCCATTCCGTCCCATCCCATCCCATCTTATCTCAGCCCATCTTATCCCATCCTATCTTATCCCACCCCATCCCATCCCTTCCCATCCCATGCTATCTCATCCTATTTTATTCGATCCCATCCTATCCCATTCCGTCCTATCCCATCCCATCCTATCCCACCCCATCCTATCCCATTCCGTCCTATCCCATCCTATCCCATCCCATCCTATCCCATTCCGTCCTATCCCATCCTATCCCATTCCATCTTATCCCATCCCATTCTATCCCATTCTATCCCATTCTATCCCATCCTACCCCATACCATTCTATCCTGTCCTATTCCGTCCCATCCCATCCTATCTTATCCCATCCCATCATATCCCATTCCGTCCCATCCCATCCCATCCTATCTTATCCCAGCCCATTCTATCCCATCCTATCTTATCCCACCCCATCCCATCCTATCTCATCCTATCTTATCCCCTCCCATTCCGTCCCATCCCATCCCATCCTATCCCAACCTATACCATCCTATCCCATCCCATCCTATCCCGTCCTATCCCAGCTTATCCCATCCTATCCCATCCCATCCTATCCCATCCTACCCCATCCCATCCTATCCCATCCCAGCCTATCCCATCCCATCCTACCCCATCCCATCCTTCCCCATCCCATCCTACCCCACCCCATCCCATCATATCCCATTCCGTCCCATCCTATTCCATCCCATCCTATCCAGCCTATCCCATCCCATCCTATCCCATCCTACCCCATCCCATCGTACCCCATCCCATCCTATCCCATCCTATCCCATCCCATCCTATCCCATCCTATCCCATCCCATCCTATCCCATCCTATCCATCCTTTCCCATCCTACCCCATCCCATCCTTTCCCATCGTACCCCATCCTACCCCATCCTATCGCATCCCATCCCATCCCATCCTATCCCATCCTACCCCATCCCATCGTATCCCATCCCATCCTATCCCATCCTACCCCATCCCATCCTATCCCATCCCATCCTATTCCATCCTACCCCATCCGATCGTATCCCATCCTATCCCATTCCATCCTATTCGATCCTAATTCCAGAGTTCATCTAGACTAGAATTACGCGCCTGGCCGACCCAGGGTCTGACTCTTAGCACGTATCGGGTTAAAATGATCTCTGCGGTAGCATACAAAGTCCCCTGGAATGAAGAACGAGCGGGGGGAATTGCCGGTTAAGCCCCATCCTACCCCATCCTATCGCATCCCATCCCATCCCATCCTATCCCATCCTATTCCATCCCATCCTATCCCAGCCTATCCCATCCTATCCCATCCTACCCCATCCCATCGTATCCCATCCCATCCTACCCCATCCTATCCTATCCCATCCTACCCCATCCCATCCTATCCCATCCCATCCTACCCCATCCCATCGTATCCCATCCCATCCTATCCCATCCTACCCCATCCCATCCTATCCCATCCCATCCTATTCCATCCTACCCCATCCGATCGTATCCCATCCTATCCCATTCCATCCTATTCGATCCTAATTCCAGAGTTCATCTAGACTAGAATGACGCGCCTGGCCGACCCAGGGTCTGACTCTTAGCACGTATCGGGTTAAAATGATCTCTGCGGTAGCATACAAAGTCCCCTGGAATGAAGAACGAGCGGGGGGAATTGCCGGTTAAGCACGGGTACACCATCCTGCTTCCCCCTGCTTGTTTATGACACTTGGACAGTTTTTGAATAGCTTTACTGCTTGTATGGTATACTTCCTCTGTCACACACGCTGTCCTTGTCGCTCTGTTTCCAAACAGATAAGGGCAGCAAATTCCTGTCAGGAACTAGCTTTCCGTTGGCGAACAATAGTTTAGTCAGCGTTGTTTAGCCTGGTGGATAATGTTATGTGAAGCTGTGCCTGGTTGTCATGAAAAGTACTCCAGAAAAGCGTGTATAGTTTTAAGCTTTCTCGAACGGGTCCTGCGACGTGCCATACTTGTTGGGACATTCTTTGGGTTCCTGCAGCCCATGGGATTGCGGGTTCTTCGGCCCGAAGGGTCGGAGCCCAATGAGCATCATGACACCTTTGAAGAGCTACAATAAGTAGAAAAAAAATGGTGTGGTGTACTCACATGACTTTCTCTACTCTTGTACTAACCATTCTTACAAGCTCTTATTCCTATATCTTCTTCGTGTTAGTTGGCATAAACACCTGCAAATATTGTCTTATTGCTTATTCCATTATTTCTTCCGGAAACCAAACTCTATGGCTCTCTGTTTCTCCATTGTTCTGGGTCCAAGTTTCTTGATGCTAAGCTTGTACATCATCCATCCAAGTTGTCATCGGACGTCCCCTTTTTCTTCTTCTGGTATTCATTCCAGTATTTTTTCAGTTGAGAAAATTGTGAGTATCGGAAAATTCAAATAGCAAGGGATATCTCAGAAATAGTTCACTCCACAAAAAGGCATTTGACGTAAACAGTCTCTTTAACAAGATCTATATTTTTGTGTAGTAAGATATTGTCTAATCTCTTAGGCGTTACCGATTACGTAAAAGTTACCAGAATTCTGAGGACCTCTGAGGGCACTCCCAGAAAATTCAAGATATGTAATTCATTTTGCATTAAAGTATGTTAAACGTACTGTATGTTAATCAGAATCGGTAGATCTATTTTTGTTAAAATCATAATCTTCGAAAAATGTTCCAAATAAAGGAGGATTCGGGATAGTGGGATTTTCCTGAAAATCTTCGTGTGGAATCCTTGCAAGATAAACCCCGTGGCACATAGGCCCATTCGGGCCAAGGATTACCGCCCGACCGCTGCGTCCCCCACCTCTGCCCACCACAGGCGTCATGAGTAGGATGCACTACTCCAGGTGGGACGTGGTCAGTGTCCAGGCCCCTCCCAGTCAGTTATGCGGTCTTTTCGACCAGGGGCCACTACTTTTCAATCAAGTACGTCGGTACCGGGAATCGAACCTGGGTCCCCCGCTTGGTAAGCAGCAACGCTACCAGCGCTAAGGAGACGACCCAGCCTTGGAAGGCGCTGAACCTAAGTACCAAGTTTAGTGTTTAACCAGTTTTCGTTTTTGAGTTACGCTACACACACAAACACCTCGAATTTTTGGGGAACAATGGAACACTTGGCTGCACCGTGGCCGACTGTTAAGACCATTCGCCTTTCACCTAAGTGGCCCGGGTTCAATCTCAGGCGACCGCATGTGGGATTTTGGTGGACAAAGCGGCGCAGTGGCGGGTTTTCCGAGAGAATGACAGAAGGTATAATCCCAAAAAGAATATTGAAAGGAAGGTTGTTTGCTAGAAGAAAAAAGGAAGTTCAAAAAACAAGATGGTTGGATAATGTAACAGAAGATTTAAGAAAGATTGGAATTAGGTGGTGGAAAAATAAAGTGGAAGATAGGGGCTTGTGGAGGAGGATTATGCAGGAGGCCAAAGCCCTTCAAGGGCTGTAGAGCCAAAAGAACAAGAAGAAGTAGAGAAAGTAAAAGGATGTTAACTTAGGTCTTTATTTCTGTTTTTATTACACTTTATTGTTGGTCCAATATTAAAGGAAGCATTGCATTAACACTACTTGGCTGGTGACAAAATGGGCAACTAGCTTGTAGTTTCCCCCCGGTCAGGTTCCGGTTCCGTAATAGATCCTTGAAGGGGACTTGTGAGAGTCGAGCATGGTGGCGTCAGATGTACTTGTATTGTAACCGTTAAGGACCCCGTTCATGTTTGCGCCCGTCATCATCCGGACCTGGTCACCCATCATCATATGCCATAAAAGGCTTGCGTACAAAGATGCCTCTATTTGGTTGTCTATCTACCTTTACCCGCCAAATGAGAACAAATTCCACTGCACTGCCGCAACGTACCAACCGCCGTAGCCTGGTCCTACATCTGTCATACAGATGAATGGAAACATAGGGGCGGGTAATTCGTTGTATAAAGGGGACCATCACAACATTCGCCTACTGATCCAGGGAAACAACGAAAATATCTATGCTCAGAGGGGAATCGAACCCAGTTCCTTATTCGAATACGAATTACTGCGGAGTCATCTCGTTCGGTTAAACTAAATCAGTACATAAATCAAACTATCGATTTTTCATTTGAATTCTACATTGACTAATTACGTTGATTGATCGATTATTTTATTGATATAGTATGGACGGTTTCCAAAAACATAAATGTAAGTAGTAATTAATTGCCCGTTACGCCACTGAAGTAGTGAAACTGCATTCACATTGGTGGGTTAGTGATAATGCGCTCAGTGTATTGAAAACATTGGTTCTCTACAGACGCGTGTGTTGTCGCTAGTGACGGTAACAACCCCCGCCCGCCATTATAAACAATTGAAGTGCATCACAACAGGAATGGAAACTTCTACTTCCTCAATGGTAAGTCTTTCTAAAAACTGAACATTGAAAAAATTCAACACATCATTTACTATTTTTGTATTCATTTTAGCTCTGTAGTTCTTTTAATTTCTTTACTTCATATGACGTACTTGAATGTTATTTACTCTTACATTTTGATTATAAATGTTCTGTATAGCTTTTAGCTCAACGGTCAAAATAAATATTAAAAAAGGTTACCTACCATGGACTGTTACCTAATGGACAGTGTGAGAGTGCGATCAACTGATATTTTAAATTACATTAAACTCTGTCAGTTACATTCTCTACTGCTTATCTATTTAAGTAAAGAAAGTTTAGGAACAATAATATGTTAATTATTCTTTGTATTTATATGTGCTAATTTCTCTCTGAATAACTATAAGAGTGATTGTTTTTATTTATGGGATTTTAATGCTTACTTTATCCAGCTCACTTGATGGCAAACCAAAATCCTGTGAAAGCGCATTTAATCTGGTACTTACATGATTCCTCTCTTCTTCAGTCATTTTGCTGTAGCTTGAATGCAATATTAATAATGCCACATATACATCACGTTGAAGTCCCAATATTCGTGCGAATACTTTCTTTAACAAATTAATGAATTGGAATCGATACATTGTGCAATATATTTTAGTATTTTTTTAACTTCTCTTCTTTCCCCTAAAATTCCATAAATATAAATACAAATAATAATTAACATAGTTTTTCCTACCGAAGGTATTTCACTTAAGAATTCAATATCGAGAAATACATGTTTTGAGGCCCCCTTTCTAACAAAACATTTGTAAAAATGTATTGTGCGTGTGTTAGTAAGTTTCAGGTGTACAATATAAAGATTTTCAACAAAATCACTCCCTGATTACTCTTTACATGGAAAATTATTCTTTTTTGCTGCTTTGTTTAATGATTTTGATTAAAACACCACATATTCAATGACAGTATAAATGGGGTATATATTGAATGACATTTTTAGTTTCTTGTGATTTTTTTTCCTCGTTTATACGCCACCTTTAACATCTAAGCTCATATCGCCGGTTTTTGATTTTCCCCCTTTGGAACAATTGCACATCGGCAATAATGTTCACTCGTTTACGGTTTGTGTAACTTTGGGTTTGTTTACCTTGGGTTTTCTTTATAAACATTAAATTCACACGCACATTTACACTCTCATTCACGCTTCTGGACGCCAGGGAGGATGGGGAATAATCCAGTCGGGAATCGAACCGGAGATCTCTGCATTTGGAAGCTAACACGCAGAGACAGTCCATCTGCCATTTTGTACTGTGAATTATCACCATTTCACAGAGAAACATAACTCCGTATCTTGGAGTAGAGAGAAGTAACCCGAGCTTCTTTTTCTGGGGAAGTTTCACTTTATAAAATGGTAGCACTGTTTAATATGGCTACTTCTTTATGTTCAGGACGATGTGGTTTCTTTCCTTGTGTGAGTTTGCTTCCTTCATTTTTGCTTTAATCAGAATATTCTGTATTCACTATATTTTCTCAGGAAATATTGAAGATAGCCAAATTTAATTTTAGGGTGATAGAAATCTCTAAATGGTCTTGTGTGTCTGCTTAGGTGTTAATTATAAATTTGGTTATTAAAAAAAATTGCTGATAAAATTGTATCGCTATATAGTGTTATACAAAAGTAGTTCAATGTATTAAGAATATACATATAAATCCACATAGTGCGTAAATTTTTCAGTCTGATAGTTTAAGTAGTTTCTGATGTTATGTGTTTAATAGGTTTAACTTTGATGAGATTGAGTTTTGAATCTCCCTTAAGATATTTGCGTGATAAGTAAAATTCATATCCTTAATTTTCTGGGGTTAGTCTTCTTTTTGATTTACTTTTCTATAATTGGTAAATGTTGTAGATAGAGAAAATCTTACTACCCAAGAGATATAACCTCATTAACTCACACATTTTGTGCCAAGATTTTCGTTAAATATTCTGTTATATTGGTTTCAATTTATTCTTTTGAATGGAAAGTCGTTATTCGTGTTTTTTTTTTCCTCATAGCGATCACATAACAATTCGCTTTTCAAAAATCTGACAACCGCTTTGGTCTATTCTTCTTATACCTACAATGAATATGTGAATGTGTAACGAAAATTTCTCTACTAACAAAAAATAGATCAAAGAATAAAGTTATGCAAGAAAAATTTGTATAAGAATGAGTAGAAAAGGGCATGTGAATGCAATACATCAGAATTTTCTAAAAACAATAAAATGATGATGTATTATTATGTACATATTAATTTTGTTACTTTCATTTAATAATAATAATAATAATAATAATAATAATAATAATAATAATAATAATAATAATAATAATAATAATAATAATAATAATAATAATAATAATAATAATAATAATAATAATAATAATAATAATAATAATAATAATAATAATAATAATGAAGATGATAATAATCATCAACCTCCAGGTTTACTGCTCATAAAGCGATTATGCTTTCTTGGATTAGTACACTGCTGCCAACTGGCGGTGATTGTGAGGATAAAATGAAATATTTACGGCTACTGCTTGAGAGACTGTGCAGGTTATATCAAATAACCCTTAAAATACAAAGTCATCGGTTTGAGCAGACAAGTTCAAGGCGACTACAAAAATGTTATAATAAAAGACATATGATGCCCTCATAAAAATGGCGTTTCCAGCAGATGACAAAGGAAACTTCAACGTTTCCATTCTGTCAAATATTGATGGGCTTCTAAGAAGGCAGTTTTAGTACCTACAGACTCTCAACAAACTTAACTGCTACGTAGTAAGAGATTAACAAAAATATGTAGGTTTTAGGATTCCAGTGACGAATTTGTGTTCAAAATAGTAACTGGTTCTGCAACTGAAGCTCGCAAAAAGTGATTGTGACTGTATTCATAGAGGTTTATTATAACTAGCCGAAACTGTGATTTGTGAGTGGTAGTAATAGCTTTCAGCTTCTTAATGATTGTTTCCTCCTTGAACGGTAAGTAAATATTGAACTTCTCTGCACACATAAAAAAGGAGCGGGAAGAACTGATGCGCCACACTCATATGACTTTCTCTACTCTTGTACTAACTATTCTTACAAACTCGTATTCCCATATCTTCTTAATGTTTCATAGTTGAGATAACATTTGCAAAAATTATCTTATTGGTAATTTCCTTGTAGCTGCAAGGAGAATATCGGAATACAGTAGACTTTGAGCGATAGTCAAATATTTTAAAGTTTTCAAATTCCATTCCCTTTGCATGGTTAACATATAAAAAAATGTATAACGACCTTCCATTTGAGAAAAGTATAGGTATTGAAAAACACATAAATAATAAAGAATATCTCCGAAATGGTTTAGTCCACAAAAAACGCATTTGGACATAAACTGTGTTTTAACGAGATCTTACATTTTTAATAAGATTTGATCTCTTATGGTTTACCAGTTATGCAAGTCATCAAGAGTAAACACGACTACATGAACTATGGCCAAAAAGTTCAAAATATAACATTTCATTTGTCATAAAATATCTTAAACATGTCATTTTAATCATAATCGTTGCAGCCATTTCTGAGAAATTCAAAATTTAAAAAAAAAAAGTGTTCCATGTAAATGGTACTTTAGGGTGGAGCAGCTTTCTTCAAAATCTTCGTGTCGCATTCCTGAAATATATTAAACTTGGGTGGAATACAATACTTCCCCTGCTTACCATACGTAGTAGAGAAAGTAAAGAAATCGAGAAATGATATACTAAGGCATGTGCAGATAATTTCTTGGCTTTCGAATAGCCACAGTTATGGAAAAATTACATTTTGTAAGCAATATCTATACTAGTAACACCTACATTAGAAATAGCATTTTCACTCATTTTATTTCATTTATGGAAATAGGATATAGGCACACTTCAGGGAAACTCAGTGAAAATAACGAAAGTTTTATTTTCTGTAAGCTCTAAGTTGAGCTCCACCTTAAAATAGCGGTTTGTGATCCCTGAATCCAAGAAAAGCGCTTTTAGAAAAACGTGCGTATACGTGCTTCTGCCTGTCGCTGAGAAGACCATAACTCAAAAACTGTCAAGTCGGTTGCAAACCAAAGTTGATATTTAAGTTTAATATCTTTCAAGGGTGTGATTACGAAGATTATGAAAATTATTTCACCCTAAAGTACCCTTTACGTGGAAAATCTTCCGAAATGTTTGATTTCCTAAAACAATGGCTCTTACGATTTTGATTAAAGTACCATATGTTTAAAATATTTCTAGGCAAACGAAATGTATATTTGTTTTTTCTGGCTATAGCTCATGTCGTCGATGTTGATGACTTTTACATAACTGGTAAACTGTAAGAGATACAACAAATCTTACTATACAAAAATATAGATCTCGTCAAATGCACTTTTTTGTGGAGTGAACCATTTCAAGTTTTGCAATAATTATGCTTTTCTCAAATGGAAAGTGTTATTCACTTTTTATCTCTTGGCCGTGTAAAGAGAAAGGAATTTCAAAGCCTTCACATAGCGACCTGTCTTAAGAGATTTGACTAACGCTCAAAGCCTACTGTATTCTAATATTCCCCTTGCACCTACAAGGAAATAAGCAATAAGATAATTTGTGCAAATGTTTATCTTAACTAACACGAACAAGATAGAGGAATGAGTTTGTAAGAATGGTTAGTACAAGAGTAGAGTGCAACACATCAAAGATGCACTTGCCACGCTCACATCATTACGTACTCTCATTAACAAGGTAGTAAGGAGTCTAAGTGCTCACTTAAAGTTAAGTAGATATTATCGAATACTGTGTAACTAGTTCAAGGCTGGTTCACTGGCATTAACTTGAATAAAAACAGCTATAACGTCCATTATTGACGAAGCATTGAGCAAGGAAAAAATCAAACATGGTAACGGGTAGCTGTCTGATAAAGTATTCTACAAAAGAAACTTGATTTCATAGATTGTCATTTAAAACCGAAAATTATTTATTAGAAAAGTTGTGTTGCATTTCCACTTTTCTTCTTGCAAAATCATTGAATCAGATCCTACGTAGGAGAACCTGGTGATCCATCGGGATGCAGAAATGGAAACATGCGTGTCAGTCCCAGCCGTAGCTTCAAATTTTCAAATTTGATTCAACTTTCCAATATACTGTCTACACAGAGCTAAGGAAAAATAACGGTTATCAAATAATGGCCGATATACTTGAAATATTTAATGGCACAAAATGTTCGTGTATTTTTTACCTGATTATCCTCCCCTTATGTAGGTCTTAGAAGCCAGTGCCTAGGGTCAGACGTCTGTCAGGGAACACAGGAACCTATGGACCAGGTGGTCAGCCCAGCACCTTTTTCTTCCTCTAGTGTTTAACGCCCGCTTTTACTACATACGGCACCACAGGCGGTGACACTGATGACACATAGAATGAAGATGGAGCACCGATGGAATGAGATGGCCGGGGAAACCGGAGAACTCGGAGGAAACCCGCCCCAGCGCCGCTTCGTCCACCACGAATACCACATGCGGGACCCTGGGATCGAACCCGTGTTGCTTAACATAAATTGTGTTTCCACCAACATTTTGAGCTGTGCAAGCTTTTGTCTTTTCTTTTATGGTTTATACAAAATTATATTATAAAATCCGAATGAAGAGTGAGTGAGTGAGGGAGTGAGTGAGTGAGTGGGTGAGTGAGTGAGGGAGTGAGTGAGTGGGTGAGTGGGTGAGTGAGTGGGTGAGTGAGTGGGTGAGTGAGTGGGTGAGTGAGTGGGTGAGTGAGTGAGGGAGTGAGGGAGTGAGTGAGTGGGTGAGTGAGTGGGTGAGTGAGTGAGTGGGTGAGTGAGTGGGTGAGTGAGTGGGTGAGTGAGCGGGTGAGTGAGTGGGTGAGTGAGTGAGGGAGTGAGTGAGGGAGTGAGGGAGTGAGTGAGTGAGTGGGTGAGTGGGTGAGGGAGTGAGTGAGTGGGTGAGTGGGTGAGTGAGTGAGGGAGTGAGTGAGTAGGTGAGTGAGTGGGTGAGTGAGTGAGGGAGTGAGTGAGTGGGTGAGTGAGTGGGTGAGTGAGTGAGGGAGTGAGTGGGTGAGTGAGTGAGGGAGTGAGTGAGGGAGTGAGTGAGGGAGTGAGTGAGGGAGTGAGGGAGTGGATAAGTGAGTGGAGTTTAAGGCCCGTCGACAGCTAGGTTACTGAATGAAGATGACTTCATAGGCTATTTACAGAACCTTTAAGATATCGATATTATAGTCGTGTAGGAATATGACATTTTAGCCAAAATTTTTAGAGCCACTTCTGGGAAAATAAAAGATAACTAAAAAGGTTCAATCAATGGGACATTTGTGGCAAAGGGATTTTCTTGAAAATATCTGTGTCATTTTCTTAGAATAAGTTAAAATTAAGTACCAGGTGTGACTTCTCGTTTTTGTGTTCAAACCATTTTTAGAGAAAGTTGAATATTTTTTTGGTTTACGTACTTCGGGTGAAATATCAATATCAAATTTATGAGTGGAATATAATGTATATATCTACCTGCAATAGGAGTATGGTAGAGGTAGTAAAAATTACTTGCTGTTGCAAAAATATTTTTTTCTAGCAGAATATTCACTCATCTTTGAAATTTACATATCAGGATTTGCTACTTCCTTTTGCATTGCCTGGCAACTGCCCAACATTTCATGTGAGTTTGCATCTGGACAGTTTTAAAAAAAGCACTTTGCCGATTACAGCATTGGCAGAAACTTATCTTCTGCATTTAGGAAAACGAGATTGCTAATACTGCAGCTTAAGTGATTTGAAGTGGTTGTTTTGATTCACGTAGTACTTACAATGCGACTTTATGTTTATGACGTACATCTTACATGCGCCCGCCATTTTAGCGATACAGTTTTAACGTGTACTTCAGTTGATCGACTTGGTTGCAACGTTCAGCTGTTCTTATTGTTGGGTAATACTTAAACACAATCAACTAATAATCTGCGAAGTGGTGATCTTAAAAAAGTGGTGAGTAAGTGATTTAATTCTAAAAGGGACTTAAAATAAGATATATTGTTACAAAACCGTGAAAAATATTTATGTATTACCAAAATAATCACTAAATTAAATGTTTTCTACAGATTCCACCTATGTTGGGAAGACCAGCGTTCGATTCCCAGCTAGCAGGGAGGGAAATTTTCTTTATTACGATTATTTTCTCTTCTCCATAGAGTCTGGAAGTATGTGAGTAATGTATTGAACCATAATCCAAAGTAAGGGAGTTAACGTCGTACGAATTTGGTTCAAACTCAAAACCAGTACAGTTAAACGTGGAAATATACGAGGTATATGAATATATACTATATGTGTATATATTATATATGAGCATATATATGTACGTGTATATAGGTATGTAAGAATACATAGAACAGTTTAAAGCAATACTTATTGAAACCTATTTGTTCACGTGTTCTTATACTTGTGTTCTTATAATTTAAAAAACTGGTTTAAATATTATTTATGCAAACTAACCACTATTTTGTGATTTTAGTTTATATATTTCTATATTTTTCAAATCGAACATAATAGGTTATGAGTTTTCATATGCTCTAATTTTGTACCGGTATATGATTTCATCTTTCATCGCCACTACATTGCAATATGTATTTCTGTGCAAACACTTATCATAAGTAATTTAAGGTGGACATAAAGCAACATTACTAAAAAAATTTGATGCGCTACACTCACATGATATTCGCTACTCTTGTACTAACCATTCTTACAAACCCTTATTCCTATATCTTCTTCGTGTTAGTTGAGATAAACATTTGTACAAATTATCTTATTGTTTATTTCCTTGTAGTTACAAGGGGAATATGGGAACAGCAGGCTTTGCGCAACAGTCAAGTGTTTTAAAGCTTTCAAATTCCGTTCTATTTGCACGGCTATCATATAGACAAATGAATAACGATGTTCCAACTGACGAAATTTTAAGTTTTCCAAAACTCACACAAATAAGGCATACCTACGAAATAATTCGCACAAAAAAAATTATTCGGACATAAATTGTGTGTTTTAACAAGTTCTACATTTTTGTATACTAAGATTTGGTGAATGTCTTACAGCTTAACAGTTATGCAAAAGTCATCCAGAGTACACAGGATTACATAAGCTATAGTATGAAAATTCAAAATATATATTTTATTTATTATAAAATAGCTTAAACAAATGGTATTTTAATCCAAATCGTTAGCCATTTTCGAGAAAATCTAAATTTCGAAAAATGTTCCATGTAAAGGGTAGTTTACCAAAAATTTGATGTCGAGATTTCACCGGAAATATGTTTTGATACCCCCTGAATCCAAAAAAGCATTTTTAGAAAACGATCCGTGTGTGTGTTGTTGTTGTAGTGTTTAACGCCCGCTTTTACTACTACGGCACCGCAGGCGGTGACAGTGATGATACATGGAATGACGATGGAGCACCGGTGGAATGAGATGGCGGGGGAAACCGGAGCACCCGGAGAAAACCCGCCCTGACGCCGCTTCGTCCACCACGAATACCATATGCGGGTCCCTGGGATCGAACCCGGGCCGCCTAGGTGGTAGGCGAGCGCGCTAACCGCTCGGCCACGGCGCCGCCATGTGCGTGTGCGTGTGCGTGTGCGTGTGCGTGTGCGTGTGTGTGTGTGTGTGTGTGTGTGTACAACATTAACTAAAAGACGAAAAGTCGGTTAAAAACCAAAGTTGGTATTTAAGTTTAATGTCGTTCAAGGATGAGACACGAAGATTTTGAAGAAAATAGCCCCACCCTAAACTACTCTTTACATGGAAAATTTTTCGAACATTTTTATTTTCTTGAAAATGGCTCTAACGATTTTGATTAAAATGTAGTATGTTTGAGATATTTTTATGACAAATGAAATGTATATCTTGAATTTTCTGGCTATAGCCCCTGTAGTCGTATTTACTCTGGACGACTTTTGCATAACTGATAAACCGTTAGAGATAGACCAAATCATACTATACAAAAATGTAGATCTTGCTAAAATGCACAATTTATGTACGAATATATTTTCTTGTAGGGTGAACTACTTAGGAGATATTCCTTGTTATGTGTGTGTTTTGGAAAACTTCAAAGGTTCGTAAAATGGAACATCGTTGTTCATATTGTATATGTTAAGTTTGCAAAGAGAACGGAGTCTCAAAGGTTTAAAAGATTTGACTATCGCACAAAGCCTACTGTATTCTAATATTCCCCTTGTACCTACAAGGAAATAAGCAATAAGAGAATTTGTACAAATGTTTATCTTAAATAACATGAAGAAGATATAGGAATAAGAGTTTGTAAGAATGGTTAGTACAAGAGTAGAGAAAGTCATGTGAGTGCAACACATCAGATTTTTAGTATAGTTAGATTTGGTATATCTCTTATGGTTTACCAGTTATATAAGTCATCCAGAGTAAACGGGACTTCATAGGTAATAGCCAAAAATTCAAAATAGAAATAGAAATATCGCAAACATATGGCATTTTAATCAATATCGCCATTTTCAAGAAAATCGAAATTTTCGAAAAATTTTCCACGTAAAGGATAGTTTAGGGTGGAGATATTTTCTTCAAAATCTTCGTGTCGCATCCTTGAAAGACATTAAACTTAAATACCTTTAACCGACTTTAGGTTTTTGAGTTATGCTATCCACAGACTGACAGACACACAAACACACACACACACACACACACACACACACACACACACACACACACACACACACACACACACACACACACACACACACACACACACAGGCCTTTTTCTAAGGCTGCTTTTTTGGATTCGGGGAGCCTCAAACATATATTTCTAGTGAAATCTCCACATAGAATTTTTGGGTGGAATACAATACTTTTTCTACTTATTAATAGAAGAAGTAAAACGTACCTTGAAGCGGCAGTATTTGAACCTGGGACCTCCTCCAGTGAAGGCCAAACAAGTCACTTCACGTGCACTGGTACAAAGCAGTTATTTTGGCCGAAATTGATATGATGCGATGAAGTGGACAATGTTTATGCCATAGCGTGTAAAACGTGTTTTTCTCACCTGCATCACCCCATTAATGCAGCACATTACCTGTCAGTTTCAACTCAAATAACAAGTCATTTATTATTTGTTACCTATCACATAATCACCCTGATGCATATTCACAAATTCACAAGCACACAAACCACTGAATTTTGAATGAGGAAAAATAAATGTTCGAATATGTACACTTAGTATCGGAAACATTTTGGAAATTGTTGGGAAAACATCTAGGACAAACACAAAGTTGTGTTTGATCAGTTCAGCACACACTATAAACGTTGAGAAGGAAAACTGGTCATTTATATGTCTCTGGGGCGAAAAAACATGTTGGCAGAGCGCGTCATTTGATAAAAAACCGAGTTGTCAGCAAAATAGCTTTGCATTTGCACATCAGTATAAATCAATTGAAGATGACTTGTGCATAAATTGATGCAAAGGGGGGACAAGGCACTTTCTCCCTTGCATTTATGTCTAAACTTTAATTACAATGGCTATATCGGTGGCCTTTTACTACATATAGGAACATATTACATTTCGGTAATGGTGTTAATTCCTACACATTGGTTTTCCTTGAGTTGTATATATTAAATCTCACACACATTTATGTCGGTCTGGGTGGCTCAGTTTGTTAGACGCTGGCCTACTGTTCCCAAGGTCGCGGGTTCAAATCTGACCCACACCGATGGTTTTTAAGTGTGCTTAAAAACAACTCCATGTCAGTAGAATTACTGTCATATAAAAGAACTCCTGCGGGACAAAATTCCGGCACACCGGTGACGCTGATGTGATCCTAGCAATTGACAGCGTCGTTAAAGTATTAAAAAAGCTCACACAGGTTTACACTTCCAGACTCTCTTGACCTCTCCCGTTTGGGGCACAGCTAGTAAAACACAAATTCACAAACTTCAAGTTATCCGGAAGAAACGTCTCTGAGTCGCAACAAATTCTCCCTGGTTTATACAAAACTATAATCTGTATCAAGACTGCCTATTAAAGACTGCATCAAATCCTACCATTCCAAATTACCTGCCGTCCAAGGAGCTTGTACAGCCTGGGACAGATCAAGACTGAAGAGAAAATTACCTCAAGAAACCCTATTATCAGACACTGAACAGTAATACATGTTAAACTTAAACTACATATACATGTTACAGCTTTTCATACTTAAACACTGTTTTTAGTTAAAACATTATTTGTTTCTAATACCTACATTACAAACCTGTACATTCATACTGTTAATTCCATGTCATTTACTCTTTCTGAATTCATTTTAGCTCTGTATGTCCTTTAATTTCGTTACTTATTTTTCACACAATATTATACGTACGTTCGTGGAGTAATATGGCCACTTCAGTGTAATCTATTGTCATATTTTTTATTATAAATGGCATGCATAGCTTTTTATCTGGTCGGTCAACATAAATATTAAAACAAACAACCTGGAGAAGTTCTTGGTTGCAGAAAACTTCCTAACCCCCAGACAAGAATGGAATCCGAGTCCCCTGGCACAGCAGGCAGGCGCTCTACCGAATGAGCCATGGGATCAGCCCGAATCATTCCTGTATTGACATATCTGTAGTTTCATGTTTTCGAGTGGAGGAAAAGTCCATTTATGGACTCTTACTGTGTTGGAGGGCACAGTTGGGTGTGTCAGTCATCTTCACCACTCTGATACTACTCGACTAAAAAGAACCTCCACTGATGGGAATGTCGCGTATTTTTGAGAGGATTTGGATGAGGTTTGAGTGGTCCCGCATAAGCACCCACGTTAGTCTGCGTATAAGTTTAGATGACTGCCGCCTACTGGGAGAGAGCGGGCGTGGCAGAATGCCCTGACTGCAGCACTACAGTGTTCAAGGGTGATGATAAGTAAAGGAGAATTAGGGGTTCTTCCTTCGTCAGGACGAGCGCAAGGCTGATCGAGGAAGCGCCGGTGCTCTGCAGGCATCACCAAGTGCTGCGGCTGATGTGATTGTTGTGGTGCTGGTGGTGATGGCGCCAACTGTGCTTCAGATACCTTGAAGCGGCTGGTGACGCTGTCAACGTATGATAACAGCTCGGCGGTGCTGCCCTCCTGTAAAAATGAATAACGATCTCCCATTTGAGGAACGCCTATAAGTATTGCACAATTCTGACAGACAACAAAGAATATCTCCGAAATGGTTCATTTCACAAAAAAAGAAGATAATTTGACATAACTTGTGTGTTTTAACGAGATCTATATTTTTTGTATACTAAGATTTGGTCTATCTCTTATGGTTTACCAGTTATGTAAAAGCCATGAAGAATAAACAAGACTATATGGGCTATAGCCAGAATTCAAAATATACATTTCATTTGCCATAAAAATATCTTAAACGTATGGTATTTTAAACAAAATGTGTGGGCCATTTTAGAGAAAATAAAATTTTCTATGTAAAGAGGAGTTTCGGGTGGAGGAATTTTCTTCAAAATCTTTATGTTGCATCCTTGAAACATTTCAAACTTAAATACCAACATTTTTCGCTTTTGAGTTATGCTGTTCACACACATACATACGGAATTTTTTTTCTAAAAATGGTGTTTTTGTTTTCATGGGGCCTCTAAACATATATCACCGGTGACACATCGACATCGAATTTTTGGGTCGAATACATTTCCCCTACTTTACATATTACGGAAAGTAATATACATATGTATATGAATGATTGGTGAAACAAATGTGAAAATAAATAAGTGATAGAGAAAGTGTGATATTCGCCCCACCCCCACACCCCTCAGCAGACATGGGCATTATGTAAATGTGACACACGTGCCGTGGTCTGTTAGCCCAGATCAAGAAAACAAAATTGGAGGCGCGTGCAGCCAACTGTATTACAAAGTACAAGTTAAAAGCAGTTGTGAGTATCAAGGACGCAGATAAGAGTCATGAACTTCGCAATTGTCTCTCCACCGTTTACACAATTATCCTATTAAGGCTAAACACACTTTCTCTACTACTATCGAACGCATTCCACCAAAAAATTCTATACCGAGACACTGAACCAAAAGAAATATACACGCCTATGTGTGTCCCTGAACAGCAGAACTCAAAAACCAAAAGTCGTTAAATATTAAGCTTAGTATTTGAGTTTAGTATCTTTCAAAAATACGACACGAAGATTTTCACCCTAAACTGCCCTTTAAAACTTTTCGAAACTTTTGATTTTCTCAAAAATGTCTCAACGATTTTAATTAAAATGCCATATGTTTGAGACAGTTTTATGACAAAATGAAATGTATATCTTAAATTTTCTGGCTATAGTCCCTGTAGTCGTATTTACTCTGGACGACTTTTGCATAACTGGTAAACCGTTACAGGTAGACCAAATCATGCTATACAAAAAGGTAGATCTTGCTGAAATACACAATTTATGTCTAAATAAATTGTTTTGTAGAGTGAACCATTTCGGAGATATTCGTTGTTATGTGTTTGTTTTGGAAAACTTCAAAGTTTCGTGAAATGGATCATCGTTGTTCATTTTTACTTTCTCTACTGGTTAAGTAGGGGAAGTATTGTATTCCACCCAAAAATTCGAAGTCCTCTACCTCCTATATGTAGTAGACAAAGTAGAAATACAAGTTGTAGGTGATCACTTACTCAACCTAATTGTTCCTCATATAAGTATATTCTTGAATATATACCTACTCCTAATTATTTTATATTTGAATGACATAACTAACCTTTACATTATCTTTCATCTAAATAATATAATAAAATGCATCCTATTTTAAAAATTCATCAATAGAGCAGCAGTTCTCCTGAATGTAGTACTTTTAGGGTTATTTATAAAATTTGTTACTACAGTTTATAGATTTTATATCTTTATGCCATTTATTGTATAATATCCATCCAGCTACTAATGGTTTATTTTCATAAATTTTCAAAGAAATTTCATATTAAAATTTTTATCCCCCATTTATATTATGTTCACGTATCTGATTGTTATACAATCATCTTCCACTCTTTTCAAAAGCATAATTATCTCAAGTATATATAAGGAATAGTGTTAAATATTTAGTTCTTTAAAATATTCCCTGAGTGATTCCTGTCGCTGTAGACCTAAAATAATTCTGATAGCGATTTTGTGCAGTGTGAATAGTCTTTTGGTATGTAGCATTGCACTTTGTCCCCATACCACAGTGCCATAAGTCCAGAATACATGTGTTCTAAATGTTTGTATTTACAATTTTTGCCGTTCCTTTAATATAAATAGCCTTGAAGATATCTTTTAGTTTTATCGATGTTTTTCCTAGTTTAAATTTTTCCCTAATATAATTCCTAAAATTGATTGCTTTGAAATTCCGTTCTATTTGCATGAAGAAGAGAAAAGAAAGAAAAAAAATCTGATGTGTTGCACTCACATGACTTTCTCTACTCTTATACTAGTCATTGTTACAAACTCTTATTGCTATATCTTCTTCGTGTTAGTTCAGATAAACATTTGTACAAACTATCTTATTGCGTATGTCCTTGTAGGTACAAGGGGAATATGGGAATACAGTAGGCTTTGAGTGATAGTCAAATCTTTTAAAGTTTTCAAGTTCCGTTCTCTTTACACATTTAATATGTAAGAAAATGAAAAACGATGTTCCATTTGACATAAGTATAAGTTCTCCAAAATTCACACAAATAACAAGGAATATCTCCGAAATGGTTCAGTCTACAAAAAACATTATTTGGACATCAATTGTGTGATTTAGTAAGGTCAACTTTTTTATATAGTAAGATTTGGTCTATCTCTTATGGCTTACCAGTTACACAAAAGTCATTCAGAGTAAGTATAACTACATGGGATATAGTCAGAAAATTCATTTCATTTGCCATAAAAATATCTCAAAATATGGCATTTTAATCAAAATCGAAAGTGCTATTTTCAAGAAAATGAAAATTTTCTCAAACATTTTCCATGGGTAGTTTAGGGTGGAGGACTTGTGTTCAAAATCTTCCTGTCGCATCCTTAAAAGATATTAAACTCTAACTGATTTTTCGTTTTTGAGTTATGCTGCCCACAGACTGACACACACACGTAGGGATTCAGGAGGCATCAAAACATATAATCGGTGAAATCTCAGCACTGAATTTTTCGATGGAATGCAATATTTGACGTATTGCGTACACGGTAGAAAATATAAAACGTCATTTTTGCACGATGTGAAAAGAAGAAGAAGAAAACTATCTGGTTTCCTAATGCCTGGTTTACAAGGGCAACATAATGCTTTATCCGACACGTGTCTGAATTTCCTCCAAAATTACTCATCAACTATTATCGATGTTTGGTACTGCGCTTGTTTGCCGCGTGGGAATGTTTCGAATATTCCATCGCCAAGTATGTTGCAACGACCTCCAGCGCGTGCCAAAATTATCGCATTGGTACTGCTACAGTCCAGGGTAGCCGTAACGTTTCGCATCGTGAATCAAAAACTAAAACTAACTTCAAAACCAAAGTTGGTATTTAAGTTTAAAGTCTTTCAAGGGTGCGACTCGAAAATATTGAAGAAAATAGCTCCATCCTAAATTGCCCTTTACATGGAAAATTTTTCGAAAATTTTAATTTTCTTGAAAATGGCTCTAACGATTTTAATTAAAATGTCATATGTTTGAGACATTTTTATGACAAAATGAAATGTATATCTTAAATTTTCTGGCTGTAGCCCCTGTAGTCGTATTTATTCTGGACGACTTTTGCATAACTCGTAAACCGTTAGATATAGACCAAATCATACTATACAAAAAGGTAGACATACTAAAGCATACAATTTAAGTCCCAATAAAGTTTTTTGTAGAGTGAACCATTTCGGAGATATTCGTTGTTATTTGTGTGAATTTTGGAGAACTTAAAAGTTTCGTGAAATGGAACATCGTTGTTCATTTTTATATGTTAAGAGTGGAAAGAGAACGGAATCTCAGAGCATTGAAATATTTGACTATTGCTCAAAGCCTATAGTATTCTAATATTCTCCTTGCACCTACAAGGAAATAATAACTTGAACAGATGTTTATCTCAACTAACACAAAGAAGATATAGTAATAAAAGCTTCTAAGAATTTTTAGTACACAAGAGTAGAAAAAGTCATGTGAGTGCAACACATCAGATTTTTTTATGCTTAATTTTAACCAGTTGGGAATGAAAATATGTAAGTCTCTCAGCAAATGCGTATTAAGCCCCCCAAAATTATACTTTTTCTTATTTTCATTTAAATATTTCAAATATTTTGACCAGAGAGGCACGTTTGAAATCTAGCCAACCTATTGGGGAAAATGCCATTTATAGAATTTTCTTCCATGTGAATTCTCAACTTTTTATTGCGTTTAAGGACACTGGAATGTCATTAAAAAGCTAACGCATAACACTACCTTAAATTCTGATTATACAATAATTCATGAATGAATGGTAATAAAGTTGAAGTTTTTAATGTGTTTAAGCAAATAATGATTATGAAAAGAATAATTTACGGCTCACATAAAGTTGTGCAAGAGTAATACTGCTTAACTCAAAATTTTGCAGTCATCCTTCCGGTTCACTTTTCTCCTACAATGTTTTTTTTTTTTTTTTTTTTTTTTAATATATATATTATATTTACAAATCTGAACAAAAGTTAGTTTAGCATTAAGAGATAATTTCCATAAATATTTGGTAAAATTTGGTGTATACACATTTATCTGTAATAATTTTCGAGAAAAGTGCACCTGAAGTATGAGGAAAAATATCTGATGTGCTGCACACACACGACTTTCTCTGCTCTTATACTAACCATTCTTACAAACTCTTATTCCTATGTCTTCTTCGTGTTAATTGAGATAAACATTTGTACAAATTATCTTATTGCTTATTTCCTTGTAGGTACAAGGGGAATGTGGGAATACAGTAGGCTTTGAGCGATAGTAAAATATTTTAAATATTTCAAATTCCGTTCCCTTTGCACGGCTAAGATACAAAGGAATGAATAACGATCTTCCATTTGACGAAAGTTTAAGTATTCCAAAACTCATACGAATAACCAGGAATATCTCCGAAATGGTTCGCTCTACAAAAAAGTTATTTGGACATAAATTGTGTTTTAGCAAGATCTACATTTTTGTATAGTAAGATTTGGTCTATCTCTTACGGTTTACCAGTTATGCAAAAGTCATCCAGAGTAAACAGGACTACATGGGCTATAAGCCACAAAATTCAAAATATACATTTTGTTTCTCATAAAAATATCTTAAACATAATTATAGCATTCTAATGAAAATCGTTAGAGCCATTTTCGAGAAAATAAAAAAAATTATGGAAGAGTGTTCCATGTAAAGGGTAGTTTAGAGGGGAGCAATTTTCTTCAAAATCTTCGTGTCGCATCCTTAAAAGATATTAAACTTAAATACCAACTTTGGTTTTTAACCGACTTTTCTTTTTTGAGGTACGCTGTTTACAGACACACTTTTTTTTCTTTCTGAAAATGGCCTTTTTTCTTATTCAGAGGGCCTCAAAACATGTATTTCCGGTGAAACCTCGACATGTAATTTGGGTGGGATGTAATATTTCCTCTACTTACTATACGTGGTAGAGAAAGTAAAACTCAGCACATCTGCCAGGGTGCGCTCTCAGTGCGCAGCCCAGACATTGGCTAAGGTCACACTTCCTCTTCCGTCTTTTTCAGGGTCGACTTATGATATCATAGATGCAAGTCTGAAGGATGGTTATGTGAATTTCACTCCTGCACGCGCGGCAGATAAAAAATTATCGAAGTGCCCAAAAGGTCATCACCACACATGCAAACAATACGCACGAGTAGAGAACCACGTGTAGTGACTATGTCCTTTTGTATTATTTTTCTTGAAATTAAAGTTCACGGTGAATTTCCAGAAAACCAAAACAACTTTTTAAAGCAAGTTCCATTGAAGGTTACTGCTCTGTTAATATGAGGCGTGAGGTCAGTTTAAGCCTATGCCATGTGTATAATTAGACTGACATCTCAACTAAGCAGTAAAGCGGAACCAGCTCCTATCACGTGATTTACACCACGTGGGGAAGATATTCTGATGTCTAAAGTTAGGTATGAATCCGTCGCAGGCTTTTACTGAAACCCCTCCTTTCGCGAAGGTCCTAGCCAAGCCATGAAAAGCCAACGTATGGTGAATGTGTTGCACTCACATGACTTTCTCTACTCTTGTACTAACCATTCTTACAAACTCTTATCTTCTTTGAGTTAGTTGAGATAAACATTTGCACAAATTATCTTATTGCTTATTTCCTTGTAGGTGCAAGGGGAATATGGGAATACAAGTAGGCTTTGTGCGATAGTCAAAGATTTAAAGCTGGTTGTTATATGAAGGGTTTGAAATTCCGTTCTCTTTCCGGACAAGAAATAAAAAAGTGAATAACGACTTTCAATTTGAGAAAAGTTTACGTATTGCAAAACTTGCACAAATAACAAGGAATATCTCCGAAATGGTTCACTCCACAAAAAAAAGCATGTTGACATAACACGAGTTTTAACGGGATTCACATTTTTTCTATATTTGGTTTGGTTTATCTCTTACGGTTTACCAGTTACGCAAAAG
Organism: Tenodera sinensis; assembly: GCA_030765045.1. NCBI lineage: Eukaryota > Metazoa > Arthropoda > Insecta > Mantodea > Mantidae > Tenodera > Tenodera sinensis. The sequence goes on from CM060971.1 coordinate 110,871,229, forward strand.
GCATCAAGAGTAAACAGGACTGCATGGGTTATAGCTAGAAAATTCAAGATATACATTCCATTTGCCATAAAAAGATTTTAAACATATGGTAATCAAAATGTTTGAGAAAATCAAAAGTTTTGAAAGAATTTCCGAGGGTAGCTAAGCATGCAGGAATTTTCTTTAAGGGACATTGGGAGTGAAATTTGAAAGTTCCACATTTCTTGATAGATTTTTCTGAAATTTTTACTGTGTTGTATTTATATGAGAATAGGAGGTACACCAAACTTCATTAAAATTGTATAATTCGTTTATGATATATAAATTATTTTATGAATTTAATAGGCACATTTTCAAAATAGAGCTCGCGTCTATTGACTTTTCAAAATTCATTTATATTGGCAGAACTAATACTCTAAAGCATGGGTAACAATTTTATGAAGAGATATTTCAAATACGTTTGCTGATTATGCTGTAGATATTTTTTTAATAACAAAGAAAATTTAATCTTAAAAATTATTGATTTTTTTCATACAAAAAAAAATGTTTTTGGAATTCATGTTAATGATAGCATCAATATTGAAGCATAGTTTTGTTTAGCTGCTATTTATGAATACTTTTGGAAATTGTTATTGAATTTGAAGCAAAACTCAGGCGCGACCTTCTTTTGGAATGTGCAGAAATGTAGTTTTGAGAAAAACAGGCTTTTGTACAGGAGCATCCTGTGTACGTTAAGGGGAGAGCGCTATTTGAAAGGGTCGTAATGACCACATGGAGTGAGGGATATGAAAAATGTTAGCTGATCCAAATGCACAGGTGTTCCAGGAACATTTTAAGGTAAAAAAACAATTTTCGACTTTTTGACAATTTTGACCAAAATTTCACTCCCAGTGTCCCTTAAAATCTTCGTGTCACAACCTTGAAAAATATTAAACTTAAATACCAATTTGGTTGCTAACCGACTGTTTCTTTTGAGTTATGCTCTTCACACACACACACACACACACACACACACACACACACACACACACACACACACACACACATACACACACACACACTTTTTTTTCTCAAAATTCTATTTTAGATTCATAGGGCCTGAAAACATACTTCCGGTCAAATTTCGACATCGAATTTTTGGGTCGAATAGTTACTCTACGTAGTAGAGAAAGCAAAAAGGAGCCATTGTGGCCCACTTGCGGTGTTATGCTCCAATTTCTAGAGAATGCTCGTCCCCCGTCTGTGTACTATTCCCCATAAAAATGTGGTGCGCGCGTGCAGTTTAACACAGTTTACGCTATCTCTGTGGCACAGTTTATGTATTATTGTTAAATCTTCATCTGTTGAGAAGTTACACATTTAACATCACGCGCTATAGGTCCGGAATTTTCGAAAAAAAAATATATATATATATATATATATATATATATATATATATATATATATATATATATATATATATATATATATATATATATATATACGCATATGCAAATGTATATTTTGGTGGTTAGTGCATATTTAAAGGATATATGCATATTTTGGCATTTATTTACCTTATGTAAGATCGATTACCAAAACTTTCTGAACAAACTGAACAATTTAATGAATCTATATGTTGGACAACTCTTGGCACCACAATAGCATTGCTATATCACTTGATATAAATTATGAACCGAGTATTAAAGGTACGAGTCTTGTATTCCTAATTTAACAGACAAATAGAAAATTTCAATTTTTGAACTTGTTGGTCTCATTTTTGGTGCCCGTTGGGTGATTATTAAATTTACTGTTAATTTGTTCCGACGTTTTGAATTGCAATTAAGTTTTTTAGAAGATATTGGTTTACAAATCATCCGCGATTCACTGTGCATTTTACATAATAATAAATAATTTTAAAATGGTTAGCTGTCTTATTTGCAAATTTTACAACAATTTTGTGCATTGTTACACTTTATCAAATATTTTTACATTCTTTATCATGCACATTTAAATTGTTTTTCTTTTTCCTACAAACCTATTAGCAGGCGTGCTTTTATGACAACCCTAAAATAGGACGACTGTCCAACTATTGGATTTTGTCTCATATTCCCCTTGCACCTACAAGAATACTAGCAATAATTTCTGCAAATATTTAACTCAACTGCGATGAAAAAGATAGAGGAATACGTTTTTGTAGAAATAGTTCGTAGAAGAGTAGAGAAAGTCATGTAAGTATAACACATCAGATTTTTAGTAGTAGAAATTTTACATTAAACTGGAAATTTGAATTTACAGAAGATGATACAAACACAACGCTGTGTGTATATACATTTTCATTTATATGCCCCCTTTAATATCTAAGATAAGACGTTCACTCGTTTACTGTTGTGTTAATAGTTGTGCTCCTTATTTAGGTTTTGTTTATAAACATTTAATTGAGACACATACCTACATTTAAGACTCTAGGGAGGATGGATAATCATCCTGGCTAAAGAAAAATGTACAGCCTCCAATAGGGAACTGAACAAGAGACTTCTGGGTTTGGAAGCTAGCATGCTAACCAACCACGGAGACGGTCAACCCTGCATATCCCACCCCTTTCTTCATTTGTTACCTGCTATAGTCATATCGTGGGCTTTGACTTGAGAGACAATTTGATGCTATGATTTTTTGGGGGGAGGGACTCACTGAAGTGTAGGTATTTTTTGTAAAATTGGAGGACAGGGAAAGATTCTGGTTAATGAAAAATTCCCCGACCCGGCCGGGGTCGAATCCGGGATATGTGGGTTGAAAAGTGGAGTGCTGAGCATGGACAGTTGAGCATGCTTGTTGCTATACCCCATATCTGACAGACAAAATGCCGCATCACGCTATCCCTCGCGTGTCTTAATTGTAGAATTAGAGGTGAAGGTCACGAACTATTAGTGCAAGTACACATGCGCTGCGAATACACGTGCCTGTTTTCGTACGATCATTGCCCGAGACAAGTTCTCAACAATATCAAACTCACGTGTGCTATCTGTGTTTACTCGATGAACGAAACTAATGAAATAGAAACACAGAGTTTAATGAATACCAGTATCATAACGTCACAAACATCTCTGTTCTGTAAGCAAGTTTTATTCATTTCTTCAACTTACACTAACTTAAACTGCACCACATCGAAACTACGGTTCACTAGTTTTGACAGAATATAGTTGACGCAATAAATGGTAGCATTACTGATAGTATTGGTAGCATTCGTTGGGAAATAAACATAATACAAAATACAACGAATTGAAAATCTAAAGGACACTGGGACTGAAAAGTGACCAAAAAATTATCAAATTGACGATTTTTAGGGTTATGTATATAAATGTTCCCCAAACCTTCAGTCATCGATTAGCAGTGACACGTTTTACATTCCGCCATTTTACTTTCTCTACTACGTATAGTAAGTAGAGGAAGTATTATATTCCACCCAAAAATTCGATGTCGTGATTTCACCGGAAATATATGTTTTCAGGCCCCCTGAATACAAAAAAAAAGCTTTTTTGAAAAAGCTTCGTGTGTGTGTGTGTCTGTGTACAGCATAACTCAAAAACGAAAAGTCGGTTAAAAACCGAACTTAGTATATAAGTTTAACATCTTTCAAGGATGAGACACGAAGATTTCGAAGAAAATTTCTCCATCCTAAACTACCCTTTACATGGAAAATTATTCGAATATTTTGATTTTCTTGAAAATTTCTCTAACGATTTTGATTAAAATGACATATGTTTGAGATATTTTTATGGCAAATGAAATGTATATCTTGAGTTTTCTGGCTATATCCCATGCAGTCCTGTTTACTCTGGATGACTTGCATAACTGGTAAACCGTAAGAGATAGACGAAATCTTACTATTCAAAAATGTAGATATTGCTAAAACACAAAATGATTTATGTCTGAATAAATTTTTTTATAGACTGTACCATTTCGGAGATATTCGTTGTTATTTGTGTGAGTTTTGGAATACTTATACTTTTGTGAAAAGGAACAGCGTTGTTCATTTTTATATCTTAACGGTGCAAAGAGAACGGAATTTGAAAGCTTTAAAATATTTGACTATCGCTCAAAGTCTACTGTGTTCTAATATTCCCCTTGTACCTACAAGGAAATAAGCAATAATATAATCTGTACAAATGTTTATCTCTACTAACACGAGGAAAATAGAAGATTAAGAGTTTGTAAGAATGGTTAGTACAAGAGTAGAGAAAGTCATGTGAGTGCAACACATCAGATTTTTAAAGGTGTAGTGCAGGATGCCTTCTGCAATACTTTTAAACGCTCCTTTACTACAGAAATTCTCAGAGTATTAGAATAAAATATGGACCAAAAAGGACTCGAAAGCAATCAGATTCAGCAGAAAGAAGTGGTTAAGCTATGGATATGATGAGAAAGATTACTAGACAAAAGAGGGAAGGTGTAATAAACAGGCAATCTGGTGCAAGTGTGTAAAAAATGCTTTTTCTTGACTTTACAATTTTAATACATTATCTACTCCACACGCATTAAATTTTCTGCTATTCTCCCAGAATTTTTCCAGCATGTGCTCCATTTATATGACTCCAACTTCATTTTTGGTTTCAAAATATTAAAAAAAATTTTAGCTTTAAAAAATTAAATACATAAAAAAGTTTAAAAAATAGTTTCAATGTCTATCAAACAAAAAATAAAAGAAATTAGTTGCATTAAATGATTTATTTTTTTCTTCTTGCCAAAGCCTGATGGTATTTGCTGTGTAGCTAGAGTTTAATAAATAATAATATTCTAATATTTTAGCTTTTGAGGCACATGAGATATTTTGAGTATTAAGGTATTTTTGCATTGTGAATAAATTGAATAATTAATTCCGTCAAAACTATAAAGGAGATTGGGTTGGGACTTAGTGTTTTAGTTTACAACAAACACCTTTAAGTGTGAAAAATATTGATTTCAAACTACAAAAATATAGAAAATTCAAATTTCAGTCCCAGGGTCCCTTGAGAAATTGAAACAATAATCATGAAATCTGCGATGATCGTCTTGTTCACTGTGACCAAAATAAAAATTTTACATTTCGGTTCAAAATAACATTACTCCTGATCACTATCGGTGTCTTCGATCTAAACTGTAGTATGCTTAGAGAAACTTCCAAATGTTTTTGAAGACACTAATGTTCAAGATCTTCCGCTCATTTTGGTATAACTTTCATAGAAGTAGATTACTCGTAAGTGCATTGAAGTTATTATTTAAAATAAAGCTGAATATAGGTTTTAGGCTTTCTTATCTTATTTAACTGATATTTCTGAAGAATTAATAACGCCGGCCTGCGAAGATTCTGCGGCTCGGAATATTTTACTTCATAATGGTCAATTCGGATGCTCTGATTTCGAAAATAATAATAGTTTTTGCATATCACGTACAGATTTTAAACAGTTGTGATTCTACACAAAATTAAGAGTTCGGTACCACAGTACGTGGTACGAAGACATGGAAAGCGATTAGAATTTAGCATACCAAAATTAGGTTTAGAGAGCTAAAAATCCCGTGCTGCAGAAAAAAGTTTAAATACGTAGGCCGGTGTAATTTTTACACATATGCCCATTATCTCTTATGGTGAAATTTTTATCGCACATTTGTAACTAAATAAGTTTTCTTTTAATGTGTAGGATTGTATGAACCAGACATACTGGTTAGATATTTTCTTTTAATTTTAAACCCCTTATATGTCAATGAAAATGTAGGCATTGTATCAAAAAATCATAACTTTGCTTCTGATGAGAATGTGTTGTTGTTTCGTTAGTCAACTGTAAAAATATTACTGAATATGTCTTTAAAAATTCAGCTAATTATCTTAAATATTATCCTAGTTAATTGATAATCTGTTTACGTTGGAGAGAGAGGGCATTTCGACTCCCAGTAAACAACTCGATCGATAGGTGGTAACGCCCGATAGGTATGCAACACACCTAACGCACAGGTAATGTGGGTAGCTTGTTAACTGGCCAATTCTTCCACGAAAGCTATCGTAGTCTACATTTACTTATGACGGTCTACGGTAGTTTTACAACTTTACACATGATAGCTTTCAAATACAGAGGCCCTGGGTTCCATTTCCGGCTTGAGGATAGGCATTTTTCTTTCGTCAGGAGTATTCCCAGAGAGAGAGAAAGAGAGAGAGACAGAGTGTTGTCTGTGAATTTAATATTTATAAAGAAAATCCAACATAAACAAACTCCAAGATTAACACAACATAAAGTGAGTCGACCTCCGTGGTCTAGGGTTAACTGCTGCCCTCTGGTACCCAAGGTCGTGGTTTCAAACCCCGCATAGGTTGGTAGTTTTTTCAGACATGAAAATCTGACTTAGCTTGACTTCCTTCAGAAGGGATAAATTCACTGGTTTTGTGTTACAGAGTTACGACACATGAAATAACCTCAAGTCAGATAGAGACATCTGAGCAAAATTAAGCAATATTTCATGTCGAATATAGAATGGCACGCTGAGAAGTATAGCACTTAAATATCTTATAACTCAATAACATAAAACGAGTGACCTTCATTGCCGATGAGCATTTTTTCAAAGATAAGGCCGCCGATATGACCTTAGACCCTAAATGTGGCACATAAATGCAACAAACAAGCGAACAATTAAAAAAGTGCGAATCGGCAGAGAGAATTTCCAAACAAGCGCATATCAGTTGCGTCAATCTCATGTGAACATTTCAGTGATAGATGCGGGCTGTGAATTGGATTGCTCATTATTGAAATAAACAGTCTACACCAGCTGGACACTAACAATGGTTGCGCTTGTCATTTGTCGACAACGTATGTCGACCCATACAGATTTTCTCATTTTTACTTTCTCTACTGGTAAGTAGAACAAAGTATTGTATTCCACACAAAAATTTGATGTCGAGATTTCATCGGAAATATATGTTTTGAAACCCCTGGATATAAGAAAGGCATTTTTAGAAAAAGGCCCATGTGTCTTGTGTGTCTGTGTCAGTGTGTCTGTTAGTCTGTCAGTCTGTGGACAGCAAAACTCAAAAATGAAAAGTCGGTTAAAAACCAAAGTTGGTATTTAAAAGTTTAATGTCTTTCAAGGATGCGACACGAAGATTTTGAAGAAAATAGCTCCGCCCTAAACTACCCTTTACATGGAAACATTTTTCGAAAATAATGATTTTCTTGAAAATGGCTCTAACGATTTTGATTAAAATGTTATATGTTTAAGATATTTGTATGGAAAATGAAATATATTTTTAATTCTCTGGCTATAGCCTATGTAGTCCTGTGTACTCGGGATGACTTTTAATAACTCCTTAACCGTAAGAGATAGACAAAATCTTAATATACAACAAATGTAGGTCTCATTAAAACACGCCATTTATGTCTAAATAACTTTTTTTTTGTAGATTGAACAATTTCGGACATATTTCTTGTTATTTTTGCCAGTTTCGGAAAACTTAAAACTTTTGTGAAATGGAACACCGTTGTTCATTTTTTATATGTTAAGTGTGCAAAGAGAGCGGAATCTCAAAACTTTAAAAGATTTGACTTTCGTACAAGGCCTACTGTATTCTAATATTTCCCTTGTACCTACAATGAAATAAGCAATAAGATAATTTGTACAAATGTTTATCTTAACTACCACGAAGAACATAAAGGAATAAGGGTTTGTAAGAATGGGTAGTACAACGGTAGAGAAAGTCATGTGAGTGCAACACATCAGTTTTTTTCTGCATTTTCTAGATTTTGTCTAATAGCTCTGCACTGTGTCAATGACATAATGTCTGCCTTTCACCAACTGTCTTTCCATCACTAAGAACTTTTCCCCTCAAAGAAACATTTAGTTTTCTTCGTCCCATCCTCTTCTGGGCATGACCCACACATTCAGTTTTTCAATTCTTGCATTTTCTCTAACGGCTGTAGTGATGAAAGTTCATTGTATGCTTTAATTATCCACCCATCTTCTCTTAAGTAATTACTGTACCGCATATTTTGGTACTATTGAAGCCACTGAAATATTTGTCTAATTCCTGCAACTTCCATTCCTCGCCTAGTGTTACTGTAATTGGTTGTACGAAATTGTGTGCAGCCATTCTCATATTGCAATAATTAACCTACTTCTAGGATAGATATATAGGTAATTCAAACGACATAATAAAGAAGAAACTTCATACTTTCATATAAGACAGTAATCCAAAAATTGAATTTCTTGACTGAAAACCCATTTTGTATCTCCTTAAGCCTACTGTATCCTCCTATTCTCGTTGTACTGTTAAACAAATATGCAATAAAATCAATTCTCAAACTAAAATAGATTGCACAAGAGTGGGCAGAGAAAGTTATGTGAGGGTAACCATTTGGTTTTTTTAATTAGTAAGCTGCATCGTCACTATGCAAAGCTCATGAGAAAGCTCGGAAAGGCAATCTCAAAGAGGTCATTTTATAAGGAGGCAGTGAAAGAAAAGGAGAAGATTTGAAAAGAAGACATGTGGTATTCATTCTGCCCCACGGCCCTCATTCTTATTTTGACATGGCTCCAAATGCCCGGACCAATTTATTATATGTCACCTTCAATCGTTTTCTTGTGATTGGCTTTCAGTTCACTGAAGTGGAAATATCGTGTCACTCTTATCATTGCAAGATATTGCTTCAGTAACCAAAACTGATAATCCAGAACGAGCTGCAATTGGACACGGCAGGAATTACTGACAAACACTCTTGTTCAGAGGTTTGATTGGCTCTTTTTGGACTTGTAATGGAAAAAAGTATCAAATCGCTAGTTTTAACCATTTTCCCATAAATGTAGATCAGGCAGAAATTTTGTGTCAGACAGATTTGAAAGACGAAGCCGTCAGTATGAGAAGTTGTGACTCTAATATTATACCTGTGGTTTCATGTATTCCAAAACAAGTTTACGTGTATGAAAATATTCAACAATGGTGCACAGCTGAAGCAGAGATCTGCTTTGCACACAACCTAGTAATTACTTACAAGAAGAAAGAATGAAACAGGATCAAACAATGTGGACAAGAAAATCAAAAAGGATAGCATGAAGTGAAGAAGAAATATGTAGAAACTCTAACTTCCATTTACTTATCGTAACTCTACTGTTTACGTATGGGAAGGGGGAAGGTAAAGTGGACGATATTAGGTCTTGTAAGCGGTGTTCTAAGATTGCTTAGAGTGGTTTGAAATGTGTAAATAGTGGAACTATTTGTGCAGCTTTGTTAAAATCTATACATATTATAAACGAAAACGAGAGATTTATAAATTACTGTGACAATACAGGAAATTTGGATCTTAGTGCTATTGACGACCCATCTGTGGATAATAAGGACTATAAAACTGAATTTGTTTGTTTAAAGTATATTATTAAACAAAAAGACTTGATAATAAATCAACAGAAGGATCACATAGACACGCTAAAGCGTCAAATCCAGTTATTGCATACGTTGGACTGCGACAATCAGCGTTCGGAGGTGTCAACTAAACAATCTCTGCACAGGTAAATATGGAACATTTGACGGCTGAACTACAAGAACCTCGGGAAGTGACGGTGATTGGTGCAACTTGTTGCCGTCAGCACACACAGCTCAGAACACAACAGGGGCGACAGTGCTCAGTGTAAGGCGAATTCTAAATCAGGTGATGCCGATGCAGTACAATTTGCACCTATGGAATTTAGTGATAGTGTTAAACAAGGTAATCAACCTGAAGAAGATTGGAAGCATGTATCCTATAAAAGTAAGTTAAAATCTAGAATTTAATTTAAAGCCAATACGAATACAAATAAGCCCATACAAAAGAAAGAATTTCTTACAGGTAAACATGGCGTAGCTGAAAAGTTGCATTTCCTGTTTGTTTCGCGACTCGACCCAGAGATTGAAAGTTCTCATGTCCTTGAATACCTTAATGAACGTAAACAGCGCAACTATGTTGTAGAAAAATTGAAATCTAAGTACCCAAGTTACAGTTCTTTCAAAATTGGCGTGCCCTCAGCATCATTTGAGGTAGTTTATACGCCTGAATTCTGGCCTAGTGCTTCTTTTATTAGCACATTTTACTTTCCAAGGAATCCTTTAAACTACAAGGCTGTCAAAGAAAAACGGTCAACGCAAATTTTGGTGAAACAAAACTTAAGAACCCGAAGAATAAAAATAAATTAAATTTTAAAATATTCTATTGGAATCTACAGAGCATATTGAACAAAATATACGGTCTAATTGACATTGTTAATGCTTACGATGTAGATATTATTTGTATCGCTGAACATTGGCTTTGTGACAAAGAACTGTTTTTGTTAAAAATTCCTGGTTACTACTAGGCAAGTTATTTCTGCAGACCAAGTGGTAAACATGGCAGCTCTGCAATATTTGTAATACATAACTAACCTAGTTGTTCAAGACAACTGTTGCGTCTTTATTTAAAGTTGGTCTTCTGTGTGTTACCTTTTATAGAAAACCAAGTAAGTTAAGAACCTGTTTTAACGACTTTTTAACTCGCTTTTATGATTTATTACAGTTAGTTTTTGGCCACAAAATGAGTATTAATATTGTTATCAGTGGTGATTTTAACGTCAAAAGTAATGATTTAACTGATTTAATTAACGTGTTTGAATGTTTTGGAGGTAATTGTTTACAAAATCGGTCGCTCGAGAAATCTAATGAAACATAGTGCAGTAGATGCAGTTTTTAATCTTGATTACGATTTTGAAAGTCGTATTGTGTGCTGAAGCTTCGTTTTTGATTTATGAGCAAATTCCGTACTTACGATGCAGCGGTTTTTTTAGCTTATGCGGCGGATATTTAGCAAATAAATGTTTATAAACGAGTATAATATATGATAAAATGATCGATCAATGTATTTACGTTGAAATTGTTGCTGATTACGATTTTGAAAATTTTATTTGGCGGTTTTCGTTTTCATTTTGCCCATGTTAGGTTAGGTTAGTGTGTGTATATGATAGGGTAACAGGGTCCTGTGTTATCGAAATATTTACAATTTGGGCAGTGTTTATGACACAATTTCAACGCAAATGCATGAATCAATCATTCTGCCATATATTATACTGGTTTATACACATTTATTTCCTAAATATCCGCCGCATAAGCGAAATAAAACCACTGCATCGCACGCACGAAATTTGCTCATAGATCAAAAACGAAGCTTGAGCGCAAAATAAGACTTTCAAAATCGTAATCAGCAATAAAAACTGCATCCATTGCATTATATTTCATTCGCTTTCTCGAGCAGCCGATTTTGTAAACATTTACCGTTTTGGATTACTTTATCTGATCACAAAAATTACTCGACATGCACCAGGTACTTGCTTGGATAATGTCTTTACCTCCATACACCCAGACAAATGTACTGTGGAAATTGTTCCTTCCATATTCTCTGACCACGATCCAATACTTTTGTCAGCTAATATTGATTATGATGACAGTAATTTTCCAAGGAAATTAAAAACGATAAAGTTAATATCTATCAATAATCGTAATATAACATATTTTGTGTATTTACTCATGAATACTAACTGGATTTATTTGTATAGTAATAGTTAATCATGCCAATATTTTTACATATTTCTTAAATAGCTTTTATAAGGTTGTTAATAATGCCTTTCCATTTATTACTTTTAGACCCAAACCGAATAACAAATGTCACAGTAAAAAGTGGTACAACGATGAACTCAGAATTTTAAAGGACAAATGTATGACGTTTTATGATCTTTATGTTTATTTTGGTATGTATGAATACAAAACCAGATACATTGAATTTAAGAAGTTAACCTTAAAGTTGACTAAAGTGAACTACTATTGTGCGTTCATTAAGAACTTTAATAATATATCAAAATCCTCCTGGTTTGTAATATCTGAACATTTAAATTCAAATTCTAAGTCTGGTATATTCCCACCTAATCTAAATTGTGAGGGATTTAATTCTTTATTTATTGATAAGGTCAATGACATTGTGAATAGTATACCCATTACTAACGAATCAATGTCCTTTCTAAACAAGTTGCCTAAGTGTAATTTTGATTTTTTAGAACTTAGTGTTGAGGATGTTTACTCTGGTATTATGAATCTGAATAACAGTACATGTGTGGATGTATATGGAATTAATTGTAAAATTCTTAAATTAGCTGCTCCATATATACGCGAACCATTAACTTATGTTTTTAATAGTTGCCTCAAAGCTGGTCATTTTCCGGATGCTTTTAAATTTTCCAAAGTAATAGCAGTATTTAAGAAAGGAGATAAAATCTGTTATGAGAACTATAGACCTATTAGTATAATTCCAATAATTGGAAAGGTTTTTGAAGCATTATCATACAAGCAAATTTTTACTTATTTTGAAACCAACCAGTTGTTTGATAAAAAAAAACCAATTTGGCTTCAGACATGGCATGAGTACAGTAAAGGCTGCCACCAGCTTTCTGAAACAGTGCTATGAAAATATTAATAATGGTAACATTGTTTCAGCTAGGCTTTTTGATCTCTCCAAAGCCTTTATCACTGTCTCACCAAATATTCTTTTAGAGAAACTGGCTTTTTATGGTTTTCATAATAATAGCATTCAATTTCTAAAATCTCATTTTAACAATAGGGCTCAGGCAACTTATTTTAATGGAAGTTTATCTCAGTTCAAACCTTTAAATTATGGAGTTCCTCAAGGATCAATTTTGGGACCTGTATTTTTTATTATTTATATTAATGATCTTCCCGTTTCAATTAGTGATGATAAGTTTACTCCTTATTTTTATGGAGATGATCTAGCAATTACCTTTTATGACAAAGTCGAACACATATTAAGACCTAGACTACACACGGTAACACTAGTAGTTAACAATTGGTGTAATGTCAATAATTTGGGCATAAACACTGGAAAAACTACTGACATTCAGTATAAATGTAATACCAGATGTCTCGGAAGCTCCATAAAATTGTTAGGTATTTATATTGACTCAGACCTTGGATGATCAACACATATTAATCACATCTTCAAAAAATAACAGGAATTTTCATGCTGAGAATTTTAAGTCATAGTGTAAGAAGGATGTGCTGATGAAAGTGTATTACGCTCATATTTATTCGCATGCTAACTATGGTTTACTTTTCTGGGGGAATCACTCCTTGGCTACGAAGATCTTTGTACTGCAAAAAAAAAAAAAAAAAAAAAAAAATAAAAAAAAAAATAAAAAAAAAAGTGGTTAGATTAATCTGTGGAGTTTATGCAAAAGAACATTGTAATCCACTTTTTATTGATTTAGGTATTTTAACCCTGCCATCAATGCATGTGCTGGCCTGCCTCGTGTATGTTAAGGGAAATTTTAACACTTTTACAGTTTGCTCGAACATTCACAATTATACGACATGAAATTGTCTGAATTTATACATAAACAAATTTAAACTTACGAAAATTCAGAACAGCTTTATAGTTGTTTCTAATAAACTATATAATATTTTGCCCAAAAGGATAAGGGACCTCCCTATTTCAAATCTTAAAAGGACTTTGCGCCATACATTGATGGCCAATCCACTGTATCCACTGTCTGTCTCTGTCTGTCTCTCTCTGTCTATCGCATCAGAGTTCTCTATAGATGATTTCATCGACAAAAACTCGAATATGTTACATTTACGTGCCCTTCTCTGCCTTCTATCGCTTGTCTACTTCATTTTAATCGAGATAAATATTTACAGAAATATCTACATTACACATTTCGTTATAGATACAAAGGAAATAACGACTGTCATATTCTGGCCTTAAAAATGCATACATACCTGTAGCTATTATTTCCATGCAACTACGACAGGAGTAAAAACCAACGCCAAGTACAAAAATTCAAATCATCAATAAGGGATATCTCCAAAAAGGCTTATGAAACAAAAAGATTTCAAATAAACTATGTTTTACAGAGATGTGCTTTATTGTAATATATTTTGGTCCATCGTTTAGCAATTATACTATTGACAATAATTGTATTGAACTTATTTGTCACACTCATCATGTAGAATCCCTGGTTAACGTATGGCCCAAGTGAGAGCGTTATTAAATTTCGTCATTATGTTTCTGATAGCAATATTATGAACTCTCAAAAATACCGAGCAACTTGGCTCCGTGGTGTAAGGCTCGCATTCGGGAAGTCTCAGTTTCGATTCCCGTGGTTTTCCCGAGCCGGCATGCTAACACTGTTTCCTCTTCTATCACAAAGACTAATTGGAATATCCATTAATTGTTTTTGTTTTTGCGTCCATTGAAGGAGCATCACTGCTATTTTACAAGCCGGACAAAAGGAGTCTTGCTCATATCTGTAGCACCTGCTTAGTTCAAAATAATTGGAAAGTAAATAAGTACTCATGAGCCTTAAATTTTCTTATATCCCTTATTGCCTGTCATCTGTTTTAGGCATGATAAAGGAGGCGATGGTATACGGTGTATTGTAGCAGAAATAGAGTTGTAAAACTACCATAAGCTACCGCAAGTAAGTGTAAACCATGGTAGTTGTCCTAGAAAGTCAGTTAAGAAGCTACCCACACTACCTGTACGTTAGGTGTGTTGCATACCCTCGGGCGTTAACTCATATCAATTACGTTGTTTGTTTTTTGGTATTGCTTTGCTAGAGTCCGGAAACTGAGAGAGGTCCGCTTAACCTACGGAACATTAGCATCTTCAAAAACCTCCAAATATAGTACAGTTCAGATCGAAAACACTGATAATGACATGAGTAATATTATTTTGAACTGAAAAGTGAAATTTTTACTTTTGATCAGAGTGACCAAAGTTATGATCATAGTTTTAGGTGAGCATTGTGTTTGGATTTCTCATTAAATTCCTTAATTCATTGTATTTGTATCATGTTTCCTTCCCTACCAATGCTGCCAATACTACGTCATATATAGGCAGGACTGTAGAGGTGCGCTTCGATCTCCCCCTCATCCCTTTCCCCTCCCGGAGTTCACGTTAGAAGTAAATAGGAGCCATTGTGGCCCACTTGCGGTGTTATGCTCCAGTTTCTAGAGGACCCCCGTCTGTGTACTATTCCCCATAAAAATGTGGTGCGCGCGTGCAGTTTAACACTGTTTACGCTATCTCTGTGGCACAGTTTATGTATTATTGTTAAATCTTCATCTGTTGAGAAGTTACACATTTAACATCATGCGCTATGGACCTATACAAATGGGATGATAAGTTATGTGAGGTTCAAGTAGATCTTTTTCATGGGACAACTCCACAATTAGTTCTACACAAACATTTGTAGCAGCCAAATTAAAAGAGAGAAAATTCTCATGTTTAATACGCAGAAAGAACAATCACCACGTTTCCACGAGGAGCTGAAATCGACGAGTCTAATCCCATTCTCAATATGATCCGTGTTTCCATGTTGAATTCGTTCCAGAATGAGATCGATTTGGATATGCAAGTCTCAAGCATAAATAATTCAAGCTTTAAATTGGTCATTTGATTTATGTTGGTGAACCTGTCGAAAATATGTTTTCTGTGTATTTTATGTAAGTTTTGAGGTTGGTGAAGGTTTTTGAGAATATATTGCGAGATTATAGAAACAAGAGTGGCTTTGTTATGTATTATTACACCACTTTGACTATGAAAAAATGACGAGCGTGCAGCGCGAGGAGTCTCGTCGAGTACAGTAGAAGTTAGCATCCTTGGCAGATTCAAATCGATTTGAATCCGGTAGGTATTTCCATGAAACCAAAATTCGATCCGATCCCACTTCTAAGAGAATCGAATACAAGGAGTCAGATCGATCTGAATCCGCCTTTTCCATGCGGTATTCATTCCTGAATGAGAACTCAAATCGACCTGAGTTCCCCATGTAAATGTAGTGAACATAATGGTTTATGTGTTCCGATACTTTTTTTTTCAAAATTTTTATTACTTTCTTTACTACATACTCATCAGTAAGAAGTGCTATATTCCACCCAAAAGTTGGATACCGAGATTTCACCGGAAATACATGTTTTGAAAATCCCAAAAGCAAAATAAAAATCTGATGTGTTGCAGTCACATGACTTTCTCTACTCTTGTACTAACCATTCTTACAAACTCTTACTCCTATATCTTCTTCGTGTTAGTTGAGATAAACGTTTGCAGAAATTATCTTATTGCTTATTTCCTTGTAGGTGCAAGGGGAATATGGGAATACAGTAGGCTTTAAAATATAGTCAAATCGTTTAAAGTTTTCAAATTCCGTTCTCTTTGCACGACTAACATAAAAAAATGAATCACAATCTTCCATTTGAGAAAAGTACTGTATTGTGAAACTGACACAGATAACAAGGAATATTTCCGAAATGGTTCACTCCACAAAAAATGCATATGGACCTAACTTGTGTGTTTTAACGAGGTCTACATTTTTGTATAGTAACATTTGGTCTATCTCTTACAGTTTACCAGTCATGCAAATGTCATCCAGAGGAAATTGACTACATGGGCTATAGCCAGAAAATTCAAAATATACATTTAATTTGTCATAAAACTGTCTTAAACATATGGAATTTTAATCAAAATCATTAGAGCCATTTTAGAGAAAATAATGTTTGAAACATTTTACATGTAAAGAGTAGTTTAGGGCGGAAGAACCATAATAGATAGACCTAATATTTTCTTCTTTCTCTGATTACCCTCCCCTACTTATACCCCTAGGACTTACAAGCCAGTGCCTAGGGTTAGACGCCCTAGACTCAATATCACGATACAAAATATTTCAATCTTGCTAAAACATACAATTTATTTCCAAATAAATACTTTTTTAGAGTGAACCATTTCGAAGATATTCCTTGTTATTTGTGTGGATTTTGTAAAACAAACTTTCATCAAATGAAATACCGTTATTCATTTTTTTATATGTCAGCCATGCACAGAGAGTAGAACCTCAAAGCTTTAAAACATTTGACTATCGCTCAAAGCGTAATGTATTCTCATATTTCCCTTGCACCTACAAGGAAATAAGCAATAAAATAATTTCTGTTTATCTCAGCTAACACAAAGAAGATATAGGAATAAGAGTTTGTAAGAATGGTTAGTACAAGAATAGAGAAAGCCATGTGAGTGCAACACATCAGATTGTTTTTTCATGATGTCTGAAAGGAATTAAATAGAAAAATGTGTTGTAGGTTGTAACATTATGTCCATGGAAAAAACAATTGAATGACCACTGAACACAAAAAAGAGAAAGCCAGAAAAATAAATAAACAAATTAATTAATTAAAAGAGTAAAAGTGTTAATTTGAGATACACTATGTGAAGGATGTCCTTATGTTTGTAAGGGAAAGAGTGTATGCGCAAGTCCATAAAAAAGACTTAATGCATTCATCTCATATTTTGTTTTTCTGAAACTGGAAGTTCTCCAGTTTCTAATAAATATTTGACAGCCAAGTATGACAATGTAGAATAATTAATTTACTGTAACAAATGACAATACTGGTTTGTTTTAATGTCATTTTATTCCTTCTTAACAAACAACTGTTCTGTTGTGTTAAACATAATTCACAATTCATGACGTGATAACTCACAGCTGCTCTGTCTCTGTCCTTGACACTGCTGTGGTAACACAACTCTCTGTGACTCACAACTAACTCTTGTTGGTCTGTGCTGACTGCTTATATAGTCCAGAGTTTCCAGCAGTTTTTCTAGACATTAAAAGTGTCTCGGTTCTTGCCGCAAACAAAGCCCCTGAACTTTACAGTTCCTCAAAATGTGCACAACAGCATTTGTTCTTGAATTAGCACATTATTGCATTTGTTTGCTGGCAATTACTAAGACTAACACTTATTGCCTCTTTGGGGTGCAGATGCCACAGCATAATTATTGTTGTGGTTATTGTTATTACTATTATGATCATCATCACGGCATGGTAGAAAGTGCATTACCAAAATATCTATTACAAATGTGTGGAAACTATTAAATACCAAACACCAACACTGGACCTGCTCAGTGCTTGCAGATTATCCCTGTAACTTGCACAGCCTTCATGGTTTGTCAAATCTGAAGTTAACTAAATGCTTTGTTTGTTAACATTGCTACCAACTGCAGGATCATATTGTAGCGACTATTATGGGACTTGAACCAATGGCAAGAATTTGCAAAATTTGGAATAAAATGTTGAAATTAATTCAGTTCGGAGGTTCAGTTTAGTGGAACACTTACATTTCAGGCAGAAGATATTTCAGCTTGATCAATCTAGCTCACCTGCCTCAGTCCTTACCGATTCTTTCAGTTGACACAATACGCTCAGTTGCGTGATGCCTCTGAGGCATCATCATTTGGCCCAACAAATTTAAAAGACCAATATCTTTTTAAGTGTGCAGGAAGATATACAAGAATTGCCAAAGTATGTCTGAAGTATCTTAAGGCACTATATCTGTGAAAATTAAAATGTCCACAGTTTTCTTCTGATTGCTTTGAATTTTTTTCCACATACTCGGAACATAAAGTAAATAGTATAAACAAAATTTCAATGTCATATGTGAAACCATTTTTAAATTATTAATATATTTATTAATAATAAATCACTTTTTGATATGTTCATATGAAATGACCCTTGGACCCTACAGTTTAGTGTATCCCTCCTAAATTTTTAATTTCAGTTCAGTATACTAATATAAATAAATTTGGATACCAAAATTACTTAGGTCTAATTAGTTTAAGAGAAAAAAACTATTTTGTATACTATTTATTAATATTTTCAATTTTTTCAGTATGAGTTATAAAAAATAGTTAATATCTGCTCAATTATTTAATATTTTTTAACTAGCACACAACAAATTGTAATACCTTAATCTCTGGAGGTCTCCTGAAAATTTCAAGCTAATAAGTTATAAACTAGGGTCCAAGGAGCATTTTGAATAGTGAAAAATGCTGAGAAAAAAAAAGAACTGAAAAAAATTAATTTTCAAGTTTAACAGTATGCCTTTGTTCTTTACCTACATCCAATTCACTTAAAATTCCCTAGCACCATATGTGGCTCCTTCTGTTGCTTTGTTCTTGGCCTCAGTAGCATTTTTTGAGAATTTTAAGCTTGCTTGGTTGTTTCTTAATATGAAAACTTTCCTTTCACCTTTGCATTGTTCACAAAATTTACAAAGTTGTTGTTCTTAGCTAACCTCTACACAATGCAGTTTCACAAATTTATACACAAAATTCATAAAATATGTGCTTGTATGGCTCTACTGTAGACAAACAAATAACTTAAAACCTATTAACTACCTAAACAATGCCTAATATATAACTAGACCACTGAAATATACTGGGAAGATTACAGAATTACAGAACACTGACTGCATTTCTCTGTTTGGAAGCAAAACATCTCAGATTTGTGACATTTTAGCTCGAATATCAAATTCATTTCAGCACAGTCAACTTACATCCTTTCTGAAGCAAAATTCCCTGCACGAGACTAAAATCAGAGCTGTAGCGACGAGGTTTGGTGAGGAAGGTTAACCCGCACTAGCACAATTGAATACCCTCCTGGAGCTTTAAAAATGACTGATATTGAGAAAACTAAAGTGTGTCATTAAAGTACAAAGTATAAGTACAATAAAAAGTGTAAAAAGTAAAAATCAAAATTTCAAGCAATTTTTACCAAATTTTACTAACACATTGCCTTAAGATTCTAGCCCATGGGTATGCTCAGGTAGGACCCCCCAAACTATTAGACTAATAAATGGCTTTCCACTTACTTTGGGCAAACTTATTTACATACCACATAGCATAGTCTTCACCATCTCTCACACTGTAGAAGAGTAGTAGCAAAACCTCCTGTAGCGGGACTTCCCTCTAAGGTCTATTACAATATCAGTGTCAATGGTGTGCCAGTATTTCATCCCTTAGAAGTTCTTTTACATGCCAGTAAACCTACTAACATGGGGTGTCACTTTTAAGCACACTTAAAAAGCATTAGTCTGGGTTTGAACCTGTTACTTTGGGATCATGGGCCAGCTCCTAACAAACTGAGCCACCCAGGCCAATAGTTCTCAACTTGTCCTGTTAATCCACAGAATGGTTCTTCAAGTCTAATTTATGATTAATAAAGAAGACTTGTATAACAAGACACAATTTTCATTTGTTTGTTACCATAGTTGACAACAAACAATAGACAGTTATTGCCTCATAGCAATGACAGGGACTATAATGCTGAAATATTTTACAGAAGTTGCATCATAACCCTTTCAATGCCTAATACAAAAATATTCTGCGGAATGTTTATTTCAGCATATAAACATATTCTGGAAACTTTGTGAAACAAATGTTATTTGTTGGGCTCAATCCTTTAGTAAATGCATAAATATGGAGGAAGTATTGGAGGTGTTGGTTTTAAATTTATTTGAAATTCCTCCACCTCTTAAAATTTGAACAGTAATGTCCTTAATTGAATATATGCAGCTGCTATTGCTAGAAACTTTCAGTTGTTTTGTTGTTCATCACTGCAAAACTTCCTTCATAAATGCTACAGCATAGACAAGAAACTGTCTATGATGTCACAAGACCTTCTGCTCTGCTTTTGTTACAGTGAAGCAAAGTTGCTGAGAATATTTAGACCAAGAAATGCAGAAGGAGAGATAGATTAGTACAACAAAATAGATTCTTATAGTCAGGAATTCTATTAAATAATTTTTAGCATTATAGAAATTTTTAATCTTCACTCTGTTTGTACACTATTGTAGTAATCTGTATCATACTTAAAAAATTGATTATATCATTTGAACCATGAACCCCCAGCCCTCCATACTGATGTTGTTCAATTAGGTTACCATGGCTTTTACCATGGAATACACATTGAACATCTGTCTGATTCATATGTAATTATCTGGTTAGCCATCCAATGTGATTTCCATTGTAAAAGTATCATAACATCAAGGATAACTTGCATAAATGCATATTCTTTATTACTATGCTTCTTTTGTGCGAGTTTTTATTTCTGAATGCTCTTTAACTGCTGTGGTTCTGAGAGTCCCATTCTATACTGGGCCTGAAAGACTGTTTAATTTTGCTCAGAGGCCTCTTTATGAGGCTTGAGGTTCTTTTGCATGCCATAAATCAATAACACAAGACCAACGGCTCTACTTCCCTTCCGATGGAAGACATGCTAATAATCTTTACACCCCCAAAAAAATATATTTGCTTAAAGGAATACATACATATTCAAAGTATCATCAAGGAAACGTGTACAAAAACATCATGCAGTTTTATATATACATAGATAAATTTTATAGTAACATGTTTACAATAATGGATTACTTACTATACACCATTATAACTTAATATTATACCAATACTATTTATTTGGTCCATATTATCTAAGATATTCTTCACTTGAGTAGTGGCAACCTTTTATACAGAATTTCTTTAACTTTTTCTTGAACACGTAAAAGTTATTAATATTTTTCAGATAAGCAGGGAGTTTATTATACAGTTCATGAGCTGCAGTAGTAGGTTTGGTTTTATGTGTCTGAATGTGAAAGTTTGTATTTCCTCTGGTGTAGTGCTCATGAATTTGTTTGACCTACGTCTTGCCTGTTGAACAATTGTATTATTACTTCATACATGTATAGGGAGTATAGAGTTAAAATGTTTAGGTCTTTAAAGGCTTGCCTACGCGAATCTGTTTGTTTCATTCTCAAAATTAATCTTAATGCTCTTTTTTGGAGAAAGAATACTCGGCTAGTGCACTTTTTAGCACAGTGTCCCACACTGTTATCCCGTATGATAGGTGCGGGTAGATAATCCATAATATAACATTGTTTGCGTATTAACATCTGCTACATTTGTCATTTTTTTCATTACAAATAACCCTGAACCTATTTTGTTACAGATCCAATTAATGTGTTCATTCCATGTAAGGTTTTATCCATGATTACCCCTAGAAAATTTGCCTTATTGACTGCATTTACTTCTGTTTTAAATGACTATCTTTGTATTTTGATGTGGTATTACCCGCTACTCAATTCCACTATCCTACGCGGAATGTTACTTTCAGGTGATTTCTGCTCCGGCTGCTCTGGCATGTGATCTTAATTTCTGGGTATGCGTGGGTGTTTTTGAATAAAAGCCAGAACTCTCTTTGAAACACTTATTCTCACCAAAATAAGAATGTGTTAGATTTGCCGATCGCTATTAGCAACATTAAGTCATTACTGTGTCTTTACTAAGACCGAAGATTGTTACTATTAAATAAGATGTGTCCTCACACTCGAGGATCCGGAATACAAGTCCCGTGACTGAAGTGCTCGCTCGGAGATCTGGTTGACAAGTGTACTGACCCCTTCTGTCTGGGTTCTGGAGGGCAAGTGCCTGCTCCGTGCGCTCCCGGTCAGAAGTCACCTCAGACTTCCCCTCAAAAACCCCTCCAATTTCAT
Source organism: Tenodera sinensis (assembly GCA_030765045.1). Lineage (NCBI taxonomy): Eukaryota > Metazoa > Arthropoda > Insecta > Mantodea > Mantidae > Tenodera > Tenodera sinensis. The sequence continues at coordinate 110,893,583 of CM060971.1, forward strand.
GATGCGAAAACTCCGCATCATGACGCTCTCAGTGCTCTTCATCTCTTAATTACCCCTACGACGGGTTTCGAAGAAGTCTCCGCGGCCATCCCTTGTTTTCCTGCTCAACACCTGCACTAAGTGAATTCCAGGAAAACTGGAATTACCAGGTATTTCAGGCTGACTACCTGACGCTTGTCCCTAATGACTTGTCTGTAACATTTGACAATTTTAACCACAACTAATCCTCCCAGATCTTGTACCTTTATACATGTAACGATTTTAACATTTCCTGATTATTTAATTCCGCCATGTGATGCAGTATTATATCCATAATAATGGCATTCACAATTTCGGCTTCAATTTGCTATTGACCTATTCTGTGGAGTTTGAAACTGGATGTAATTTGTCTTATTTCAGTTTATGTGTAAGTTATTGGACCTAAAATATTGTATAATTTGTGCTGTGTTACCTATTGTCGCATTTTCCAGAGCCTGAGAAATTATACCTGTGTTTACTATTGATGTATCATCAGCGCACATAAGTTATCTTTCCATTGGAGATATTTGGGATATCATTGACATAGATAATAAAGAGAAGGGTGCTGCAAACAGAAGCTTGAGGTACTCTATATGTCACTAGTTTACTACTTTTATAATCTTTACACCTGGCTTGAAGCCCAAGAACGTCTAGAATATGCTAAGAATCTTTACACCCGAAAAAATCCTTTGCCCTCCACTGGGCTTACACCTGCTACCTCAGGAACCAGTTACACTGAGCTTCCAGACAAATGCTAGGTTTGTTTATATAAAGATTATACTAAGATCCTTAGTCAAGGTACTGAACACTTCAATTCTGATTCAGATATCTGTTTTTAGCTATGATGGCTTATTGGAAGAGCATAAGCAAGATGATTGTCTAATGTCAACCTAAACTGAGGCATATGATACAAAGTAGTGCTTAAGCCAAATCAAGGACTAATATTCTGAAATTCACAGTTTACTGAAATTTGTGAAAACTCCACTGTAGGTCACTTAGATGAACTGCAGCAGAACTTCAGCAGAACTTCAACAATATTTATCTCTTTCATTCTGCAAAGACTTCATCAATACTGCACAAATAACTGGAACACAATGTATCCATCCTCATATAAAGGCCACTACACAAAACTCATCTTTCCGAATGTCTATACAAGGCAAGAAACAGTCGTAAACCCAACATTCATAATTGCTCAATTCCTTACAAACCATGGAAGATTCCAACAATATCTATACAGAGTTGGAAAAGCAACTTCACCAAAGTGCCCAAGCTTAGATGACCACCAAACAGCCATACATCTCTTACTTCACTGCAAGCTGCAAGCCAGGAACAGACCAGTGCATATGAAGAACCTCTACATAGTGTTGTGTTTTCATATAGATTTATAGGCATTAAAATGAGTGAAACAGGCAGGCAAAAAGTCACTAAAAATGAGCAAAATAGGTACATAAATAGGCACTAAAAATTAGCTAAATAAATACTTAGAAACACAAAATTTGAGTAAAATAGGCTCATAAAATGCACTATAATTAATATTAATAGCATTAATATTACATATATTGCTTGCTTACAAATTACACAAAATTCCAAGCAAAGACACAATGATCAAAATGTAAGCATAGAAAATACACAAAATAGCTTAAGTGTAAAATAACTGAAACCAAATGCTATGTTATTGGAACCTGTTGTGATATGTCACCAGTCATTGTCAGCATCACACTTTGTATGAGTTTACAAAGCTATACCTACAATTTGTAAATAAATTATATTGTAATCAAGAGTAAATATATTAGACATGCTTGTTTAATGATTCAAAAATGTTTTTAAGCTAAATCTCACTGTAAAGTTGTACCATGTGATGGAGGAATTGTTAATATTAGTCAAATTCATGCTTTGCTATGGAAAACTGACAATATTCACTTTCTTTCCTTTCAACTCTCCTTAACAGTATTTGTGTTCTGTATAATGTAGCTAACTGTGTTGGTTTTTACAAGGTTTTTAAGTCTAGGTTAACATGTAACTACAAACATGAATATTTAAACTTGCCTGATTCACACAAGGCTGACAAAAATTACTTTGCATCTGTGTTAAACGATGGATCACCACTTATCCATTGCTTCAGTTTTCTTCACCTCTGCATTTATTTCCTTAATTTGATGAGCTAAATGATTGTATAAATCTTTTATATTACTTTCAATACATTTGGCACATTTGTGTGTGTCAGACATTTATATATCCTATTATATATAATAGGAATAGGAGAGACACAGAGGGGGTTTGGCACTGAAGCTAGACTTATTCTATCTATGCCCCCAAAGGGCTATCCCTGGAAAGAAGGATGAGAGAAGACACTGAGCAGCCAGATCCAGACTAGTGGTACAGACATTGACAGAACTGCCTAAGGCTTACCAAGATGACAATCCTCAAGGTCTTTAGGTCTTCTACGGCCTTCCAGGGGCATTTGGCTGGTTTCAACAACCCCATATGCCATCCCTACCCAAATCCCATGGACAGCAAAAGATGCAGAGAGTTCCTGTGCACATATCATCCCTGCCAAGCTGCATCTAACACCTTTGCTGACACTTTTGACCCTGAAAGAACCAACAATGAACGACAAATGAAATGATATATAAAATGGAACGTAATTCTCTCTACATGTTTATTCCATTTCAAACTATTATCCATAACTAGAGCTCGGAAGTTTATGCCCTAAAAAACACTGAAATATGCATGCCAATATGCTCTTAAAAACTTGAAAATATGCCAAGAAATATGCACTATAAGTAATTAAAACAATTAATGTTCCTTTGCAGTAGACAAGACGAGTTAGTATAAATAATAAATCAAGTTACCTTATTCCATAGAGGTTGAAGCAGAAGTGGTCCTGCTGCTAGTATTAACTGCTAAATTGCAGTTCACAACCAACACTTTGCACAAATTTTCAACTGTAAAACATTGTCTGTTGTCTCGCAAAACACTTTTGTAACGTGAAAACCTTCTCTCCACGTCACAAGATGTTATCGGGGCATATTTAAAAGATGTTAACTGCTTCACAGAGAGAGTCAAGTCTCTTGGTGTGACAGATGGTTTTCTTTCCAGGATGTCTCAAATATCACACATCTGTTTGTAACCAGAATTTTTTGAAATTACATAATTCACTTTCTCTTTCACTTTTGTCCTATGCTACCAGGAACCAAACTTAGATCACATATTGTTTTTACAAAGACAGTAAGTGATTCATGCAAGGGAGATCCACGGGAAAGAATCGCGTACTGTCTCAGAAATACGATGAAGAGCGTGTGCCAAACAAGTTATATGAATTAAGTTAGGAAAAATACATTTCAGAGTTTGTCCTGATTTTACCATATGAAGACCTGCATCAGTAACAAATAAAAGCAACCGGTCGTATTTGATTCCACATGGCCATAGTAATTTCAAAGAGTCCATCACAAACTGGGTCACAGTGACATTGCCAGTGGCCGACAATTCGCTCAAATTAAGAAGATAAGCTGTAGCCTTTTGTTCATTATTTAAAGCACCCACGATTATATTAGTAACAGAACGATGCTCAGAATCAGGGGGTTCGTCAACAACCACAAAAACTGATCCGCTAATTGATTTTGTATACTTGACAATACGTTATTGTAACAATGTCCTACATAAGTCTTACGCAGGCTCATGTTGTCGAGTACACTTGGCAAGAAAGTTTTTAAATGTCGGATTATTAATTTTGAACAAGGGAATATCAGCAGCTAAAAATGCTTGGCACAAGTCATAGGAAAATTTAGTAACCCTACTTCCTAAACACTCTACTAGCAAATTGACAGCATCATTAAACAACAAAATAATTTAATAATTTACATTCCAAAATTGTTCTAAATCCCTATAAAACTAAAGATAGTTAAAATAAAGACTTTTAGAATTGAGATTGTAGTTGAATTTGTTTAAACTGAGCCTAAAGGCTTTGAAACCTTGCTAGCTAAAAGAGATACTGCAATGAAATATGTGCATAACTGAGTGCAAATCAGCAGGAAAACATAAATACACTTCTTATTTTTATTAGTTGCTATTACTGTTAGAAATAGAATACAGCAATAATAGAACCACAACAAGTGTAGAAAATGCTCTGAACAAGTTTATAGATAATAAATACTGGAAGTTGATGACAGTGTTGTTGGAATCACATTAAAATAAGAATTTTGAGTCGATTAATAACACTAAATAACAACGGTTGTTAATGGAGGAAAGCTAGCCTCCGAAACTTGCACCAGGAAAATGTAAAAGTGAGTGTTGTTTAGTGTTATTAATTGACTCAAAATTCCTATTCAAATGTTTATAGATTCCTATTCCTGTGTGGTGTGCAATGGTTTTTACCCAGTCATCCATAGGATTGCAGTTTCAGTCTGTGCCAGAGTAAACATTTTAATTTACCCTATTAAGTCTTAAATAGGTTTAACTGCTTTTAATTATCTGCAACTTGACTAAAGCTCAGGTCCATCAGCATGCACCAGCAAATGCTATGATTGCAATTTTGCATTTGTTTTTTTCATTCTAGTGCAATAACCCTTTAATCTGCTGCTTTCTTTTGTTGACGGTACTTTCTGAATTTTATTGGTCTTCCAACAAAGTTAGAGGTGACTTGGTGAACGTGACAAGACAGCTAAAAAAGTAATGACATTTGCAAATAATTTAATAATAAATTACGGTAAAGCGGTACCCAAAATTTCAAAATAAACAAATAAAGAACCTAATGTCATAATAAGGCTAAACAACATTGAATTGGACAACATTAAAAAATGAAACAAAATATCTTCTTACTTGGAACTTTGAAAACAGTTTTGTAATAATCAATTTAAACCATAAAGGTGTAGTGTTGTTAATTGACTCCCTTTTTGGTTTAAAATGAAGCAAAATGTTTGTAACTATGGATTCAACATAATCTAAAATGTGATACACACATAAATTATTTAGCTAAGAATTTAAATTAAGAAACCAAAGAGAAAAAGAGGAAAATGCTCCCCCACACCATGTGACAGGAAAGAAGTGGTTAAGTTAACCATAGCCAGGGATGGCAGGGAGAATGGAATCAAATACATTCTTTCTTGGAAGTTTGAAAACAGTGTTGTAATAATCAATTTAAACATAAAGGTGAGTCGATTAATAACACTACACAACACTTACTTATAGTTTACCAGAACACATTTTGGAGGCTGACTTTCCTCCATTATCAACCAGATATCAACTGGTTTTCCCTGGTGTGGATGGCAACATTTTCTCTGTAGTCTCCTCTGGTGGCAGTTCAAGGAACTTGCTGAAGACTCTTTTTTGGGGATGTCGAAATTGAATACTCTGTTTCTATTTTTCAAAATGAAGATTTGTTCCCACATGGACAGCTCTTGTTTTCCTCCTCAAACACGTAACAGGAAGACAAGAGCTGTCCACACCAGGGAGGACCAGTCAATGTCTGGTTGATAATGGAGGAAGTCAGTCTCCGAAACTTGTTCCAGTAAATTATAAGTAAGTGTTGTATAGTGTCATTAATTGACTGACCTTTGTGGTTTAAAATGGAATCAAATGTTTAGGAATAAAGTCAATATGGTATTATAAAAGTGAAAGCTAAGTGAGGAAAGGAAGTAGAAGTGATAACAAAAGGATAAAAAGAACGTGAATCAGCAAGGTGTAGGAAATTATTAGCAAATGATTGAGAAATATAGGAAAGAAATAAGGGGAGTGGAAAAAAGTTTAGAATGAAATGGGTAGCTTAAAAATACAGTATAATCCCAATAATTCAACCAAATCAAACTGAGAGGGTGTCAAGTTACTGAAATGTCTAGTTTATGAAATTGCTTATTGGAGCTCTGAAAAACCTTTCTCTGCTAATGGCGTACTGTACACCAATTTTTTAGTCGTGTAGGGGTACTTGATGAGCAATATTAGCTTCTGAGTTATAGGGCCAATTTTTTTTGAGTCAACAGTTGACACCTGTACATATGTGAATACAATCTTGCACCTCTTTTTTGGAGAATTGATAGACAGGGAGTGCCTTTTCTCAACATGACTCTGCAACAGCTCATATGGCCAATCTTTCCATGAGAACAATTGAAAGTGTGTTTCAGGACAGAATTATTAGTAGAGATTTGTAACCCCCTCAGTTCCCCAACCTAACCCTTGATACCGAAATTTAGATTTCCGATTGAATGGGCTTTTGAAAAAGATACGTTTTAATTTAATTGCCGGATATGAGATTTGCGATAAATATTGAGTAATAACATACATAGATAATAGAGTAGCAAGTGTTGTAAGGTGAGCAAGATATGAGTAAATGATAGTCGTTAAATTTGTAGAATAAACGCATTATTGGTTTGAAATTAACGAGTCATGACGTCATACCACATAGTTTAAAATATACGTTCGAAAGTCAGTTCTACCAACCTTAAAAGTCGCGCGATATATTTAATAAAATATAAAGTAAACATCGTTTAATCCTAAAAAGGTAATTATATATTCAAAATTCATAAAAGAACATGTTATAATAGAAAGGGACATTTCTAAATTGCGGGAAAAGGAAATAGCATTTTGGATACGAGGCTTTCTTGGATGACGTCATGACATTCAAATTGGAAGCGAACGGTCTTCTTGGCGTGGGTAAGAGAGAAGCGTCTAGTCAGTACTCAACCAGAGAGCAGTACGGGAGTTCGTGCAGTTCGTGCTGCGCAGATGTGAGGGCGATGCCTCTACAGATACCAATATTTTCGGCATAACTCCTGAAGATATTAAAAAAGAAAATAAATTATGTGCAAAGTTGTTCTTGGGTTGTCCTTTACACTCACGCAAACCCGAGATAAAGAGATCATGCTCAGCTAGCCGGAGACAACACACCAAACCACATCAACGTGACCAACAACATCACGTCACCAACGACTTCAGCTTCAAATGGCGAGGTAATAACTAGGAAGCAATATTACAGCTTCAAATTGGCGCCCAACGTGGGGCTTCGAAAGAATGGACCAAACCCCAAGACGACCGAGCCAGCATCGAACCAGCAGACAAGAAGGTGCCCAGCGCGTCAACATCTGTGAAACGTGTAGTGAACAAGTTTAAGTGCAGTTAAAGTGAAATAGTGAAAATATTGAAAATTTTGGTGAGTAGAAAAACACATGTAAATAGCTTAGAAATGGAAGACAGTGATAGTGAGTTTAGAGGTTTTGATAGTCCGGAAATTCAGGAAAGTACAAGTAGGATGGAAGAATTTAATCGGAATGTAATTGGTAGCAGAATATACCAAGAATTAGAAGATCAGAACGTTAGAGAAACACCTAGAGGTAGTGCAGAAATGTTTAGTAGTAATTCAGAAAGGCCAGCATTTATGTCAGAAATAGAGAATATGTTTCAAACGATAATGAAAAAGATGAGTACAGATTTAAGTCAAAAGATAGATGAAAATAGTAAAGAGTTAAGTCAAAAGATGAGTACAGAGTTAAGTCAAAAGATAGATGAAAATAGTAAAGAATTAAGAACAGAGTTAAGTCAAAAGATAGATGAAAATAGTAAAGAATTAAGAACAGTAAAAAAAATGAGTACAGAGTTAAGTCAAAAGATGAGTACAGAGTTAAGTCAAAAGATAGATGAAAATAGTAAAGAATTAAGAACAGAGTTAAGCCAAAAGATGAGTAAGATAGACGAAACTAGTATAGAGTTAGGACAGAAATTAGAAAAGGGACAACAGGAATTGGGAATGCAATTGGAGAATCAGAGGAGAGTTTTCGAAACCTTTAGGGAAGAAGTTAGGGAGGAAATTAATAAAGTCAGTAGTGAAGTAAAAGAAAATAGAGAACAGGTTAAGGGAGAATTAGAGACAATAAGGCAAGAAGTAAAGAATTCTGAAAAGAAATTAGGTCAACAAGTGAGTGAAAAATTAGATAAAGAAAGGGAAAAAGTAACATATAGATTAGACAAACAAAGGGAAGAAATTAGAGAAGAGTTACAGGGGTGTAAAGTTAGAATAGAAAGATCTGATGTAGAAAGTGAAAGGCAGGCTAGAAATTTGGAGGATGTTACAGACCAAATAAAAGGAGTAGTGACAGAAATTACTCAGGTAAAAGAGGCCTTAGAAAATTTGAAATTAAATGAAAATGCATGTAATCACAACAATCTTAGTAATGAAGTTGCAAGAAACGAGGCAATACCAGATGTATCAGCTGACATTTCGATGCAAAATAGGGGTAACAGTAATTCCCATTCTGATCTCGGAAATAGCTCAGGGATAGGTGACAATTCAAATTTACATTGGCCTAACCATGTCTTAAATGAAATGACACCTCCAGTTTTTGAAAATGAAGATTCAGATGATCCTAAAGCCTTTTTAGAAGGGTTACAAGAGTACTTCACGGTGAAACGTATACCAGAGGAGTACAAGATGGTGATAGTAAGAAAATGTCTAAAGGGTAATGCTGCTAATTGGCTAGGCCTTTCTATGGGTAACAATAATGACTACAGGACCTTTAGGAACATCTTTTTAACCAGATATTGGGGAGCTAGTAGGCAGGCTAATATAAGAGTTGAATTAAGCAATGGAAAATTTAATCCTAGATCGGAGGAATCCATGGTAAACTATTTTATGAGAATAGCGAGAAAATCGAAGATGTTGGACCCTCCCTTGGATGAAAAAGATCTAATAAATATAGTTACTCCACATTTTCCGGAAACACTTCAACATTACCTAATCATAGCCCGACCCGATAGCATTGCAGCTATGATAGAATTATTATCAGCCTTAGAAGTCAATAAGCCAAAACACGCATTTGGAAATACATATGAAGGAAAAGAAACTGTCAATTCTTTCGGGCAAGGGGCACAGTATTATCAGAATAGAAGTGAGGTTAGGGAAAGATATAAAGGACCAGTACCAAGGATGGAATCATTCCGGTGGGAAAATCAAGGTAGATATAACCAGGAAGGGCATCACCAAAATAGAAATGGTAATCTAAGGGGAAGAAATATAAGGGTGAATTATATGAATACAAATAGATTTGATCGAGGTAGACGGGGCCGTTATTTTGGACATAGTAGAAATTCAAATGATGGGTATTGGACAAACGGAGATAATGAGTTTAGACCGAGGTCACCAAGACAGGGAGAAAGGTATTCTAGTGGACGAAATTCCCCCGAAAATGCAGAAATGGTCGAGGCCATTAACACGGTCAAAAACATGGTAGGAAGTAACCCCGATTTAATGCAGGAAAACAGAAGTAACAATTCGGGAAATAGTACAGGAGCCATACCTAAAAATCAGGGAAACGCCAGACCCGGTCAAACGCGCCTTCAGTGAGAACTGGGTATCATAGTAATGATTGTGATAAGTACTCGGAAATAAATAGTCCTGGAAGGCAAATGATGATACAAAAGAAAAGAGAATGGAAAAATAGAATTGACGAAAACGAAACAGTAGGAGATCCACCTAAAATCAAAATTGGAGTAAATGGAAAACAATACAATGCAATTATAGATACGGGATCAAATAGCACAGTATGCTCACAAAATTTTTATGATAATTTACAAAGTAGTGGCTTTAAAGTAATGTCTTTACCAGTTAATGGGATATATTGCTCGCTAGCTGTGGGAAAACGAAAAGAAAGAGTAAAATTTCAAGCAATGATAAATATTGAAATAAATGGGAGAATACTTGGAATTTTATTTCTGATTGTAGGAAGACTTGTGACAGATATTATAATAGGTTGTGATTGTCTTTATGCCTGGGAAGCTGTGGTGAATTTTAAAAACATGATTCTAGAAATGAAAGTTGAAGATGAGACCATTATAGTGCCTTTTGTGGAAGATAGTAGTTCAGAAACTATTGTACGAGAAAAAGAGGAAGAAGAAATCCAAGGGGATACATTCTTTGTAGAATATGTTAAAGTAGGAGCTATGGAATTAACTGAAGTAAATGTCAAAGAGTACATTGTCGATAATAAAGAAAATGTAGAATGGGATAAAAATGATTTCATAGACAATTTGAGGGTTTCTGATGCAACTAGGTACTATGAAAGGGAGAGTAGTGAAGACTTAGAAGAATTGTTGAGAAAAAAAGTAACTCAGGCTGATCAACTAAATGAACAACAGAGGGATAAACTGTTTGAAATATTAATCCGAAATAAAGAAGTATTCTCTGAGAAACCTGGTAAATGTAATATTTATACTCATTCGTTTGAGATGATACCCATCAAACCTTTTACACATAAAGCGAGAGCTATCCCTAGTACAATAAGAGAAGAGGTAGATGCAGTTATAAAGTCAATGTTAGAAGATGAGGTTATTGAGATTTCGAATTCAGAGTTTGTGAATCCCCTATGTATTGTAAATAAGGCCAATGGAAAGATTAGGGTGACATTAGACGCGAGAAAACTAAATCAACATTGTAAACCTGATAGATTTAGACCAGAAAGTGTAGAGGTAATATTGAACAAATTGCAGAAGGGCAAAATTTTTTCTACTCTAGATCTTACAGCATCTTTTTGGCAGATCCCACTTAGAGAAGATTTAAGAAAATATACAGCGTTTTTACATTCAGGAATATTATATCAGTTTCGAGTTTGCGCCTTTGGTATGAATACCAGTGGTAGTGCACTATTAAGAGCTTTGTATGAAATTTTTGGAGAAACCATAAAGAAATTTGTAGCTCAGTATGTGGATGATTTTGTGATTTTCTCAGAAAATATAGAGGATCATTTAAATCATATCAATTATGTGCTTAGTCAGTTAAAGAAAGCAAACATGACAATAAAGCCAAGTAAAACTGCATTCTTTGTGAAACAGACAGAATTTTTAGGTTATGTTATTTCAAATGAGGGAATCAGGCCTAATCCCGACAGAATTGAAAGCATAAATAAAATACCAACTCCTAAAAATATAAAACAATTGAGAAGATTTCTTGGTATTCTAAATTATCAGTCAAGATTTATCCTAGAATATGCAACCGTAGTAGCCCCATTAAGACAACTTTTGAGAAAAGATGTAAAATGGCAATGGTCATCAGTAGAACAAGAATCTTTTGAAAAGGTAAAAACATTGTTTGCAGCGTCAATTTTATTGGAAAAACCTAGGGAAGATCTCCCCTACATAATTTATACAGATGCTTCAGGACTAGGTTATGGTAGTGTCATATTACAAAAAGATGAGGAAGGAAAAGATCACCTCATTGCTGTAGCTTCAAGGGGGCTTTCAAGGAATGAATCACAGGCTTGCACTACAGAAAAAGAAATAGCAGCTATTTACTTTGCACTTGTAAAATTTAAGCAATATGTATATAACAACCCAGTAATAGTTTACACAGATCATGTTAGTTTGGCATTTATGAACTCTTGCAAACTCACAAGCACACGTATTTCTAGATATATCCATGAGATCACATCCCATAACATAGAAATCAGACACATAGCAGGAAGTCAAAATATTTTTAGTGATTTGTTATCAAGGATGAAAACCAATTATACAATACCAGATACAATTAGTGACAACAAACATGATGTAACCATACTATATTTCAAAACCTTAGAAGGGACTCAATTAGCTAAAGAATTTCGAAATTTGGAACAATTACAGACAGAGGACGATGAACTTAGGAAATTGAAAGAAAAGGCACAACCAATCACAGAAAATCTAAAAGATAATATAGGTATTTATGAGGGAAAAATCTATAAATTTCATGGAAGAATTGAACCTAAATGGAAAGTAATGGTACCAAAAGCTTTACAAGAGAAACTTATACTTGCTTATCACAAAACATTAGCTCATACAGGTAGTGAAAAGCTAATCATGGTAATTAGTGACCATTTTTATATAAAACATTTGGCAAAGAAAGTGAGAAAAATATGTTCAAGCTGTGATTTATGTCAAAGGGCCAAACCATTTAATATCAAATTTGATATAGAACCTCAGACAATCATAAGAGAAGGGAAAAATGTACTAGTTACTGCTGATGCACATGGGGAGCTACCAGTAGGACAATTTGGATGTAGATATATGTTTGTTCTTCATGATGTTTTTAGTAAATTTATTAAAATTTATCCTGTTAGGAATATCAGCAGCAAAACATGTGTAGGAAAGATAATAAAAGATTATGTGCCTAAATATGGCAAGATTCAGGCAATCTTAACAGACAATGCTACAGTTCATCGGAGCAAAATCTTTAAAGAAACCCTAGAAAATCATGAGATAAAATTATATCATTGTTCCTCATACTTTCCATCAGGGAATCCAACAGAACGTGTCCTCCGAGATATAGGAATTTATTTACGTGTACTTACACATCATAATCACAAGGATTGGGTGAAATATTGTCCATTGATAGAAAAGATTATCAATCACACCATTAATGTAACTACTGGGTTTGCACCAATAAAATTAATGTTAGGAATTGAACCAGAACCAATATTGATCGGGGTACCAAAAACACTGAAAATTAATGACATTCAGTTAAGTGAAGAAGAAAGAGCGAAAATTGCTTTTGAACGAATCAAGAAAAAGGCAGAGAAGCGAAAATTAAAGAAAAAGAGTAGAAAACATAAATGGGAACCTAAGATAGGCGATTGGGTACTAGTTAAAGACCATAAGTTATCAAGTGCATTGCGAGGTAGGAACAAAAGGATGGAATTGTTATATAAAGGTCCTGCAGAAATTATATCAAAATTTGGTTATCATACCTATGAATTAAAAGATGTTAAAAATGAAAAATGTCTGGGAAGATGGCATAAACAACTCCTTCGACCATACAAGAAACCGTGTGGTGCCTTGGAACCTTGATTTAATGTAAAAGAAAAATTGGAAGTGTCATTTGTCTATTGGCGCCCAATCAGCTTTGAGATAAAATTTAAATGTTAGCTTACTTGAAAATCATATATTGGTCAGGTACTTACATATTCATGAAAAATGCAGAATGTGAATTGCTATCTACTACAAAGAGCTTAAAAAAATATATTGTATAGAGCTCACAATAACAGCTTCAGAAAGATTGTTAAAATTGTTCATCTCCGCATAGAGAGAAAACAGAATATTTACTTTGTAAACATTTGTTAAAATATTTAGATGTATAGATAGTTATCACAGAAAGACAAAGAAAGAACTTGTCTAAAGAGTGCAATGGATTTATATAAATATATGTACATTTTAGTGCTTAAAGGATCTAGTACAGATATGTGTTACAATAACAAAAGTGAAAAATCACAGTGCAAGTGATAGTGAGAGCGAAGTGAGCAAACATGAACTAAAAGAAGGAAGTATAAAGAAAGACTCTTGAAATTTAACCTTTATATAGAAGCTTCATAGAAGAAACCATAACATATTGTAATTAGTATTTAAGGATTAATGTTTAGTCAAGTGTACAATTGTTTGTCATGTTAAAAAGATTAATGAGAAAATGTGTTAATAACCAATTTCAAAAACAGTGTAATTGAAAATTGTATATAATGGGAGTGTTGCCGATTATTCAAAATACAGGAGTAATTTTAGTTTTTTCTTTCGGGCAAGACATTTACATTATTTTATTATGAAATAATAAAATAACATAAATGGGGGCATTTGATACCGAAATTTAGATTTCCGATTGAATGGGCTTTTGAAAAAGATACGTTTTAATTTAATTGCCGGATATGAGATTTGCGATAAATATTGAGTAATAACATACATAGATAATAGAGTAGCAAGTGTTGTAAGGTGAGCAAGATATGAGTAAATGATAGTCGTTAAATTTGTAGAATAAACGCATTATTGGTTTGAAATTAACGAGTCATGACGTCATACCACATAGTTTAAAATATACGTTCGAAAGTCAGTTCTACCAACCTTAAAAGTCGCGCGATATATTTAATAAAATATAAAGTAAACATCGTTTAATCCTAAAAAGGTAATTATATATTCAAAATTCATAAAAGAACATGTTATAATAGAAAGGGACATTTCTAAATTGCGGGAAAAGGAAATAGCATTTTGGATACGAGGCTTTCTTGGATGACGTCATGACATTCAAATTGGAAGCGAACGGTCTTCTTGGCGTGGGTAAGAGAGAAGCGTCTAGTCAGTACTCAACCAGAGAGCAGTACGGGAGTTCGTGCAGTTCGTGCTGCGCAGATGTGAGGGCGATGCCTCTACAGATACCAATATTTTCGGCATAACTCCTGAAGATATTAAAAAAGAAAATAAATTATGTGCAAAGTTGTTCTTGGGTTGTCCTTTACACTCACGCAAACCCGAGATAAAGAGATCATGCTCAGCTAGCCGGAGACAACACACCAAACCACATCAACGTGACCAACAACATCACGTCACCAACGACTTCAGCTTCAAATGGCGAGGTAATAACTAGGAAGCAATATTACAGCTTCACCCTCTGCGACTTCTATCTCGGGTAACTTAAAACATAAAGTGTACAAGACAAATGCACACACCCTGGAAGGTTTAAAACAAAATATCTGCCAGGAAATTGCCAGCATTTCTCAATGTGAAGCATGGTCAGTAATGGATAGTTTCCTAAAGAGTTGCCAAAAGTGTATGAACAATGACAGTGGCCAGTTTCAGCACCTCCTTTCATAATGTTGATAAGTAAAGCCTTTAAAAGTAGTTTTAAAAATGTTGTATGGTTTCATCCGCATCTTTCTATGACAGCAGCAGATGGCAATGACCACTGAAGACACAGACAGGCAAAACATTGTACAGCAGGTTCATCTTTTTTGGCTCTCTCAGTACATTAGGATTGGACTGAATTGCATTGTATTTAGCAAGTTCAATAGTAGCTATAAAGGACCATGAACATTGAACATGTCAAGGAAATGCACAGTTTACTTGCATATATACATAAACATTATAGCTAACAGGATAATTTGTCATTCAGATAATCTTCTGCAGAATAAAATAATTTTGAGTATAGGTACTCTTTAGCAGCAATTTTAAAAGCATTGAAATTGTCAACTTTTCCATTAAGATCATTAGGAAGAGCATTAAATATTTTTATAGTTTCATAGCACACACCTTTCTGGAAGCAGGAAAGTTCTGCACTGAGATGATGGATGTTACTTTTTTGTCTAGTGTTTATCTCATGAACTTCATTGTTTGTTCTAAATGTAGCTCAGCTGCATACAAAGAATTTTAAGATTGAAAATGTATACATGCAATTTAGAAAGTCTTTACAAGAGTTTCTACTATGGGTATGGGAAATAATTCTTATAACCTTTTGCAGGAGTAATATTCAGTTACCTACTACTGAGTTGCCCCAAAATAATATCCCATGTTCCATGAAAGAGTTAAAATGTGCATAATATACTAATTTAAGCATATTTATAGAACTCACATTTACCAGTGCTTGGATAGCACAACAGGCAGAGCTGAGTTTGGGTAAGATATATTTAATGTGAGCTTTCCAATCTAAATATCTGTCTAATTGAAGGCCCACAAATTTGATGTTAACTAGTCTTTCAGCACAGTAGACGATAATAATTACTTCCCATATTTTTTGCACATAGTTGACCAACATGTATGGCACACAGGGCAATCCCAACTTATACAGTACTGATTGGTTTTCTTTTAGTGTGAACATGGAGAAAATGCATAGTTATTTTTTTTCCTGTAGGACCAAATTCTGGCAAGCTGGTGATGCTGATATGATCCTGGCAATTGACAGTGTCGTTAAACAAGTTTTTTTTTTTACACTGTTTTTTCTTTAATTCCTGGTTTGTTCTGTTCATCTTTGGCAGTGGTTTCTTCAAAATCCTAGATACAATATACAATCATTCTTAGTTCCTTCAAAAGATGGATGTTTACAAGTGTGCTATTTTGATAAGGTTCTGCAAGCTGTCTTGCTAGAGCTTTCAGAAAATCAGACCAGCAAATGGGTTTATAATCATTGTATATGGTGTGCATTACATAAGAGTTGACTTCAATTATATTCAAAATCAGAACAATGTTTATTAGTACCCAAATGAAGAACACTTACAGATCTTCATATTACCAGAATTTTGTTTATATTTTTCATTTGAATGAATTTGATCACATAACTGCTTATTGCATAACAATTTATCTTATATTTCTACACATGGAATGTTTAGATTACACTTTAGAATCAGTGCATTGGTAACTGTGTTCTCTAAAACATTTAATTTATCACATAACCAATAATGATTCATTTTTGAAAACAAATGCTCACTTGTTGCATTCGATCCTGGGGTACACAGAGCAGGACTTCTAAATTTATGAATTTTTCTTTTAACACTTTAAATATTGCAACCCATCTATTATCCACTTCTTCCTTGGAATCATTCCAGCAACAATTGTTTTGACAATACAACATCCATCAAACAGTTCTGTACTATCAATTTCTGCACTGTTACACTGCATGTCTGCCTTCACTGTTCACAGAGCAGGCTAAACAATGTCAATGTGAGGTAAGTGCCAATTCAGCGTTTCTCACAACAGGAAATGGCAACAATATGTTAAGTTTTTAATTTAGGAAGATGGTGTCAAGAAAATAGAGACCTATTCACTCCCCAACAAAAATTCTCAGGCTGCAGGACACACAAATAAAATAAGGGAACTGTCCCATATTTTATGGGACGAATGGCAGGCTTATGGAACACTGACCGCCTTTTGTTTTAAAACTGAATGTATTATGGGCATACAGCAGTAACCAATGACAGTCATCTCTTTCTGGAAAGCCACATCAGTAAGCAAACTGGAGTGGAAGGAGAAAAGGAGGAGAATAATTTGCAGTGTGCACTGGTCTGTAAAAATGCCTCTCAACACTCCATAATGTGTGCCAGATACCATCAGAACCAACTGCAATATCCAGGACTTACATACATTTGTGTTTACCATAACAACTATAAGGTCTTCTGATACTTTATTGCATACTTTATCCATAGATATATATATATATATATAGGGTCCTTATTTTGAAACTTTGCGAGAAGATGGCAAAAGCATGATGATGCTCAGGGAGTTGATTGCCGGGAGTAGGTAGATTTTACAACTGATGGTTGGCACACACTCTTATACTTCATCAAAAATGTGTACTTAAATTTCTCTCTTTCAATGCTGAAAATGTCCTCCATGTGCTGCCACAGTTAATATCTTCTTATGAAAGAATGAACATTTTGAATTTCCTCTGCAGTGATGGCTTTGATTTTTTTCTGTTATATACTACTTAAGTTCATAATAGAATGCAGATTTTTCTTGTACATTTCTAACATCTTGTTTTAGTACATTAGTATTGCTTTAAGGTCATGATATTGCCTCGTTTAACTACTTTACGACTTTTATCTGTGGGGAACACTAAAAATGAAAAATCTGCATTCTATTGATGAACTTAAGCAGTATATAAGAGAGAAAATTGAAGCCATCACTGCAGAGGAACTTAAAAATATTGTCCATTCTTTCATAAGAAGATGTCAACTGTCTGTAGCAGTAGGTGGAGGACATTTTCAGCATTGAAAGTGAGAAACGTAAGTACACATTTTTGATTAAGTATAAGAGTGCGTGCCAACCATTGATTGTAAATCTACCCACTCCTGGCGGCGGTCTGGGTGGCTCAGTTGATTAGATGCTGGTCTACTGATCCCAAGGTCGCGGGTTCAAACCCGGCCCAGGCCGATGGTTTTTAAGTGTGGTTAAAAACGACAGCTCCATGTCAGTAGATTTACTGGTATGTAAAAGAACTCCTGCGGGACAAAATTCCGGCACACCGGCGACGCTGATGTGATCCTGGCAATTGACAGCGTCGTTAAACTACAAAATAATTTAATTTCCACTCCCGGCAATCAGCTCCATGAACACCGCTGCACTTTAGCCATCTTCTCACAAAATTCTAAAATAAGGACCCTGCCTGTATAACAGATGACATAGTCTCTTTAGTGCATGTGACATAATCCTGGAATGTTGAACAGTTCAAAGTTATATTCTTTACTGTTGCATATATAGATGCATACAGTTTATTTCAAACGCTTACATAAATTTGTATTTATATGAAGTTATGAGTATGAAACCTATCATAAATGCCTCAGTAGCAGAAGACACATGTAAGACAATAATAATATGCTACCAGCTTGGAAATAACAAAGAACTATGAAACTGAAGAGTAAACGCAGCAAAGCAAACAAAAGCTAATTTAGTACATTATGGCATTGCTATATCACCAGATGATTCAAATCATCCATATTACTGTGTAATTTCAATTTATTTCCCGCCCTTTTTGTTATCTTTAACATAATGATTAATGTTTTATAAGTGTGCTGCAAGTGGAAATACAACTTACTCTCCTGTGTTCTGTAACTGCAAACCTTAATTGTATGATTTGTCACATTCACATCAACAGCATAGCATCTTAAGATTGTTTGTCTGCCACTGCCGCAGCAGCTGATACATACACAAGCAGCAGTGAAGTGGTGACATCCAGCAGATCTTATAAAGCTCACAAGTAAAACTAGAATTAGGCATTCACTAATCTGTAACCCTTTGTATAACAGAGTATTTTGCATCTCCTGTAAATGTTTTGATTTAGGTATTCTCTTGTTTATTTGCCTTTTTTGAGAGCATGACTATATAAACTAAATAAACTCTTAGAGAATGCCATTGCATGAACAGCTCTGTTTACAGTCACCAAGGTAAACAGAAAACACACAAAGCTGGGAGTGAGCTGCTTCTGTTGTGAGGCCATTATTGGGGAAGACTGTACAGTATTAGAAGGCATATGAGGTGGCATTAGAAGGGACTTACCTGAAGTTACTGGTCTATCATAGGTAGTATTACCTAGTTCTAACACCTACATTACAAGTGTGGGCAACAGAATTTCCTCTTTTTCATACACAAAAAAATTACTATTGGCAATTTGACATTGTTGGGCTTAAGAATATGCAGCGTAAAGTTTTGAAGCAGTCTGTCCAAAGGCCATGCTTTTACACCATACACCTCATGCATTATCATTCCAAGAATAAGCATTGCTTTCTCTTGTGCTTAAGTTTACGATCTGTTCCAACTACCAACCTTGCCCATGTATTATTTATTTTCATTAAGCAGTAGTCACCAAGACATTTATGAAATGTGGTGTTGAACTGCAAGCACTTCTTTTTATAAATTAACTGAACACAATTTACTGCATTTCAGAAGGGCATACATGTGACGGAGTGACAAAATGAGACAGGATGCATATGATGAAAAACTGCAGAAACAAAATTTCTTGAAAAAGTGGCTCTCTATAACATTGCACAGAAATTAATTGTAAATCAACAGAAAATTGATTCCAAAGTAAGTGAGAAGTAGAAAGAAGAAGAAAAGGAGGATGATAAACTGGTAACTCCTCTACAATATGCCACTTTCAGATATTTAGGTATGTATATTCAGTAAATACTGGCTAAGCTCATGTGCCTTCTAAAACTATACACCATACAGTTAAGATCAGTGTTGATACGGATGCCAAACAGGGGCACATGGCAGTACATGGAGCTAAGAGCTTGCTTGTCGAGCAGCAACCGGAAACATCACAGCAGCAGATACTACCAGAGTTTCAACATTCAGCACAGCAATGCATTTATATGCATTCTTGATGAAAATCTTAATGCAGTACTTAGAATCAATGCAAAATATCTCTCCAAATATTCATAGGTTGCTCAACAGAAAACTAACCTACAAAAAATAAAACATCTAATATAAATTTCAGCTTAATTTTCTTGTATTTTATAATTTATATAAGTTACTTGTTCATAATTTCTGTCAGTTAGATCTTTAACTGTTGTAATTGTCTGTCTTAAGCTTTTATATTATGAAATATAATTTTGTTCCTGTTATGTTTAAGAGTTCATCAGTTAAATGTAGGAAATCTGTTTGTTTTATCTTTTGCTGATTAAGTCACTCTACATATAGGTATAAAATAATTAAATTCATCAAGTAGATAAACAGAGTGAAGGTATTCTGCTGCAAGTGTAACACAGTACTATGTATGATAAATAATTGTGTGATAAATTGGAATAAATATGTCTGTAATTACATACACACACTTTGTAATACTATAAATATAGAATATTGGTTCACTATTAATAGACTTTTAGGTTAATTTGACCTGCTGTATGATTAGTTGTGTCATTAATAAAGCACGCCACACTGTAATGAGGCTCTAAGTTAGCCAGAGTAAAGCTCGATCAGGCAAACCCTGCCAGTGCCTGGCATATGGGAACCTTAAAATTGTTTGAGAGAGATGTGAGCAAGAATCAAATTGAGTCTATAAGGTGATAATATTAAAATTTATTCTCCATTACTATTCTAGAATTTTAGCATCTTGTTTTTTACCAATCTTGAAACTTCTGCATCACCGTTCAACCATAATACATGAATCAAGACTTGGGTAATTTAACCAGTAAGCTAAGTAGAAATATGGGTAAATATGGTATCAAGATCATCCAAAACCCACCCAACAAAATCTGATATATGGTACAACAGGCTGAAGATTCCCTTGGCCTTAAGACTCCTGGGGTATACCACATCCTGTGTGAATGTGGCTGGGCCTACATTGGACAGACAGGAAGAAGCATATAGCCCACTTCTGTGATGTGATGGTAGTGTGTCTGCCTCACATTCAATCTTGAATCTTGGTTAGGGTGAGTTATCCAGATAAGGCTTTTTTTTTAAAGCCCTGTGGATCTGACTCATTTAAGCATCATTTCATTTATTCATTGTCTGATATGACATCATGTTGGAGGACATTAATATACAAAGAAAAAAAAGAAAGGGAGGGAGGAAGGAAAGAAGGAAAGAAAGATAAAGAACCATAGAACAGCAATGCAAAGAGCACGAGAATTACATCTGTCTGATATACCCAGAAAAATCCAGTCTTGCAGAGCACTGCATTGGGGAGGGACACAGGCCAAAACTGAGCAAAATAACTGCCCTCTCTAAATCTGCAAACTATTGAGTCTGCTCCATTAAATAAGCCATAGCTAACCTAATAACACCAATACGGTGAATAGCATTTGGGACTCAGTGCTCAACAAACATGCTGGAAGCTTTGTCAGATGGCTAAAGGCCAGCCCTGATTTTAGTGCCAGCATACTTCCTGCAGTGGGTCAATTAGAGAGCTTGAACTCCACAAGGAACGCCATTGGTCCCCAGACTCTCCTCCTGTGTGGGACCTAAACCTGTCGTGGAGTAGCATCAGGCTGTTTCCCCCAATTGGATTGACCATAAATATAAACTAGGACATTCATCATTCCCTGAAGATGAGCGAGTTGTTAGCTCTAGAAAGCTTGGAAGTCATTCCAGATTTTACCCATTGATAGCCCAAGAGAAGGTGTTCTCATAATACATGAGTATCTGCTTGGTGCTTCTTTCTTCATGTAAAGTATTTGGTTAAAAGTGAAAGTGGAATTACCATAAATCATAATGTTCATGCACATAAATGGTCCACCTCTGCAATGCTGGAGATCAAAGACACACTAGAGCAAAGATGCGCTTATGTATGCAAAAATCAACTTGAGGCATTGTTTATGCAAATAAATAACTAGAAATATCTTTAAAATAGTCAAATCCATAAAAAATGTATTTGACATAAATTGTGTGTTTCAACAAGATCTACATTTTTGTGCTGTAAGATTTTGTCTGTCTCTTATGGTTTACAGGAATGAAGGGGATATCAACAGTCTTTCGCTGGAAATTCAAGACATTTCTCTTTTAACATTGTACTTACAAGGAAATATATAAAAAACAATTTCTCAAATTTCTTCTGTTAAGTAAATGGAAGATATGCACATGTAAGTAGAATATGAGGGTGACAATGAACGTTTTTACAACACAATAGAACCCCGATAACTTGACATTCCATATAACTTGGCAAATTTTTTATTATCATATTTTGTTTATTTTTTATTGTTAAAATTGGCTGTAATAATTTATATAATTCACTCAGTACAGGTAAATTTAATTAGTGTGTGTATATAACCTTCTCCATCACAGTGACAATAGGGCTGACCACTTATTGACCTTTGTTATCTGAGTCAGAACATAAGCAGACCATTGTCAAGATGTGAAAAGCTTGTCGCTAATAATGTAGATACATAGTACCAACATTTGTTTACGTTTATTGGTTTATCCAGTACGTACATGGTAAGCTAAACTTTCAGTTACATATTTCTTGTTAAAGAAAGTTTCTCATGTTTCAGGCTTACTGTTAGTGTTGTGTTGAGTGTCAGTGTTTGTGCCAGTGAAAATGTCAAACGAGAAGAAAAGACAAGTTAACGTGGCAATGGAAATTAAATTGGATGCATTAAAGATACTGGATAAAGGGAAACATATTAATATGTAATAAATGTTAGGATATATTTCTTTCCCATTTCCTATATTGTGCTAGAACAGGTCACATCCAGAAGGGAGGACTGTGAATGATCACTGTGGCATATGTAATAGTAATCCTTCAGAGCAGTGACGTAATACTGATCTTAATTTTGAGAAGTTGGTAATGCCTATGTATTAAAATGTAAAAAATGCATTAAATGGTAGTATAAAATCAAGTGTTCTATTATTCCTCATACAATAAACATATGAAATTCCAAATATGTCATGCATATTATCAAAATTAAGAAGTAAATGTAGTATCCCTTATAAACTTGTAAGAAAATGAAGAAACAACACTTCATGATAATTACACTTTTGCAACCTTACACACAGTACACTACATGGCATTTGAATGCTACACAATATGAAAGAGCCAATGCTTCCTTAAATGTCTGACCAACTATTGTGGAATGTATCTTATAATTGTGCACATCAATGTTTCACCACTGCGTTAGAAATCTGCTTCTGTGTCGCAAACAACAAACTAATGTTGCCTGACACATGGTAACACACAGGGCCCAGGCGCGGCTCCTCAGGGTAGGCAGGGTAGGCACTGCCTACCCTATCGTAATACATCAACAAATAATGTTTAACTATGATTCTGCATTTTGTCATTTGAACCGTCATTTTCCCCTAAATTGCAGTTCAAGAAAAGTTTTCTCGGTTATAATGACCAGCGCATGGTCAAATCCTTTAATCTCAATTCCGATTCATCAAAACTGCGCTGCGTGTTTGAAACGCGCGGCAGAAATGATACGCATGGAACCTGGGTAGTGGAGAGCAGGCTAGCTTAACCTCTGCCTGCCCGGCCCCATATCCTCAGTACGAGGCCCTTGAATAGGGATAAGGAAACACTCCGTCTGTATATGCACTCCGAGCATGCGTAGACGCGTCTGCCAGCAGTCCGAACACTTGCCGGCCCAAATCCGAAATTATGCGACATTTTCCGAACAGCCATACTCCACGAACGAAGATCTCGGAGATCTGAATCTGTCGTTATCTCTGTGTAATACCAGTATGACCGACTTAATTAGTGAACTATTACAAATTCCGCTTTCGCGGCGCACTGACAATGAAAAGAGGAGTGTTTTAGCCATTTAACACAAAGCTGCCGTCAGACAATTTTTCAATTTCTTAATCCATTTTAGTCATGGGCATCGCAAAACTTGGGCAAGGGGGGCTCGGCCCCCCTTGGAAGTCGGTGAACTTAATGTGCAGTCAGTTACTAACTATTAAACTATTATTTTAATTTTGATGTAAAGAACAATTTTTGTTTAGCACAAATTAATACGGTTATCTGCAACAAATACTATAAATTTTGACAGTAAAATAATGATTTAATATGATATGATTGCAAATTTCCAACATGTGCCCCCCCCTGGAAAAATGTCTGCCGACACTCGTGATTTTAGTTTTGGCGGTAATTCGTCCGTAAGTCACACTCATTCACTCTGCTCTTATTAAACAAGCAAACAATACATTGTTTGCGTTATCCGAAATGACTTTGCCCCTATATTTCGGATAAACGGGGTTTATTATTATTATTATTATTATTATTATTATTATTATTATTATTATTATTATTATTATTATTATTATTATTATTATTATTATTATTATTATTATTATTATTATTATTATTATTATTATTATTATTATTATTATTATTATTATTATGATCATCATCATCATCATAATCATCATCGCCGTCGTCGTTGTTGTTGTTGTTGCTGTTGCTGCTGTTACACTTTGCCTACCCTAAAATTTTGACTGCGAGCCGCCACTGATCCCTTATAAACTTGTAAGAAAATGAAGAAACAACACTTCATGATAATTACACTTTTGCAACCTTACACACAGTACACTACCTGGCATTTGAATGCTACACAATATGAAAGAGCCAATGCTTCCTTAAATGTCTGACCAACTATTGTGGAATGTATCTTATAATTGTGCACATCAATGTTTCACCACTGCGTTAGAAATCTGCTTCTGTGTCGCAAACAACAAACTAATGTTGCCTGACACATGGTAACACACAGGGCCAAGAATGCCCATACCTGTGCTGCAAGATGCATTTACCTAAGGATCAAAGGTAAAGGTAGGGATTTTTGTTTTTCTTAATTTATTTTTTTCATTCAGCAGTATTTGTGATTATATTATGAGAGAGGAGGAAATGCAAGCATATTGCTTCCATAAAGTCTTTGAAGGATGGATGACTGGGCTTCCAGCTGCTGGTCTCAAAGCCCAGCAAGTGAAGCCTTGAGGATACTCAGCTGTGTGGCTCAGTCATAACAGTCACTGTTCACTGGGTCATCCAGTTTCATCAAGTGACGCACAAGGTACATCAGCTTGTGCACCTGCATGCTGTCTGGCAGAGGTGTCAAGCGGTGGTGTGTTGCTTGGCCTCTATTACTGCTGCATGTTGCAGCATCCTGAGGCAACAGCCAAGGTCTCCAAGAGTCACCTGAGTGGCATCACAATGGTGGAAGGCTGTTGATGATTTGGTGCAGGTGGTGAGGGTAAATTCTATTGAGTAGAGAAGTGTTACATTGTCAGCACTAACTGCAACCGTAGAGGAGCTGGATATGGAGGCTGATGATAGTGTTGCTGTTTATCTCAATTAACATCAACTAGATGAAAGAATAAATTTCTTTTAAGAGTAATTTGTTGAAGAATGTGAATATAATACATCAGATTTGTTTTCTCTTGGTCATGCAAAGAGAACAGAATTTCAGTCATCACATATGGTATATTTATATGGGGATCCAGTAGCAAAATAAGTGCGCTATTCATAATGCAAAAGAAAATACTTCGACTAATGCTAAATTTGCACAGGACAACATCATGTAAACCATACTTTCGGCAAAATCACATTCTTACGCTGCCAAGTCTGTATATTTTAGAAACTGTTTTATAAGGGACAATATTCACTTATTTAGCATAAACAACACTGTTCATACACATAGTACCAGAAATAGTAATAAAATACACATACAGACTGCCAGAACAACAAAAAAGGTAAATTCCATACTGCATAGAGGCATACACATGTATAATAAAATCGCAAATAGAATCCACAGTAGCAGTCAAACTAAGTTTAGGAAAGAAGTTAGAAATTTTCTAATTGAGCAAACCTACTACAGTGTGCAGGAGTTCTTTGACTCATTCTCTGAATAATCTTATCTGTATTATTGTAACACTATATTACTGTAACACTGTCTCTCTCTCTCTCTCTCTCTCTCTCTCTCTCTCTCTCTCTCTCTCTCTCTATATATATATATATATATATATATATATATATATATATTATTTGATTCACTCTCTGAATAATTTTATTTGTGTTTAATCTGTAGGCTATATATATAACTTATACTCTTATGACTGTAATGCTGTCTCTGTTATTATTATTTGTATTCATGATATTGTTTAAACCAATATTATTTGTATTCCCTATTTAAAAATTGACGAAGCCATGAATTTGTAAAAAAATTCTTACGGTGAATAAAGACACGCACACGCACGCACGCGCACGCACACGCACACGCACACGCACACGCACACCACACACGCACACACACACACACACCACACACACACCACACACACACACCACACACACACCACACACCACACACACACCACACACCACACACACACCACACACCACACACACACCACACACACACACCACACACACACACCACACACACACACCACACACACACACACACCACACACACCACACACACCACACACACACACCACACACACACCACACACACACACCACACACACACACACACACCACACACACCACACACACCACACACACACCACACACACACACCACACACACACACACCACACACACACACCACACACACACACCACACACACACACCACACACACACCACACACACCACACCACACACCACACCACACACCACACACCACACACCACACACACACCACACACACACCACACACACACAGCCCCCTGCTTTACAGCATTAATAACAGGACACGGAAAGACCAAGTCATACCTGGACAAATTCAAAATAATAGATGACCCCGATGTCCCTGTAATAAAGGACAACAAACAGCACAACATATAATTTATGAATGTCAAGAAACACAAAAACAACGAATAAAGCTGAAAGAAGATATTAAGAAGAATGGAGGCAGCTGGCCAGTCACTACACATCAATTAGTAACAAAGCATTTGAAGGCTTTCAAAGAATTCTGCATCGCACTAGAACTGTGAGAAATGAACTATGCAGTGAAAAAAGAGAAGATACGAGTTTACCAAACATCAGTAACAATTACTAAAATTGTGGACTATTAAAGTGATCAAGCAAAGCACAAAACAATTGAGTGAAATTAATGCATGTAATATTACTTTGTAATGGGGCATGCTGCCTAATTTCAATAAAGAGTGTTATTGAAAAAAAAACAAAAAAACACACACACACACACACACACACACACACACACACACACACACACACACACACACACACACACACACACACACACACACACACACACACACAGTGACCAGTTCTTAAAAGATTTGGTTATTGCTTAAAGGCTATGTATTTCTTTATTCCCATTTATTATTTTCTTTTCATTTTTTTAATATTTTATTTATTTTAATTTTCTTATCTGAAAAATTGTTTGTAGAGTTGTATATTTTTTATAGCTTATTAATAAATGTGTGGAATTTGGAAGCTACGTCCCAGTGTAAGGAATTAGGTAACGGGATGGAAGTTTTCAGAAACTTCCAGTTTTATTGAATTTTTTCAAAATTTTGCTTACCGTAGAATGAGTAATCCTTCGTTCTGGATGCATTTCATTAAACAAGACACAGACCTCTTCTTGGGTCCCCCTATCACTATATACAATCATCACTGGTATTTCAATTCATTGTCTTTCTGTAAGTTTTGCCATGACTAACTACTTTCAGGAAGATTTTGCAATGAATCCTTATTAGCTTAGCTTTTGTCTGTATTTGTTCAATCCAAAACCATATATTGAAGTTGTTGTTAGCTAATGCTGGATTTCTGACAATGAAGTCATTAATCCTTTTCATAGAAAAGAGAGCAATAGCCTACTGTATTGTTTAATTCAAAACCTACTCAATTAATTGAAGTAATGATGCATTTTTCTTTGCTCAGTGCACATGCAGTAAGGTCCTAATAAATTTAAATTGCAGTTAGAAAGAGTATTTGTTTGTATGTTCTGAGACTTGACAACTGGAGGACTGCAGAAAAAAAGATATGTTTGTCATTTAACAAAAAAAACTCACACTCTTTATTTGTAATCATAGTAGTGTAGTAATGTAATGGCATGTTGATATCTTACAGCTTTTCTAAACAATGTCACTTCATAGAATTGCAACAGCAGGGTTACAGGCATTGTTCCATACTTTTTACTCGCCCAATACTAAATTAGGGTATTAATGAGACAAATACTTCAGTACTGTTTGCTTTGATTTGAACCTGTCCTCATTTTCAGAAATATGACAACTAGTACCCAGAGAGAGATATAATGTTATATAAATTAGACTCATTAATACCTTCCACCAATATCACCAATAATGTAGAAACCAACAGCTTCACTTATCTAAATATGAGATGTAAACATGAAACACACTCAACATGTTTCAACAGGTTCTTCCTGCCATTCTCAAGGCAAACTGTCCTTGGGTAACCTTGCTACGATACATTACATGCAAACAATGATGTCACTACCCACCTCTCATCACAAAACAAATTTACTAACGAAATCAATAGGTGGTATCTCAAAATTCATAACACAGTTCCTATTTTTCAAACTGATTATTTTTTCCCAAACCATTAAATCAATGGGTCCATTTAATTGCTTTAATAATTTAACCTCTGGTTTTATTTCATGATTAAATGACCAAAAACAATCTGCCACAGCTGATTTTTCTATCTGTTTATGGTTGATATTTCTGAAATGTTCCTTTATTCTGGTTTACAGCTGATATTTTGCTTTGCCAAATTAAACCTTGTCACAATCCAGACAGTCAACTTGATGAATGCCAGATTTTTTATAGTTTGGAATTTTGTCCTCTTTAAAAAAATTAAGCAAATTTTTTATACTATATTTATTTTGGGGAGCCAAGCTTATACTATGTTTAATTTAATTTAAAATGTTCTATGAACATAATAAACATGAACATACTTCTATGAAAGGGAGATAGATAATTATACTATGTTCTTTAAGAAATTTTGTAAAATTTGTATTAGTCCAAGGGTGGTAAGCAAACTTTAAATTTACAGTTATCTTTTATTTATTGAGAGTGGAAGCTTTATTTCCAGTGTTTTGATATTTAAATTTCTCTATCTTCTTATATATAAATCCTGTACTAAAACCATTAATTAATGCTGTGTTGGTGTGTTAATATTCTCTGTTAAATTCTTCCTTATTAAGGGGTATATTATGAAACTATAAATTAGACTGTTGAAACTGCGAATTTGTGTGAAGGAAGATTAAAGCTTTCAGTTTTACTTTCTCTACTGGTAAGTAGGGGAAGTATTGTATTTGACCCAAAACTTCTATGTCGAGATTTCACTGGAAATATGTTTCGAGACCCCTGAATCAAAAACACGTATTTTTAGAAAAAGGTTCATGTGTGTCTGTGTACAGCATAACTCAATAACGAACTATAGGTTAAAAACCAAAGTTGGTATTTAACTTCAATATCTTTCAGGGATATCACACAAAGATTATGAAGAAAATAGCCCCACCCTAAACTACCCTTTACGTGGAAAATTTTTCGAAAATTTTGATTTTCTTGAAAATGGCTATAACAATTTTGATTAAAATGTCATATGTTTGAGATATTTTTATGATAAATGAAATGGATAACTTGAATTTTCTGGCTATAGCTCCTGTAGTCGTATTTCCTCTGGACGACTTTTGCATAATTCATAAACCATTAGAGATAGACCAAATCATACTGTACGAAAAATGTAGATGTTGCTAAAATACACAATTTATGTCTAAATAAGTTTTCTTGTAGAGTGAACCATTTCGGAGATATTCCTCATGTGTGCGAGTTTCAGAAAACAAAACTTTTGTGAAATGGAACATCGTTCTTTTTTTGTTTAAGTGTGCAAGGAGAACAGAATCTCAAAGTGTTAAAAGATTTTACTATTGCTCAAAGCCTACTGTATTCTAATTTTCTCCTTGCAAGGAAATAAGCAATACGACAATTTGTACAAATGTTTATCTTAACTAACACGAAGGAGATATAGGAAGAAAAGTTTGTAAGAATGGTTATCTTTTTTTCTGTTTTGAATTAACGTCCTCCAACACTGTCATATCAGATGAATGAATGAAATGAAATGGGTGAAATGATGCTCAAATGAGCCCGAGGTCCATGGAGCTTTAAGTTACCCGACATTCGTCTTCTTCGGTTAGGGAAAACCTCGGAAAAAAACCTTACCCGGATAACTTACCCTAAGCGAGATTCGAACTCACGACCTCTTGAACGTGAGGCAGACACGTTAACCATCACGCTATCGAGGCGGGCGTAAGAATGGTTAGTACAAGAGTAGAGAAAGTCATGTGAATGCAACACATCAGATTTTTTATGTAATTGCTATGTGTTGATTTTCTATGAATGCCAAAATTCAGTTTATTTTTATGTCTCATGTTCTTTAAATCCAGGAATGGAAGATAACCACTGTTTTCAATTCCTAAAGTGAATTTTATGACTTTATCTTGTAAATTCAAAAGTTTTAAAGTATCATTGATCAGTTTCTCAGGCATAATAGCAAAAATGTCATTCTTACATCTATACCAGGTTTTGAAAATGAAAGGGAATGCTTTAGTCACGTGTACATCGAAAAAACTCGTGAAAAGATTTGCAAGAAATGGTGATAGTGGACTACCCATAGTCAAGCCAGAGGTTTGTTGAAAGAAATTGCCATTAAATCTGAAAAACTTTTGACACAAACAAAGATTCGCAAGCTTTACAAAATCATTTATTCTTCATTTAATTCATAGAATGCAGCCATTTTGTCAAAAATACCAAAAGCTTTTCTCTAGGGAAGCCAAGGAATAAAGCAGTTACCTCAAAAGAAACAAGTTCATCCTTAGCAGACAATAACTATGTTGCTGATCTTTTTTTCTAGTCCAACAGAATTTTTTATGCTTAAACTTTCAAATTGTTCAAAACTACTGAATTTTCAATTCAACAATTTAGCTAAGTTCTAAATAGGTGAATTTACACAGTTTATAATGGGCCTCATTTTGTTCCCTGGTTTATGAATTTTTGGACATGCATACATTCTGGGTAAAACTGGATTACTGACTTAAAATATATTTTTCTTTATCAGATATAGCTTTCACTTCATTAAGAACTTTATCAAGAGTTGTAATGCACTATTTTAATGGGTCATTATTAATTCTAATATAATCCTCACCTTGAAAGTAAAAGTTCTACTCTATTAATATAGGATTGGGCAGATAAAACCGGCTCCATCTCATTTCATAAGATTTGGAAAGAAATTATGTTGCCTACTCTTTCATCAGCATGTTTAGTTTCATTGTTGCTGATATTGCTGATGTTCATTATGAGTGTTGAGACTTGCTTTCTCCTATAGAGATATGTAAACTTCCAGAACTGTAGGTACTGGGCAACACAAAAACCTAACGTTTTGTTTGAGCAGCCTCTCATGATCAAAAATCTGTGTGGGTGTATTATGACTGCAAAATGCATCTTGATACCACAATCAACACATACCTACTTGGCCTTTTTAGATGAAATTTATCCCCAGCTCACAGAAGAGGAGCATAATTATTGATGAGGTAACCTGTATGAGAGGTCACTAACCTGTATTCATCAGTATTCTCTGAAGTGTGAGCAAAGGCTTATGGCCACCGGAGTCACCAGATTTGTCAACATGTGTCTTTCATTTATGTGAATACTTCATAGATAAACTCAAAGACATCCAAATAGAAACTGAGGACCACTTGGT
This sequence comes from Tenodera sinensis, assembly GCA_030765045.1. NCBI lineage: Eukaryota > Metazoa > Arthropoda > Insecta > Mantodea > Mantidae > Tenodera > Tenodera sinensis. The sequence goes on from CM060971.1 coordinate 110,924,975, forward strand.
GAGCTTTGATGTTGTCTCCTTGTTCACCAAAGTACCGATTGCAGAAGCCTTAAGTTACATAGAAGAACTATTTCCCAATGACATCACGGAGCTTTTCCGCCATTGTCTTACAACCAATTACTTTCAATGGGACAACACTTTTTATGAACAGATGGAAGGTATTGCCATGGGCAGCCCTTTGAGCCCAGTGATCGCCAACTTCTTTATGGAAAAGTTTGAGCAATCAGAACTCGCCAAGGCACCTCTAAAACCGAAGACCTGGTTGCACTATGTCGATGATACTTTTGTAGTATGGAGCCACGGGGAAGACACCTTAGACCAGTTTCTGACACATCTAAACAGCCTAAATGACAACATTCAATTCACCATGGAGAAAGAGGAAAACAACACTTTAGCCTTCCTAGACGTGAAAGTCATGAGAACAGCGAACCATGGCCTGGAATACAGTATTTACAGGAAACCTACACACACAGACCGATATTTACATAAAACCTCCAACCATCACCCTAGGCAGAAACAAGGTATAATAAAAGCACTTACAGAACGAGCATCCCGGCTCTGCAATAACAAGTGCTTAAAAGAACTCAAACATCTAAACTCCGCATTCCAGTCCAATGGATACACACAAAAAGAAATCCAGCACGCAATTCATCCCAGGCAACCAACAACAAAAAAGGAAGAATGCGAAAAAGTAGCAACAGCCTTTCTCCCCTACATCAGGAACGTCTCCGACCGGATAGGCAAGCTTCTGCGATCACATGGAGTTGATACTGTCTACAGACGGACTAACAAGGTCAAAGACCTCTTGAGATCTGCCAAAGACAAACGCCACCCACACACATCTGCAAGTGTATATAAAGTTCCCTGCAGTTGTGGCAAAGTATATGTAGGCACTACTATGTACAGTGTAGCCACCAGAATAAAAGAACATGAGCGTCACACCAGATTGGGACATACAGATAAATCGTCTGTGGCAGAGCACGCCTTGTTATTTGGCCATGATGTCAACCTTAAAGAAATGCGAGTCCTGTCTTCTACAGTTAACTACTATGCCCGACTACAAAGGGAGGCCATAGAAATCTACAAACACAAAGACAACTTCAATCGCAAAGAAGAAATACTACGTGTACATAAAGCATGGATACCTGTTTTAGATAGACTTTCAGACACACACAACAGTTGCAATAAAACCCCACCTACAACCGGCCAATCACCACCGTAGACGGCGCAACAATGCCCCGCCCACCCATATAAATAAACGTAATGGACATTAACGGTCATTTCTTCCACTACTTCTCTGCTTCCACATTCTAACTCTGACCAGTGCAGACGGAGGATCGTGTTACCCTGATGATGCCAAGTGCAGTACTTGGCGAAACGTTGGTATCTACCATGCCTTCTAGACCACGGCCTACAAGCCCGGAAGAACTAAACATTTGGAATAATCAAGACACTAGCCGTGAAAGCCTAAATACATATATTGCATCTTTTTCCTTCAATAATCTTATGATCTAATTATTATAATACCCAATAAGGTAATATTTACTCAAATCTGCAAGACATTACATTTCATTTTGATCAAAGATTTATCAGTTTCAGCAAAGACCTGTTGAAACATGTTGCATGTGTCTAATGCTTACTCCTCATATTTAGATAAGAGAAACCATTAGTTTCTACTTTATTGGTGATTTTGATGGATGATATTGCTTCACTGTTAATGCACTAAGCTATTAACACCTACTTTAATTTAGTGTCTTCTGATGTTTATGCTTTGAAGAAATAAAAAATTAATTTAACTTTATTTCACAGTATTTGATAGATTAAGGATACATTTTTCTTCAAAACTCTCATAGAATTCTTCTTACTGATAAGTGTGTGTGTTGTTAAACTGTAGTGCTTATGAATACAGGCCAGTTTCTACATACAACACTTTTTGTTCCTAATCCACATCAAGCAGTAAGACAGTTGGTGCACATGATGCAAATGACATGAGAGAGTATGTGGTAAGTGTAGTAGTCTGGAAACTGGCCAGTCCATGGATATTAGAGCAACATAGATCACATGTTATTTTAAAGAATATGTTCAGTATGCAAATTCAATTGATTTAAGGAAAAATAACTGAATTGTATAAATCTATATAATTATTAATGTTAATATTTGATTATTAGTTTAGTTTGTGAACACAAATAAGTTACCAAAGCAAATCCAACATGTAGTATTACATATTGTAATGGAACATGTAGAGCAATAAAGAATCTTAAAACCTAAAATAAAAAAACAAAAAAATATCTTCAGTGTTATTAACTCACCTTTTAAATTGGAACAAAAAAATAATCACATGATCACCTTTGCTCACTCCTTTTACATTATAACAGTCACATCAAAAGATGCTACTGGTGGCAAGAGTGCTCTTAATGCAATGGTAGCATGGTCTTCGACCAACAGTGTGCCAAGTGACTGTACAACGAACTCCCTCGACCCCACAAGGGACACTGCACCTAGGGGTAATCATCCCACTCAACTCCGGCATATGCAGCCATGATTCTGTCAAAAACGACTGTTTTCTGTTTCCAATATTAAATACTTTGCTTCAGCTTAGGAACAGCAGAATTCATTCGACAAGCGTTATGCTGATATACAAAAATTAGAAAACTTGATTTGTATTTTTGACACACCATATCAGCAAAAGTTAATGCAATTGCAGTTTTTCAAATAGAGTTAATTGAGTTGAGATGTGACCATCGACCTACAGAAAAATGTAACACTCTAAGTGCTGTAGAATTCTACAACATAGGCTTTCTTGATTAACACTTTCAAAATCTAATTGCCAATGCTGTGAAAATTAATAGCTATGTTCAGCACTTACATGTGCAAGCACATATTTTCCATAATCAATTAGCAGAGGTCTCAAACCCGTGACAATCTGCATAATAGTTTATGTGTACACATTGTGAATAACCTACACACCAGTTTTAAAGAATTAGCAGATTCACATGGAAAGAAGAAAATAGAGATGTAAAGTTTTCAGTTACAACACAGCAAGTGCATAATTGTTATGGCAGTGGAAGAAACCCTCTCCATTGCTTTCCCATGCACCCAGTGACTCTAATCAACTTTGTAGCACCAACAATGACATGACTTCAATGCCAGGCCTAACGCCAGCAACAGCTGCAGCAGCCCCAATTCCGGCCCCAGCCCTAGCCCCAGCCGAAAAAACAGCAGCCAGAGACCGGCCAACCTAACAGCTGCAGCAGCCGCAGCCCATGCAGTAGATGCCCCAGTCTCGGGTCCATAACCAGCCCAAGCAGCAGCAGTAGCCCCAGCACAGGCAGATGCAGCAGCCCCAGCCCTAGCAACATCAGTCCCAAACCTAGCCCCAGAAGCAGAAGTAGCCCAAGTGGCAACAGCATTAGCCCCAGTTCCAGCAGCAGTCCCAGCCCCAGCAGCCAGAGAAGTAGAAGCAGCAGCCGCAGCCCCAGCAGCAGCTGACCCAGCCACAGCAGGAGAAGAGCCAGCCCCAGCAGCAGCCCTAGCCCTAGCCCCATCCCCAGCAGCAGTAGACCCAGCAACAGCAGCAGCCCCAGCAGCCCTAGCCCCAGCCCCAGCAGCAGCCCCAACGGCAGCAGCAGCAGCCGTAGCCCCCGTGGCAGTGTCCCCACCCCCAGCAGCAATAGCCCCAGCCCCAGCCCCCACCCCAGCAGCAGCCCTAGCCCCAGCCCCAGCAGCCGCAGCCCTAGTAGTATAGCCCTAGCCCCAGCGCAGTCCTCTCCCAAGCAACAGCAGAAGCCCCATCAGCAACTACAGCAGCAGCAGTAGCAACCATAGCCCCCGTGGCAGTAGCCCCACCCTCAGCAGCAGTAGCCCCAACCCCAGCAGCAGTAGCCCCAACCCCAGCAGCGGCAGCTCCAGTAGCAATAGCCCTAGCCCCAGAAGCCGCAGCCCCAGCCCCAGAAGCAGCAGCCCTTGCCCCAGCCCCAGCAGCAGTAGCCCCACTCCCAGCAGCAGCCCCAGCTCCAGCAGCCGGAGCAACAACCAGAGCAGCGGCAACCTCGGCAGCAGCAGGACCCAAACCCAGCAGCCCCAGAAGCAGCTGTAGCCCGAGCTCCAGTAGTACCCCAGCCCTAGTACTAGAAGCAGCTCTAGCCCCAGCAGCAGCCCTAGTCCCTGTAGCCACCCCTACCCCAGCAGCCACAGCCGCAGCAGCAGTGGCCGGAGCAGCAGCCCTGGTCCCAGTAGCCGCCCCAGCCCCAGCCCCAGCTGCAGTGGCCGCAGCAGCAGCCCTAACCCTAGCCCCTGCATCCCCAGCAGCAGCTCTAGCCCCAGCAGTAGCCTCAGTCCCAATAGCATCAGCAGCAGCCCCAAAAGTAGCCGCCCCAGCTCCAGCAGCACCAGCCCTAGCAGTATACCCCTAGCCCCAGCAGCAGTTCTCTCCCAAGCAGCAGCATAAGCCCCATCAGCAACTACAGCAGTATACCAGCCCTAGCCCTAGCAGCAGCAGCCCCAGGCCGAGCCCTAGCAGCAGCAGCTCCAGCCATAGCCGCAGAAGCAGTAGCTCAACAGCAGCCCAAGGCTCAGCAGCAGCCCAAGGCCCAGCAGCAGCCCTAGGCCCAGCAGCAGCCCTAGGCCCAGCTGCAATAGCCCCAGCCCCAGCAGCAGCCTCAACAACTGCAGCCCCAGTCCCAGCAGCAGCCTCAGCTAATGCAGCAGCACTAGCCCCAGCAGCAGTAGCCGCAGCCCCAGAAGGAACCGTAGCCCCATCCCAAGCCGCAGCACCAGCAGCCCTAGCCCAAGCAGCAGCGGCCCCAGCCCAGTAGTAGTATTCCCAGGCCGAGCAGCAGCCGTAGCCCCAACAGAAGTCCCAGCCCCAGGCCTAAGCCCACAAGACCCAACCCCAGGCCTAGCAGCACAAACAGTAATCCCACCCCCAGCAGGAGCCTCAGTCACAGCTCTAGCAACAGCATACCTAACCCCAGCAGCAGCAGCCACAACCCCAGTAGCAGCATGCCCAGCCCAAGCAGCGGCAGGTTCTGTAGCATCAGGACCCAAACCCAGCCGCAGGTGCCCCTGCCCCAGCCCCAGCACAAGCCCTAGCTCCAGCAGCAGTAGCCCCGGCCCTAGCGCCAGAAGCAACCCTAGCCCAAGCTGCAGCAGACCCAGCCCTAACCACAGCAGCCCCAGCAGCAGTCCTACGCCCAGCCCTTGCATCCCCTGCAGCAACCCTAGTCCCAGCAGCAGCAGCCCCAGCTCCAGCAGCAGTCCCAGCACCACCAGCAACAGCAACCGCAGACCCAGGCCTAGCACCAGCAGGCCCAGCCCTAACCACAGCAGGCCCAGCCCTAACCACAGCAGCCCCACGCCCAGCCCTTGCATCCCCTGCAGCAACCCTAGCCCCAGCAGCAGCACTACCAGCCCAGCTCACGCAGCAGTCCCAGCACCACCAGCAACAGCAACCGCAGCTCCAGTAGCAGCAGCACCAGCAGCCCCAGGCCCATCAACTGCTCCACTCCAATTGATGTAGCCCCTAACCTAGCAGCCCCAGCAGCAGCAGCAGCCCCAGCAGCAGCTCCTAACCCAGCAGCCCCAGTCCCTACCCCAGCAGCCCTACGATCAGTGGCCCTTACCCCCGCCACCCCTGCAAAAGCAGCAGCTTCTGCCCCAGCAGCAGTAGCCCCTAAACCAGCAACCCCAACCCGAGCAGCAGCAGCAGCTGCCCCTACCCCAGCAGCAGCCCCCACCCCAGCAGCAGCCCCTACCCTAGTAGCCACAGCAGCCCCTACCTCAGCAGAAGCCACAGCAGCAGTAGCCCCTACCCCAGCAGGAGAGGAGATGGATCGAGGTGCAGGAGAATTTAGCAGGGAGAGGAGAGGAGATGGATCGAGATAGAGGAGAGACCAGCAGGGAGAGGTGATGCATCGAGATGGAGGAGAAACCCACAGGGAGAGCCGAGGAGATGGATTGAGATGGAGGAGTAATCAGTAGGGAGAGGAGAGGAGATTGACCGCAATGGAGGAGTAATTAGCAGAGAGAGGAGAGGAGATCGACCGAGATGGAGGAGTAATCAGCAGGGAGAAGAGAGGAGATCGACCAAGATGGAAGAGAAATCAGTATGGAGAGTAGATGGATCGAGATGGAGGAGTAATCAGCAGGAAGATGAAAGGAGATCGATTGAGATGGAGGAGAAACCAGCAGGGAGAGGACAGCAGATGGGTTGAGGAGGAGAGATTAGCAGGAGGAGGAAGTATTAAGTGATAATTTATGTGGCGGTGAAGGTGAAGTGAATTTGGGAAGTGATTGAGTGAGAGTTTTAAAATCCCTAATGGTAATAATAATTTGGGAATCATTTGTTTTAATGTTATCAGTGATTTAAGGAGGAAAGAAAAGTGGCATGTTGTGAGTTCGAATGGGGAAGTGAAGAAATATGAATTTGAGTTAAGGATATAAAAGTGATATTAGAAATATATCAAGTGATGTTTTTTGTGCTGGATACCAGTACAGTTGGCCGCCTTAGTGTTAAGTTAGATGTAGTATTTATTATTTTTAACCGGATACCGGTTATTTACTGGATACCAGTAAATTTGTTTAAATAGTGATTTGTAGAAATTTATTTGATGTAGTTATGTAAGTATATTATAAAAGGGGGGATAAAATGGGAAATATTTTGTGTGTGTATATATATATATATTTTAATTTTTTTTTAAATTTGAATAAAAAATTGTTAAATATTAAATTATATTATTAGAAGAATGCGATATATTTTTAAATGGGAATTATTTTGGTAAGTTGAATTAAAGATTTGTTGTTTTATTGATTTTAGGAAATTTTTAATTAAAATAATGTGTAAATGTAGTTGATTTAATGTTTAATTATATTTTTATTTGATTTATTTTAGTATATTGATTGATTTTTGTTATATGAATTAGAAGTTTTGTTGGTTGTTTTGGTTTGCTGATTTAGAAATAAAGTTAATGAATTAATTATTATTAGTAATTGAAATAATTGTTTATGTAAATAGGCTAAGAAAGTAATTATATGATTTTAGAATTTTAATTTGAGCTTTTTATTTTGATTGTTGAATAATGAATATTTTATTAAATTAAAAAAAAATTATATATTAAATTAATTAGGAGTATTGTGATTGTTTTAGGTATTAGAGGAAATGTTGGTATAGATATTTGATGTGATGAATTATAATTTTGAGTATGTTTATTTTGTGTATGTTGAAATCTTTTTTTTTTTTTAACTTTATTGTATTTTATATTTATGTTTTGTAGTATTTAGATTTTTATAACTTGTAGAATATTGTTGTGGTAACTATTTTTGAAAGTTAAATAAACGAATAGGGATCTGGAATGTAAGCCCTGGTTTAAGTAATTAGGTGCCAGGGTTTATTATTGCAGGTTTTTATTTACTTATTTATTTATTTATTTACTTATTTATTTACTCATTTATTTACTTATTTATTTATTTATTTACTTATTTATTTACTTATTTATTTATTTAATTATTTAATTATTCAATTAATTAAATATTTAATTAATTAGTTAATTAATTATTTAATTAATTAGTTAATTAATTAGTTAATTAATTAGTTAATTAATTAGTTAATTAATTAGTTAATTAATTATTTCATTAATTATTTCATTAATTATTTCATTAATTATTTCATGAATTATTTCATGAATTATTTCATGAATTATTTCATGAATTATTTCATGAATTATTTCATGAATTATTTCATGAATTATTTCATGAATTATTTCATGAATTATTTCATGAATTATTTCATGAATTATTTCATGAATTATTTCATGAATTATTTCATGATTTATTTCATGATTTATTTCATGATTTATTTCATGATTTATTTCATGATTTATTTCATGATTTATTTCATGATTTATTTCATGATTTATTTCATGAATTATTTAATTAATTATTTAATCAATTATTTAATTATTTACCCCAGCAGCCCCAGCCCCAGCAGCAGTAGCCCCTACCCCAGCAGTCCCAACCCCAGCAGAAGCAACCTTATCCCAGCAGTACCTACCCCAGCCGGAGCAGTCCCTGCCCCAGCAGGCCCTACCCCAGCAGCCCCTAACCCAGCAGCACCAGCCCCAGACCCTACCCCAGCAGCAGCCCCAGCAGCAGCCCCAGCAGCAGTCCCTACCCCAGTAGCCCCTACCCCAGCAGCCCCTATACCAGCAGCAGCCCCTATCCCTGCAGCAGCCCCTACCCCAGCAGCCCTAGCCCCAGGAGCAGTAGCCCCTACCCTAGCAGCAGCCCCACCCCAGCAGCCCCTGCCCAGTAACCACAGTAGCCCCTACCCCAGAAGCAGTAGCCTATACCTCAGCAGCCCCAACCCGAGCAGCAGCAGACTCAGCCCCAGCAGCCGCCCCTACCCCAGCAGCAGAAGTCCCTACCCCAGCAGCAGAAGTCCCTACCCCAGCAGCTCTAGCCCCAGCAGCAGAAGTCCCTACCACAGCATCCCAGCCCCAGCAGCAGCCGCCCCTACCCCAGCAGCAGCCGCCCCTACCCCAGCAACAGCCCCTACCCCAGTAGCCCTAGCCCCAGGAGCAGTAGCTCCTACCCCAGTAGCAGCCCCTAGCTCAGTGGCCACAGCAGCCCCTTCCCCAGCAGCAGTAGCCTCTACCCCAGCAGCCCCAGCCCGAGCAGCAGCAGCCTCAGCCCCAGCAGCCGCCCCTATTCCGGTAGCCTAAGCAGACCCTACCCCAGAAGCAGCCGCTAGCCCAGCAGCAGCCATAACCCCAGCAGCCCCTAGCCCAGTAACCACAGTAGCCCCTACCCCAGCAGCCACAGTAGCCCCTACCCGAGCAGCAGTAGCCCCTACCTTAGCAGCCCCAGCCCGAGCAGCAGCAGACCCAGCCCCAGCAGCCGCCCCTACCCTAGCAGCTCTAGCCCCAGCAGCAGCCCCTAGCCCAATAGCCACAGTAGCCCCTACCCCAGCAGCAGTAGTCCATACCTTAGCAGCCTCAGCCCGAGCAGCAGCAGCCCCTGCCACAGCAGCAGCCCCTGCCCCAGCAGCAGAAGCAACCCCTGCCCCAGCAGCAGCTACAGCCCCAGCCCCAGCAGCAGCAGCCCCAGCCCCAGGAGCAGCAGCCCCTGCCCCAGCAGCAGCCCCTGCCGCAGCAGCAGCCCCTGCCCCGGAGCAGCAGCCCCTGCCCCGGAGCAGCAGCCCCTACCCCAGCAGCAGCAGCCCCTGCCCCAGTAGCAGCAGCGGCCCCTGCAGCAGCAGCCCCTACCCCAGCAGCAGCAGCGCCTGCCCCAGGAGCAGCAGCCCCTGCAACAGCAGCAGCCCCTGCCCCAGCAGCAGCGGCCCCTGCACCAGGACCAGCAGCCCCATCCGCAGCCCCTGCCCCGGCAGCCCCTGCCCCAGCTGCCCCTACCCCAGCAGCAGCAGCCCCTGCCCCAGCAGCAGCAGCCCCTGCCCCAGCAGCAGCAGCCCCTGCCCCAGCAGCAGCAGCCCCTGCCACAGCAGCAGCAGCCCCTGCCCCAGCAGCAGCCCCTGCCCCAGCAGCAGCAGCCCCTGCCCCAGCAGCAGCAGCCCCTGCCCCAGCAGCAGCAGCCCCTACCCCAGCAGCAGCAGGCCCAGCCCCAGCAGCAGCCCCAGCCGCTGCAGCATCCCCAGCCCCTGCAGCAGCACCTGCCCCAGCAGATGCCCCTGCCCCAGCAGCAGCCCCTGCCCCAGCAGCAGATCCTACCCCAGCAGCAGCCCCATGCCCCAGCTGCAGCAGCACCCCCTACCCCAGCAGTAGCTGCCCCTGCCCCAGCAGCAGCAGCCCCTACCCCAGCAGTAGCTGCCCCTGCCCCAGCCCCAGCAGCCGCAGCCCCTGCCCCAGGAGCAGCAGCCCCTGCCCCAGGAGCAGCAGCCCCTGCCCCAGCAGCAGCAGCCCCTGCCCCAGCAGCAGCAGCCCCTGCCCCAGCAGCAGCAGCCCCTGCCCCAGCAGCAGCCCCAGCCCCAGCAGCACAAGCCCCAGCAAGAGCCCCTGCCCCAGCAGCAGCCCCTACCCCAGGACCAGCAGCCCATTCCGCAGTCCCTGCCCCAGCAGTAGCAGTCCCTGCAGCAGCAGCCCCTACCCCAGCAGTAGCAGCCCCTGCCCCAGCAGCAGCCCCATCCCCAGCAGCAGCAGCCCCTGCCCCAGCAGTAGCCCCAGCCCCAGCAGCCCCTGCCCCAGCAGTAGCCCCATCCCCAGCAGCAGCAGCCCCTGCCCCAGCAGTAGTCCCAGCCCCAGCAGCCCCTGCCCCAGCAGCAGCAGCCCCTGCCCCAGCAGCAGAAGCCCCAGCCCCAGCAGCACCAGCCCCAGCAGCAGCCCCTGCCCCAGCAGCAGCCCCATCCCCAGCAGCAGCAGCCCCTGCCCCAGCAGCAGCAGCCCCTGCCCCAGCAGCAGCAGCCACTGCCCCAGCAGCAGAAGCCCCTGCCCCAGCAGCAGCCCCTGCCCCAGCAGCATCAGCCCCTGCCCCAGCAGCAGCAGCTCCTGCCCCAGCAGCAGTAGCAGCAGCCCCTGCCCCAGCAGCACCAGCGACAGCCCCAGGAGCAGCAGTAGCCCCTGCAGCAGCAGCCCCTACGCCAGGACCAGCAGCCCCATCCGCAGCGCCTGCCCCAGCAGCAGCCCCAGCCCCAGGAGCAGCAGCCCCTGCGCCAGCAGCAGACCCTGCCCCAGCCCAGCAGCAGCAGCCCCTGCAGCAGCCCCTAGCCTAGTAGCCACAGCAAACCCAACCCCTGCAGCCCTAGCCCCAGCACCTCAGCCCCTACCCAGGAGTAGCCCCAGCCCTAGCCGCAGCAGCCCCTACCCCAGCAGCAGCCCCAGCCCCAGGAGCAGCAGCCCCTGCCCCAGCAGCAGCAGTAGCAGCCCCCGCCCCAGCAGCAGCAGCCCTGCCCCAGCAGCAGCCCCTGCCCCAGTAGCAACCCCTGCCCCAGCAGCAGAGGCCCCAGCCCCAGCAGCAGCCACTGCCCCAGCAGCAGCTCCTGCCCCAGTAGCAGCCCCTGCCCCAGCAGCAGATGCCCCATCCCCAGCAGCAGCAGCCACTGGCCCAGCAGCAGTAGCAGCAGCCCCTGCAGCAGCAGAAGCAGCCCCTGCCCCAGCAGCATCCCCTGCCCCAGCCGCAGCAGCCCCAGCCCCAGGAGCAGCAGCCCCTGCCCCAGCAGCAGCAGTAGCAGCCCCCGCCCCAGCAGCAGCAGCCCTGCCCCAGAAGCAGCAGCCCCTGCCCCAGATGCAGCCCCTGCCCCAGCTGCAGCCTCAGCCCCAGCAGCAGCCCCTGCCCCAGTCCCTGCCCCAGCCCCTGCCCCAGCAGCAGCCCCTACCCCAGCAGCAGCCCCTGCCCCAGCAGCAGAAGCAGCCCCTGACCCAGCAGCAGGTGCAGCCCCAGCCCCAGCCTCAGAAGCAGCCCCTGCCCCAGCAGCAGCAGCCCCAGCCCCAGGAGCAGCAGCACCTGCTCCAGCAGCAGCCCCTGCCCCAGCAGCAGCCCCTGCCCTAGCTGCAGCAGCAGCCCGTACCCCAGCAGCAGCCCGTACCCCAGCAGCAGCCCGTTCCCAGCAGCAGCAGCCCCTGCAGCAGCAGCCCCTACCCCAGCAGTAGCAGCCCCTGCCCCAGCAGCAGCCCCATCCCCAGCAGCCCCTGCCCCAGCAGCAGCAGCCCCTGCCCCAGCAGCAGCCCCTGCCCCAGCAGCCCCTGCCACAGCAGCAGCAGCAGCAGCCCCTGCCCCAGCAGCAGCTACAGCCCCAGCCCCAGCAGCAGCAGCCCTTGCCCCAGCAGCAGCAGCCCCAGCCCCAGCCCCAGGAGCAGCAGCCCGTGCCCAGCAGCAGCCCCTGCCCCAGCAGCAGCCCCTGCCCCAGCAGCAGCCCCTGCCCCAGCAGCAGCCCCTGCAGCAGCAGCCCCTACCCCAGCAGCAGCCCCAGCAGCAGCAGCGCCTGCCCCAGCAGCAGCAGCCCCTGCCCCAGCAGCAGCCCTAGCCCCAGCAGCCCCTGCCCCAGCAGCAGCCCCTGCCGCAGCAGCAGCAGCCCCATCCCCAGGAGCAGCAGCCCCGGCCCCAGCAGCAGCAGCCCCTGCCCCAGCAGCAGCACCTGCCCCAGCAGCAAAAAAAAAATAAAATAATATAATATAAAATAAAATAAAATAAAATAAAATAAAATAAAAATCTGTATAATAACCCTGGCACCTAATTACTTACACCAGGGCTAATATGCCAGATCTTTAAAATTTATTTTTTCTACACATTCATACATACAACATACTTTACAGAAAAATTTTAAAATAAAATTACAAAATAATATAATATATAACAAATTATAAAGATAGATAAATTAAATAATATATCATAAAACAAAACACAAGAAAATAAGAACAAAAACACAAATTATAACATTTCACACATAATCACTCTAAGAAATAAATTCTCTAAAACAATAACAAATCATTTCAAACAATCAAAATACAATAAAATTTCTAAATAAATTAATATATATATATTAAAAGAAAAAAAAAACAATAAAATTTTAAAATTAAAACAAATTAATCTCCTCAATACAACAAAATATAAATTTCATACACAACATCACTCACAACTACAAACTATTACTAAACAATAAACAAATATATAAAATTAAATTATTAATTATAATTATTACATAAAATTATAAATTATATTATTACTATTAATATCATTATCATCATTATTATTACCTATCATTATTATTTAAAATTTAATTAATTTAATATTATACCTATAACTAATACTTTTTATAAATATATATTTTTTAATTTAAATTTACATATTTATTAAAAATTTTAAATAAACAAAAATTTACTGGTATCCAGTAAAATATAACTGGTAACCAGTTATATATATATAAAAAAGAAAAAGAAACAGCTATAAACTAAAACTCTAAACTGCCGCCGGTTACCGGCGGCATACTATATGTACTGGTTTCCAGCACAAAAACTACAAAATCTACAAAATGTGTGTAGTGTAAAATTCAAAATCTACATAACCAAAATTTATAAAAACAACATACACAAAAATGTTATACTTTTGATTAATAAGATGGTTTATATACTTTAATAATATAATAATGTGGACTAAAATCACTAATATTTAATTATTTTTGATTAATTTTTACAAAATTATCTTTCACTATTATTTCCTAAACATCCAGAAGTTTTTATAAAATAAATCACATTTCACTTCACTAATTCAACTTTCACATCACTAAATCACTTATTTACTTTTAATTAGATTATCTAGATAATCAGGGTCATAAATCACTTAAAATCCTATCACTAACTTGATCATTAGCACTTGCGGTCACTCAATCCGTCGCCGATCTTCCTATCAATGCATGATGCAGCAATCCCGACTTGGTGAAGACTCGACTCGACTCGCCTCGCCTCGACTCGCCTCATCTCGCCTCGCCTCGACCGACTCGCCTCGCCTCTCTTCGCCTCGCCTCGACACGCCACTCCTTTCTGATCATCGTCTCCCTGGTCGTGGGTTGTCGCCTGCCTCACACCGATAGTACTTCCTCTAGTATACTGCCTCTCCATCCTGACTGTATACTATTGTGCTCGGTCCCTTTACCTCGTTGTCTGGATAATTAAATTCCATCCCGTTCCATTTCATCATATATATGTAGGTTTTCACGGTTTCTTGTCATGCTCCTGGTCTGAATTCTGTGTGATCGTCTTTCTGCTGCATTTATCGTTATGTTTCCTGCTTGTCGAGGTTGTACTATAATTATCTTTCTAGCGTGTAAACTAATCTTGTTTGCTAGAGCCTCTAAATGTGGAAACAGATCTTTGTTACGTATTATGTCAAAGAGCTGATATCCTTGTAGATTTTCTCTTTCCTCAAGCGTAAAATTGGTGTTTTTTTGACATTCAAACATAACATGCTCCGGTGTGTCCTGCTTAAAGCATACGTCACACTCATCGGTGTTCAGTTTATTAATTTTTTTCCAATAAGTGCCGTAAGGTCCATGGCCAGATATATAGTGTACAAGTCCTTTCGTATTATTCAAATGTTTGAGTGCCAATCTTTCGGAGATATTCGTGAAGAAAGAAAAGGCACGCCTTCCTTGATTTATAATTTCCCATTCTTCTTGCCAAATATGCATCAGTCTAGTTTTAATTTCCCGCTTAGTAGTGCAATACTGCTCCAAAATATCAGCAACTGCGTTAAAGTTTCCTTTTTTAAGCCAAAAATAAGCTCCTCGAAGTCTTAGAGTTAAATCTACTGGCCAAATTCCAGTTATTACAAAAAGAGCTAAAGTAGGGGTTGTTTTATAAGCTCCCGTGAATCTTAATAAAACTTTCCTTTGTGTCCTTCTTAGGAGATTTCTAATCATCACATTTTTCATTCTAGTAGCCCAAATTGCAGCACCGTAAGTTATTATTGAGCTGAATATACTTGTGTGATATATGCTAACAGTATGGAGCGGAATTTTATAATCAAATTGAATTATTCTAGAAAGTTTCATCATAGTTTTTTCGGCTTTGACCCTTACATGTTCTGTATGATGATTAAAATTTAACTTCTCATCTAAATATATTCCTAAATATTTCATATTCTTATTTCTTCTTATTTTTTCATTTTCAAATTTTAAACTTGGATCCCTTTTAAAATTTCCCTTTAAAATCATATATCCAGATTTTGCTGGGGATATCTTCATTTTGGAACTCTTGCACCAGGTTGAAAGTATATGCAACAAATTATTACTTTTTCCTTCTAGTTCTCGTCTTGAATTTGCATCTATTAGAAAAACTACGTCATCAGCGTAAGCTATTACTTTCAGACAGTTATTATTGCGCTGCACTTCCTCTAGGAGTGTTTCTAAAACAATGTCCCAAAATGTGGGCCCTAATATAGAACCCTGTGGGCATCCTTTAGTAATAGCAGCAGCAGCCCCTGCCCCAGCAGCAGCCCTAGCCCCAGCAGCAGCCCCTGCCACAGCAGCAGAAGCCCCAGCCCCAGCAGCAGCCCCTACCCCAGGACCAGCAACCCCATCCGCAGCCCCTGCCCCAGCAGTAGCAGCCCCTGCCCTAGGAGCAACAGCCCCTGCCCCAGCAGCAGCAGCATCCCGTGCCCCAGCAGCAGCAGCCCCTGCCCTAGCAGCAGTAGCCCCAGCCCCAGGAGCAGCAGCCCCGGCCCCAGCAGCAGCAGCCCCTGCCCCAGCAGCAGCGCCTGCCCCAGCAGCAGCAGCCCCTGCCCCAGCAGCAGCCCTAGCCCCAGCAGCAGCCCCTACCCCAGCAGCCGCAGCCCCTGCCCCAGCAGCAGCAGCCCCTACCCCAGCAGCCGCAGCCCCTGCCCCAGCAGCAGCAGCCCCAGCCCCAGGAGCAGCAGCCCCAGCCCCAGGAGCAGCAGCCCCAGCCCCAGGAGCAGCAGCCCCAGCCCCAGGAGCAGCAGCCCCAGCCCCAGGAGCAGCAGCCGCTGCCCAAGCTGCAGCCCCTGCCCCAGCAGCAGCCCCTGCCGCAGCAGCAGCAGCCCCAGCCCCAGGAGCAGCAGCCCCGGCCCCAGCAGCAGCAGCAGCAGCCCCTGCCCCAGCAGCAGCAGCGCCTGCCCCAGCAGCAGCAGCAGCCCCTGCCCCAGCAGCAGTCCTAGCCCCAGAAGCCCCTGCCCCAGCAGCAGCCCCTGCCGCAGCAGCAGCCCCAGCCCCAGGACCAGCAGCAGACCCTGCCCAAGCAGCAACCCCAGCCCCAGCAGCAGCACCTGCCCTTGCAGCAGCCCCTGCCCCAGCAGCAGAAGCAGCCCCTGCCCCAGCAGCAGCAGCAACCCCTGCCCCAGCAGCAGCAGCAGCCCCTGCAGCAGCAGCCCCTACCCCAGGACCAGCAGCCCCATCCGCAGCCCCTGACCCAGCAGTAGCAGCCCCTTACCCAGCAGCAGCCCTAGCCCCAGGAGCAGCAGCCCCTGTCCCAGCAGCAGCCCCTGCCCCAGTAGCAGCCGCTGCCCCAGCAGCAGAAGCAGCCCCTGCCCCAGCAGCAGCTACAGCCCCAGCCCCAGCAGCAGCAGCCCCTGCCCCAGCAGCAGCAGCCCCAGCCCCAGGAGCAGCAGCCGCAGCCCCAGCCCCAGGAGCAGCAGCCCCTGCCCCAGCAGCAGCCCCTGGCCCGGCCCAGCAGCAGCCCTGCCCCTGGCCCGGTCCAGCAGTAGCCCAGCCCCTAGCCCGGTCCAGCAGCAGCCCAGCCCGGCCAGCAGTAGCCCCGCCCCTAGCCCTGCCCAGCAGCAGCCCAGCCCCTAGCCCGGTCCAGCAGCAGCCCAGCCCGGCCAGCAGTAGCCCAGCCCCTAGCCCGGCCCAGCAGCAGCCCAGCCCCTGGCCCGGCCCAGCAGTAGCGCAGCTCCTAGCCCGGCCCAGCAGCAGCCCAGCCCGGCCAGCAGTAGCCCAGCCCCTAGCCCGGCCCAGCAGCAGCCCAGCCCCTGCTCCGGCCCAGCAGCACCCTAGCCCCTGGCCCGGCCCAGCAGCAGCCTAGCCCCTGGACAGGACCAGCAGCAGCGCAGCCCCTGGTCCGGCCCAGCAGCAGACTAGCCCCTGGCCCGGCCCAGCAGCAGCCTAGCCCCTAGCCCGGCCCAGCAACAGCCTAGCCCCTGGCCCGGCCCAGCAGCAGCCCAGCCCAAGGCCCGACCCAGCAGCAGCCCAGCCCCTGGCCCGGCCCAGCAGTAGCCCAGCCCCTAGACCGGCCCAGCAGCAGCCCAGCCCGGCCAGCAGTAGCCCAGCCCCTGGTCCGGCCCAGCAGCAGCCTAGCTCCTGGCCCGGCCCAGCAGCAGCCCAGCCCCTGGCCCGGCCCAGCAGCAGCCCAGCCCCTGGCCCGGCCCAGCAGCAGCCCAGCCCCTAGACCGGCCCAGCAGCAGCCCAGCCCCTGGTCCGGCCCAGCAGCAGCCTAGCTCCTGGCCCGGCCCAGCAGCAGCCCAGCCCCTGGCCCGGCCCAGCAGCAGCCCTGCCCCTGGCCCGGCCCAGCAGTAACCCAGCCCCTGGCCCGATCCAGCAGCAGCCCAGCCCTTAGCCCGGTCCAGCAGTAGCCCAGCCCCTAACCCGGTCCAGCAGCAGCCCAGCCCCTAGCCCGGTCCAGCAGTAGCCCTGCCCCTAGCCCGGTGCAGCAGTAGCCCAGCCCCTAGCCCAGTCCAGCAGCAGCCCAGCCCCTAGCCCGATCCAGCAGTAGCGCAGCCCCTAGCCCGGCCCAGCAGCAGCCCAGCCCCTGGCCCAGCCCAGCCCCTGGCCCGGCCCAGCAGTAGCCCAGCCCCTAGCCCGGCCCAGCCCCTAGCCCGGTCCAGCAGTAGCCCAGCCCCTGGCCCGGCCTAGCAGCAGCCCAGCCCCTGGCCCGGCCCAGCAGTAGCCCAGCCCCTAGCCCGGCCCAGCAGCAGCCCAGCCCCTAGCCCGGTCCAGCAGCAGCCCAGCCCCTAGCCCGGTCCAGCAGCAGCCCAGCCCGGCGAGCAGTAGCCCAGCCCCTAGCCCGGCCCAGCAGCAGCGCAGGCGGTAGCCCGGCCCAGCAGCTGCCCAGCCCCTAGCCCGGCCCTGCAGCAGCCCGGTCCAGCAGTAGCCCAGCCCCTAGCCCGGCCCAGCAGCAGCCCAGCCCCTAGCCCGTTCCAGCAGTAGCCCAGCCCCTAGCCCGGCCCTGCAGCAGCCCAGCCCCTAGCCCGGTCCAGCAGTAGCCCAGCCCCTAGCCCGGCCCAGCAGCAGCCCAGCCCCTAGCCCGGCCCAGCAGTAGCCCAGCCCCTAGCCCGGCCCTGTAGCAGCCCAGCCCCTAGCCCGGCCCAGCAGTAGCCCAGCCCCTAGCCCGGCCCTGCAGCAGCCCAGCCCCTAGCCCGGCCCAGCAGCAGCCCAGCCCCTAGTCCGGCCCTGCAGCAGCCCAGCCCCTAGCCCGGCCCTGCAGGAGCCCAGCCCGGCCCTGCAGCAGCCCAGCCCCTAGCCCAGCCCAGCAGTAGCCCAGCCCCTAGCCCGGTCCATCAGTAGTCCAGCCCAGCCCGGCCCTGCAGCAGCCCAGCCCCTAGCCCGGCCCAGCAGTAGCCCAGCCCCTAGCCCGGCCCAGCAGCAGCCCGGCCCTACAGCAGCCCAGCCCCTAGCCCGGTCCAGCAGTAGCCCAGCCCCTAGCCCGGTCCTGCAGCAGCCCAGCCCCTAGCCCGGCCCTGCAGTAGCCCAGCCCCTAGCCCGGCCCAGCAGCAGCCCAACCCCTAGCCCGGCCCTGCAGCAGCCCAGCCCCTAGCCCGGCCCTGCAGTAGCCCAGCCCCTAGCCCGGCCCAGCAGCAGCCCAGCCCCTAGCCCGGCCCTGCAGTAGCCCAGCCCCTAGCCCGGCCCAGCAGCAGCCTAGCCCCTGGCCCGGCTCAGCAGCAGCCCAGCCCCTGGCCCGGCCCAGCAGTAGCCCAGCCGCTGGCCCGGCCCAGCAGTTACCCAGCCCCTAGCCCGGCCCAGCAGTAGCCCAGCCCCTGGCCCGGCCCTGCAGCAGCCCAGCCCCTAGCCCGGCCCAGCAGCAGCCCAGCCCGACCAGCAGTAGCCCAGCCCCTAGCCCGGCCCAGCAGCAGCCCAGACCCTGGTCCGGCCCAGCAGGAGCCTAGCCCCTGGCCCGGCCCAGCAGCAGCCTAGCCCCTGGTCAGGCCCAGCAGCAGCGCAGCCCCTGGTCCGGCCCAGCAGCAGACTAGCCCCTGGCCCGGCCCAGCAGCAGCCTAGCTCCTGGCCCGGCCCAGCAGCAGCCCAGCCCCTGGCCCGGCCCAGCAGCAGCCCAGCCCCTAGACCGGCCCAGCAGCAGCCCAGCCCCTGGTCCGGCCCAGCAGCAGCCTAGCTCCTGGCCCGGCGCAGCAGCAGCCCAGCCCCTGGCCCGGCCCAGCAGCAGCCCTGCCCCTGACCCGGCACAGCAGTAACCCAGCCCCTGGCCCAGTCCAGCAGCAGCCCTGCCCCTAGCCCGGTCCCGCAGTAGCCCAGCCCCTAGCCCGGTCCAGCAGCAGCCCAGCCCCTAGCCCGGTCCAGCAGTAGCCCAGCCCCTAGCCCGGTCCAGCAGTAGCCCAGCCCCTAGCCCAGTCCAGCAGCAGCCCAGCCCCTAGCCCGGTCCAGAAGCAGCCCAGCCCCTAGCCCGGTTCAGCAGCAGCCCAGCCCGCTCCAGCAGTAGCCCAGCCCCTAGCCCGGCCCAGCAGCAGCGCAGGCGGTAGCCTGGCCCAGCAGCTGCCCAGCCCCTAGCCCGGCCCTGCAGTAGCCCAGCCCCTAGCCCGGCCCAGCAGCAGCCTAGCCCCTGGCCCGGCTCAGCAGCAGCCCAGCCCCTGGCCCGGCCCAGCAGTAGCCCAGCCGCTGGCCCGGCCCAGCAGTAGCCCAGCCCCTAGCCCGGCCCAGCAGTAGCCCAGCCCCTGGCGCGGCCCTGCAGCAGCCCAGCCCCTAGCCCGGCCCAGCAGCAGCCCAGCCCGACCAGCAGTAGCCCAGCCCCTAGCCCGGCCCAGCAGCAGCCCAGACCCTGGTCCGGCCCAGCAGCAGCCTAGCCCCTGGCCCGGCCCAGCAGCAGCCTAGCCCCTGGTCAGGCCCAGCAGCAGCGCAGCCCCTGGTCCGGCCCAGCAGCAGACTAGCCCCTGGCCCGGCCCAGCAGCAGCCTAGCTCCTGGCCCGGCCCAGCAGCAGCCCAGCCCCTGGCCCGGCCCAGCAGCAGCCCAGCCCCTAGACCGGCCCAGCAGCAGCCCAGCCCCTGGTCCGGCCCAGCAGCAGCCTAGCTCCTGGCCCGGCGCAGCAGCAGCCCAGCCCCTGGCCCGGCCCAGCAGCAGCCCTGCCCCTGACCCGGCACAGCAGTAACCCAGCCCCTGGCCCGGTCCAGCAGCAGCCCAGCCCCTGGCCCGGCCCAGCAGTAGCCCAGCCGCTGGCCCGGCCCAGCAGTAGCCCAGCCCCTAGCCCGGCCCAGCAGTAGCCCAGCCCCTGGCGCGGCCCTGCAGCAGCCCAGCCCCTAGCCCGGCCCAGCAGCAGCCCAGCCCGACCAGCAGTAGCCCAGCCCCTAGCCCGGCCCAGCAGCAGCCCAGACCCTGGTCCGGCCCAGCAGCAGCCTAGCCCCTGGCCCGGCCCAGCAGCAGCCTAGCCCCTGGTCAGGCCCAGCAGCAGCGCAGCCCCTGGTCCGGCCCAGCAGCAGACTAGCCCCTGGCCCGGCCCAGCAGCAGCCTAGCTCCTGGCCCGGCCCAGCAGCAGCCCAGCCCCTGGCCCGGCCCAGCAGCAGCCCAGCCCCTAGACCGGCCCAGCAGCAGCCCAGCCCCTGGTCCGGCCCAGCAGCAGCCTAGCTCCTGGCCCGGCGCAGCAGCAGCCCAGCCCCTGGCCCGGCCCAGCAGCAGCCCTGCCCCTGACCCGGCACAGCAGTAACCCAGCCCCTGGCCCGGTCCAGCAGCAGCCCTGCCCCTAGCCCGGTCCCGCAGTAGCCCAGCCCCTAGCCCGGTCCAGCAGCAGCCCAGCCCCTATCCCGGTCCAGCAGTAGCCCAGCCCCTAGCCCGGTCCAGCAGTAGCCCAGCCCCTAGCCCAGTCCAGCAGCAGCCCAGCCCCTAGCCCGGTCCAGCAGCAGCCCAGCCCCTAGCCCGGTTCAGCAGCAGCCCAGCCCGGTCCAGCAGTAGCCCAGCCCCTAGCCCGGCCCAGCAGCAGCGCAGGCGGTAGCCCGGCCCAGCAGCTGCCCAGCCCCTAGCCCGGCCCTGCAGCAGCCCGGTCCAGCAGTAGCCCAGCCCCTAGCCCGGCCGAGCAGCAGCCCAGCCCCTAGCCCGGTCCAGCTGTAGCCCAGCCCCTAGCCCGGCCCTGCAGCAGCCCAGCCCCTAGCCCGGTCCAGCAGTGGCCCAGCCCCTAGCCCGGCCCAGCAGCAGCCCAGCCCCTAGCCCGGCCCAGCAGTAGCCCAGCCCCTAGCCCGGCCCTGTAGCAGCCCAGCCCCTAGCCCGGCCCAGCAGTAGCCCAGCCCCTGGCACAGCCCAGCAGCAGCCCAGCCCCTGGCCCGGCCCAGCAGTAGCCCAGCCCCTAGCCCGGCCCAGCCCCTAGCCCGGTCCAGCAGTAGCCCTGCCCCTGGCCCGGCCTAGCAGCAGCCCAGCCCCTGGCCCGGCCCAGCAGTAGCCCAGCCCCTAGCCCAGCCCAGCAGCAGCCCAGCCCCTAGCCCGGTCCAGCAGCAGCCCAGCCCCTAGCCCGGTCCAGCAGCAGCCCAGCCCGGCCAGAAGTAGCCCAGCCCCTAGCCCGGCCCAGCAGCAGCCCAGCCCCCAGCCCGGTCCAGCAGTAGCCCAGCCCCTAACCCGGTCCAGCAGCAGCCCAGCCCCTAGCCCGGTCCAGCAGTAGCCCAGCCCCTAGCCCGGCCCAGCAGCTGCCCAGCCCCTAGCCCGGCCCTGCAGCAGCCCGGTCCAGCAGTAGCCCAGCCCCTAGCCTGGCCCAGCAGCAGCCCAGCCCCTAGCCCGGCCCAGCAGTAGCCCAGCCCCTACCCCGGCCCTGCAGCAGCCCAGCCCCTAGCCCGGCCCTGCAGTAGCCCAGCCCCTAGCCCGGCCCAGCAGCAGCCCAGCCCCTGGTCCGGCCCAGCAGCAGCCTAGCCCCTGGCCCGGCCCAGCAGCAGCGCAGCCCCTGGTCCGGCCCAGCAGCAGCCTAGCCCCTGGCCCGGCCCTGCAGCAGCCTAGCCCCTAGCCCGGCCCAGAAGCAGCCTACCTCCTGGCCCGGCCCAGCAGTAGCCCAGCCCCTAGACCGGCCCAGCAGCAGCCCAGCCCCTGGCCCGGCCCAGCAGCAGCCCAGCCCCTGGTCCGGCGCAGCAGCAGCCTAGCTCCAGGCCCGGCCCAGCAGCAGCCCAGCCGCTGGCCCGGCCCAGCAGCAGCCCTGCCCCTGGCCCGGCCCAGCAGTAGCCCAGTCCCTAGCCCGGCCCAGCAGCAGACCAGCCGCTGGCCCGGTCCAGCAGCAGCCCAGCCCCTAGCCCGGTCCAGCAGCAGCCCAGCCCCTAGCCCGGTCCAGCAGCAGCCCAGCCCGGCCAGCAGCTGCCCAGCCCCTAGCCCGGCCCTGCAGCAGCCCGGTCCAGCAGTAGCCCAGCCCCTAGCCTGGCCCAGCAGCAGCCCAGCCCCTAGCCCGGTCCAACAGTAGCCCAGCCCCTAGCCCGGCCCTGCAGCAGCCCAGCCCCTAGCCCGGTCCAGCAGTAGCCCAGCCCCTAGCCCGGCCCAGCAGCAGCCCAGCCCCTAGCCCGGTCCAGCAGTAGCCCAAGCCCTAACCCGGTCCAGCAGCAGCCCAGCCCCTAGCCCGGTCCAGCAGTAGCCCAGCCCCTAGCCCGGTCCAGCAGTAGCCCAGCCCCCAGCCCAGTCCAGCAGCAGCCCAGCCCCTAGCCCGATCCAGCAGTAGCCCAGCCCCTAGCCCGGCCCAGCAGCAGCCCAGCCCCTGGCCCAGCCCAGCAGCAGCCCAGCCCCTGGCCCGGCCCAGCCCCTAGCCCGGCCCAGCCCCTAGCCCGGTCCAGCAGTAGCCCAGCCCCTGGCCCGGCCTAGCAGCAGCCCAGCCCATGGCCCGGCCCAGCAGTAGCCCAGCCCCTAGCCCGGCCCAGCAGCAGCCCAGCCCCTAGCCCGGTCCAGCAGCAGCCCAGCCCCTAGCCCGGTCCAGCAGCAGCCCAGCCCGGCCAGCAGTAGCCCAGCCCCTAGCCCGGCCCAGCAGCTGCCCAGCCCCTAGCCCGGCCCAGCAGCAGCCCAGCCCCTAGCCCGGTCCAGCAGTAGCCCAGCCCCTAGCCCGGCCCTGCAGCAGCCCAGCCCCTAGCCCGGTCCAGCAGTAGCCCAGCCCCTAGCCCGGCCCAGCAGCATCCCAGCCCCTAGCCCGGCCCAGCAGTAGTCCAGCCCCTAGCCCGGCCCTGTAGCAGCCCAGCCCCTAGCCCGGCCCAGCAGTAGCCCAGCCCCTAGCCCGGCCCTGCAGCAGCCCAGCCCCTAGCCCGGCCCAGCAGCTGCCCAGCCCCTAGCCCGGCCCTGCAGCCGCCCAGCCCCTAGCCCGGCCCAGTAGCAGCCCAGCCCCTAGCCCGGCCCTGCAGCAGCCCAGCCCCTAGCCCGGCCCAGCAGCAGCCCAGCCCCTAGCCCGGTCCAGCAGTAGCCCAGCCCCTAGCCCGGCCCAGCAGCAGCCCAGCCCGGCCAGCAGTAGCCCAGCCCCTAGCCCGGCCCAGCAGCAGCCCAGCCCCTGGTCCGGCCCAGCAGCAGCCTAGCCCTTGGCCCGGCCCAGCAGCAGCCTAGCCCCTGGCCCGGCCCAGCAGCAGCCTAGCCCCTGGCCCGGCCCAGCAGCAGCGCAGCCCCTGGTCCGGCCCAGCAGCAGCCTAGCCGCTAGCCCGGCCCAGCAGCAGCCTAGCCCCTAGCCCGGCCCAGCAGCAGCCTAGCCCCTGGCCCGGCCCAGCAGCAGCCCAGTCCCTGGCCCGGCCCAGCAGCAGCCCAGCCCCTGGCCCGGCCCAGCAGTAGCCCAGCCCCTAGACCGGCCCAGCAGCAGCCCAGCCCGGCCAGCAGTAGCCCAGCCCCTAGCCCGGCCCAGCAGCAGCCCAGCCCCTGGTCCGGCCCAGCAGCAGCCTAGCTCCTGGCCCGGCCCAGCAGCAGACCAGCCCCTGGCCCGTCCCAGCAGCAGCCCTGCCCCTGGCCCGGCCCAGCAGTAGCCCAGCCCCTAGCCCGGCCCAGCAGCAGACCAGCCCCTGGCCCGGTCCAGCAGCAGACCAGCCCCTGGCCCGGTCCAGCAGCAGACCAGCCCCTAGCCCGGCCATACAGCAGCCCAGCCCCTAGCCCGGTACAGCAGTAGCGCAGCCCCTAGCCCGGCCCAGCAGCAGCCCAGCCCCTAGCCCGGCCCTGCAGCCGCCCAGCCCCTAGCCCGGCCCAGCAGCAGCCCAGCCCCTAGCCCGGCCCTGCAGCAGCCCAGCCCCTAGCCCGGCCCTGCAGCAGCCCAGCCCCTAGCCCGGCCCAGCAGCAGCCCAGCCCCTAGCCCGGTCCAGCAGTAGCCCAGCCCCTAGACCGGCCCTGCAGCAGCCCAGCCCGGCCAGCAGTAGCCCAGCCCCTAGCCCGGCCCAGCAGCAGCCCAGCCCCTAGCCCGGTCCAGCAGTAGCCCAGCCCCTAGCCCGGCCCAGCAGCAGCCCAGCCCGGCCAGCAGTAGCCCAGCCCCTAGCCCGGCCCAGCAGCAGCCCAGCCCCTGGTCCGGCCCAGCAGCAGCCTAGCCCCTGGCCCGGCCCAGCAGCAGCCTAGCCCCTGGCCCGGCCCAGCAGCAGCCTAGCCCCTGGCCCGGCCCAGCAGCAGCGCAGCCCCTGGTCCGGCCCAGCAGCAGCCTAGCCGCTAGCCCGGCCCAGCAGCAGCCTAGCCCCTAGCCCGGCCCAGCAGCAGCCTAGCCCCTGGCCGGGCCCAGCAGCAGCCCAGTCCCTGGCCCGGCCCAGCAGCAGCCCAGCCCCTGGCCCGGCCCAGCAGTAGCCCAGCCCCTAGACCGGCCCAGCAGCAGCCCAGCCCGGCCAGCAGTAGCCCAGCCCCTAGCCCGGCCCAGCAGCAGCCCAGCCCCTGGTCCGGCCCAGCAGCAGCCTAGCTCCTGGCCCGGCCCAGCAGCAGACCAGCCCCTGGCCCGTCCCAGCAGCAGCCCTGCCCCTGGCCCGGCCCAGCAGTAGCCCAGCCCCTAGCCCGGCCCAGCAGCAGACCAGCCCCTGGCCCGGTCCAGCAGCAGACCAGCCCCTGGCCCGGTCCAGCAGCAGACCAGCCCCTAGCCCGGCCATACAGCAGCCCAGCCCCTAGCCCGGTACAGCAGTAGCGCAGCCCCTAGCCCGGCCCAGCAGCAGCCCAGCCCCTAGCCCGGCCCTGCAGCCGCCCAGCCCCTAGCCCGGCCCAGCAGCAGCCCAGCCCCTAGCCCGGCCCTGCAGCAGCCCAGCCCCTAGCCCGGCCCTGCAGCAGCCCAGCCCCTAGCCCGGCCCAGCAGCAGCCCAGCCCCTAGCCCGGTCCAGCAGTAGCCCAGCCCCTAGACCGGCCCTGCAGCAGCCCAGCCCGGCCAGCAGTAGCCCAGCCCCTAGCCCGGCCCAGCAGCAGCCCAGCCCCTAGCCCGGCCCAGCAGCAGCCCAGCCCCTGGTCCGGCCCAGCAGCAGCCTAGCCCCTGGCCCGGCCCAGCAGCAGCCTAGCCCCTGGCCCGGCCCAGCAGCAGCCTAGCCCCTGGCCCGGCCCAGCAGCAGCGCAGCCCCTGGTCCGGCCCAGCAGCAGCCTAGCCCCTAGCCCGGCCCAGCAGCAGCCTAGCCCCTAGCCCGGCCCAGCAGCAGCCTAGCCCCTGGCCCGGTCCAGCAGTAGCCCAGCCCCTAGCCCGGCCCAGCAGTAGCCCAGCCCGGCCAGCAGTAGCCCAGCCCCTAGCCCGGCCCAGGAGCAGCCCAGGCCCTGGTCCGGCCCAGCAGCAGCCTAGCCCCTGGCCCGGCCCAGCAGCAGCCTAGCCCCTGGCCCGGCCCAGCAGCAGCCTAGCCCCTGGCCCGGCCCAGCAGCAGCGCAGCCCCTGGTCCGGCCCAGCAGCAGCCTAGCCCCTAGCCCGGCCCAGCAGCAGCCTAGCCCCTAGCCCGGCCCAGCAGCAGCCTAGCCCCTGGCCCGGCCCAGCAGCAGCCCAGCCCCTGGCCCGGCCCAGCAGCAGCCCAGCCCCTGGCCCGGCCCAGCAGTAGCCCAGCCCCTAGACCGGCCCAGCAGCAGCTCAGCCCGGCCAGCAGTAGCCCAGCCCCTAGCCCGGCCCAGCAGCAGCCCAGCCCCTGGTCCGGCCCAGCAGCAGCCTAGCTCCTGGCCCGGCCCAGCAGCAGACCAGCCCCTGGCCCGGCCCAGCAGCAGCCCTGCCCCTGGCCCGGCCCAGCAGTAGCCCAGCCCCTAGCCCGGCCCAGCAGCAGACCAGCCCCTGGCCCGGTCCAGCAGCAGACCAGCCCCTGGCCCGGTCCAGCAGCAGCCCAGCCCCAGGCCCGGTCCAGCAGTAGCCCAGCCCCTAGCCCGGTCCAGCAGCAGCCCAGCCCGGCGAGCAGTAGCCTAGCCCCTAGCCCGGCCCAGCAGCAGCCCAGCCCCTAGCCCGGTCCAGCAGTAGCCCAACCCCTAGCCCGGTCCAGCAGTAGCCCAGCCCCTAGCCCGGCCCAGCAGCAGCCCAGCCCCTAGCCCGGTCCAGCAGTAGCCCAGCCCCTAGCCCGGCCCAGCAGTAGCCCAGCCCCTAGCCCGGTCCAGCAGTAGCCCAGCCCCTAGCCCGGCCCAGCAGCAGACCAGCCCCTGGCCCGGTCCAGCAGCAGACCAGCCCCTGGCCCGGTCCAGCAGCAGCCCAGCCCCTAGCCCGGCCATACAGCAGCCCAGCCCCTAGCCCGGTACAGCAGTAGCGCAGCCCCTAGCCCGGCCCAGCAGCAGCCCAGCCCCTAGCCCGGCCCTGCAGCCGCCCAGCCCCTAGCCCGGCCCAGCAGCAGCCCAGCCCCTAGCCCGGCCCTGCAGCAGCCCAGCCCCTAGCCCGGCCCTGCAGCAGCCCAGCCCCTAGCCCGGCCCAGCAGCAGCCCAGCCCCTAGCCCGGTCCAGCAGTAGCCCAGCCCCTAGACCGGCCCTGCAGCAGCCCAGCCCGGCCAGCAGTAGCCCAGCCCCTAGCCCGGCCCAGCAGCAGCCCAGCCCCTAGCCCGGCCCAGCAGCAGCCCAGCCCCTGGTCCGGCCCAGCAGCAGCCTAGCCCCTGGCCCGGCCCAGCAGCAGCCTAGCCCCTGGCCCGGCCCAGCAGCAGCCTAGCCCCTGGCCCGGCCCAGCAGCAGCGCAGCCCCTGGTCCGGCCCAGCAGCACCCTAGCCCGGCCCAGCAGCAGCCTAGCCCCTAGCCCGGCCCAGCAGCAGCCTAGCCCCTGGCCCGGTCCAGCAGTAGCCCAGCCCCTAGCCCGGCCCAGCAGTAGCCCAGCCCGGCCAGCAGTAGCCCAGCCCCTAGCCCGGCCCAGGAGCAGCCCAGGCCCTGGTCCGGCCCAGCAGCAGCCTAGCCCCTGGCCCGGCCCAGCAGCAGCCTAGCCCCTGGCCCGGCCCAGCAGCAGCCTAGCCCCTGGCCCGGCCCAGCAGCAGCGCAGCCCCTGGTCCGGCCCAGCAGCAGCCTAGCCCCTAGCCCGGCCCAGCAGCAGCCTAGCCCCTAGCCCGGCCCAGCAGCAGCCTAGCCCCCGGCCCGGCCCAGCAGCAGCCCAGCCCCTGGCCCGGCCCAGCAGCAGCCCAGCCCCTGGCCCGGCCCAGCAGTAGCCCAGCCCCTAGACCGGCCCAGCAGCAGCCCAGCCCGGCCAGCAGTAGCCCAGCCCCTAGCCCGGCCCAGCAGCAGCCCAGCCCCTGGTCCGGCCCAGCAGCAGCCTAGCTCCTGGCCCGGCCCAGCAGCAGACCAGCCCCTGGCCCGACCCAGCAGCAGCCCTGCCCCTGGCCCGGCCCAGCAGTAGCCCAGCCCCTAGCCCGGCCCAGCAGCAGACCAGCCCCTGGCCCGGTCCAGCAGCAGACCAGCCCCTGGCCCGGTCCAGCAGCAGCCCAGCCCCTAGCCCGGTCCAGCAGTAGCCCAGCCCCTAGCCCGGTCCAGCAGCAGCCCAGCCCGGCCAGCAGTAGCCTAGCCCCTAGCCCGGCCCAGCAGCAGCCCAGCCCCTAGCCCGGTCCAGCAGTAGCCCAACCCCTAGCCCGGTCCAGCAGTAGCCCAGCCCCTAGCCCGGCCCAGCAGCAGCCCAGCCCCTAGCACGGTCCAGCAGTAGCCCAGCCCCTAGCCCGGCCCAGCAGTAGCCCAGCCCCTAGCCCGGTCCAGCAGCAGCCCAGCCCCTGGCCCAGCCCAGCAGCAGCCCAGCCCCTGGCCCGGCCCAGCAGCAGCCCAGCCCCTGGCCCGGCCCAGCAGTAGCCCAGCCCCTAGACCGGCCCTGCAGCAGCCCAGCCCGGCCAGCAGTAGCCCAGCCCCTAGCCCGGCCCAGCAGCAGCCCAGCCCCTGGTCCGGCCCAGCAGCAGCCTAGCTCCTGGCCCGGCCCAGCAGCAGCCCAGCCCCTGGCCCGGCCCAGCATTAGCCCAGCCCCTAGCCCGGCCCAGCAGCAGACCAGCCCCTGGCCCGGTCCAGCAGCAGCCCAGCCCCTAGCCCGGTCCAGCAGTAGCCCAGCCCCTAGCCCGGCCCTGCAGCAGCCCAGCCCAGCAGTAGCCCAGCCCCTAGCCCGGTCCAGCAGTAGCCCAGCCCAGCCCGGCCCTGCAGCAGCCCAGCCCCTAGCCCGGCCTAGCAGTAGCCCAGCCCCTAGCCCGGCCCAGCAGCAGCCCAGCCCCTAACCCGGTCCAGCAGCAGCCCAGCCCGGCCAGCAGTAGCCCAGCCCCTAGCCCGGCCCAGCAGCAGGCCAGCCCCTGGCCCGGCCCAGCAGCAGCCTAGCCCCCTGGCCCGGCCCAGCAGCAGCCCAGCCCCTGGCCCGGCCCAGCAGTAGCGTAGCCCCTAGCCCGGCCCAGCAGCAGCCCAGCCCGGCCAGCAGTAGCCCAGCCCCTAGCCCGGCCCAGCAGCAGCCATGCCCCTGGTCCGGCCCAGCAGCAGCCTAGCCCCTGGCCCGGCCCAGCAGCAGCCTAGCCCCTGGCCCGGCCCAGCAGCAGCCTAGCCCCTGGCCCGGCCCAGCAGCAGCGCAGCCCCTGGTCCGGCCCAGCAGCAGCCTAGCCCCTAGCCCGGCCCAGCAGCAGCCTAGCCCCTAGCCCGGCCCAGCAGCAGCCTAGCCCCTGGCCCGGCCCAGCAGCAGCCCAGCCCCTGGCCCGACCCAGCAGCAGCCCAGCCCCTGGCCCGGCCCAGCAGTAGCCCAGCCCCTAGACCGGCCCAGCAGCAGCCCAGCCCGGCCAGCAGTAGCCCAGCCCCTAGCCCGGCCCAGCAGCAGCCCAGCCCCTGGTCCGGCCCAGCAGCAGCCTAGCTCCTGGCCCGGCCCAGCAGCAGAACAGCCCCTGGCCCGGCCCAGCAGCAGCCCTGCCCCTGGCCCGGCCCAGCAGTAGCCCAGCCCCTAGCCCGGCCCAGCAGCAGACCAGCCCCTGGCCCGGTCCAGCAGCAGCCCAGCCCTTAGCCCGGTCCAGCAGTAGCCCAGCCCCTAGCCCGGTCCAGCAGCAGCCCAGCCCGGCCAGCAGTAGCCTAGCCCCTAGCCCGGCCCAGCAGCAGCCCAGCCCCTAGCCCGGTCCAGCAGTAGCCCAGCCCCTAGCCCGGTCCAGCAGTAGCCCAGCCCCTAGCCCGGCCCAGCAGCAGCCCAGCAACTAGCCCGGTCCAGCAGTAGCCCAGCCCCTAGCCCGGCCCAGCAGTAGCCCAGCCCCTAGCCCGGTCCAGCAGCAGCCCAGCCCCTGGCCCAGCCCAGCAGCAGCCCAGCCCCTGGCCCGGCCCAGCAGTAGCCCAGCCCCTAGCCCGGCGCAGCTGCAGCCCAGCCCCTGGCCCGGCCCAGCAGTAGCCCAGCCCCTAGCCCGGCCCAGCAGCAGCCCAGCCCCTAGCCCGGTCCAGCAGCAGCCCAGCCCATAGCCCGGTCCTGCAGCAGCCCAGCCCGGCCAGCAGTAGCCCAGCCCCTAGCCCGGCCCAGCAGCAGCGCAGGCGGTAGCCGGCCCAGCAGCTGCCCAGCCCCTAGCCCGGCCCTGCAGCAGCCCAGCCCCTAGCCCGGTCCAGCAGTAGCCCAGCCCCTAGCCCGGCCCAGCAGCAGCCCAGCCCCTAGCCCGGTCCAGCAGTAGCCCAGCCCCTAGCCCGGCCCTACAGCAGCCCAGCCCCTAGCCCGGTCCAGCAGTAGCGCAGCCCCTAGCCCGGCCCAGCAGCAGCCCAGCCCCTAGCCCGGCCCTGCAGCCGCCCAGCCCCTAGCCCGGCCCAGCAGCAGCCCAGCCCCTAGCCCGGCCCTGCAGCAGCCCAGCCCCTAGCCCGGCCCTGCAGCAGCCCAGCCCCTAGCCCGGCCCAGCAGCAGCCCAGCCCCTAGCCCGGTCCAGCAGTAGCCCAGCCCCTAGCCCGGTCCAGCAGTAGCCCAGCCCCTAGCCCGGCCCAGCAGCAGCCCAGCCCCTAGCCCGGTCCAGCAGTAGCCCAGCCCCTAGCCCGGCCCAGCAGCAGCCCAGCCCGGCCAGCAGTAGCCCAGCCCCTAGCCCGGCCCAGCAGCAGCCCAGCCCCTGGTCCGGCCCAGCAGCAGCCTAGCCCCTGGCCCGGCCCAGCAGCAGCCTAGCCCCTGGCCCGGCCCAGCAGCAGCCTAGCCCCTGGCCCGGCCCAGCAGCAGCGCAGCCCCTGGTCCGGCCCAGCAGCAGCCTAGCCCCTAGGCCGGCCCAGCAGCAGCCTAGCCCCTGGCCCGGCCCAGCAGCAGCCCAGCCCCTGGCCCGGCCCAGCAGCAGCCCAGCCCCTGGCCCGGCCCAGCAGTAGCCCAGCCCCTAGACCGGCCCAGCAGCAGCCCAGCCCAGCCAGCAGTAGCCCAGCCCCTAGCCCGGCCCAGCAGCAGCCCAGCCCCTAGCCCGGCGCAGCTGCAGCCCAGCCCCTGGCCCGGCCCAGCAGTAGCCCAGCCCCTAGCCCGTCCCAGCAGCAGCCCAGCCCCTAGCCCGGTCCAGCAGCAGCCCAGCCCATAGCCCGGTCCTGCAGCAGCCCAGCCCGGCCAGCAGTAGCCCAGCCCCTAGCCCGGCCCAGCAGCAGCGCAGGCGGTAGCCCGGCCCAGCAGCTGCCCAGCCCCTAGCCCGGCCCTGCAGCAGCCCAGCCCCTAGCCCGGTCCAGCAGTAGCCCAGCCCCTAGCCCGGCCCAGCAGCAGCCCAGCCCCTAGCCCGGTCCAGCAGTAGCCCAGCCCCTAGCCCGGCCCAGCAGCAGCCCAGCCCCTAGCCCGGCCCTGCAGCCGCCCAGCCCCTAGCCCGGCCCAGCAGCAGCCCAGCCCCTAGCCCGGCCCTGCAGCAGCCCAGCCCCTAGCCCGGCCCTGCAGCAGCCCAGCCCCTAGCCCGGCCCAGCAGCAGCCCAGCCCCTAGCCCGGTCCAGCAGTAGCCCAGCCCCTAGCCCGGTCCAGCAGTAGCCCAGCCCCTAGCCCGGCCCAGCAGCAGCCCAGCCCCTAGCCCGGTCCAGCAGTAGCCCAGCCCCTAGCCCGGCCCAGCAGCAGCCCAGCCCGGCCAGCAGTAGCCCAGCCCCTAGCCCGGCCCAGCAGCAGCCCAGCCCCTGGTCCGGCCCAGCAGCAGCCTAGCCCCTGGCGCGGCCCAGCAGCAGCCTAGCCCCTGGCCCGGCCCAGCAGCAGCCTAGCCCCTGGCCCGGCCCAGCAGCAGCGCAGCCCCTGGTCCGGCCCAGCAGCAGCCTAGCCCCTAGCCCGGCCCAGCAGCAGCCTAGCCCCTAGCCCGGCCCAGCAGCAGCCTAGCCCCTGGCCCGGCCCAGCAGCAGCCCAGCCCCTGGCCCGGCCCAGCAGCAGCCCAGCCCCTGGCCCGGCCCAGCAGTAGCCCAGCCCCTAGACCGGCCCAGCAGCAGCCCAGCCCGGCCAGCAGTAGCCCAGCCCCTAGCCCGGCCCAGCAGCAGCCCAGCCCCTGGTCCGGCCCAGCAGCAGCCTAGCTCCTGGCCCGGCCCAGCAGCAGACCAGCCCCTGGCCCGGCCCAGCAGCAGCCCTGCCCCTGGCCCGGCCCAGCAGTAGCCCAGCCCCTAGCCCGGCCCAGCAGCGGACCAGCCCCTGGCCCGGTCCAGCAGCAGACCAGCCCCTGGCCCGGTCCAGCAGCAGCCCAGCCCCTAGCCCGGTCCAGCAGCAGCCCAGCCCGGCCAGCAGTAGCCTAGCCCCTAGCCCGGCCCAGCAGCAGCCCAGCCCCTAGCCCGGTCCAGCAGTAGCCCAACCCCTAGCCCGGTCCAGCAGTAGCCCAGCCCCTAGCCCGGCCCAGCAGTAGCCCAGCCCCTAGCCCGGTCCAGCAGCAGCCCAGCCCCTGGCCCAGCCCAGCAGCAGCCCAGCCCCTGGCCCGGGCCAGCAGTAGCCCAGCCCCTAGCCCGGCGCAGCTGCAGCCCAGGCCCTGGCCCGGCCCAGCAGTAGCCCAGCCCCTAGCCCGGCCCAGCAGCAGCCCAGCCCCTAGCCCGGTCCAGCAGCAGCCCAGCCCATAGCCCGGTCCTGCAGCAGCCCAGCCCGGCCAGCAGTAGCCCAGCCCCTAGCCCGGCCCAGCAGCAGCGCAGGCGGTAGCCCGGCCCAGCAGCTGCCCAGCCCCTAGCCCGGCCCTGCAGCAGCCCAGCCCCTAGCCCGGTCCAGCAGTAGCCCAGCCCCTAGCCCGGCCCAGCAGCAGCCCAGCCCCTAGCCCGGTCCAGCAGTAGCCCAGCCCCTAGCCCGGCCCTACAGCAGCCCAGCCCCTAGCCCGGTACAGCAGTAGCGCAGCCCCTAGCCCGGCCCAGCAGCAGCCCAGCCCCTAGCCCGGCCCTGCAGCCGCCCAGCCCCTAGCCCGGCCCAGCAGCAGCCCAGCCCCTAGCCCGGCCCTGCAGCAGCCCAGCACCTAGCCCGGCCCTGCAGCAGCCCAGCCCCTAGCCCGGCCCAGCAGCAGCCCAGCCCCTAGCCCGGTCCAGCAGTAGCCCAGCCCCTAGCCCGGTCCAGCAGTAGCCCAGCCCCTAGTCCGGCCCAGCAGCAGCCCAGCCCCTAGCCCGGTCCAGCAGTAGCCCAGCCCCTAGCCCGGCCCAGCAGTAGCCCAGACCCTAGCCCGGTCCAGCAGCAGCCCAGCCCCTGGCCCAGCCCAGCAGCAGCCCAGCCCCTGGCCCGGCCCAGCAGTAGCCCAGCCCCTAGCCCGGCGCAGCTGCAGCCCAGCCCCTGGCCCGGCCCAGCAGTAGCCCAGCCCCTAGCCCGGCCCAGCAGCAGCCCAGCCCCTAGCCCGGTCCAGCAGCAGCCCAGCCCCTAACCCGGTCCTGCAGCAGCCTAGCCCCTGGCCCGGCCCAGCAGCAGCCCAGCCCCTGGCCCGGCCCAGCAGTAGCCCAGCCCCTAGACCGGCCCTGCAGCAGCCCAGCCCGGCCAGCAGTAGCCCAGCCCCTAGCCCGGCCCAGCAGCAGCCCAGCCCCTAGCCCGGCCCAGCAGCAGCCCAGCCCCTGGTCCGGCCCAGCAGCAGCCTAGCCCCTGGCCCGGCCCAGCAGCAGCCTAGCCCCTGGCCCGGCCCAGCAGCAGCCTAGCCCCTGGCCCGGCCCAGCAGCAGCGCAGCCCCTGGTCCGGCCCAGCAGCAGCCTAGCCCCTAGCCCGGCCCAGCAGCAGCCTAGCCCCTGGCCCGGTCCAGCAGTAGCCCAGCCCCTAGCCCGGCCCAGCAGCAGCCCAGCCCCTAGCCCGGTCCAGCAGTACCCCAGCCCCTAGCCCGGCCCAGCAGCAGCCCAGCCCGGCCAGCAGTAGCCCAGCCCCTAGCCCGGCCCAGCAGCAGCCCAGCCCCTGGTCCGGCCCAGCAGCAGCCTAGCCCCTGGCCCGGCCCAGCAGCAGCCTAGCCCCTGGCCCGGCCCAGCAGCAGCGCAGCCCCTGGTCCGGCCCAGCAGCAGCCTAGCCCCTAGCCCGGCCCAGCAGCAGCCTAGCCCCTAGCCCGGCCCAGCAGCAGCCTAGCCCCTGGCCCGGCCCAGCAGCAGCCCAGCCCCTAGCCCGGCCCAGCAGCAGCCCAGCCCCTGGCCCGGCCCAGCAGTAGCCCAGCCCCTAGACCGGCCCAGCAGCAGCCCAGCCCGGCCAGCAGTAGCCCAGCCCCTAGCCCGGCCCAGCAGCAGCCCAGCCCCTGGTCCGGCCCAGCAGCAGCCTAGCTCCTGGCCCGGCCCAGCAGCAGACCAGCCCCTGGCCCGGCCCAGCAGCAGCCCTGCCCCTGGCCCGGCCCAGCAGTAGCCCAGCCCCTAGCCCGGCCCAGCAGCAGACCAGCCCCTGGCCCGGTCCAGCAGCAGACCAGCCCCTGGCCCGGTCCAGTGCAGCCCAGCCCCTAGCCCGGTCCAGCAGTAGCCCAGCCCCTAGCCCGGTCCAGCAGCAGCCCAGCCCGGCCAGCAGTAGCCTAGCCCCTAGCCCGGCCCAGCAGCAGCCCAGCCCCTAGCCCGCTCCAGCAGTAGCCCAACCCCTAGCCCGGTCCAGCAGTAGCCCAGCCCCTAGCCCGGCCCAGCAGCAGCCCAGCCCCTAGCCCGGTCCAGCAGTAGCCCAGCCCCTAGCCCGGCCCAGCAGTAGCCCAGCCCCTAGCCCATTCCAGCAGCAGCCCAGCCCCTGGCCCAGCCCAGCAGCAGCCCAGCCCCTGGCCCGGCCCAGCAGTAGCCCAGCCCCTAGCCCGGCGCAGCTGCAGCCCAGCCCCTGGCCCGGCCCAGCAGTAGCCCAGCCCCTAGCCCGGCCCAGCAGCAGCCCAGCCCCTAGCCCGGTCCAGCAGCAGCCCAGCCCATAGCCCGGTCCTGCAGCAGCCCAGCCCGGCCAGCAGTAGCCCAGCCCCTAGCCCGGCCCAGCAGCAGCGCAGGTGGTAGCCCGGCCCAGCAGCTGCCCAGCCCCTAGCCCGGCCCTGCAGCAGCCCAGCCCCTAGCCCGGTCCAGCAGTAGCCCAGCCCCTAGCCCGGCCCAGCAGCAGCCCAGCCCCTAGCCCGGTCCAGCAGTAGCCCAGCCCCTAGCCCGGCCCTACAGCAGCCCAGCCCCTAGCCCGGTCCAGCAGTAGCGCAGCCCCTAGCCCGGCCCAGCAGCAGCCCAGCCCCTAGCCCGGCCCTGCAGCCGCCCAGCCCCTAGCCCGGCCCAGCAGCAGCCCAGCCCCTAGCCCGGCCCTGCAGCAGCCCAGCCCCTAGCCCGGCCCTGCAGCAGCCCAGCCCCTAGCCCGGCCCAGCAGCAGCCCAGCCCCTAGCCCGGTCCAGCAGTAGCCCAGCCCCTAGCCCGGTCCAGCAGTAGCCCAGCCCCTAGCCCGGCCCAGCAGCAGCCCAGCCCCTAGCCCGGTCCAGCAGTAGCCCAGCCCCTAGCCCGGCCCAGCAGTAGCCCAGACCCTAGCCCGGTCCAGCAGCAGCCCAGCCCCTGGCCCAGCCCAGCAGCAGCCCAGCCCCTGGCCCGGCCCAGCAGTAGCCCAGCCCCTAGCCCGGCGCAGCATCAGCCCAGCCCCTGGCCCGGCCCAGCAGTAGCCCAGCCCCTAGCCCGGCCCAGCAGCAGCCCAGCCCCTAGCCCGGTCCAGCAGCAGCCCAGCCCCTAGCCCGGTCCTGCAGCAGCCTAGCCCCTGGCCCGGCCCAGCAGCAGCCCAGCCCCTGGCCCGGCCCAGCAGTAGCCCAGCCCCTAGACCGGCCCTGCAGCAGCCCAGCCCGGCCAGCAGTAGCCCAGCCCCTAGCCCGGCCCAGCAGCAGCCCAGCCCCTAGCCCGGCCCAGCAGCAGCCCAGCCCCTGGTCCGGCCCAGCAGCAGCCTAGCCCCTGGCCCGGCCCAGCAGCAGCCTAGCCCCTGGCCCGGCCCAGCAGCAGCCTAGCCCCTGGCCCGGCCCAGCAGCAGCGCAGCCCCTGGTCCGGCCCAGCAGCAGCCTAGCCCCTAGCCCGGCCCAGCAGCAGCCTAGCCCCTAGCCCAGCCCAGCAGCAGCCTAGCCCCTGGCCCGGCCCAGCAGCAGCCCAGCCCCTGGCCCGGCCCAGCAGCAGCCCAGCCCCTGGCCCGGCCCAGCAGTAGCCCAGCCCCTAGACCGGCCCAGCAGCAGCCCAGCCCGGCCAGCAGTAGCCCAGCCCCTAGCCCGGCCCAGCAGCAGCCCAGCCCCTGGTCCGGCCCAGCAGCAGTCTAGCTCCTTGCCCGGCCCAGCAGCAGACCAGCCCCTGGCCCGGCCCAGCAGCAGCCCTGCCCCTGGCCCGGCCCAGCAGTAGCCCAGCCCCTAGCCCGGCCCAGCAGCAGACCAGCCCCTAGCCCGGTCCAGCAGCAGACCAGCCCCTGGCCCGGTCCAGCAGCAGCCCAGCCCCTAGCCCGGTCCAGCAGTAGCCCAGCCCCTAGCCCGGTCCAGCAGCAGCCCAGCCCGACTAGCAGTAGCCTAGCCCCTAGCCCGGCCCAGCAGCAGCCCAGCCCCTAGCCCGGTCCAGCAGTAGCCCAGCCCCTAGCCCGGTCCAGCAGTAGCCCAGCCCCTAGCCCGGCCCAGCAGCAGCCCAGCCCCTAGCCCGGTCCAGCAGTAGCCCAGCCCCTAGCCCGGCCCAGCAGTAGCCCAGCCCCTAGCCCGGTCCAGCAGCAGCCCAGCCCCTGGCCCAGCCCAGCAGCAGCCCAGCCCCTGGCCCGGCCCAGCAGTAGCCCAGCCCCTAGCCCGGCGCAGCTGCAGCCCAGCCCCTGGCCCGGCCCAGCAGTAGCCCAGCCCCTAGCCCGGCCCAGCAGCAGCCCAGCCCCTAGCCCGGTCCAGCAGCAGCCCAGCCCATAGCCCGGTCCTGCAGCAGCCCAGCCCGGCCAGCAGTAGCCCAGCCCCTAGCCCGGCCCAGCAGCAGCGCAGGCGGTAGCCTGGCCCAGCAGCTGCCCAGCCCCTAGCCCGGCCCTGCAGCAGCCCAGCCCCTAGCCCGGTCCAGCAGTAGCCCAGCCCCTAGCCCGGCCCAGCAGCAGCCCAGCCCCTAGCCCGGTCCAGCAGTAGCCCAGCCCCTAGCCCGGCCCTACAGCAGCCCAGCCCCTAGCCCGGTCCAGCAGTAGCGCAGCCCCTAGCCCGGCCCAGCAGCAGCCCAGCCCCTAGCCCGGCCCTGCAGCCGCCCAGCCCCTAGCCCGGCCCAGCAGCAGCCCAGCCCCTAGCCCGGCCCTGCAGCAGCCCAGCCCCTAGCCCGGCCCTGCAGCAGCCCAGCCCCTAGCCCGGCCCAGCAGCAGCCCAGCCCCTAGCCCGGTCCAGCAGTAGCCCAGCCCCTAGCCCGGTCCAGCAGTAGCCCAGCCCCTAGCCCGGCCCAGCAGCAGCCCAGCCCCTAGCCCGGTCCAGCAGTAGCCCAGCCCCTAGCCCGGCCCAGCAGTAGCCCAGCCCCTAGCCCGGTCCAGCAGCAGCCCAGCCCCTGGCCCAGCCCAGCAGCAGCCCAGCCCCTGGCCCGGCCCAGCAGTAGCCCAGCCCCTAGCCCGGCGCAGCTGCAGCCCAGCCCCTGGCCCGGCCCAGCAGTAGCCCAGCCCCTAGCCCGGCCCAGCAGCAGCCCAGCCCCTAGCCCGGTCCAGCAGCAGCCCAGCCCCTAGCCCGGTCCTGCAGCAGCCTAGCCCCTGGCCCGGCCCAGCAGCAGCCCAGCCCCTGGCCCGGCCCAGCAGTAGCCCAGCCCCTAGACCGGCCCTGCAGCAGCCCAGCCCGGCCAGCAGTAGCCCAGCCCCTAGCCCGGCCCAGCAGCAGCCCAGCCCCTGGTCCGGCCCAGCAGCAGCCTAGCTCCTGGCCCGGCCCAGCAGCAGCCCAGCCCCTGGCCCGGCCCAGCATTAGCCCAGCCCCTAGCCCGGCCCAGCAGCAGACCAGCCCCTGGCCCGGTCCAGCAGCAGCCCAGCCCCTAGCCCGGTCCAGCAGTAGCCCAGCCCCTAGCCCGGCCCTGCAGCAGCCCAGCCCGGCCCTGCAGCAGCCCAGCCCCTAGCCCGGTCCAGCAGTAGCCCAGCCCAGCCCGGCCCTGCAGCAGCCCAGCCCCTAGCCCGGCCTAGCAGTAGCCCAGCCCCTAGCCCGGCCCAGCAGCAGCCCAGCCCCTAGCCCGGTCCAGCAGCAGCCCAGCCCGGCCAGCAGTAGCCCAGCCCCTAGCCCGGCCCAGCAGCAGCCTAGCCCCTGGCCCGGCCCAGCAGCAGCGCAGCCCCTGGTCCGGCCCAGCAGCAGCCTAGCCCCTGGCCCGGCCCAGCAGCAGCCTAGCCCCTAGCCCGGCCCAGCAGCAGCCTAGCCCCTGGCCCGGCCCAGCAGCAGCCCAGCCCCTGGACCGGCCCAGCAGCAGCCCAGCCCCTGGCCCGGCCCAGCAGTAGCCCAGCCCCTAGACCGGCCCAGCAGCAGCCCAGCCCGGCCAGCAGTAGCCCAGCCCCTAGCCCGGCCCAGCAGCAGCCCAGCCCCTGGTCCGGCCCAGCAGCAGCCTAGCTCCTGGCCCGGCCCAGCAGCAGCAGACCCTTCCCCAGCAGCAGCAGCCCCTGTCCAAGCAGCAGCAGCCCCTACCCCAGCAGCAGCAGGCCCAGCCCCAGCAGGCCCAGCCCCAGCAGCAGCCCCTGCCCCAGCAGCAGCAGACCCTTCCCCAGCAGCAGCAGCCGCTGCCCCAGCAGCAGCAGCCCCTGCCCCAGCAGCAGCAGGCCCAGCGCCAGCAGCAGCCCCTGCCCCAGCAGCCCCTGCCCCAGCAGCAGCCCCAGCACCTGCCCCAGCAGCAGCAGCCCCAGCCCTAGCTACAGTAGCAGCCCCAGCCCCTGCCCCAGCAGCAGCAGCCCTTACCCCAGCAGCAGCCCCTACCCCAGCAGCAGTAGTCTCTAGCTCAGCAGCAGTAGTTTCAGCCGCAGCAGTAGTAGCCCTAACCCCTGCTGCAGCCCCAGCAGCCATACCAGTACAAACTCCACCAGCCATAGAAGCAGCAGGAGATCACCTCTGTCAAGTTACAGTATACAACAGTGGTAGGCGTACATTGTCGACAAGCCGTGAGCTTAGTCATTTTACGACTATATCCCTTGGCCTTTGCAACGTGCCAATTGCCTTCAGCACCTGACTGAGTTCTTACAAGGGACTAAACTTTTACACCTGCCTGTTATATATGAACATAATTTATCTTTGGCTGTGGGTTACACAGTCTCGCAGACTGGGTGGTCATGGACCCAGAGAAGTTTTGGGCTGTAAGAGATTGGTCATCTCCTGAAAGAAAAACCATAATTGCTGAGTTTCCAGGATCTGTACAACTACCGCCGGTTTGCCAGAGGTTTATGTAACATAATATAGTTCCTTACTCGCCTGAGAGAACACAGGTCTTACATGTGGACAGGAGAGCCTGAAGGCGTAATCTGGGTGCTTAGGTCAGTATTCTGTAGCAGGCTGGTCTTAAAGTTTTAAACAAGCAGGCGGCA
Organism: Tenodera sinensis; assembly: GCA_030765045.1. Lineage (NCBI taxonomy): Eukaryota > Metazoa > Arthropoda > Insecta > Mantodea > Mantidae > Tenodera > Tenodera sinensis. Next base: position 110,963,687 of record CM060971.1, read on the forward strand.
ACTTTATTGTGGACACTTACACCAGCAGCAGCAATATTGAAAGGTCTATATCCAGGTCTACTATGGGCAGGAGCGAATAATAGCAAACTACAGTAAAATGCTTTGCAAGGTGGTAAAAGGCAGTTGCGTTGTCCTTTGGAAGTAGTGAAGTGCTGGAATAGCTCCAAAAATACCTCCACAGTCAGGTGTTGTTCTAAAGGCCAATATGATTGTAGGAGACATTTCTTTCTTGTTATATTGTGCTCTAAAGTTGGCAATTGCCATATATGACAATAAACAATGCATAATCTAAAAAGACAAAAGAATATTGTATAGAAGATTAAAATATCTACTACAAATCGACAGTGGGCACAATGTATTCTTTGGTATTCTAAATTTGAGTGTGTTAGAGTGCGTAAACCTTTATTAATAACTTTATTAAGATTAGAATTTATTGTTTTAATTTTATTATTTTATATTAAGTTTTTAACTTATTGGTAAAGAATATTGTCTAAAATTTTAATAATTAATGGATTTATAATATAATAAAGAAAATACAGGATGGTTAAAATTTGTCCTGTTAAAATATAAGGACCTTGGTGGAATTTTGGTGCAAATATGGTTGTCATGTATCTAAATAATATTTGATAATGTTCTGGTATCATGCATTTGCAGAAACAGGTTATGTGTTAGAAACATGCAGAGGGTCCCGGGTTAAAGAGAACAACCTCTTTGCTGTAATTTCTCTATATGTATATAAAGCAATATAATATATTGTAAATAAAAATGTACATATTACCAATTGTAATAATCAATATTATAGTTATAATACATGTAGAAATAATAATATACATGGGATAAATGTGCATAAAAGGACAAGTGAATGTGACTTATTTATAAGTAGAGTGAAATGATACAAGTTGCCACAAGCTATAACAGCCAAGCAAGGAGTAAATTTTAAAAAAGAATTAAAGGAATATCTAATAAGAAAATGTTTATATGGTATAGATGAATTATAATAATTAGTAGTGTCAACATAAAATGTAACTTATCTTCTTAGAATTTTATTTTGACTATGCTTGAAACATTGTATAATTTCTATGGGCAAAATAACTAAATGTGAACGTAACACATCAGGGAGGGAAAAAACTGAGAGTGTACCCCCACAAGAACTGCCAGTAAGTTAGGTTATGTGAATATTTAGGTTAGAACATTCTTTTTATTGATCTTGAGAAGCTTACTGAGTCTTTAGGCTGAAATATCTACATGCATTTCCCACCTCATCTTCCTCTTATAAGAAACCTATAAGTCTTTTACACAATTTATAGACAGTGAAGCATCAATTTGGATTCCTATGCTTTTGAAGATTATTTTTGAACTCCCTCCATTAGTTTGTTACTCTCTGTAACAAGTTCAGCAAGGCACCAGAAGATGACAGCACAATGTTCAGCACATCACTCAACAGTCATCCTTCACACACAGGATGGATACCATGAGATTAACATTTGGCACTGCTTACTGTTGGTGCCTGTCCAATAACTCATGTTTACTGCACTTTAGCAATTCTACTTATTTAACTGAATAACATTGCCACTTCAAACATGTTATAAATGATGACTGCCTCTCTTTCTCTTTGTTAACTGTCTTGGTCTTACTTTGTATTTTTGCAGCATACTGTTATTCTTCATTAAAATTGTGGAACTGGCTTCACCTCCTCTGTTCCAGAATTAATGATATAATGAGTGCATTCCATGATATATTTTAACAACTGTGCTCATATTATGTAAATTAAGAAATATATGAGATTAATGCCAGTAGTATGCTATTGTATGCAACACGGGAAGGTATTTAATTTCTTGAAAATTATGTCCAGCAAATCGTGACTATTTCCACAATCTGCATATCATCCAATTATTGTTATAATATTTAATCTAAAATAGCATTCATTTTCTGCAATTATACACAAGTGTGCTCTTATTTTTATTATTGTTAATATATATCCAACTTAAAAGCTAGTGGTTTTAGAAATCACAGATTCTAAGAATAACTTGAGATTTTCAAGAAGTTCTTTTCACACCAAACTGGAAAATATTTATTAGATGTTAGTTTTCTTTTCAAAATGGTTCTAATGATTGTAGTTAAAATGTTATAACTTTGGCATACTGCCACGATCCAACAAAATGCATTTATGTTGAATTTTCTGTGAAATAGCCTACGAGACATCTTTTCTCTTGCTAACTTTACATAAAAGGAAAACTACTGGGGGAAAAAGACAGATGGATAGAAAGAGAGAGAAAATTACTATTGGGAATATTTATATTTTTGGCACGATTTAATGACGTACAGAAATTGACTTTTCTCTGAATGCTACATATTCTCCACCGCTCAATTTGAAACATTTAATTCTTAAATTTAAAATACTTAAATATTTAAATTTTGATTATTTAAAGTTAGTATACTATGGGCTAATTCACCCCCCATCCTCAATATGGGATTGAGGTCTGGGGCAAGCACAGGTAGCACAAATATGAATAGAGTACTGTTAATGCAGAAAAAGTGTTTATGATGTATCTATGGTCCAAATAGTAAGAGAATCATGTAGACAAATATATGTAGAGGCTAATGTTTTAACAGTTGTATCACTATATGTATATAAAGTAATATGTTTGTAGTAAGTCACACTCTGTAAAAATAAAAGATAGTCATATATATAATACTAGAACACAAAATAATTACTACAAAGATAATGTAAATAAAAAGGCCACTGAAAAGGATCCCCTTACGATGGGTAGGATACTCTATAACAAATTACCCAATGACATTAAAAGTTTAAGGGGCAAAGAATTTCAAAGGAGGTTAAAAACATTCTTAATTCAGAAATGCTTGTACAGGTTGGATGAATTGTATATACATGTAATTCTGTTTTGTAACTTCTTATAATTGTTGTACGATGCTTGAAACTTGTAAAAGTCTATAAGCAAATAAATTTCAAATTTCTATAAGAACTTTTATTGTGATCAATGTAGAATTATTAGAGCAATCTTTTCATATAAAGAGCAGACATCAGCTATCCATAAATCAGAACAAATTTGTGACTGTTATGTATAGGCAGTTTTAAAATGCTTACATAACCGCAAAAATTAACATTTGCAGCCAAATTGTCATTAATGCAATAATTATTATGTTTAGAATTTATGAATTCATGTCACTACACAGCTTTTGCAACAGATCAGGGTTCATTCTTTCTTGTGTAATAAGAAAGATGGTCCAAGGGTCTTGACCCCTCCTATCAGCTACTAGAAAAAGCCCTTTACTTGGCAGCATAGTGAAGGAATGATATAGTCATGCGTTATAAACTGGTTAAAACTAGTCAGAAACTGAAATGATGGTTTGCCCGGGTTTTAAAAAAGTATATGTAATTTGTTGCAATAATAAAGGAATTGTACACAATGTGAATAAGTCTCTGATAGGGTTTTCTACACTCTCCACAATGCTCACACACTTGCTTGTTGGTTAGTGGCGTAGTTTAATAGTGCATATCCTATGAAGCAATCCATCTATATGACATCTTGTCACATGTCTTATTCATAATTCACTTTCATGCAGTCTTTATAAATGAAGGCGACAGTTACATAGAAATCCTTTTGGATTTCTGCAACTTTTCCCTTTCTTTTTTTAATCACTTGCTTCCATGCTGTTGTTGACATTAGTTGTTGGGTACATCTTAGGTCTTCTAAGAAAAATATCGCTCTAGCCGCTTCAAAGGGGAGATTCTTGAGAGACACAGCTATTTTTCACAAAGGTTGCTTTTACTTTTTCTGTCCTTTCCATGTTTGGTCAGTTAGATGATACCTATAAGTGCTAGGCTGTAGGCAATCTTAGGTGTGATTTTTCATTTACGTAGCTTCTTGGCTGGTTTTAGACATACTCCCAGTAGATATTTTTATGCAGCTCATGCTAGCAGTGCCTGAATATTACTCCTGATGTTTGCAGCATTGTTCCTAAGCATTTATACGTTGATTTTATTTCTAGGCATTCTTCTGTGCAGAAAATATATTTGTCATGGCTCTCCAATGTTCCTCCATTTCTGAACGATATGGCATTAGTTTTGTTTTTATTGATATACAGGATGTTAGGGGTATTCATCCCGATGTTTTGATAAATAGTACCTTAATATGTATCTATCATGGTGCATTAGTTGTTTTTTCTCTTCATCCAACAATTTTCCCACAAACCAATCACATAGTTTACTACCTATGTTTTTTGCATGGTTTTAACTGTACCACAAAATAAACAATGCTGGTGAAATAGATTACCTGCTTTGCTTTACATCTCAATGCATGACCCACTGGCCTAGATAATGTGGTCATTTTCGTTGCAGAAAATATTTGAACTCAGTTCTGTTACAGATTTGTTCTGCCATCTCTGCATTACTGGTTTAAGGGATAAAAGCACTTCTTTTTAAACAGAAAGCACTTTTAGAAACAGGTGTGTGTGTTTTCAGGTTAATTAGTAGCTTCAAGTACGCATGCCACAGAAGTACCTTTATCCCTTACACCATTAAGGGATAGATATACGATATAGTAGATATACGATGGATGGACAGATAGTTTCCCAACAAAGGTACTAAATCCCGGCTGTGCTACTAGTTTCTCAACTCGTTCAATTACACAGTGCAAAGGCTGCTGCTGTTCAATGGAGGGGTAATGCCCGATTTTCCCCATCTCTGTTCTTTAGAGCAGGCGCACTGAAGAAAGAGAAGCCTTCTCTGCAGAATGACGTCACAGAGTGAGAGACCTGAGCTATGTAAAATTTACACATTTTTTGCCTTTTGTGTCAAATACATACAAAACGTTGCTCTCAAACCTCTTTTGTCAAATGTTAACAACTTTAGACATATTGATATCAAAGTAGCTTCTTGCAAGAATAAATGCATAGTGTTTGTGGGTAACATATGTTATTAAATACAACATGATTAAAGTTGATTCTAATTCCTTCAGTTAGCGCTGTGTTCAACACAATACTGATTGCAGTTTACATGTACGACATGTGATATAAATTGATATTGAACATGATGACATTGAATGCAAATACGTGTCTTTTGCTGGAACTGGTTGTAGAAACAAAAATTAAACTGGTATTTTGCACCAACTATTGCACCTAAAAGAAAAAGCAAAAATTTGCAAAGAAGGTTTTATTAGGTAACATTTTGTTGAATTTCTCTACTGTTAAATCTATTAGTTGTAACTGCAAATACTGCAGACATTAAAAAACAGCTTTTTCATAGTTTTTTAAAAGTAGGACAAAAATGCATTTGCCCACCTTTGGGGTGTGGGGTTAACATTTCTGCCTCATATTCACAAGAGGTCCCAAGTTCAAATCTTGATTAATGTGAATTACCCAAATAAGGTTTTCTCCAGGGTTTCCCCATTACCTTGAAGAATGAATGTTTGGTAACTTTCAAGCTCATTTGAGCATAATTTCACCCATTTCATTCATTATCTGATATGCCCTAACCAGATAAAAGACATTAAACCATTTACAAAAACGGATTAATAAAATTTTGGGGTTCTTATGGATCGATAAACATTCTTTTGATTCATTGTATAGTCACTTTCAACTTCTGTGCCTTTATTAGGGCTCTGACTTTAGAAACAAGTTGTTAGATGTTGAGGCAACATTTTTCACATAAGCTCTCTGAAATGGTTAAATGCAAAGTTATAGAGGAGGCAGAAAAGGCCCTCTAAAATTAGAAATAATGTTTCTAGTCGGTGAAAATGTATATATTCAATTGTTCTTAAATAGCTTGGGTTGGCATCAGATAGAAAACGTGAAGTATCTATATGATTTGGAAGTTTATCTATATAGTGTTGAACTGAATGAATATTGTGTAGTGGAAGATAACTGAAATAATAACGCAAAGGATAAAAGTATATATTTTTGTTAAGCAGCGCACGAATAGAAGAGAATTACGAACTTACAATTACACGTAGTCCATGTTCGGGAAGTGTAAACCCCATAGCACGTGATAGAAAGGATGCTAATCCAGGAAAATTGTACAATATATTTATCATATAACAGAACAATAAATCAACTTTCAATGTGGAACTGAAAATTAATTTTTCTAAATAAAGTACTGATCCATACCACACCCTGGATACAAAGGAAATAGAAAAGAGAGTTGTTCACGCTCACCACTGTTCTAGTCCGGCTGAACGAAATTACCACACAGTTCATCATTATATATCATATAAAATCGTTACAAAAATGGTACACCAATGTGTGGCTAGTGAGTAAAATTTAAATAAGTTCCAATGTATTATGACAAAATGACAATTCGACAAACCCATTCCCGACACCAGTGTAACAGAATGACAGAAGTCCACTCCAGTTACTTTTCTATCACTTTATTTTTCTTCTACATTTTTGCATAAAATACCCTTCTCTTCTACTGCCGTTAACACAGTCTACAGTCTTTTGTGATATTACAATCCACAATGGTTTTCTTCTCATAGCCTTGATTCAGCCCTTTCAATGTTTTTCTTCACTTTCTCTCTCTTATACACCTACTTTGTCGATACAAACACTAAACACTTATAACTTCTTCACAATGTATCTTTCACAACAGTGTGATACAGAGCTGTTTGCCTTCATGCACTTTATAAGCTTTTATACTGGCATTGACATAGCCAGATCTTTCTCGAGCAACTACAAAACAAGCTTGTATTGAATGACCTGGAAAACCCCTTGTTTGACATGTCATGCTCATTGTTGTTACACGTTTGCTTACTGAATGGTCTGGGAAGCTTGACCTTAAGCGTCTTTGATACACACCTGGTATAGCTCGGCCGAAAGTCTACTTTCCAGTTCCTTACAAAGCGATTGCTTTATTTATGTATCAAGCTACCGCAAAGCTAGAATCAAAGAAGCTGAACTGTAAAGCAAAGAGCGGCCCAACTATATGTGGTGTGAAGCACGTTGGCCCCAACTGTCCTTTGTTGTGTCATGACCAGTGTTGCAGTATGTTTTCAAACTCTTGGTTTTTACCCACTTTTATTTAGCAAACATGCCCATATTGACTCCCACATTCATACTTCTAGACACTATGAAGGGTAGGGAATTATACTAATTAAAAGAAATATTCCCCCACTATAGCAAGGAAAGGAACTGGAGACTTTGGGGTTGACCACTCAACTACAGACACCTATGCTGTGTCTGTTTAACCATCCATAAGAGCAAAAAGTTTATGGAAAGAGGATTTGTAATTAAAAAGCAAAGTATAAATAAGTTTGATACAAATAATTTAATATCATGTAATATCACAATTCATGATTTTGTATTCATAAAAAACTATCACCAAAAGGCACTTTATACAACTGGAATATTCTTGTTTAATAAATACAGTTACAATATAAACATTCCTCAACAATTAGTTTGTTTCTCAGATGAAATGGCAGTAAGTACTTTGAAAGCATATGAAATGATTCGTTATACACTGTATCCATAAATTAAATGTAGAATAAAACAAACTATTGATGACATAATGATAGAGCAATATCAAACTAAAATTGAAGACAAGTTCTGCTACTTCTGCAAGCTGCCAAAATGTTGGTTGATACTGTTATCAGTCTGTATCTCTGTATTTTCATTCAAACTCTTCAGATTGCTGGAAGAGATTTCCTTTCATGCTCGGTAAGGTCGGGATGCCAAACATCTACAATCAGCACAAGTCTCAAGCCTGTACCATTGTGCCATACTTCATGTTCAAAACTGTCATCAAATATGAACAGTTGGCCCTCCTCCCAACTCCTGCAAACATTTTAAAAGCATTTATGTGGTAGCATCATAAGGAAGGGGCATAGGATTATATAGTTATCATTTGCAGTGAGATATACCGTATTTCATCGCATAATGGTCACACCTTAAATTACAGACAAGCAATCAGGAACAAACATTTCACCACATAATCATTCATAGACTTCTAGGTATTAACTATCAAGAAATATTGAAAAATAACGTGCCACCACTGCAAACTAATAGGTTCATGGGAGAAAGTACAAGGTATTACAGTGTATTGTAATATATTCCTCATTGTAATGTCATAAGCTTACAGACTACCGAGATGGTGGCTAGCCCATTAATCAATCTGATTGGTTGAAATACCTGAAACATGGCAATTAGCAGATGTGAATAAGTAAGAAGCAAGGAATAAGAACCATTTGGTTAGCATGTACCAAAGCAATAACTGTCTTATTCTTCAATCGTGTTCAGCTGTTCTAAATAGTGCTTATTTTGTGAAACACCTGTATGGGGAAATATAGAACTTATACAGCAGATTTTAAACAAAGAGTGATTGCACTTGTGGAACAGAATGGTAATGGAGATGCAGAAAGGGGGTTAAGTCAATTTACAAACTTGTTCAGCAGTCTTATAATATGGACTCCAGTTAGAAAGCACACACAGTTCAATAGTATTGTAAATGCTTTTTTAGACAGTTGATAGTAAAAGTCAGACTTTTAGCAGTTCACGACAGTATTAAAAGTAGAAAATTCTACCACTCAGTGCTCAAAAGCTTTTAACACTCCAATAATGCCAACTTTGTTTTCTTGTGGATATGACCATCGACTCATTCCAGTAGACTGTGAATCTGAGTTACACAATACTTGTTTAAAATTGCAGGTAATTTGAATTTGAATATGAGTAAGTTTAGAAAAAATTGGAATATTAATTAAATTTCGTTTCGCCTGCAGCCTCGTTTCGGAACCAGACCTACTCACAAAATAAAATCTTCCTTTTAATCCTTGTATCATAAATAACTATTTAAATAATAGAGTTTTAATTCAGTAAAACCAGTCACATTTCTCTGTTTTAAATTACCTTTTTTTATTTACAGGAATAGGGGTTTGCAGTGCATGTCAGCATCACTTGTTTCCCCCTTCCCCGCTCTTTTCTTTTCAACTATGAACAGTGTAACATAGCCGTGCTTCAGTACACTCATACTCCCATAACAGTACTGTAGTCACTGAAAGTTAAAACAGCCAGTCTTAACATAATGGTTGCAGCTGCACAATTGTGCAATGAAATACGGTATACTGCACATCTTAATGCTCAAAACAGATGTATTCTTTTGGCTCGAAAATGAGCTGCACTTTTGATTCACATTTTAATGAGCAAACATTGGGTTGTGCCTAGATTTACTACCTTGGCTTTACACATACCTTTGATGTAAAAATGTATTTGCTGCAAGTTCTTAATTTTACTTTTAATTTCAAGTACTTGCAGCAAACATTAAGATAAGTGAAGCTTATAGTCTCTAAGATATTTGTTATACTTGTGAATTGTATTACTTCACTGTTAATAACTTCCATTTTTCATAATGAGTGAAATAACATTAAAAATTGAATGAAGCACAGTATTTTCCACTTCATTACATTAACTATAAACAAAAATTGTGATAAAAAATAGGAAACATATGCCACAGACATATCACAAATAAGATAAACCACTTATGTAAGGAAGTTGATTTCACAATTCACATTATCCATCCTGTACATTTGTGACAAGTTAATGCTGGTTACTGGAGGTCACTAGTGGTGCAATCAAATTTTAAATCTGCAAGCTATACATTTTGTTGCAGCCCAGTGAAGGAGGACCATGATCGTGATGACGGATAAACACACTGATAAGCTCTGGTCTATCATAACACGTACACCAATTAGCACAGAACATTCAGTCTGTAATCTTAATTTACAATGTAATGCAATAAAATCTAATTCTCTGTCAACTCATTTGTGAAAATCTAGCAATTTGTATCTGTTATATAAAGCTGTATTTGCTATATACCAAATTGATAAACCATAACTAAATTCAGTCCTCATAAGTGGCAATTAAAAGGAAGGTATTACTTGACAAAGTCATGAGGCAGAAAGAATATGAAACTATGGAGTTGTTTACGTGAGCTTATCGCACAAACACGACGAGACAGTATGTGCACTCTGTTCAGATACAATCATATCTCCCAGACAGCAATGTCTCATATCAGCAGGTGCAAGAGATCACTCATTTGTATTGTATTACTGACTGTATCCCAAGTTACTAGTAAATAAGATAACAAGCGATGGCAGTGCTTGACAACCAAGGCCAGAGGTAGTACCCTAAATTTAGGTCTGGAATGTTTTCTTACCAAATTTCCTCTCTCAATTACTTCATTTATCATCAGTGCCATAGGTAGTAAGAATGGGAGTTAAACAATACAAAAGCTTGTAACATGTTTATATTTGATACTCCTAAAAAGGGAAAATATGTGTATATTACCTTGTTTCTTCAGCAACCCGGATATAAGTATTTCTTGGCACAACAAGCCCAAGATGTGACCTCAGACGACAGTTTGTGGGACCACAGTGTGGCCACACATGAGTTCCTGGATGCATTACGCTGAACTTTGCCTGACCACGTCGACAGTCACGAGCAGCAGGGAACTCAGAAATAAGTCGGCATGTCACTGGAGCCTTCCCACAGTTGACAGCAATTCTTCGCCCTTAACATAATTTATCATCTTGTTTCATTAAACCAATACAAAAGAAATGGAACATGTAATAATAAATGGACTTGTTACTGCAAAGAAAAAGATGACAAGAAAAACACATCAAAAAATGTATTACGTTCCAAGAGATGGGAATTGTTAGTTCTATTAGTTACATGTTGAAAACCTTTGAAATTGATGTTCATCTCAAAAACATGCAATACTTTATTTTTAAGAGCTGATTGCGATGTGGTGGCTTTGACAGTTTTTCTTTATATGACCAAGAGATAAAAAAAAATGAATAGCGATTTTTCACTGAAGAAAAGAGAAAAGTTTGAAAGTAAATATAGTAACTCAGATTTTCAATTTGACTACTGTTATGGTTTCATGTATCCTGTTTACTATTTCACCAAAGTTTTATCTTGCTTAACATAAAGTAGATACAAAAATACACTTTTGCAAGAGTAGTTTGCAAAACCCATATCAAAATGACAGTGGGCAGAGAAAGTCATATGAAAGCAACACCAAATTTTTAGCTTTATATCTATGAAAAATTTTGTCCCAATTTTTAAACATATACAGTAAGATCTTGATTATCTGCTTGGTTCATTAACCATTAATGGAGAACATGTTCTGAGCTTCCAGGGAAGGTGGCACATTCTTTATGGTGTGCTTATCAGGTGAGCTTTTTCTGGACTCTTATCTACTCTCTGCTCTGTTCATGCTGCTTATACAGAGTGGAAGTGAAATAATCTGCCAGACAGAAGGAGGTGAGAGAGTGGATGTAGACTAACAAAAAATTCAAGGCCATCTTTATCTAAACAGGCCTGTAAACGGAAAGAGATTACGTTAATGATGTCATCACAGGGGGCTCACGTTTTGCTTGTTTAATATGGGAATGTAAATTATCAGTGCGTGGTTGGAGTGCTAAGAAGTTGCTTGTGCCTTACGTGTCAGTAAACAATTAAGTGAGCGAAAAATCGAATTACAAAGTGGTGTAGTTTTAATACAAAATGCCTAGGAAGTGTTGTGTGCCGGATTGTACCTGAAACTATAAAACAAGTATAGAAAAGATGTTAGTGTTTTCGTTTCCAAAGGATCCACACAGGAGAGAGCAGTGGGTATATGCTATTCACAGGGATAATTATGAACCAGATGTGGTATGTATTAAACATTTTTCTGAACAGCACATAGTGAAGGAATTTACTGCTATGCGAAATGATGGAAGCATTTTGTAGCATCCAGAACAACTCCTAAACATACTGAAAATCCATGCCCCTCCGCTGTTTCCTAATTTACCATCCTACCTGACTTCCGAATCAGCACCCAAACGTAGGGATCCAGAAGAAAGAAGAGGGGAAATATTGGAAAGCGATGCAGCAGCATTTCGTAAATGTCTAGAACATGACAAAATTGTTGATTTTCAGAGCTTTAAAAATAGAATTAGTGACATGAAATTAGAGGGATTCACCATCATCATAAAAGAAAACAATGTAATTTTTGTGAAAATTGATACCGAAGAAATTCCTAAAATTGTAGCAGCATTAAAAATTAATTCCAATTTTATTATTTAGGTTCTATAGGGTAAAATTGTAATACCCAATAGTAAGTTTAAATGGATTCTCAGTAAACAAATGATATTGGATAAATGGTCTAAATTTGGTGCTCTTTTGGTTCACAATAGCAAGTGAACAAACAGAACATAAACTACTTCAGGCCGCCAACATTTTAAAGGAATGTTGGGAGGACATGAATGAAGATTCCACAGAATATCTAAAACCTAAATTCCTAGAAGAGCACGTAAAATTGGTCAGTCAAAAGTAAATTAAATATACCCCTGATACCCTGTTATGGATGTGCTCAATTTATTTTTCTCCCCCAGCAGCTTACAGATAATTAAGTGATTCCAATGTTCTTTCTTTACCCCATCCTGATTACCTCAGACAACTTTCTCAACCCCCCAGTCCTGATAGAAACTCTTGCATTTAAAATATTTATCAGAGAAGATGAAAATGCTTGGTGATCACGAAAAAGTAGTAAATTTGTTGAGACATATGAACAAGAATTTCTTAAAGTAGAAAACCAAAGAAACTTAATTCTACATTTAGGTGCTGAGACATGTGACATTAATAATATCGGTGCTGACTGTAATGCTAGTGATTGCGAGTTACCGGTCTGCTATTTTGACGAGGGAAATAATAAAAGTAATAACCAACATCCTCTTGAGAAACTACTGAATTATTAAATAAGATAGTTTGGTATTACCTACAGGTAAAGGAAAAAGAAAAGAAAAAAAAAAAAAAAAAAAAAAAAAAAAAAAAAAAAAAAAACCAACTGGAGATATATTTGCATTGAGAAGGTTGGAAGCATGCTCTGCCACTAACAACTATGCAAAGCATGTTTTCCACTAACTTACTAACATACATTAACTTTTTATACGAAATGTGAAAATATAAATGAATGCACGCTTCTTCCAGTGCAGAAATGCTGTAAAACATGTGTTTATTCTGTATGAATTTCTTGGAACGTCAGCCTCCCGTTGTGACGTCACAAATTGCATATCCAGGCCTGTACCTTAGAGATGGCCTTGAAAAAATTCCAATAACTTTTTTTAAATTAAATGCACCATTAAACAGATAATTGCGTTTAAAGGTGAGAGTGTGTAGCAACATGGTGCAACCTGTTGATCGGGTACTGAGCTTCTATCGTCGGATCAGTGAACTACTCTAATGCTCTATAAAAACCATTTAAGTAACGTTAGCCATGTATTGAATTCAGATGTTTTGTCACGCTGCACCAGATACCAGAAAATTGCATGAAAAAGTAAGGTTATGGCTGATTACTCCATATGAAAACATTACCTCAAATCTTACATTTCTGTGTAATTACAAATATTGTATTTGGTATGCTTAAAGGCCTGAATATCTGGCCTGTTCTATTTGAGAGGCTTATGCCATGATAAGATAACCACCTTACTTGGAATCGGATTCTTCTTTTCAATGCTGAGTAAAATTGTTTACTAACTTCAGACACCAGTTACAGTATTACATCCATTAGGAAGTCAAAAACATGATAGAAACATGAAAAAAAAGAAACTTTAAATATGCTCTAATCAGTCAGAAATACATAAATTTACTTAAAATGAAATGAATACACATTAAATCCGTATCTACTAACTGTGTATCCACACTGAGCAAATGCGATTTGCCTTATTAACTTTATACACAGAAAGGCGGGCAAGCTTGTTGCGAAGAGTAAACCTTACCATAACAGCGTGCAGCTGAAACAACTCCAGTTCACATGAAAGTAATTGTTGGTACATAGCCATAGTTATAGCCAAATTACTTTGTTCATTATAAAGCTAATTTTTATACATGTATGTCATAAGCAATATACATTAAAGCTACGCTAGCGAACTTCACTCCTTTGTGGACAGAAACGTTATGACTTCTGCACATACATGATTGCGCAACTTCCTTTCATGTGAAGAGTTGCCACTGCGCAGCTAGGGGAATTGTTCTTGTCTTGCCTCACGACCTATATTAGGCTCAGGTTGTACATCTACATCACACAGATAACTAAAGGGTTGCATACTTTCTGTATTAATATGTAAAAATGAATCAGAATGCATTGTCACAACCATTCGTTTCCAAACTTTGAAGCTCTCCAGAGCCCAAGGTGTGCATTTCCAGACAAGGGTTCCTTCTTGCAAACTGAACTGATCATCCCATACAACATACTAGGCATTGTGTTGGTTTTTTGAGACACCTTGTATAAGCAGTGTAAAAAGAGCAAAAAACAGACAAGAGCCCAGAAGTAGTTTGCATGATGAGCAAAACATTAGCAACAACCCTCAAGACAATTCAGCCTTCTCTGGAAGCTAAGAACACCTATGATGACACAGATCATGGAAGTCTACACATCCACCCCCCGCCCCAAAAAAGGAGAATGTTATTCATTAATACTAAAACATGCCCTTAATATAACTGTGACTAAAAGTTAAGCGATGGAGTTATGAACTACTCAGATGATATATTTGCACTTACCTCGTGCATAAAGCTCAAACTGTTTCCAGTCTCCAACGTCTCTCAGGTTTTCTGCTTCATCCAGGAAAACATTGCCAGTGAGTGCAGCTAAACCTTCTTCTCGAATAACTTTCCAATTAGTCACCAGTTTCCTGATGAAGACTAATACAACTTAAAGAGATATACCATAACAAGCTGTATAAGAGTATAAACAACTATAAACTGATATACACTTCAGCTATTAGAATATTAATTTTAATAATGCCAGTAAAAGAATTCATTCTTTCACATTAGAAGCAAACTTTTAGCTTTATTATTTTCTTTGGAAAACACTGTAAGGTTTTCTAACATAAAATAATTCAAAATAAAATTTTAATTACAGTAGAACTCTGACTAACCATTGTAATGGAGGGGCTTGGGTTAGCGGTTATCCAAAAATAACACATAATCTGTCTTATTTAATATAAACTGTTGGTTTAAAATGCAATTACACAAAACACTTGCTGAACACAAGTCCTATATCACATTTCTTGTATATTTAGAAATAATGGCATTAAAGGTGATTGCTGTTGTGGGGCAGAGCTGCATGATAAGAACAAATTTTTTTCTGTAAAAATAATATAAGTGTGCGTAATTACTTGTATTTGTTTTTCCAACAATTTTGTAGTTACGAGGAGCATTTGGAAATGATTTACAATTACATTGTTTTAAAAATACCTCTCAATCTATGGGCACGTCCTTGCGTAGGACAATAAACTGATTCTAGTACACCATGCAGATATTAGATGGCAGCTGTAAACAGAATGTATAGTGAAAGGATAGTGCTTGTTTGTTCTTAAGTAGAGATAGCATGGCCAACGATGGACCACACAGTTTTTGTGGAAGGAAGGAATCAAAACAGCAGATATTCAGAATCGTTTATTTTTATTTTTCTTGATTATTTTTTAATTTTTTGGCTCACGTCCACCGTAGTGTCATATCAGACGGTGAATGATTAAATTGGGTGTAATGATATTCAAATGAGCCCGAAGTCCACAGAGCTTTAAGTTACCTAATATTTGTCTTCTCAGGATATGGGAAAACCCAGGAAAAAGCCTTATCCAGATAACTCACTAAGCGAGATTCGAACTCACAGCCTCTTGTGTGTGAAGCAGACATGCTATCACCATGCAACAGAGGCGGGCATATAAATGTTTGACTGTCGTATATCGTCAAGAAGCTTGTGCACAAAGGAGTGTTTAAACTGGATTGCTGAATTCAGCAATATTAATTATTGCAGTATGATACGTTGTTAATTTATGTAGCTTTCACTTCGGGAAATAAAATTAAAAAAAATAGTGAACTGAGAAAATACCATAAAAAATGTTTAAATTGAATTTTTAAAAAATGATAAAATGTAAAACAGGAGCTTTACACATTGGCATCTCAGATTTCTGGTAATGTAATGCTGCCAATTAACGATCTGTGAAACGACTCATTGCAACCTGAAAATTGAATTGTGATGTGCAATAAGTGCTAGAAAAATAGTAGTACCAATAATTGTGTTCAATGAAACAATGAGATGTGCTTCCTGTTTGTCAGGTAAAGATTTTGGTGTGCCTCTTCTGGCACCATTGTGCCAACTACTCTCAGTTCCCTTGTGCAGTAGGGAGAGCCCGCAAATGAGTTACCACATGTTTTAATGCCCATATACTCACATAATCTATCCTTTGTATGTATATTCACTATTTTACTATTGTCTTCATATACGAATACAAGTAATACTTAGTTTACATTCCAGGTGCAATCCAATCATCTTCGTAACATAATCCTAATGCGCTCTCCACGTGGCAACACCACCTGTCTCTGTGAAATGTCAATCCCTTTCTTGATTGGTGCCGATTTTAAGTGAAGCCAGTGAAAGTTGAAGTGAAGCCAGTGAAAGTTGAACTGAATCAAAACATGAAGTGACAGTAAAAACTGGCCAAAGTCATGACATGTTGTGATGTAAGAGAAGTACTCACTCGAAGTGTTCAGCATAGGTTGTTTCTGCAGGAGTCCACCAAGGCTGTGCATGTAGGTGATTGACATTGTAGAGAGAACGCTGATACTTGGACAGGAACAGCCCCTCTCTCACCCCTACCTCATACACCTGCAATTACAATCAGCACAACAAACCTTCACTTCATCATAGAATGCACCTCAAATGTTAAGGTTACCATATCACATGTTACTAAAACAGCTCTTTGGTATTATGGAAAAACTAAAGGTATTAGCAGTGAAGCAATATAATTCTAAAGGTTCTAACAAATCTTAGAAACTATAACCTTAACTTAGTATCTGCAGAAAAGTTCTTGCAATCCAACCAAGACTGCAGTTTCACATCATATTCTAATATACCATGAGGGCAAATCTTGTTTATACTGGTCATCATAACACTTGTGGTGAAGGATGCAGCGGCCGGGTTAGTTAGTTTAGTATGAGCCAGGTGCTGCTGCTGTGAAACAGAGCAAGTTACTATAATCTTGAGTGACACACTAACAGATGGCTATCCTATTGCAGTTGACAACGGTAAATGGCAACACCTGCTCAGTGGCAGAGCAACACAACCAGTAGTTATTATTTATTTATGCCAACAAACTTACTGTTGGTGTTTTTAAACACACAAGCCGTGTTGGGCAATGTTTGAGAGGTAGAACTGGAACGTAAAAATTCAATGCCACAGCTGGGATGTGAGACTGCCTTTGTGGTTTACCGAGAGAAATACAAACTGGTTTGAGAATTCAATGTAATTCTGGCAGTTTGTCACAGTACCTTAATGGTTAGGGCACCTGCCTGGTAAGCGGAGGGTCTGTGGTTCAAATCCCAGCTGTGGCATTGAATTTTTAAGTTTCAGTTCTACCTCTGAAACAACCAGTAGTGTTTATGTGAGGACCCATTCTAAGCCTGGGGGGACAATAAGTGCAGCAAAGCCATTGCAGTGAACTCTCTTGCATACAGGTCTACTTGTTGATCCTTATTGCTAGTGAACTTCATTTTCTACTGCAGGTTACTTCAATTTTCACAAATGAAAACTGCTCTGAACATGAGCAGTATTGTGAATGACAAGCCCAGTTACTTTTTATGTCCCTTTGTTCTCTCTAAAATTGAATCACAATTCACAACTCGCGACCTTGCAATTCAGTTTTTGGACGATCATTTTCTCAAGGTCACCAACTTAGTCTCTCTCATGCTTGTATCAGTTAATTTTGAGGCTGCGTACTACAACCATACTAGACATGCAGCTCGCAATAACAGGTCCATATTTCAGCAATAAGCCTGCTGCTACTTGTCAGCTTGCTTACAGGGGATATCAGTCGCTAAAGGATGCGCCCAAAGAGAAGGCCTTTTTTGCCTTGCCAATGAACAATTGACAATTATGCATCCAATTAAATATCAATTTGCAAGCAGATAAATACCATGCCATTAAGCTATGGCAAGCTACAGAAACTGACACATTACTACCAATTAAAACTGCCTCAACACTGTTTGTTTGATTCGCTTATACAGCCGAGAATTAGGTACAGGCAATTTATCTGGAAATTCGGCTTTTCACCAAGTTTCTTGTAAAAGCCAGCATTCAAAACTTCTCAAACTGTCTGGAATCAACCTTTGTTCTCAGTCGATATATCTGCATGTTGCCTAGCAACGCAGTAGGGTGAGGTAACTGATCTTTAACCTCCTTGATTGCCTGGCATTAACTGTGTAAACTGATTTATATCAGCAGCATCTCTGCCATATTAACTTTTGAACCCAAATTAGAAAGTTACAAATCACTCATCTCTAGCTTTGACACGTTGAATGCGTCTGATTTTAGTCTAAATAAAATGAAATTTGTCCTTTACCTTTGAAGTACACTTCTAACATAGATTCCACATTCTACAGTCAAGAATGCATTTCATTTATGCATAAATGGAGCAATTTAGCTCAACTCAAATTACAACCTTACTTTGCTTACCTTGATTGCTTCTTCCTGGCGACCCAGTCTTGCAAGAGCATCACCCAGCTGGAAGAAGAAACGTCCATCAATGGTGCCATCTTCTCTGCTAGCTATGCCTCTGGTTAGGTAATCCACTGCTTCTTCATTATTGTTGTCAGTTGTTTTTAAAATAAAGCCGTAATGAACTTGAGCAAACCCATTGTCAGGCCAGCGTTTAAGTGTGTCTTTCAGGACCTGCCTTGCATCTTCTACCCTGTCATTATTAACAACATTTTATTACTACATATGTATCTGTGCCTGTTTGTTAAAGACTGGTTCACAATAACCAAGAATGACAAAGTTATACCCCCGCTGCTGTAACATTGCACTTGACAGCCTGTGTGGATTCGCGTTAAGTTGGTTATTCTGTGCTTGTGACATTGCCACAGTTGCTAATACACAGTAGCAGATGACGTAGCTTTCTAACGCATCACAAAACCACACAGAGTGCACGTAAGCTATGAATGTAGAATAATAATAAACTACTTTGTTATTATTATTTAATTATGCCAACAAACTTACTGTTGGTGTTTTTACGAACTGGTTTGAGAATTTAATGCCATTCTGGCCGTTTGTCACAATAGCTCAGTGGTAGAGCAGCCGCCCGGTAAGCGGACGGTCTGTGGTTCAAATCCCAGTTGTGGCATTGAATTTTTAAGTTCCAGTTCTACCTCTCATACTTTGTTATTATTAATAATTGAAAGTAAACACAAGTATAACATACTGCAACAAAGGTAAAACAAATTACAAGTAATTTCAGCACCATTGGGTCCTTCTTTCTATCATACTAGGCATAAATATGCCTTCAAATCACATCTATTTCGAACACATCAAGCTCTGTGACCGGATGAATGCAGTTTCTTTTCTTCCCTGGAGTTGACAAAATACCTGCTGCATTCCAGATGGTCCAGCAACCTGGTCTCACATCTCTTGAAGCACTACTCCCTTGCTGATTACGGTTCTTCTGCTTAATCCAAGTGTTCTTGATGTCCGCTCTATAACTTTATGAACAGGAATAGAGGGATGCCCATGGATATCCACGTATTTCTTCTCTTGTTCTTAAAATTTTGTTGTTCTTCTGAATAATTCTAATGCTTGGCTTTTCAGTGGCACATCTTGACGTAAAGCATTTCACTTCGTGAATCACTTGATCACTTGGCGGTCAGCATCTCTTCTGAGGCATCATCTTGTACATTAAATTTTGTGTATATAACATGAAGAATTTATATAAACATTATAGGAAATATACAATAAACATTAACATAAATAAACAAATGCCAACAATGCTATCAACAATAACATATAACTCATGAAGAACTAGACCCATCTAGAGCATGTGGCTGGAAGCAAAGTGGCAAAAGAGCTTCTTCCTCTCCCATTTCCGTTTTGTGACTGACCTACAGGAATGCTGCTCTATGATTAGTTCAGGAAGTCTTACGGGCAGAGCTTTCCATCTGTTATTCTGCTAGTGTACCAACTGCTAGCTGTCAAGTGCAAAGTTACACTGACGGGGGTATAAAATACATGCACTATGAGAGCATTCACAATTAATGGGTGCCAGCAATGGGAAGGAAGGGTAATATTGCCTAACACAGACTTAATGATGTGCAATTTTGCTAAACCATGCCAACATGACACAAAAATATACACCACATCCCCTGTAGTCGACAAAGAGGTTGGCAACTATGAATCAGAAAAGAACACAGGTAATGGGACAAAAGCAGAATCTAAAACTGAAACAATGCAGTGGAAGCGCATCCTGAATAGTGGACTAATTTTAGCGTAAAGGAATGGAAGAGAAACTGAAACGTAATCACGAAGAGTGAGAGTGTCAGGTTTAAGGGCCTGTTGACAACTTGGTCATTAGGGCCCCGAATCCAAATATAAAGTCACGGAAGGTCAAGTGTTAAAATATCACCCATAAAAAACTAATAACTGAAAGTTAAAACAGGTAAAAAGCAGCTAAACTTCAACTATTAAAACGTTCCATTTAAAATGCTAAGAACTGAAACTTAAAATTGCTACAAAGTAAAACAGTTAAACTCTAAGAGATAAAACATTAAAAAAACTAAAAAATAAGGCAATCTAAAGGGCTAAAATCTCCAAAATAAAATAACCTTACAATTGATTACTAAAATGTATTGTGGAACAACACAGCAGCACTGTATTTGCAACTACTGGGTCGTTGCCTAAAATTGAGCACAGTGTAAAGTCCAGGCCAACGGACTGGCACTCACGAGTGTATCGTGGACAATCAAGGACATGTGTGATGGAGATTGCACAGACAGGTGCCAGATCACCTCGCAAAAGGTGTCCATGTGTGGCTTGAGTGTAGCCTATCCTCAGATGGGTTAAAAATCACTTCTTCCCACCTGGAATCCCTGCAACTGGTCAGCTAGGGTTGTACTGTGTCCTTGATTGTCCTAATTATGAAGAGAATGTAAATAAGAAGCATAACACTAGCAGAAAGTGTTACAAGGTAGATTTACTTTTTCCTCATTCTCTTTAGCCTTTAATTATTAATGGAAATCTGCAGTTCAAATAATGTCTTCTTCTTAGCTAATGCTGGATTTCTGACAATGAAGTCATTAATCCTCTTGCTCTCCAATATTTTTCACTGATGATATTGAAGAGAGCAATAGCAGTAATAGTAACCGCTTTTTAGAGAGCACCATATTTTTATGTTTTGGCGGTCACATCTCTCTCTCACAACCCCCAGAATGTCTGGAGAACCACACCTGTCGTTGGTTTACGGGTCTCACCGACCTGACCAGGAGAATTATCAAAATAAATTCACCGACCATATCCTCTGATCACCAATCAGAGGACGTATTACATGCCATGACAGGTCAGTTCAAATAATGTTGAAATGACCAAAAATTTGTGACATTTTTTTCCAGTTAAGTCCGGAGTTTAAAGCATTCCGTTTGTCAATCACCTGCCACATGTAACTCTTATAAAATGTTATATTTGTTTCATAAACGTACATTATGAAATATATTCATATTTTACGGTTATCTACCTTCTGTACAATTGCATGAGCTTATGATTTCATAGCTATTTCAGGTTATACGGTTTATGTATCTAAAATGCATACAAGTATATTTATGAAATATATTCCCATTTAAGGTTATCCGCTTATTGCACAACTGATGGGCTTATGACTTCATACTTATTTCAGGTTATGTGATTCATGAATTAATTGTCCCATTGCAATATGAAGGGATCCTCATTTATTCTGTAATTGTGGTGCTCAGTGTGGCATTTGGGAGATACTTTGGGTTGAACTGAGAAATGTGTGTGCAAGTAAAATAGTTTCCTAACATCTAGCAATTTGCCATTTTGAACAAGAAGTGTGTTTTCCGCTTTCTTCATATCTAGTCACCTATATACATGCATTGCCAGAAGTTACCTCCATTCACAATCTTACGTATTGCCATCTACGCAATTCCTATGTCATTCAAATGACGCTCTACTACAGCTGGCCACTTTCATTTCTCATATGCTGGCAACCTGTCTTATGTGGTTCCTAAGCCCACATTCAGCAACTTTACCTAAGGAAGACTGGTCAAATTAAAAAAAAAAAATCTGATGTGTTGTACTCACATGACTTTCTCTACTCTTGTATTAACCATTCTTACAAACTCTTATTCCTTTATCTTCTTCATGTTAGCTGAGATAAACATTTGCAGAAATTATCTTATTGCTGATTTCCTTGTAGATACAGTGGGAATATGGGAATACAGTAGGCTTTGAGCGATAGTAAAATCTTTTAAAGCTTCTAAAGTAAAAACAAATTAGAAACTAAAAACTCCACTTATCTTAGTAATGTTGCAAGTTATTTTTCAAACACTGACTCGAGTTTCAAGTTGACTCCAACTCATTCTCAAAGCTTTTAAATTCTGTTCTCTTTGCATGGCTAACATAAAAAATGAACAACAATGTTGCATTTTCCAAAACTCATGCAAATAATAAGGAATACCTCCGAAATGGTCCACTCTACAAAAAATTTATTTAGGCATAAATTGTGTTTTAGCTAGATCTACATTTTTTTTTGTATAGTAAGATTTGGTCTATCTCTTACGGTTTACGAGTTATTCAAAAGCCATCCAGAGTAAACAGGACTACATGGGCTATAGCCAGAAAATTCAAAATACACATTTCATTTGTCAAGAGCCATTTTCCAAACATTTTCCATGTAAAGGATAGTTTAGAGTGGAGGAATTTTCTTCAAAATCTTTGTGTCCATCCTTAAAAGATATTATACTGCTCACAAAAGTTAAAGGCATGTGAACGCTGGCCAGTGCTCAAGCGGAGCGCTGTTGCCAAGCGTAGTGTGTGTACCGGCAGAGGTTCTGTACATAAGGCACGTGAGATGTGTGTACCACATCTGGCAGCGGTGGTAGGAGGGGCAAGCTTAGGATTCGCTGGAGTCTGCAGTACGGCCCCCTCCGTATGCCTTTAACTTTTTCAAAGATTATAAACTTAAATATCAACTTTGGTTTTTAACAGACTTTTCATTTTTGAGTTATACCGCCCACAGACTGACACACACAAACATTTTTCTAAAAAGGCTTTTTTTTTTTCTTTTTCCTTCAGGGGGCCTCAAAACATATATTTCCAGTGAAATCTCAACATCAAATTTTTGGATGGAATGTAATATGTTCTCTACTTACTATACATAGTAGAGAAAGTAATAAATATGTTAACAATGCTGTCAATTGCCAGGATTATATCAGCCCTGCTGATGTGCTGGGATTTTATCCCACAGGAGTTCTATGTCAATAAATCTACCGACATGGGACCATTGTCTTTAACCACACTTAAAAACCATTGGTCTGGACCAGATTTGTACCCATGACGTTGGGATCAGCAAGCTAGCACCTAACCTAAGCTACCTAGACCATCAAATTTTAGGTGTTTTTATTTTCATTCCTTGACAAGTTTCCAAATTGGATCAAATATTCCAGGTGGCCATCACATAAAAGAGCTATTTCTAGTCACCAGCTGGGAAATCTAAACCAGAAAATTTCCAGCGTTGCAATTCCTGGTCACAGATCTGTTCTCTCTCGAAATCACTAAGTTGGCTTTTCTAGCAAAAGGATCATCTGGTCTATTCACGTCAACTCAAAACTGACTACTGCCTCAAAAAATAAACTACAAATAACAGCAAAAACTGGTAGGAAGAACAACAAACAACTTGAATGTATGCCATCAATAAAGGAATGAAGCTCGGTATGATTAGAGGAATCAAAAATATTAATAGATCTGCATTTAGAAACATTTATTTAATTATGATGCTGGTTAACTTGCGTTATACTGCCTCAAGTAGGAAAAAAAGTTATGTCTTCCACTCACATGACTTTCTCTACTCTTGCACAAACTATTCTTACAAACACTATTCGTCTATCTTCTTTATGTTAATCAAGATAAATATTATCTTATTGCTAGTTTTCCTGCAGGTGCAAAGGGAATACAGTAGGCCTGTTTAATCCTTTTACTGCATTTGCCGTCACATAGACAATGGAGAATTTAACCCTTTCACTGTTGAGATATTTTTCACTTTCTTGTTATGCTAACCTAAATAAATTTAAGTATTTACAGCCATTTCCTATTGTAAAAGTATTAAATTAAAATATTTAATTTTTGCAATAAACCTGCAGTTTTTTAAAGAAAAAAGCAAGATGCATGCAACTGTAGTCAAATTAACCCCCTCAGCTTCCAAGTGTGCCATTACACCAATTATTTTACTTGGGCCCTGCCCTTCCTTTACCACAAGCACATTTGACTGCAGTTACTGGGATTTGAACTCACCATGTTTGGCTTTGAATGAATGGCCAGTTTCATTGCGAATTACTTTAACCATCATGGTTATCTGAATCACTTCGGCTGAGGTGCCTTGGAAAGGGATATCAAAACCAGTTTAGAAATTTGAGGAAGAATGGCATATGTACCAAAATATCTCAGCAGTGAAAGGGTTAAGCAAGTCAAATGTTTCAAAGACTGATTGCTATATGACGACTTGGAAATTCCATTCTCTTTGCAGGATCAAGAGATATAAAACTGAATAACAAGCTCCCATTTGAGAATGGTCTATAAGTATTGCAAAATTCTGGACAGCATGGAATATCTCTGAAGTGGTTCATTTCACATAAAGGATCATTTGACATAAATTGTGTTTTAACGAGATCTACATTTTTTTGTATAGTAAGATTTGGCCTATCTCTTACAGTTTACCAGATATGCAAAGGTCATCAAGGCTAGACAGGACTAGATGGGCTATAGCCAGGAAGTTCAAAATTCATTTCTTTTTCCATAAAAATATGCATTTTAATCAAAATCATTAGTCATTTTTGAGCAAATCAAATTTTTCGAAACATTTTCCATTGTTCTGTTATTGTTACTGTTACTGGTGCTTGAGAACCAGACTTTACAGTAACAGTAACTTTTCATAAAACATCAAGCAGTACAAATATCTGGGTCATATATAAGAATGTACTTAACTCTACAGTATGCTATTCAATGTCTAATGCAAATTGCTTGTGTTTATCTCATCTGTGTAAAACAGCAACCTTAATTCACAAGATATGACTAACATTTACTTTCATTCAATATTAAAGGAATGACTGCAAATGGCAGTCAAAATAAACCTGCATTAACAAACTTTATTAATGGACAAAGATCTGTCAAACTTAGGGAATTTTTACTGTAAGCTTTTGTGCTATCACGGAAAAAAAAAAAATGAGTCATGTCTGGAACGCCAGGCTACCTTAACAGTAGAGAACAACTCATGAGTACTAACTAGCTTGCACTTTTCAACAAGTAGGTATGTCTGACATCTATCTCTGTGTGTGAGCATGTGTGTGTGCGTGTGTGCACATGTTCCAGACATGACTAATTTTTTTTGTCCACAGGGGTACATATTAACCC
Organism: Tenodera sinensis; assembly: GCA_030765045.1. Lineage (NCBI taxonomy): Eukaryota > Metazoa > Arthropoda > Insecta > Mantodea > Mantidae > Tenodera > Tenodera sinensis. Next base: position 110,989,140 of record CM060971.1, read on the forward strand.
TTTGTGTCCAGAATACAGGCAGAACTAAAAGTGAGGTATACTTAAGAAGGGGTAATGGGTACAGGCACAGAGGGGACACCTCGCTCACTTCGACCTATACAGATCTATTGTGGCTACCAAGCAGCCATCACACTGTGGTTCCGGTGTTGCAATGAACACCCCCTCCCCCACAGAGGACAAGGCCGGCCAAACACCACCCAGCACCAAGAACAGTTACCATGTGCAATCATCTGTGCCATCTGCCTTGCACTGCCGACACTATACACCTTAAAGATAAGGAAATGGAATGAAGGGAAATGATCGAAAGGAAACCATGGTATGAAATAATGCACCCCAGCATTCTCTTGAGTGACATGGGGAAACCACGGAAAAACCCATGTCAGAGTGCACGGCCACAGGGATCGAACCTTGGATTTTCTGGCCTCTGAACTCTGAGCTACCATGGCAATATGCCGGCATGACACTAATTTCTCCAACTGACTCTTATTTTCCCCATAAAATTACAAGATCTTAATTTCACATGAGATAACATACCCTAATGACGATATACAATGTTGTAAGTACTGAAGCCCTGGACTTTATACCTGAACCAACACCCACGTCTGTAGCTGGAGGTATCGTGTCTGCCTCACGTCCAAGAGGTAGCGAGTTCAAATCTCACTTAGGGTGAGCTATTCAGATAAGGTTTCTTCCAAGATTTTCCCTTATCCTGAGAAGATGAATGTCGGGTAATAACTTAAAGTTCAGTGGACCTCGGGCTCATTTGAGCACCATTTCACACATTTATTCACTATCTGATATTACACTATGTTGGAGGACGTTAATAAAAGAGAGAAAAGAGAAAGAAAAAACACTGGTTCAAATCCTGGCTATGACATTGAATTTTTCAGTCTGATTTACCCTTTTCAATCTCATCCTACACACGGCTATTGTGTGGAAGAACAATTAATCACCAATGAGGTAAAAGTAGTTACCAACTCAGCTGATCTACTGAGAGAGTCAAAAGTTCTGAATAGGCTACATAATGTTTTGCCTGTCCAAGTGCTTGGTGCTTGTTGCTGTCTGCAGCTATCATAGAAAGGTGGGGATGAAATCATACAATATTTCCAAAACCACTTTTCAAGGCTTTACTTACCAACTTTATGGAAGGAGATGCTGAAACTGGCCACCGTCATTGTCCATACATTTTTGGTACCTCTTTAGGAAACTATCCATCACTCGCCGTAGTTCACATTGAGAAATGCTGGCAATTTCCTGGCAGATATTTTGTTTTAATTCTTCCAGGGTGTATGGGTTTGTCTTGTACACTTTATGTTTTAAGTTACCACAGATAGAAATTGCAGGTGTTAGGTTGGGGACTGAGGGGGCCACAAATCTCTACTAATAATTCTGCCCTGAAACACTTTCAATTGTTCCCATCAAAAGATTGCCCAAATAAGCTGTTGCAGAGCCTTATTGTAAAAAGGCAAAACCCTTGCCTGTTAATGCTCTAAATAAATAAATTTTAAAAAAAGGAGGGGGGGGGGGGAATTTAACTGTTGACTTGAAAAAATTGGCCCCATAACTCTTTCTCTACTAATAGCACACTATCCACCAAGTTTTTTCGTCGGGAAGGGGTACTTCATGAACAATGTAAGGCTTCTCACAGCTCCAATAATGATTTCCTTTCATGAAATTGGTAAATAAGTCATTTAAAAGTAGTTTTAAAAGTGTATGGTTTCATCTGTGCCTTTCTATGATAGCAGCAGATGGCAATGAGCCCCAACATGGACAGGTAAAACATCACGTAGCCGGTTTGAAATTTTTTTTTATTCTTTTGGTATTTAATGCTTTCTACAACTTTCAGATGTCAGCAGCATGCAAAGATGCCAATATGTAACTACCCTTTACATGGAAAATTTTTCAAATGTTTTAATTTTCTCAAAAATGGCTCTAACGATTTTGATTAAAATGCCATATGTTGTAAGTAATAGTAATAGTAATGGTAAAAGAAATGTATATTTTGAATGTTCTGGCTCAAGCCCCTGTAGTCCTGTTTACTCTTGATGGCTTCTGCATAACTGGTAAACCATAAGAGATAGACCAAATCTTACCATACAAAAAATGTAGATCTCGTTAAAACGTACAATGTCTGTCCCAATTAATATTTTTGTGGAGTGACCTATTTCGGAGATATTCCTTGTTATTTGTGTTAGTTTTGCAGTACTTAAACTTTTCTCAAATGGAAGGTTCCAGTTCACCTTTTTATCTCTTGGGCGCACAAAGAGAATGGAATTTCAAAGGTCTAACATATTTTACTTGCTCAAAGCCTATATTCCCTTGCACCTATAAGAAAATCAGCAGTAAGATAATTCGTGCAAAGTTTATCTTGACTAACATGAAGATATGGAATAAGAGTTTGCATGAATAGTAAGTAAAACAGTAGATAAAGTCATGTGAGTGCAACACAGCAGATTTCTTTTTTTGTTTTTTGTTTTATATATAATAAGGAATGTTGCTGGCATCTTAGCTAGCGAGATCAAATGACCCTTTTAAAACTGACATCTTTTGGAACTGTGAAGACAATGTCGAAGGCCGCCTTTACATGTACTCATCTCATTTGGCATCATCTGATTTACTTTTATGTATGTGGGTAATCATTTCTACAATGTGTTCCAAGTTATCATTTTGCTCTAGCATGTGGCCCATTACATTAATGTATGAGTAGTAATGCCTTTCCGTCCATCTCAACCTTTCTTTTTACTTTTTAGATTTTGGCATCACATGTGCAGACAGCATTGAAACGAACTGACATCTAGTGAGATACTGTTAATATTCAATGAATTCATTACCCAGTTATTTGGCTGATAAGAAGAAGAAAGCACACTACATAGCAAATTGGGTGCCATAATGTTTCAAGTGAAGCAGTAGATAAGTGTCTGGATCCGCAGGTTGTGTTGTCAATACCCCTATTTTTATTCACAGTCTATGACCATCAAGATGCGTTTTAAACTTTATCACACACAGAAAATCTACTTAGAATGACCTGTGAGGCTATAATACCAATGCAGCAGGAGAGCAAAAGAGGTCCGAACAGGCTGTGCGGTGTTTTGCCTGTCGGTATTCTCGGTACTTGTCGCTATCATAGAAAGGCACAGATAAAACTGCTTTTAAAGGCTTTACTTCCTAGCTTATGAAAGGAGATGCTGAAACTGGCTGTCATTGTCCAGAAATTTTTGGCATCTCTTTAGAAAACTATCCATCACTTGCCATAGTTCACGTTGAGAAATGCTGGCATTTTCGTGGCGGATATTTTGTTCAATTCTTCCAGCATGTGTAAGTTTGTCTTGTACACTTTGTGTTTTAAGTTACCCCAGAGATAGAGGTGTCCCTTGTTAGTGTAACTTCAAGCACAGACCATTTCTGCACCCAGAATCTTGGTTAACATTTTCAAAATCAGCATAAAGTTAGATATGATCACTTACATGTATACAATATTACTTTAAATGTGAATAAATGTGTGCAACATTTTCTATTTAAGAGCAACTTTTATACTTCGTTAAATCTACTCAAACTAATTTTGCACAGGAAGTACGGTTCATCAACATTCAGATATAATCTGACTTTATTTGTTCAGTTTTACACGCAATGCATCTTATACCCATAAATTTGAAAATATCAGTAGAGATTTGACATCCATATGTCCTGACCTATCCTAATATAAAATCTGAGGTCTAAGGTGCTGTTTACAATGAACTGCATACTGGAATCAGTGCTAAAGGTCAAGGTCAAAGGTCATAAACATTTGATAACACTATTTCAGTCGCAATGAGGAAGATAATGGAGTGCAAGAGTTCATCAATCTCGCCCTGAATAAGAATAACAATTGTGACATATGAGCCACTATATGCTCATTTACTTGCAATAGTTTTAGATAACACACTGCTACTTACACTTTAGAGCTATGAGTTCTTTATTACAGGGTCATATGCAGCAGGCAACACAAAGTTCTTCAAAGTCCAGATTTCACCAAAATTCACTTCAAGTTTAAATTGAATTCTATAACAACCAATTCAGATGTTCTTTTTTCAGCAAAGTTCTTTTTTCAATTGATTCTAATCCGAAACCTAAATGTGCATCACTTTCATGGCAAACTATCATTTTATTTTACCAGATGCATATTTACATTCACAAAAATCTATTACATGTTTCTTTCATACTTGATCACTAGCGGATTGTTTACTCTTTCTACTTGTTATTCTAGAATTATTTACGTGTTTTCTTTCTTCTTGCGACACCCATCTACCACTGATTATGCACAATTTCATATCCTTCCTACATGACGCTAAGATCACAACTGCATCAAAAAAATTATCATACCAAATAGTTTCGACCGTAATATTAAAATTAACAAAATAAAATGTAACACATTGATACAATTGTTATTTTTGTATGCCAACCAACTTACTGCTGGTGTTTTTAAACACACAAGCCGTATGTGGGCAATGTTTGAGAGGCAGAATCAGGACTGGAAAAAAAAAAAAAAAAAAAAAAAAAGCCAAAGCCAGGATTTGAACTACAGATCTTCCGCTTCACATGCAGCTGCTGCGATCACTGAGCTAACGTGGCAGCTTGCCAGTATGACATTGAATTCTCTTCTAAATCCTGCACTACTTCTGCTATTTCTTTACTTTTATTATGTTCAGAATATTATTATCATTATTAATTATTAATTAATTATTATTATTATTATTATTATTATTATTATTATTATTATTATTATTATTATTATTATGTTGTTTTCTAGTGCCTTGCATCTGGCAATGAAGCCATTAGCATTCGTGCTTTCCAATACTTTTGAACTGTAGTTTCTTCTGATCTTAATGCTTCACAGGTCTTCAAGTGGTCTTCGTTCATTTCTGCTGGATCGTTACACAGGACACATATTGGTGAGGCTGAGATACCTATTCTGTAGAGATGACTTGCTAAGCAGTCATGATTTGTCAATAGTCGGAAGGCTGCAACAGCTGTTTTCCTTGGTCTCTGGGGGATTATATCTGGGTTGGAAAGTAGTGTAATCCATTTTTTATCTTTGGCATTTGTTTCTATTTCTTGTAGGTATGAATGACAAAAGTTTTTAATGATCAAGCGTTTTATTGAGGAATATGAGAAATTGAATTTAGACTTTTGTTTTATTGTTGTGCCTTTCTTTGCAAGTGAGTCTGCAGCTTCATTCCCCATGACTCCACAGTGTGCTGGAATCCATTGGAGATGAACAGTCTTATTAACTTTTTGGAGTTGTGTTAACATTTTGTAGCATTCTCTAATTTTTGTTGACTTCTTTGTAGTATTTGAACATATTCCCTGAATTGCAGCTTTAGAATCCGAAAGAATTACTGCCTTGTTAAATTTATTTAAGGGAAGATTTAATAATTGTCGGAGAGCAATGTATATAGCCTCTATTTCTCCATCATAATTTGTTGTGTCTCTGCCAACAGAATGATAAAAGGAAAAATGTGAACATGTAACTCCAGCTCCAGTAAGGTTTTCCTTCGAGGATCCATCAATATATATGTGCAGCCATTCTTCTGTGGGATACCTAGTATTGATTGTTTCCAGAGCTAGAAGTTTTTGTATTTCTTTTGGTGTGTCTGATTTACTTATTTCCTCTATTAATTCCAAATTGAAGGTAGGTTGCAATAATTCCAATGGATTTTCTCTAATAAGTAGATTTTCTCTGGTGTTAGGAATGTTCAATTTGGATTTAATCTGTGTTACCTTTTCTAGGAAACTACTATGAGTTTTAAGGATTGAAGGGGGGAGGTTCTCTTCTGTCCATTTAGAGTTTGGCAGTCGTAACATTTTCTCGTGTTGGAGCAATGCTTGTTCTTCTATTTTTGTTGTTATTGATGGGGTCCGTGTTAAGGCAAGCATGGCATCAATAGGTGTGGATTTAACTGCTCCAGTGATTAGGCGAAGAGCCTGATTTTGTATTTGTTCAAGTTTATTGATGTTAGCATTTGCTGCTGTTATTAAAGCTTCAGAACAGTACAAGAGGTTTGGTTTAATATACATTTTGTATGTTGTGTTAAGGACTCTCCTTGAGCAGCCCCATTTAGCACCAGCTAACCTTTTAAGGATTTGCAATTTCTTTTCAACCTTTTCTGAGATGTTTGTTATATGTTTTTTCCAACTTAGCTTTCTGTCGAAAGTGATGCCTAAGTATTTGGCATCATCAACTGCTTTGAGTGGTTTACCATTATAATTTATGCTAATATTAACTGGTTTGTATTTTAGTGTAAATAATTCATAATTTGTTTTTTCCACATTGATAGTCATGAGGTTTTTGGAGCTCCATTCATGTACTTTGTTTAAGGCTGTTTCTATTCTGTCTTTAATTAATTAATTAATTTATTATTATTATTATTATTATTATTATTATTATTATTATTATTATTATTATTATTATTATTATTATTATTATTATTATTATTATTATTATTATTTTCATACATTTCCCATACTAGAATTGGGATATATTCTTCACCACTCTGTTCTCTATGTGATCTGCAAGAGGAAATGGACTGAGACCACCTTCAAATACGCCCGGCCACTTCTAGCACCCCATCCATCAGTGAAAAATATTGGAAGGCAAGAGGATTAATGACTTCATTGTCAGAAATCCAGCATTAGCTAACAACAACATTTCCCATACAAGCTCGTCACTATTTTCTTCTACCTTGTTTTGCAGCTCTGAATCATTTACTATAGTTCTATTTTGCTTTCTAGGATGCTTTTCATCTCACTTATTTCTATGTAATCTTTTAAATTATTTTCCATCACCTTCATATTCTTTTTGCATCCTTTTCTTCCTTCAGCTATCTCTTATTTTAAATAAGTTTTCATTTTTTCTAACTTCCCTACTCTGTTCAATTCATACTCAATTTTCAAACCTAAATCTTGTTTTAATTCTACCACTTTTTATTCTAAGTTAGCTATTTCTTCCCTACTTTGTTAATTTCTTGACCAAAATCTAGTTTTAAGCTATGCATTTTTGATTCTGTCCTAACCATATCTTCTTTTCTACCTTAATTTTAGCCATATTTTGTCCTAAACCAGCTATCTTTTCAACTTTTCCATTTGACCTTTATTTGAGTCTTCCCCCTCCCCCCCCCCCACCCTTACATCCTTTGTTTGTAATCTTTGCTTTGCTATTCCTATTTCCTTATCGGTTTCTTCTATCTGCAATGCCTCTGCCATTTCCACGTCTACTTCCACTGCTTCTACACTTTCCTTATTCATCAACGACTTAATTTCTTTTCCATCTTTGAGTCTCATGAAAAAAGAAATATTGGAAAAAAAGGTTTTTCTACTTTTTGCAGTCACTTGCATTCCTTAGTTGAGAAGAATCTTGGAGCCAACAGATTGAATATCCATATGCACAGACAGGTATTTATGGAGATTAATTTTCTCACGTAGGTTTTTTAATGTCAGTTTTTTGATGTCCGGAGATCTGGTCTTTTGTGCCACACTGAATCAGGGAGTTGGCGAAAAACTTGCAGATAGTACTGCTTTCTCATTGTTTGTCCTTCCAGTATGTATTTGTGGTGCACAATTCCACAGACTGATAGCATCACCTTGATTTTGCTTAGCACCTGTCATGCTTTTTTTGGCCTAAGGATGCTTTCATAGTGAGGACTGTGCTTTTGTTTTGTTTCCAGTTTTTACTTTTTCAACTACATATAGTAAGTAGGGAAAGTATTCTATTCCACCCAAAATTTCAATGTCGAGATTTCACCGGAAATGTGTGCGTGTGCGTGTGCGTGCGTGTGTGTGTGTGTGTGTTGTGCATGAGAACAGCATAACTCAAAAACGAAAAGTTAGTTAAAAACCAAAGTTAGTATTTAAGTTATATCTTTCAAGGATACAACACAAAGATTTTGAAGAAAATGTATACTCCCTAAACTACTCCTTAGATCAGGGGAAGAGAACTTCAGGCCGTGTGACGTATTTAAACGAAGAGCCAGCTTGTACATTCGTGTGATGTCAGGCGAGAGCGGTGTGTTGCTATGCTGCCTAGATCACCAGCATCACTTGCACGAAACTGAACGAATACGAAAAATCTGATGTGTTGCACTCACATGACTTTCTCTACTTTTGTACTACCCATTCTTACAAACTCTTATTCCCATATCTTCTTCGTGTTAGTTAAAATAAACATTTGTACAAATTATCTTATTGGTTATTTCCTTGTAGGTGCAAGGGGAATATTAGAATACAATAGGCTTTGTACGATAGTCAAATCTTTTAAAGCTTTGAGATCCTGTTCTCTTTGCACACGTAATATATAAAAAAATGAACGATGTTCCATTTCATGAAAGTTTTAAGTTTTCCAAAACTCACATACATAACAAGGAATATCTCCGAAATGGTTCAACCTATAAGCAAATTTATTCAGACATAAATTGTGTATTTTAGCAAGATCTACATTTGGTAATTATTAAAACCAACGACAGGTGAGGTCCTCCAGACATTCTGGGGGTTGTGAGAGAGCGATGTGACCGCCAAAACATAAAAATATGGTGCTCTCTAAAAAGCGGTTACTATTACTGCTATTGCTCTTATTGGAGAGCAAGAGGATTAATGACTTCATTGTCAGAAATCCAGCATTAGCTAACAACAACAACATTTGGTAATTATTATTTATTTATGCCAACAAACTTACTGTTGGTGTTTTTAAACACACAAGCTGTGTGTGGGCAAAGTTTGAGCTCAGTGGTTAGAGCAGTCGCCCGGTAAGCGGAAGGTCTGTGGTTCAAATCCCAGTTGTGGCATTGAATTTTTAAGTTCCAGTTCTACCTCTCAAAGATCTACATTTTTTGTACAGTATGATTTGGTCTATCTTTAACGGTTTACCAGTTATGCAAAAGTCCTCCAGAGTAAATACGACTACAGGGACTATAGCCAGAAAATTCAAGATATACATTTCATTTGTCATAAAAATATCTCAAACATATGGCATTTTAATAAAAATCGTTAGACATTTTCAAGAAAATCAAAATTTTCGAAAAATCTTCCATGTAAAGGGTAGTTTAGGGTGGGGCTATTTTCTTCAAAATCTTTGTGTCACATCCTTCAAAGACATTAAACTTAAATACCAACTTTGGTTTTTAACCGAATTTTCATTTTTGAGTTATGCTGTCCACAGACTGACACACAGACACACACATGGACCTTTTTCTAAAAGTGCTTTTTTTGGATTCAGGGGGTCTCAAAACATATACTTCCGCTGAAATCTCAACATTGAATTTTTGGGTGGAATACAATACTTCCCCTACTTGCCAGTAGAGAAAGTAAAAATGTTATTTGGGCATGTTTACAACACGCCCGGGCTGTTTAGGGAGAACCCTCTTCAGCCTAGTCTGGGGGTTTTTATTTGTTGTGTGAGGGATCTTAACGGCGTTAGTGCGAATTTTGTTTTTATTTTGTGTTTTTGTTGACGATGTGCAGTGTTGTGTGTGGTAGTTTTGTGATTTTGTTCAGTTCCCCGTGTTTCACACCAGTTTGAGATCAGTCTTCAAGATGTACGAGGGGCGTCTCAAAAGTAAGTTGCACTATTTTTTCAAAAAATAACAAAACGTTTCAATATTTTAAAAAGGGTATATTTTGAAAGCTACATTCAGTACCTATTTTTCCACATAATTTCCTTGAACCTCAATACATTTTTGATACCTTGGTAACAGTTTTTTTTTAACCCAATGTCACACCACTTTCCCGCCAAACTGGATAGCCATCTTTCCACTTCTTGTTTCAGTTCCTCGTCATTTACGAAGCGCCTTCCCCCAAGATGTTGTTGCAGCTTCGGAAAAAGATGGTAATCACTCGGTGCAAGGTCAGGTGAATAAGGTGGATGACCGTAAACATCCATCGAAACTGCTCAAACAGGGCTTGAGTTTCACAAGCAGCGTGCGGGCGAGCGTTATCATGGAACAGAAAAACTGTTTTGCTCAACTCTCCCCTCCTTTTGTTTTGTATGGCTCTTCTGAGTTTTCTCAGCACCTCACAATAGCGAGCAGCTGTCATCGTGGTCCCACGGGGCAGGTAATTGATTAACAGTACTCCCTTCGAATCCCAGAATATCGTTGCCATGACCTTGCCAGCCGATGCAACAACTTTTGCCTTTTTTGGTGTTGGCTCATCCTTTCGTTTCCACACCATACTCTGTCTTTTGGATTCGGGTGTCCAGTGATGGAACCATGTTTCGTCCCCGGTCACTATTCTGTCGAATAAGCCATCTCCCTCATCCTCAAAAAATTGCAAAAATTGCAATGCGGCGTCAACTCTCGGCTCCTTGTGTTGTTCTGAAAGCACGCGAGGAACCCATCTTGCACACACTTTTGATAGACACAGATCCTTAGAAATAATCCTGTGAAGCGATGCACAGCTTATTTCAATATAAGGAGGAAGTTCAAATAAAACTGCATCAAGTATAAGTCGCCGATCGGTGTTCACGACTGCTCGAACCTCGTCAACAATATCCGGAGCGCAGGAAGTGGAGGGTCGGCAACTTTGCTGCTCATCGTATAATGTTGTTCTCCCTTCAATGAACGGTTGGTGCCAAAGAGAAACCATTTGTCTTGACATAACGTCTTTTCTATAAATACTGCACAACTCGCGATGAATTTCAGTCACACATTTATTTTTTCCCGTCAAAAAGCAGATTACAGTGCGAACTTCGCAATCGGCGGCAGGAACGAGTGGAGTCTCCATTGTTACTGCCGTTTTAATATCCAAGCAATAAACTTAGGTACCTAGGAATTTTACAGTGATGCTACTATACCCATACCCATATTCCCTGAGACTTTCAGACTTTTCCCGCCTACCGCGCGGATTTAAAAAAATAGTGCAACATACTTTTGAGACACCCCTCGTAGAAACATTGTCAACTACGTTTCAGGTCTTTGCGACCCCGTATTCCTTGGATGTTAACAATGTTTCTAGCAGACAGCAAATTGAATTGATAAATTTACAGTGCGATGATTTACTGAAGGACAACTATAAGCACAAGGAAGACTAGGCTGATTGTTATAAGAATGTTCCTCAAAGCAGATTTCTGAGGTTATATGTCCTTGTTGCACAGATATTATGTATGTTTGGTTCCACGTATGTGTGTGAACAATTCTTTTCTGTTATGAAACTTTCTAAGTAAAAATCCCAAAGCATATTGTCAGATCACAATCTTACATGCAGTTTTCGGTTACAAATGTGCTGTACATTATGCCCTAACATTGACAAACTAGTTAAAGAAAAGCGAAACGGCAAATGTCGGAAAATGTCCACCTAATTGTTCTGTATAGCTCGCCTCTAGCTTAGGCAAAATAGTTATAATTTCTGTTCTATTGGTGTTATAACATGACTGTTCACATAAACTAGAATATATATATATGACATAAAGCCGAAATGTAATTATTTATAATCTGTGACTATTCCGTAATTGAAACAGTCAGCATTAAAATTACGATGTCCCGTATGCCATTTCCTCTTGCCTGCTGTGACATCACACATTCAACTGGCCGTCGTTGCGAGCATGTGAGCTGACGTCACAGCAGCGATACCTGACTTCCGCTGCCTTAGATGCAAAATTTTGATTTTCTCAAAAATAGCTCTAATGATTTTGATTTCAATGCCCAATGTTCAAGACATTTTTGACAAATGAAATGTATATTTTGAATTTTCTGGCTATAACCCATGTAGTCCTGATTACTCTTGATGACGGCGTAACTGGTGAACCGTAAGAGATAGACCAAATCTTACTGCATAAAAAATGTAGATCCCAGTAAAACACACACATATCTGAATACATTTTTTTGTGGAGTGAACCATTTTGGAGATATTCTTTGTTATTTGTGTGAGTTTTGCAATATTAAACTTTTCTCAAATAGAAGGTCATTATTATTTATTTATGCCAACAAACTTACTGTTGGTGTTTTTAAACACACAAGCCATGTGTGGGCAAAGTTTGAGAAGTAGAACTGGAACTTAAAAATTCAATGCCACAACTGGGATTTGAACCACAGACCTTCTGCTTACCGGGCGGACTCTACCACTGAGCTATTGTGACAAACTGCCAGAATGGCATTAAATTCTCAAACCAGTTCGTATTTCTCCTGGTAAACCACAAAGGCAGTCTCACATCAGAGACAATTACCCCAATGGTGACTTACTATTGTAAGTACTTTATATCCCAGGATTAAATAACCTTCACATGGTAATTATTATTTATTTATGCCAACAAACTTACTGTTGGTGTTTTTAAACACACAAGCCGTGTGTGGGCAAAGTTTGAAGGTCATTATTCACTTTATCTCTTGGCTGTGCAAAGGGAATGGAATTTGAAAGCTTTAAAAGATTTGACTATCGCTCAAAGCGTACTTTATTCTCACATTCCCCTTGCAGCTACAAGAAAATCAGCAATAAGATAATTTCTGCAAATGTTTATCTTGACTAACATGAAGAAAATAAGAAATATGAGTTTGTAAGAATAGAGAGTAGAGAAAGTCATGCGCGTGTAACACATCAGACTTTTTTTTTGTTTTTTGTTTTTTACTTTGTCAGTTGAGTGGGTCCACATTTTGTCACCCAAGCATTGATGCCTGCCTGTGCTGGCATATTATGATCCCAAGGTAGATGCCTAGATTCCATCACTGATCCTTGATCTCATTCTCAGGCCCAACAAGGATGTGATGGGATTTAGGCATATTGTCTCCATGTGGCATCATGAGGCTGATTGTACCCCTGACCAGACCTCCCACCGTCTCAAAAACAGCTGCACTTTGAGCTGTTTGTGGTCTCCCGGAACACTGATTATGCTCTGCCGATGTGCAGTTAATTTGAATTGGTAGAACCACTCCTTGATTTATGTTACCTCCATAGAATCATCTCCAAACAACTGCTGAATCTTACAAATTGTTTCACTTTGAGAATCACTGCATTGTTGACAAAACCTTTGCTCAACTTGTTCAGTTATCTCGAGAGAAATCACAAATCGCAGCATCTCACTTGGCAGCATGCTGGCAGCGACTAGTACATTCAAAGGCAATGAAAAAATGCAAGCACGAGCATTGCACACATGGCACCGCCCTACCACTAATATCGTGTACAGGAAAAGTTAAGGTTGGAAAGATGATCTTGTAAAAATCAGCAAGGTTGTTAAAATGCTCTGACTAACCTGTTGACCATAAGATATGTTACAGCAAGCTGATTTGCATGAGCTGGATCATTTGGAAAGCGTTCAATTAGCTTTTTATGCACTGGAATAGCAGCAAGATGTTGGCCTGAAAAGTGCAAACACAACAGTATATGTTAAACACTGGACTCTTTAATATTATTTCCTTTTTATTAAATAGCAATAGAAGTTATCAAGAATAAATCAATGTTCCAAAGATCTCATTATGAACTGAGTTATCCATGCTAAGTTAGCCTGCACTAAAGCAGAAATACAGTTTAAATGAGTGTGTTTTAATGACAAAGAACTAACTTTCCAACAGTTTTCACTGAGTTACCATGGCAACATGCCAGCACTTTCTTAAATTCTCCAACTGATTTGCATTTTTCCAGCATACCATAAGAAAGTCTCATTCGAGGCATGTATCCCAATGGCAACTTATGAGCACATCGTATTTCAGTCCTGGGCTTTTCTAAAAGTGTTTTTGAAGTACTGTTTAAATATTGTACTGCTGCAGGCAAGGTTTTGAGCATGCACAATCTCTTTCTCCATTCATTAGGAAAGCAGACGCAGCTGTGAGCGACTGTCACATTTTTCCTATTGTTCGAACGTTTTGCAAAAGTTCAAAACAACTGAACAACCTGCCAACTGTAAAGTCAGATCAGTGATTTGTTTTTGAATATGAAACAGTTAGTAAACATTCATTCCCAATCTACCTTTCCAACTTTAGAATTAATTAATGATAGATGTACCTAATAGTTGTTAAATATGAAGCCTAGGGCATTTATTACTTAAGAGATTGCAAGTCACCATTGGGAGACATCTCAAAAATTACTTTGAGAATGCCTTGTGATAAAAATGTGAGTCAGTTGGAAATAAAAGGTCATACTGACATGCTGCCATGGTAGCTCAGTTGGTTAGAACAATGGCACACAAGTGGTTCAAACAGCAGCTTTGGCATTGCATTTTTCAGTTTGATTCTGTCTTTCCAATGCAATAGTTTTTTCTTATGCTCTGGACTTGCGCCTGAAAGTTTTACTCTCACAACTGTGTCCCAGGTTTGGCTCCTCATCGTGGAGCTACTGTATTGTACACCTTGCATTGAGATCTTTAACTTGAGCAATGAGATCTTTTCTACCTACAAGGCACAGTCCTGGATAGGCCTAGTTTTAATAGATCAATTAAAGATAAATGTACTGTTACCTAAATTTCAGATATGTATCAATATTAACAATCAAAGAAAATAAGCCAACTTATTTAATTTGGAATATCTCAAAGTTTGAGGTACACATATGTCAGGAATATTCAGAATGTTAGTGATGTCCAAAAGGCATGTATTGATACTATGGATGAACTATTAATGATGAACAGTCCGGCCAATGATAAAGAATGAAGAGCCGATTGTTGCAGAAATAAAAGCATATTATTTTCAGAACAAATTTCACCTGTCTTTCTCTCACAAGCCTAGGAGTTTAGCCAGACATTAACATTGAAATGTTATGTTAAACCTTGCTTTTAACTTGACTATGCTGAACCTGGCATATGTGCCTGCACACCATGATGTTAAGAAGGGGGTATAACAAGCACAGTTTTTGATTTGATACAGTTGTTGTTGTTGTTGTGTTTAATGCCCACTTTTACTACTACGGCACCACAGGCGGTGACACTGATGACACATGGAATGAAGATGGAGCACCGGTGGAATGAGATGGTGGGGGAAACCGGAGCACCCGGAGAAAACTCGCCCTGACGCCGCTTCGTCCACCACGAATACCACATGCAGGTCCCGATTTGATACAGTGAAGCCACAGGGTGTCATCATTTGGTATTTAATAACTGAAAACACATTGGTGCAGTTTTTGTAAAATGGAATGGCTATAGCGTCTCTTTTACTATCTCGGGTCGTAGCACAGGGCAAGATGAATTATTGGACTCGATTTTTATGTTTGCTGAATTTTTTATTCACACCTTTGCAGATTACAGTTTTTAAATCGTAGCACAATTTAAAAATCTTTAGTTTCACTGCCTCGTATTTCCTTGCACAACTGAGATTATGCGAAATTTGCTTTGGCTCAATCTAGCTCAACACGTAAACTATCTTCTTTTCTCGTCGATTCAACAGCTTTTTATTAATACACATTATTAGTTTAACTTCTTGAAGTTAAATTGATAAATATCATCTTCTTCACTTTAAACCTTGGTCCACAAATGTTAAATTATTTTACAATCACTTATTTGGAGCCGTGCATTAAAATTGGGTCCACTCTCTTCAAAGTCAGTGGACCAAGAGAAAGTTTAACATTACAGCCTAACTAGGGTAATGTGTTTGTATATTTCTTACTTAGCTATGCGTTTCCTGTGACATTATTTGCATACCACTATAATCTTGAATTTGCTAAGAAAACAATATTAACTTGTCTTTTAAACATTTTTGACATAAAATACACACAAAATAACCCTTAATTATATGAATACAATTGAAATATAACAATAATAATTATCATATCAATAAATAGACAATCTTCTTAGCAATGAAAATGATATGGGACAAGCAAAGTCAAATACTTGAATGAAGTCAAGTTCATGATTAATTTGATTACCTCCAGGGACACACAGATACTGTTTCAACATGAATAATCTGATTAAATCAACTAAATTAAAATGATAAAACTATTTTCAATGAAGTGTTAACAATTCTATGGTAGTTGTGCCTTGGGAAACAAATTTCAAATTTCTTTCCTAGTATGCTAATGTGAAAGAGCTGAGGACAGAAGAGACAGGAACATTATCACCCACAGCAGAAGGTACCAAAAATTGAAAGGTGGTCAAACAATTAAACAAAAAGAAAAATGGTAAAATGTTGCCCACATATACTGTATCACTGCAAAGCATGAAATGTCTTTTGTCAAATGAGCTCGCTTGGGTAGTAGGCTTTGAAGCTTGCAAAGCTCAATTTACATTAGAGGTGTGTTGTTAGCTATTAGAGTTGTTGCTACATTAGAGGTGTGCACACCTTTTTTTCCCCATTTCATAAGAACTGCAGATGACCTGCTGGCTGCTTAGGGAGTACTCCTCTGTAACATTGCTGAAGAATGGTGTCGCCAAATGAAGAGTTTAAGCACTTTTTTGTTGTAAAAACTACAAATACTGGCAAAAGATTAACATTAAACATTTTAACTGGCTCATTGATATTGTGACATTGGCCCATGGTAGTGGCATCAACAAAGCATGGTCAAGGCATGGCTACCCCACACCACTGACTTGGCGAGCAAACAAAGATGCTAGGTCAAGCTTTCCCACACCACTCATGTGAGTAAACATGTGACTAATAACAATGAAGCTGCAACAAAGGGTTTGCAGTGCCTTCAAGAAAGATCTGATTACATCATTACTGGCAGGTTTGTGGAAGTCGAGAAAGGTCCATGTAATGTCTTTGCCTCTATTTAAGGAGGCAGGGAAACAGAGCAGTTAGTTACAAACATAAGTCAGCCAGTGCATCAGTGAGTGTGACAGCTGTGCATGTGTCAGCACATTGTAAAGAAGATATAACGAGCGTTGAGCGATTGTATCGACATAGTGTATGAGAGACGGAGAAAGTGAAGTAACACAGCGAAAGAACCGAGTCATGGTTATGAGAAGTTGAAGTGGTTTGTTGTGATAGCACAAAAGCCTGCAGACTGTGTTAATGATAAGAAAACTTTATATTTGTGATAAAGTTTTAGAAGACAATAAAGTTATAGAAAAGTAACAGGACTGATTTTGTTATTTTGTCACATGGTGTCAGGAGTGGGATTCGTCAAATAGTCGTTTTGTTACAATACATATCTCTACTTTTAATTTGGCGCATCAAGTACCCTTCACCCTGTACTTATTTAGCTTACCTCTAAATCTCATTCTGTCGATGCACCTGTTGGCAGCCAGAAGGAACAGCTTGTCTGGAACTTTTGCTCCCAATGCCATCACCTGGCTGTATGCTGCTATACACTTCTCCAGAAACACGTTACTGTGTTTCATCTCAGCCAGTCTATCTAGAGCTCTTGCTTTCCCATAGTTAGCCCGTGGTGATTGAGGATGCAGGGAGAGAATTGCTTCAAACAACTGCAGTGCTGCTTCAGGGTTCTAGCATTGTTCAGGTGTGGTTTGGCATTAGTAAATACTTCCAGCTCTGGGATGTGAAACAAGGACTGACTGGAGAGTCACAGAGGTTTGGTTAATTGTTACAACAGCAGTTCAAGTTAGCATTCAGGAACAAGGAAAAAGGGGAAACACACATTCATGTTAAGCATTTAAAACAATGGTTATA
Source organism: Tenodera sinensis (assembly GCA_030765045.1). Taxonomy (NCBI): domain Eukaryota; kingdom Metazoa; phylum Arthropoda; class Insecta; order Mantodea; family Mantidae; genus Tenodera; species Tenodera sinensis. The sequence goes on from CM060971.1 coordinate 111,006,647, forward strand.
AAAAGACACATCAGTACTCGGTTTAGAAAAAAATTATGTAATCCTGATAGAACCTTAAATGAATCAGTATTGCACATTCAACACTACAATAACCTAGCTTGCAACTGCACAACAATCCATTTTATGCTTTAAACAAACAGTTCAAACTTTTACACCATACAAATCATATACAGTATTTAAGTTTAAGCATGCAATTCTGTTGCACCAAGTGAGCATTTATAGATTTATAATTAAATGGACCCTAAATACTGTCTCACATTAATTGCTCAGGTATCAAAAACTTTAGCTCCAATAAGATGTTATGTGTGGGTGCTAGGAAACTAAAGAAGTTGATACCTAAACAAAAATATGTAAGCAGCTTCTGTACACCATTATATGTTTTTTTGGAAACTTGTTTAAATAATTTACACTCTATACGTCACTTCACTGCAGGAACATATAAGAAACCAAACTTCACTCAAACTTCTATCTCAAACATGCTCTCAGAAACAAGAAAAGCTATAGCTTAAAAATGCAAACTTTATGCTAAATAAGAAAAACCGCTCACAGCAAAACAAAATAAAGCCATCATACAAAGACAGAATTTATACATTCACTCTTTAACACATTTAAAAAATGAAATGGTCTTGACAGAATTCACGTTAAAGGCATTTCAAAACACAGAACTAGTCAGTTTTTGTTAACAGTGCATTCAGAAAAGCCATTCAGTGATGAGAATCAATGCAGCAAATTAATGGTGATTAGTGTTTACATTAAAAATGGTGAATGCACTTGGAAAGTGCTCAGGGTACCCTTATGATCTCTTTGATAAGCAGAATATTTTGATAGGAAATGGGGAAAATTGAAGAAAGAAAAGAAAGGGATACTGTGATTAGTTTCCGAGATCCTAAGAGAAATGAGAGACAAGGAAAGAAAAAAAACAAAGAAATTAATTTCAAAGAGAAAATTTAAAACTAAAGGAAGTAAAGAATGAAAACAGCCATTTAATATGCTTACTTTCCTGTATAAACCTCCGTTGTAAACTAAGAAAGAAATCAAAGCCAATAATTAACAGCTATAAAAATGAATTTTACTTTAAGTACACACTATATCTTTAATAACAAATACTATACCTCCTCATCATCAGCAATGTCCAGTTGACTGTGAATCTTTAAGTCATCCTCATTAGTCAGGTCTTCATTTGCATAACCCTGCAAAATAAAAATCACATCTAAATCACATGTTTCATTTATGTCTAGATCAACTTGAACACAAGTTGTGTTCTTCCACATCACCTTCTCTCATTGGCTAAAAGCTAACTGCACTTTAAGATGCCTTTTCTGGGATGTAACGAATGAGACTACGAGGGCTGTCCCAGAAGTATTTGATCTGACATAGAGATAGCAGTTGTTTCAGTCAGATGACTGGTAGAAAGTACCAACCTTATAAAGGTTAAGTTTGAATTTTGACAACGTTGTATAGTATTTGATTGGCAGCCATCAACAGTTAATGCCCTCAGCGAATCTGTAAACATGGATAAAATCGGTCATTATTATGTGATATAATACTTTAATTTGAAAGGTCTTAGTCCAACTAATATTAAAGCTGAGCTAGGTTCTACTCTGGGGGAGTCTGCTCCTAAAACCATAAAATATTGGGCAGCAGAGTTTAAGCGAGGCCATGCGAGCTGCCAAGACGAACATTGCAGTGGTTGATCAAATGAGAAATCATAAAGAAAATCCACAAAATGATATTGGAGGAAAATTGACTGAAAGTGCAAGAGCTAGCAGACATTGCAGGCATTTCAACTGACTGAAAATTTGAACATGAGAAAGCTGTACACAAGACGGGTACAGCATTTACTCAGAATAGAACAAAAACAGCATTGTAAGGATGTTTCACTCAAATACTTGGCAATATTTTCCAGCAATGAAGTTGAGTTTTTGCAACGATTCATAACCGAGGATGAAACATGGGTCCATCCTTCACACCTGAGATGAAGAAACAGTCAAAACAGTGGATTGGAAGGTGAATACCGTTCCATCTGCAGACAAGGTCATAGCATCAGTTTTTAGGGATTCATGTGGTATAATTTTCATTATCTCCAAAAAGGAAAAGCAATGAATGGTGAGTATTATGTGAACTTGTTGCAGCATTTGAGTGATGAAATCAAACAAAAATGGCTGCATTTAGTGAAAAAGAAAGTTTTGTTTCATCAAAACAATGCATCAGTTCACACATCCATTATCGCCATGGCCAAAATCAATGAGTTAAATTCCAAATTATTTCCTTGTGCACCCTGTTCACCAGATTTAGACCCCTCTGATTATTTTCTGTTTCCAAACTTGAAGAAATGGCTTGGTGGTAAAATATTTGCTAAGAATAAAGATGTTGAGTCCATAGTTGATGGGTATTTTGCAGAGTGCCACGGTTCTCACTGTGAACAGGGTATCGAAGCTATTGAGCATCACGGGAAAAGTGTATCGAGCAGAAAGGAGACTATGTAAAGAAATTTTTTCCCCAAAAATTTTTGTGCTTTCCTTGCTAGGTCGGGTACTTCTGGGACAGCCCTCATAATACAATCATGAGAGAAATGTTACATATACATTTATACACCTTTAATGCACTGTTATACATTGGCAACAAAGGAGTTTAGTCAAGATTTTATATCACTTTAAGCATTTTTTGTTATTTTCATATTATACAAATGCTTAACAACAAAAGACAAGTATTTGTCACGATTTTATATTGAAATACCAGCAACAGACAGCATCCTGCAACTGACTAATGGGAAGAGCAGCAGACCAAGCAATGTTGGAAGGGAAAGGTAGTTATCCGATGAGAAAATCAGTCTGCTGACCAGATGAGAATGGAGAGGATATCTTTCTGAAGCTAGTCCTGTTTTATTAAGTGGAGCAATAAGTGTTTTTAATTATCGACAAGTGTCTTAACAAAGTTTTTAACATTTTATTAAAATGTTTATTTAAGGTTACACGATAGGCTCTTGCAACAGAGAAAAGAAAGAAAAAACATTTTAAAAGATGTTGAGGACTTTTAAGAATAACTTTTATGCACATACACAGAATGTATATTTCCAAAATGGCTAATGCTATGAGCAAATTGTATATGAACTGTGTATTTTAATGAGGTCCATTTTTTCAGTAGCATGTTTTTATTCAGGTACAACAACTTAAAATCCAGTCAGTAAGAAGAGGAATTCACAGGCTATACACAAAAAAATTTTAAATTTACATTTTATTTGTTAAAGTTCTTAACCATGTAAAGAATATTTTGAAGTGCAACACCTCTGTAGCGCAGTTGGTAGCGCACTTGCCTCTTGCACAGAGGACCCACGTTCGATCCCCGGGAACCAGCATGGGGAATTTATCCCCTCTGGGAGGTCTGGCACGGGGTGCACTCAGCCTCGTTAGTCCCGGGGGGACCAATTGAGGAGCTGCTTGATGGAAAAGTAGCGGTCCCAGGTTGTGAAGACAGCATAACTGGCAGGGATGGATCGGGACACTGACCACGTACCACCCTCCAGTAATACACCCTACCAATGACACCTGTAGTGGGCCGAGATGGGGGACGCAGCAGCTGGGCGGTAAGGCTTGGCTCTTCATGGGCTACTGTGCCGGGGCTTAGTTTAGTTCTTAGCAATTTTCTTGAAATACACACTCTCTCTCTTGCTCGCTCTCTGTCTCATGACTTATTTCTGGTGAAATCTCGATAACACATTTTAAAATCAAACTACTTTAGAATCCTACAAATTTAAGAGCATGTGTTCCCCAGAAAAACATACATGGTTATTCGAAAAAGCATAAGCTTCTAAGCTTAAGGGAAGTGGAAGGTGTGAAATGGTCAATAATGTAATTTTTCCATTTTCATTCTAGTTAAATTCTCTGATATTTTCTGAACAATACATATAGTTTTATGGTTTTATATACAACACTTCTTTATTTACATACACTTTCAAATCATGGGTTTTGAATTAAGCCATTATAACAATTTTTTGTTTCATTTGCTTTTTCTCAGAAACAATATTTTTTATATAAATGGCAATTTTTCTCAGCAATCTTTAGGGCTAGAGCTTTGAAATTTTGCACACTTCTTTTTGATATAGAATTACACATACTGACCAACAATTATGAATATGCACCCGTATTTTGTTGAAAAAATTGTGCAAATTTTTCATTTTCATTTTTCTCCATATTAAAAAATGTATTCAAGCAAAATCTTAACAGATACTTACATAATTCTACTATATCATAACAGACATACAAGGCCCAAGTGTAAAAGATTTCAGTGCTGTGCTATTTAGTTATTCTAATTTTGTGGCAGCAATATACCTATTTTTCACAAAATATTTTCTTCTCTTTACTTGTTAAACACATTTTTTAAAGAGAAAGTATAAGAGCTAGGATACTGAAATTTGCCATAGATATCCCCCATAGCCTGGTATATATGCCTGATTTTTTTCAAAGGAATTCGCTTGGTAACAGTTGACAAACAGAGGATTAGTTTGTCCATGATGTACAGTCTGGTGCACAGAAATTTTCCGATGCTGTTAGTGTCTTTTGGTGTGCTACTCTATTTAATGTTGGCATAAGCTTTTCACCAGTCATGTTCCACACCAGTTCTGGCTGTGCCAATCTCTTATTGGTTTGTATCAAAGTCCAATAACACAAGCAATGACCGATGAACACAGGGCAAGCCCGAGGTGAGTAATGCAAGCGGAGGGGTAGGGAGTAATTTAAGCCGAGTGGAACAATGGTCACCATCACCTCCTGGCTGTGGCCATCGCTCATTGGTTTGAAGTCATAACTCTGGGATTCGATTTGGGGAACCAGGGAGGACAAGGGGTGGGTCGCATGAAACAGCTTTGTGGAATATATTGTCCTCTATGCTATGCATGGCATTTGAAGTGAGCAAACGATGTGGATAACAAACCAAAAGTAATTGCACTTCTTGAACAAGGATATAATGCTCCAAGGGCTGTGGAACTATATGGAGTGAACTGCCTCAAACTGGTGGAAAAAATACAGAGAATGGGTATACTGGACACGTGGATTAATTACTAGAACATTATCGTCTTGTGTTTTCCCCTTATGTTTGTCTATGTGACGAAAACATGCTTTTGTATGCTCAGTATATTTTGTGTAGAACTATTTTGTAATGAAATGACATGATTTGAAATAAATATGTGCAATGTGGAGTTCAAGTTAATACACATATAATAAAACAGATAAATCTGCCTCATCCCCCATTCCCTTCCCAAGAAAACTACACAAACCTGAGAAGGTTCATTATTTGAAAAGGATTGGCAATCTGGCGTTTGCTCCTACCCTCAATAACCACTGATAAAATAATAAAAGTCCGATGAGACACATTCTGAATTAGATGTTTCAATGTATCTTAAACTGTCTGGGCTTCTGGTTCCCTTCCACCATCGTGAAACAAAGGGCAGGCGCACGCCTTCCTATCACTGACAAGGGTTTGAACTGGGGGAATGGTGCCATTCACTACCTACCTAAACAGCTGTTCCTCATATCGAAAAGTTTCCGTGCACCGGACTGTGCTTGCCTAAGCTCCACACTTCCTACTTCCCCTTAAGACAAACAAAACAGACAGCAAATACATACCCTTGACTGCTCTCCCGAGCTAGTCGGAGCTTTTCTTACAGGTACTGATTGTTGTTGTTCTTCCTCTTCATCATCTTCATCCTCATCTTCAGGATCTGTATCTTCAATGGGTTTTCGTGCAGCTGTTCAAGAGAATATTACTCAACTTTTGCATTAGGACACATACTGATTCACTAATTATTTAAATCTATAATCTAAGTGAAATGAGCCAATGAGAGATGAAGGGATTTCTCACCAAAAATGAATATTTGGCCTCTACTATATTTCACTACAATGTGAAATGCCTTCACTGGCAAAGTTGTATATGTTCAACTTTTGTGATGGAAATGCAGCAGCATTTGTTAAAGAGGAAAATTGGATTCATTAACAGTACTGTACAGCAAGTATAAGTTAATGCTCACTTGTGCTTGATAACTAAACACTGTTGCATTAACTTAAAATGTATTTGAGCACCTTTTATTAGCATTATTTTCTTTGAATAAAGCCTCCTTATTTGAGACTTGAAACTGCTTTTTGTATAAGCCCTCTAAAACATCTATGTTAAAAGACAATGAAACAGAGGCAACAAGAGATCACACTTCATTTGTTTCTCATAGTTACAAAAGAACAAGGAATATTTTCCGAGTAGACGAATATTTGGAATCTTGAATTTGTGAAGTAGGAGGATATAACTGGCTCACGCCTGTGGAAAAGCTAAAGTACCAAGCAATGATATATAAATCAGTATTATTTTCAAACTAAAAGTATTACAAAATAAAATAATTTAAATTGTTTATGGAGTTTAAAGTGTTATTTAAAAGTAAACAGTTGCGTTTCTGATACCATCACCCTGAGAATAGCAAAGAATCTTTAAGCCACGACTGGGACACTGGGAGTGAAATTTGAAAGTTCCACATTTCTTGATAGATTTTTTGAATTTTTCACTGTGTTTGTATTTATATGAGAATAGGATGTACACCAAATTTCATTAAAATTGGATAATTCGTTTATGATATATAAATTATTTTATGAATTTAATAGGCACATTTTCAAAATGTGACAAGTGTCTACTGGCTTTTGAAAATTGGTTTATATTGGCAGAACTGGTACTCTAAAACATGGGTAACAATTGTTACAGAGATATTTCAAATACATTTTCTGATTATGCGGTATGTATGTTGTTTTAATAACAAAGAAAATTTTATCTTAAAAATTGATTTTTTCATTAAAAAAAAAAAAAAAATTGGAATTCATGTTAATGATAACATCGATATTGAATCACAGAATTGTTCAGCTTAAATTTATGAATACTTTTGGAAATTTTCGTTGAATTTGAAGCAAACCTCAGGCGCGACCTACTTTTGGAATATGCAAAAATGTAGTCCTGAGAAAAACAGACTTTTATATAGGAACATGCTGTGTACATTAAGGAAAGAGCACTATTTCAAAGGGCTGTAATGACCACATGGAGTGGGGGATATGAAACATGTTAACTGATCCAGATGCACAGGAGTTCCAGGAACATTTTAATGTAAAAAAGCAATTTTCGACTTTGACAATTTTGACCAAAGTTTCACTCCCAGTGTACCCGCCACTACTGTGGCTAACCCGAGGCAATAGAAGTAATAATAAAGGAAAAAAGTATATGTCAATTAATTCCTCTACAGCCACGTGCCCTGAGATACGATTTAGCTTTGACAGCCTCATATTTGCTCTACCGACAGATACGACCCAGCTTCGATGGCCTCAGGCGCTAAATAAAGGTTGGTTCACAATCACCTAATAATGGTGACCAGAACAGCAACAAAAACGGGAAGCAAGGCAGCACTCAACATTTTGATTTACAATGGTCCAGTAACAAGAATGGGAAGTCATATTATTGTGACACTGGGATGCCCCACCTCACTGGTGCAAGATCAAGCTTCCCCACACCACTCCTGCAAGCAAACACATGACTAACAATTAAGTGGCAACAATAAGGGTTTTAAAGAGATTTGAGGCATGTCTGGCAGTTAGCCTGTTTGTAGGCATTCGAGAAAGATCTGGCCTTACTGGTATAAAAGCTTGGAGCATGTGACGGCACACAATTTTTGAGTTGGTTGGTGTGTCAGAGAGTGCGAGATAACTGTCAACGATACATCACTCAAAGTGAAGTTTCAACAAGTGTTGAATGATTGTGTTGTCAGAGTTAGTGTTTGATGAGGCAGAGAAATTAAAGACAGTGAAAGGAGCGAGTCAAGGTTACAAGAAGTAAACAGATGTGAGTTGTAATATCACAAAAGACTGTACACTGTGTTAACATCAGTAAAAGTGATATTGTTGTTAGCTAATGCTGGATTTCTGACAGTGAAGTCATTAATCCTCTTGCTCTCCAATATTTTTCACTGATGGATGAGACACTAGAAGTGGCCGGACATATTTGAAGGTGGTCACGGTTCATTTCCTCTTGCAGATCACATAGAGGACAGAGTGGTGAAGAATATATCCCAATTCTGTTTACATGTTTTACCAGACAACCATGTCCTGTAATCAACCTGAAGGTTGCAACTGCTGTTTTTCAAGGATACTCAGGAATTACTGTTTGAATGTTTGGTAGTTCCCACCTTTTTTTGTTTGGTTTCTGATAGTAATATTTTGCAATAATTTTTTTGAATTCAGAGTTGACTAATCTTTTTGTGCAAAAGTTTAGAAGAAAAGTTACTGGACTGGATGTATAATTTTGTTACATTATCTATCAGCTTATCAATATAAAGTGGAGATTGATGTTGCACATAGAGAATTCATTTGTTTCTATCTGACCAATGAATACTTTGCTTGCAACTAAGAGCACTCTAGCAGCCATTTAATGACATGGCCACCTCGAATAATTTCTACAGAGAAAAGTGTAGGCACAATATGAATCTAACATGCTGTTCCCAGTAACAAGAATTACAACTTGGTTAAGTCTTCTTTTCCATTCCCAGGGCCCGGGAAAGCTTCCCCTCAGACGTGAACACTTCCATTTGAATACATGTATTTCAACTTTCTTGTTCTGGTTATCATTACCGTAACTGGTGGTTATGAACTAGCCTTCAAAGATTATTCATAAGCTGAAATGTAAAACCATTTCTACTATAAAATAATATGTAATATACCACCTCATCTCTCAGCTACTCAAACATAACCATTATTTACAATTTTTCTATAATTAACTACAGCATTGCATCATACAAAATATACAGCAATAAATACTTTAATGAATATATTTATTACTGCATATGTCAAAACCCAGCTATTTTCTGGATCAAATACAGGTGTATAAGAGGTAAATCAATACTATGCACTATGTTGTTTTGTTTTTAAACAACTCAAGTATTTAAAATATTTAAGAAATAAAAAAGTGCTATTTTGCCAAACACAGATGAATATCCTATTTAAAAAGCCATGAATAATCATTTCAAGTGATTAAGGAATGTTCTCAAAATCTAAGCTGAGAAGCCAGGCTGAAAGCAAAATAAATGTACTGACATGCACGTTGCAACTTCGGCAATTCAACCTCCTCCTCCTCATCTTCTTCCTCCTCCTCCCCTTCCTCTTCCTCTTCACTTTCTATTTCTTCCTCACTCTCATCCTTCTGGGGAACCGTTTTGGTTTTTGATACCATCTCCTCTTCTTCATCCTCTGCCTCGTCCTCTTCTTCTACTTCCTCCTCTTCATCCTCCATTTCCTCCTCCTCATGTTTAGAAATTGCTGCTTCTTTCTTCTCGGTGGATGATCGAAATTTGCCCAGCAGGTCCTCATAAGTTTCTACTCTGAAAGGCTGTTCCCCTGCACTGTGCTCTTGTTCCTCTTCTGAGTATTCTGATTCTGCATATACAATTAAAGCATAACATTGTGATGACATAATGATTGAGTAACTCGAGCATTTCCTAATCAAATATACCACAGTACATGCTGCAAATTGTATGTTCTCATTTACAAAACAATTTTACTTTTCTGTGTAAATATTACTGTCCACACTTGCCAACTTTCTGGAATTTAAACTTGTAAAACTTTCAGTTGTCCAGCAAAATGTAATAATTTTCTGATAATGAGATTTAGAATTTATAAAATGGCAGTAAATGTACAAAAATCTGATGTATTGCACTCACATGACTTTCTCTACTCTCTAATAAATATCCTTACAAACTCTTATTCCTATATCTTCATGTTCGTCAAGATAAACATTGTACAAATTATCTTATTGCTAATTTCCTTGTAGGTGCAAGGGGAATATGGGATCACAGTAGGCTTTGAGTGATAGTCAAATCTTTTAAAGCTTTGAGATCCTATTCTCTTTGCACATCAAAGAGATGAAGTGAATAACGACTTTCCATTTGACAAAAGTGTAAGTATTGCAAAATTTACACAAATAACAAGGAATAACACACATTTAAACACAACTTGTGTGTTTTGATGAGTTGTACATATTTTGTATAGTAAAACTGGTCTTTTACTTACAGTTTACCAGTTATGCAAAAGTCGTCATGAGCAAACAGGACTACATAGGGTATAGCCAGAAAATTCAAAATATATATTTCATTTGCCATAAAAATATCAAACATGTGGCATTTTAATCAAAATCATTTAGAGCCATTTTCGAGAGAATGAACATCTAAAAAACTTTTTCCATGTAAAGGATAGCTTTTGTGTGAGATCTCTGAAAGACATTAAACTTAAATATAACAAGCTTTTTAATTTTTGATTTTTTTTAATAATTAATGTTCTCCAACGTAATGTCATATCGGAAGGTGAATGAATAAAATGGATAAAATAATGCTCAAATGAGCCTGAGGTCCACGGAGCTGTAAGTTACCTGACATTCGTCTTCTCAGGATAAGAGAAAACCTCGGAAAGAAACCTTACCTGGATAACTTACCCTAAGCGAGATTCAACTCATGACCTCTTGAACATCAGGCAGACATGCTAATCATCACGCTACCGAGGCGGGCTTTCATTTTTGAGATATGCTGTTCACATACACACAGAAACACACATGGACCCTTTTCTAAAACTGCTTTTTTTTTTTTTGATTCAGGGGCCTCAAAACATGTATTTCTGGTGAAATCTCAACTGAGTTTTTGGATTGAATACAACACTTCCCCTACTTACTATATCTAGTAGAGAAAGTAAGAAGAAACTGAACATTTTGACATTAAATTCACGGTACATAGTTGATATAATTATGCTAGCAAAAAGAACAGAAAACATCAGTAAAACAAACAACCAGATTCATGAATACAACACTACGGGTAACACGGATTTTCAAACAAATTCCCATAGACTAGAAATTTACAAAACCAAACCATCAGCAGCTGCATGTTTGCTATATAATAAACTACCACAAAATATAAAAGCAATAAAATATATACTTAAATTTAAAGTAGAATTGAAAAAGTATTGCATAAATGGGAGTTTTTACTCAATAGAAGAATTTCTAAATAGGCCATAAGCCATAGCTGTAAGATTATAAATATGTTCTAAATTAAGAACAAAATTAGAAACTAAAAACTTCACTTATCTTAGTAATATTTAGTAATAGTAAGATAAAACAATTTGCATAAGGAAGTTGATTTTACAGTTCACATCATGCATTAGTGAATGTTTGTATCCATTTACTACCAGTTATTACAGGTCACTTGTGATGCTATACATCTTAATGCAGCCCAGTGAATTGAATAGGAACTATTAACAGTATTGTGTACAATGAGTGCAACAGATTCCATCTGTAATCTTAAATTACAATACAATGCAAGAGAATTTAATGTTTTATTATGTCCTTGGTGAATATCTGCAACTCTTTGAATCTGTCCAAAAGCCTTAAAAATATCTTTACTACCAAACAGTTTATGGGCAAACCATGAAAGTTGGCAAGTATGCAGAACAATTAACAGTATCTTTAATGCCTTAAATAATATGTGTATAGCATTAAAGGATTTTGCGTGTACTTTTAGCTCATTTTTTTTACATTAACAGCAAACAATCTGCTGATTTTTTTAGAAAAATATTTATTTACCTTCAATTTCTTCCTCGTCACGAGATGCTGCCTGAGGAGAGAGTTCTGCAACAGAGCTGCCTCCTAGTTGGGTGTCATCTGCAAATTGTGCCTCATCTATCAACTCAAACAGCAAGTATGCCATCTTCATAATTACAATCAAATATCAATATATAGAATATTTCTTTATAGGTTTTCAGTAAGAGTATTCCATGTATTCCAGTGCCCGTCAACCTAAGGTTGGCTACTTATCAATACTTCGTACATCATGCAATAATTTATTAATTATGCATGATATAAAATGCTTTTTAATGCCAGAAAATAAAACAAAATATATGTACAATGGTAAATTCCAGGTGCATTCTTGCAAGTGGCTCTACAGCAGCAAATGTAAAATTTAGTGCACATTTTAAGAAATAATCTCCAAAATTGTAAGTTTTAGAAGACTCCCCATATGGGCTATTCTTAATTTTGTACACTCACTTCCATTTATGCCATTCCTGCAGTTTTGGGAAGCATTTTACTGGCTTTTACAGTTGGGGTGTGTAAAGCAGGGAGGTGGTGTGTGCATCTGTTTGTCTTTGTGCGCATGCATTGCATCGTGTTTTAAATGCACAATTCTAGGTTATTCTCATATTAATACAGTTCAAACTGATTCATATGTATATCAAGGGGAACAGGCAAGATACTTCTAACTCAGAATTACTTACAACTGAGATTTTGATGATGCATCATATATTTTTTTAAAAATCTGATGTGTTGCACTCACATGACTTTCTCTACTCTTGTACTAACCATTCTTACAAACTCTTATTCCTATGTCTTCTTCGTGTTAGTTAAGATAAACATTTCTACAAATTATGTTATTGCTTATTTCCTTGTAGGTACAAAGGGAATATGGGAATACAGTAAGCTTTGAGCGATTGCCAAGTCTTTTAAAGCTTTGAGATCCCATTCTGTTTGCACGCTTAACATATAACAAAATAAATAATGATATTCCATTCCACGAAAGTGTTGTTTTCCAAAACTGACACAAATAACAAGGAATATATCAGAAATGGTTCACTCTACAAAAAAATGTATTAAGACTTAAATTGTGTGTTTTAGCGAGATCTACATTTTTTGTATGGTAAGATTTTGACTATCTCTTACGGTTTATGAGTTATTCAAAAGTCATCCAGAGTAAACAGGTCTACATAGGCTATAGCCAGAAAATTTAAAATATACATTTCATTTGTCATACAAATATCTTAAACATATGGAATTTTAATCAAAATCAGTAGAGCCATTTTCAAGAAAATCAAAATTTTCAAAAATTTCCGACGTAAAGGGTAGTTTAGGGTGGGGCTATTTTCTTCAACATTTTTGTGGCATATCCTTGAAAGACATTAAACTTAAATACCAACTTAAGTTTTTAACTGACTTTTCGTTTTTGAGTTATGTTGTACATGCACACACACACACAGATCTTTTTCTAAAAATGCTTTATTTTGGATTCAGGGGGTCTTAAACATATTTCCAGTGAAATCTCGACATCCAATTTTTGGGTGGAATACAGTAGAGAAAGTAAAAAATGCAATACAATGGGCCTACAAGTGTAAAAGTTTACAAACAAAGATATGTAGAAGAAAATATTTTGTACTTGGTCCTCTAAAGAAATCAGTTAATTTGGCTTGTTTCACTTTTCTTGCATTAAATGCATACACCTCATTTTGTTATTGATGACTATGCGTAGCGTGGTATAAGCAATTCCTATGTCTGAGCAATTTTGGTTTTCGCTTTGTGTGGATTAAGTTCCACCTCATATGAATTTTACTTTCTGATCTAGAGTGTAACATTTCCTTAATCTGTTCTCCATGGCTGATTAGAAGCAACTGAGAACTGAAAGACAAAACACTGTTCAACAGTAAACACCAGAGACCGAAAATGTTTAGGTTTACATCTCATTTGTTGCTACAACACTGCCGCACTGAAAGATGCTGGCTCAGGTTGGGTCTTTGTCAACAGAGATAAGGAAAATATGCCTTGATTTCTTTTAAGATAACATATGCCATATGCTCATCATAATTACGTGAAACTCAGTTGTATTTCACTGAAATTTAATATGTATAACAGCAAATTATGTATAAATGCATTATGTATAAATAAGGTTCTATTAACACATTTCTAAATTACATTTTGCCAGGACTTACAAAAATTTATGTATAAATGCTAATTAGGTAGAACTGGGATGCGTATAAAGCAGGTTCAACTGCATATAATCTTGAGCAATATCTTCATATGACAAATTGGCTTCCCTCATACCCTCAATTCTTCCTTGATGTGCCTCTGCAACATCTGCATACATTTAAGAGACACAGGGATTGAATTTTCTAACTTTTTCAACTTTACTTCTGTTTGCTTGAAAATTGGCACATTTAATATGAATAAATAAATGACTATGCAAAAGCTCAATACTCTAACTAAAATAGTTTCACAGATAACAGAATTAAATAACTTTAATTCGTGAACAATACATCTTTTTTAAACTGCCTTCACATTTTTCAGAAAAGTATACTAGTGGCTTTTTCTGATATTAAGCAAACTGAAAATAAAAGTGTTTGATTGAAGTAGATTTTTTTCCCCCCATTATTAACATCCCCGAATGTAGTGTCATATCCGACGGTGAATGATTGAAATGGGTGAAATGATGTTCAAATTAGTCTGAGGGCCATAGAGCTTTAAGTTACCTGATATTCGTCTTCTCAGGATAAGCGAAAACCTCGGAAAAAACCTTATCCGGATAACTAACTGTAAGCGAGATTGAACTTGCGACCTCTTGGACATGAAGCAGACATGCTACCACCACGCTACAGAGGTGGGCGCTGAAGTAGATGTTAATACTCGCAGAGAAATACATTTTTGTTTTTATGAAGTTGTGTTAAAATTCCTTTTCTTTTCAGCATACATTATTGTGAGCCAATGAATAAGGCAATCATCAAATGCAGATTTGAATCTTTAGACAATGTGTTTTGAGATTATGTATGCAAATTTACATATAAATCAGAGCAGAACTGCAATGCAAGGAATTAATTTCATACAAAATGCAGTGTGGTTACAATGAAGAGCACAGATGACCTGAACATGTTGCTGGACCTTTAAAAGTGGTGGGCCAGGAAAAATGGGTAAAATAATTCACAGTGGTCTCTAGAATACAACTATTCATATGATATAATTAAAAAACCGAAAATGTCATTTTTACCTAAAAATTTAGTCCTAGGGTTCCTAACATACACCACTGCCTGGTCAAACAACAAAGGTAGAACGCTGCACACACACCACCCCCACCCTCTCTGCCATGTACGTGCCAGCTGAGAAGGTCACTAAAATGCCCCGTGAAGCAATAGGGACGACATATATGGAATCCAGGATACCAATATAAAAAACTGTGTGAAAATCTTGCATTCAGAATGCATAGGTCCCCATGGCCAGTAAGATCCCTCACAAAAAGTGAGCTCTGGGGCATGATCCATTAACAATGGAGCACTTCCACCACACACAATGTCCTTCACCTGTTATGGATGGAATGTTTCCCGTATGAATTAAAGCCATGTTAATTTAAACAATACACTGTTGTGTACTTCATTTGCGGAAAACAATTTGTTATATACCTAGTGTTAACAACTGAAGCACAATGAAAAAATTGTATGCCCTTTAGCATAATATTTCATAAAATTTTACTAATGTGCATATGAATAGTTCTCACTAGGGGCTGGATTTTTAGGATTTAACATATTTTTTTCCTTCCTATTTAATTAACTAATTTCAAGATGTATGTTCATTTCACGCATTCTGAAGCAAAATATATGACTTCCATTGCACCTAAAAATGCCTATTTGAAGGGTTGAGAACTAAAATGACCTAAATAGTTGTTTTTCCTTATTCAAATTATGTCATTTTTCCTTGGAAATCTATTGTATAAATATTATTTCTACCACCAGAAGCATTAGGGCCGAGATAGTTCAGCGTAATAGAGCTAACATGCAGCACATCCCATTGCACATGTGACATATGGTGACTCCTTGAGGCAGTAAACAGAAGGTCAGGAGCACAGATTGGTAAGGAGGAGCTTGCAGTCATAAGAAGAGAGTTCAATAAGCAGAATGTATGGTGAATGGTTGCTGGAATAATTTTTAACTTGAATTGTTATATAGCGGAACAATTGAATGCCTAAATCGCACTTATTGAGACAATGGATTGCTACAGATCCCAACTTTACTACAGATGGTCGAGTAGTCTTTTGTCAGGCATGCTCAAAACAAGTAAGTTTCTTGTAAATAACCAAAAAGCTGCAGGCTCTATCTTACTGAAGTGTATTTACGACTACTGTAGCACGCTTGCAGAAGAATATTTATGATCTGTATTTTTAATTTCAGGTTAAATGTGACAAGAATCCCATATTGAGCCCCACAAATCTGCAGCTTTGCATATTGCTAGTGTTGCTAGGAGAAATAAGTCCAGTAGCATCAGTAGGCAGACGCTTATTTCTTCCACAGCTGGCAAACCTGAAGGTATCTTTAATATTCACCTCTGCCAAGCATTGGTATCTGCAAACGTCCCATGGAACATGCTAACGAGCCCGACCATGAAAACAATTTTAGAAGATATCAGTGGCCGCATTATACCTAATTATATGGTTCCTGTTTACCAGAACACACTACATGAAATAAGAAAAGATATAGGGGATCACTATATCTGGTGTTCTGTTGATGAGACAACTGATAGTTGCAGTCACTTTATTGTGAATGTGGTAGTAGGGAAGCTAGACCCAAAAGAACCAGGTAACCCTCATCTAATTCTTTGTAAAGAAATAGGAAAAAACTAACAGTACAATAGCCTGTGCAGTGAGGGACACTTTACGCATATTGTGGCCAATAATCAACAAAAGAGACAGTAAAATGGATTATCTGCATGATTTATATCTCAATAAAGTAAGCAAGCCAGAAAATTATTTGTACTACTATTGACCCGCAAAGCTAAAACCTAAAAAAACCTATTTTGGCATGTGAAAAACCTAAAATGAAGGTTTATAGGACCTAAAAATCTGGGCCCTAGTTATCACTGCTGCTGATATCACATTTTACTTATTCTATCATGCTGCAAGACAAACTCCATTAGAGGAAAAGTTTGAATTGTGTGCCCCCTATTGCCATATTGTGTTTGAATTCTTGTTTTGAAGTGTATCATAGTACGAAAATTACTGAGAATAAAGGAAGTATGCATGTGAATTTCTTTGGTTTTTGAATGTTACATACACTTTACATAACATGGAACCTGACTGCTGCTCATCCTGGATCATTTATCTATTGAGTGTTAAGGTCACATAGATTATTCATCACATCTTTATTTTTGTGTGTAGTAGGGCATTCTTTATGACTCACAGGGGTTATCACAAGAAGGTATGTCTCTGTTAGCAAACAATGGCAAATGTTTCCACAGCAGGGAATTCATGGGACTCTGTCCTGGTCAGAATCTAACTGCTGACTTGGTATCTTCAGCTCGTTTACCCAACATACTCCAAGTACAAGGTTTGTTCAAAAAATTCCGGAACTTTGTCCACAAAATTTTTCTATGCTTAACTTTTACTTATTGTGCATGGTCTCCTTCAAATTACTCTTCTCCTCAATTGATTCACCACTCCCAATGCCCTTTCCACTTCCAGAAGCAGTCTTGGTACACCTCTTTCTGGATTGTGCGAAGCGTCATCTGCAAATGTTCTTTTTTTGGTCTTATATTTGTAGTGTTTAATGCCTGCTTTTACTACATACGGCACTGCAGGCGGTGACACTGATGATACATGGATGAAGATGGAGCACCATGGAATGAGATGGCGAGGGAAACTGGAGAACCCAGAGAAAACCTGCCCCAGTGCCACTTCGTCCACCACAAATCCCACATGCGGGATTGAACCCGGGCCACTTCGGTGAGAAGCGAATGGTCTAACCAGCTGGCTATGGCGCTGCCTTTTTTGGTCTTGGAGAACCTTTCCCAACCCATTGTAAAGATTGAACCTTGATCTCAACATCACAACTGTAGATCCTCGTCTCATGACCAGTTGTGGTTCTCTTAAGAAACATTTGTGCGATCCAAAAGTTCTTCACAGATTGCGAGGTGATGGTCTTTCTGGGCTTGACTCATGAGCCGTGAAACGAACTTGGTAGCAACATGATGTATTACAAGATGCTGTGTCAGGATTTCATAACATGATCCAACTAAAAAGTTACATTCTTCTGCAATCTCGCAGACAGTCAAGTCTCCGACTGGCACGCGCAATTTCATTAATAATCCTGACATGAGCATCATTGGTACACGTTGAATGGCATCCTGAACGAGGGTCATCTTTAACTTCTGTCCAGCCATTTTTAAACTCGTGAACCATTTGTAACACTGAGTATGGGTTAAGCACTCATCACCATAGGCTTCCTGCATCATTTGGTGTGCCTCTGTACAGGTTTTCTTGAGTTTCATCAAAATTTAATGCAGACACATTGCTGCACTAACTCTGCCATCTTGAAATTTGCAAACTGTGTGACACAATGTTTATTCAATTCAGCACTGAATAATAACTAACAGACACACAATTGTGAAACTTCTGTTAGGTACACATTACAACATAGGCATGTGCAGGGATGGCAACAGCATTTTGCTCCAACGGCATGAAATTACGAATGTTTTGCAATTTTTTGAACAGACCTAGTAGAAATGAAATATTTAAAGCTTCTCTGCACACTTAGTCTAAATTACCAACCTAAGGAACATCATTTTATTGGATACCAACCTAAGGTTTTTCTTCCCATTCCCGAAAAGAATATTTCACCAATATTAAATACTGCAATCAATGTTTTCACTGAGAAGATTTATGATTATTGATTATAATTTCAGTAAATACTTGTACTTTGATTCAAATATCTTAAAAAAGTAATGGAACAATTTGTATTTTAGCCAAGTCATGTAGAGTTAAATTGCTGGTTGAGATTAAAATAAATATTGCATAACATAGTTTTCTATATTTTTGTAAAAAATTGTTTTAAAGTTCTCACATATTGCTCAGTAAACTTCACAAAAAATATCACTTTTGAAGAGTGTTGGAATGATAAACATTTTTTCAAAAGCATTAATCACTTTACTTGACATTCTAACATAATATTGCTTTTCTTGCAACACAAAACCTTAAAAGAAAGAAATTCTGTACAGGCTTCTAGTGAAACATATAAATCTACATGTTGTAAAAATGTATCACATAAATCTAACTTTTCTATAATATTTAAGTTGATGAAATGTTAACAATACTTGTGACATGCATATTTTATTTAAAATTGTTCTTGAAGCTTAATATACATACAGTATTATAAAAAGAAAACAAAGGATGAATTAAGCAGAAAACCAACATCTTCATCTTGCAGTTAGTAGCCAGAAAAAACATTAAGTAATGAAAGCAGATGAATTAATAGCAGTGATTTAAGCTGCTTAGAAAAATAAAGAATGATGGGCAGTAAAACATTTATTGCAGCCTTCTTTTTTTATGTTGTATTAAACTGCAGTATAATTTTGTTATGTTCTTTCAACACAAAACATAACCCACCCTCTGAATACTGACATTGATTTCAAGTAATTTGTTTTAAGCCCGAAAAGGGAATGGTTTTAATAATGTCATAGCATACTTTTAGATACATAAGAAGAGACTGATTTTGACTAACAAGAGAAGGACCTTGGTTCAAACAAATTTTTTATTCAAAATGTATGCATTTATACACCTAATGACATTGAAAAACATTGCAAAACCATTGGTGGTATAAAAAATTATTTGATAACAAGCCATTTTTCTGTCTTCACAACTGTAGATGGGAGTCTTCTACAAATTTTGAAAACAGGTTGCATTGTGATGAGTAGTTATAGGCTTTTGATGATATCTGCCATTCCATGAAAATACTAGGCAGATAATGAAAAGTGCATACACCAATGAGGCTCTAAAACTGGCAGGTGGTGAAAAGTTAGTTAAGGTTAAAGTTACATTATATGCCTAGCTTGCTAAGTGATTTCATGGAGACCATGGCAGAATGTGCACTTCTGCTGGCTCCAGCTGGTAATCGAACCCAGGAGCTCTGGACTGGAGGCCAATATGCTAACCACCGGACCACAGAGGTAGTTTCATAAAATTTGAGCAAACTTTTCATTGGTTTTTTATGCCAACAAACTTACTGTTGGTGTTTTTAAACACACAAGCCAAGTGTGGGCAAAGTTTGGTTCAAATCCCAGTTGTGGCATTGAATTTTTAAGTTCCAGTTCTACCTCCCAAAATTTTCATTGATTTTCTTGTGCTCTGGAAAACTTCCTGCTTGCATTTGAAAACAATGCATTAACTTCTTTCCCTGTCTGGTTCCTGTTTCCGTTACATTACTGGGCTTAACCTTTTACCACTGAGTGAATACCCGCTAATCCCCTCTTCAATGAAATAATTGTTAAACTAAATCGTGTGCTCCAGAAGCTCAAAATACTTACAGAACTACAATAATGTTTGAACCCACAACCTTGGGAACTAGAGGCTAGCACTTTACCTCTAGATCATGGAGGATGACATTTGAATCTTTAGTTACACAAATTTGGTATTTCCAACTTTTTGTTTTTGAGTTATGCTGCTCTTGTTCACTTTTTTATTTTTTGGGAGGGGGGGGGGGGGGGTTACCAGCAGAGCTCAAAATGTGCATTTCTGGTGAAATCTCGGTACTTGATTTTTGGGTGGAATACAATATTTTCTTTCCTACAATAAATAGGTAGTAGAGAAAGTAAAAATTCTTGCTCATGAGTTGCAATTCTACATACCTTCATAAGCGTATATCACATCTGTCAAAATAAAGCATTTGTTGCTAGATTTAATTATTTTCCAAAATATCTAATGTGCATTTTTCTTTACGCCTGACGAATGGTGCATGACTAGATGATGTGCGACATCATTCAAGTGATGTTTGAAGTGCTACATCTTGTTAATCAAGTAAGCCAAATTTATAATTTTTACTCTACAAATAGATTAGATAGCTTAAAAAACACCTAATTAAAAATAGGCAGCTGTAGGCAATCAAGTTTCACTTCTCACTAAAAGTTTCAGCAGTTTGTTATGCACAGAAAGGCAAGAAGTAGGCAACGTTGAATTAAAAGCAACAAATTACAAAGTTACTGAATTCTGTCCACACGTTGTTGTATACCTAATGTGCTCAACTTTTCAGAGTTGGGTGGTTTTGAGGTACCAAACACTGAAAAAAAAGTAAATAAATAAAATAAATCTATGTTGTGTTATTTTTTCCACAGAAAATTAATCTGGTTAACATGATATAACAATTGTGTAAAAATGCTTAATGACCTCTTTAGTGCTCTAGATTACATATAAAACCTCTCAATCTCCTAAATTATACCACATATTTAATATTTTGCACTAATGGATACTATAAAACTCAGCATTAGGAATAGGTTTAATACTTTAATTTTTAAAGATTGACTTTAGAAAGTTAAAATATTTTAATAGCTATAACTAAGGGGGAAAGAGAGAAAAAAAGATTTAATCAATGGAACATGTAGGATGTATTGCAGAAATGATTGTGTGCTTTAGTTTTATCTAATTAATGTTTAAGTTAGATGTGAACTTTCACTGTTTAACTAGTGTTGGCATGTAACTGAACATTGTTTCCCATTCAGATTTGTATGTATGTAGCTAATGTTCTGGAGTCAACAATGAAGTCATTCTCCTTGCTTCCCAGTACTTAGTTATTATATCTCGACAATTTTGTAAAGCTGTGCAGTTTTGTAGATGTTCTCTATCCATTTCTATATCTTGAGAGCACAATACACAATTTGGAGAAGCTAGTATAACACTTCTATGGAGATGCTTTCCCAGGCAATCATGTTCTGTAGTAAGCCTCATCATGGCAACAGCAGATTTACATGGCAATTCTGGAATTAGAGGCATTTTCTACAAGTACTTTCATATTTCGGTTACTAATTTTTTCAGTTAATCCAGATTTGTAATTATTAATTTTTTTCTTTATATTCCTTTTAATTGATTCATAAGAAAAGGCTTTTGCTTCTGTTTAATTTCACATACTGTTTTTGCTAATATATCAGCCCTTTTATTCCCCTGAATTCCACAGAGGGCTGGAATCCACTGTAAAATTACATGTTTTCCAAGTTTCTTAATAGTTCGGATCATATTTTGTATTTCTAGAATTTTTTCCATCTTTGGATAGGATGATGATGTTACAGCTTGAATTGCTGCTTTGGAACCTGACAAAATAACAATATTCTTGCATTGTTGCAGCCAAATAAGAATGTTTTGGAGAGAAAGACAAATAGCTAAAACTTCACCATCAAAATTTGTAGTATTTCTTGCAGCATGTTGGTACAAAGAGAAGAATTTGCACATTCCACCAGCTCCAGCTCAGATCCATCTGTATAAATGTGTCCAGTTTACAGAAGTGTAATTTGTGTGTATAGTTTCTAAAGCTAAAGCCTTAGCCATGTCTCGAGAAGTTTCTCTTTTATTAACAAAATTATTTAAATTTAGATTATAATCAATACTGAAATTATCAATTGGGTTGATACCATATATTATGTTGTCTGTTGTTTTGGTATTTCTAATTTTTCTATTAATTTTCCTACTTCTTGTATAAATCCAACTTGAGTTTTCATAGGTTAGATATTTGATATTTAGAGATTAGTTTTACAGTGGTTCATCAGAACCGTTGGCCTTTATATGGTAGGCTTGAACATGGTAGGCTTTTGTGGCACTAATTCTTTTCCATTCTTTCTGTTTAAATTATAAACCAAAAACGTTTTTGGAAATGCACAGTGAAGTGCATTAATTGTTGCAATAAAATTTCAAGTGGATCTCTCATTTTAAAACTTTGCTTCTTTCAAGTATTTTTTGCAACAAATTTTTAAGGCATGTTGCTAAAACTCACTGACATGTTTCCTGCTGCAACTGGTTACATGTATTTGGAGACGAGATGTTTGTCCAAGGGAAGGCTAAAATTTAATAGGCCATCCTTATTATTCAGTATCAAAAGCTTTTCCCTCACATCAAACCAGAAGCCAATTGAAATGGGGATTTTATTGAAAATTTCAACATCGTCTTTGCTAAGTCAGCCACATTCTTATCTTGGTCAATGCCTTAATATCATTTCTGCAACCAGCCCTTAATGTAAGGCTATGGTTAAGCTGACAAAGGAGATACAACACAAATGTTTAGTTCAAAAACATGTTATGCAGCATGCAACAATCACCAACACAAGAGCATGTACTAAACATAACAACACAATGCTAACAAGTTTAGGTTCTTGTCAACAGTGGGAATACGTTGCCCTCAAACCTGCTGTCTCTGTCATAAGCAGTTGTGCAGCAGCAGAAGCTTGTTATGTCAGTGTCACATGCTTTTCGGCCAATCAGCAGCAACTGTTTCTTATGCACTTGTACAAACTAGCTTGCTGATTATCCTCAGCAAAATTTGATAACATTGAGCTATCAATTGATTCCATTGTGCATGTTGCAATATATTCATAACCCTGAAATATTGTCTTGATTTATAAAATAAAAACATCTACAGATACATGTTAATGTTTGTTGTTTATAAATAGTTCATATTTGTTGACATTATGTTCAATGAGAAATGTTATTTGCAGACCTTGGATTTTATGTAAAAACCTATTTTTTTCCTCATGATATATAGAATGTGTGTTCCCTTGCGTCTAATACCAACATTTAAATATGCTCCGGTGACATCAGTTGTTGTGGAATGCTCATTTTCGGCTTATAAGATGGTGTTACCTAACAAGTGATGTAGTTTCTCAATGAAAGTCTTAGAAAATGTATTGCTTGTTTACTGTGACTGATTATGGCCATGTACAATAAAGACACTGTCAAATGTTTTGGCTAATTTGTAATTATTTTGTAATTATTTTTATAATTTTAGAACCTATTTTGCTTTGCGATGGAACCTATTTTAGGTACCTAACTTACGATTTTTAGGAACTAGAAGTCCAAGGTCTAGTTATTTGTACGAGGGATGTTCAATAAAGACTGGCACTGATTTTTTTTTCCTTTCATTAAGTGTCTGATTGGGACATCTGTCCATGTGCCATTGAACTACGTATTCTAGTCGCTAAACACTGAAAATCACACAGCGATAGCTCTCTCAGTTGATTGTTGACAGCCTGTGAGAGTGAGCGTGTTTGATAATCGCCTCTAAATATCGTCACGAGTACAGAAGTCAGCCAATAAGGGCATAGTCATTACTGTTTTTGATTACCAGAGGACAGTCTGCATTCTCACAGATCCAAGACACTCTACAGACACTGCAGATTACTATAACACTATCCTGAAGCAATTGGTAAAGGATCACATCCCCCAAAAGCTAAAGAATCTCATTCAGCAGTGCAAGCTTCATCATGACAATGCCACATCACATGTTGCTGATGCGGTTATCGAATTCCTGGCACAAAATCATATCTCCATGGTACCTCTTCCACCTTATAATCTTGGCCTAGCTCCATGTGACTTTTTTCTTAACCCAAAAGCCAAAAAGGAACTTAAGGGACGTTGGTTTGACAATGAGACCAAAGCAGTTAAATCTTTAGAGGCAACCCTGAACAGGCCCTCAAAGAATGGCTTCCTGCACGTTTTCCAGGAATGGCAAAGGATGTGGGACAAGTACATTGTATTGAGGGAGTAGCATTCTGAGGGGGGCAACAGTCTGTATGAGTGATTTTTTACAACACATTGTTGTATGAATATTAGTGCCAGTCTTTATTGAACACCCCTTGTATTAATTTTCTTTATTGCTATTGCAACTGAGCGTTTTCTAAATGTGCAAAACTATTACCTTAACTAAATGGAATAAAATTGTAAAACAATATTAAATGTAGGCTGATCCCGTAGCTCCGTCAGTAAAAAACCCACCTGCTGTGCAAGGTGTCTCAAATTCGATTCCCGGCTGGGAGGGTGGGAATTTTTCTTCCACTAGGGTTATTCCCATTCTCCCTAGAGTCCGGAAGTATGAATGGGAGTGTGAATATGTGTGTGAATTTAATATAAATAATAATAAATAATTAATAATAATAATAATAATAATAAATAATTAATAATAATAATAATAATAATAATAATAATAATAATAATAATAATAATAATAATAATAATAATAATAATAATAATAATAAAACCAAAGTTCTAAACCACCGCTAAGCGAGTGAACACCATTGCTGTTGAGCAATTGTTCCAAAAGGTTAAAAACTATTGATATGACCTTTGATGTTAAATGCAACATACAAAAAAGATTAAGTGTACAATGTGTACTGTGTAAGAAATAAATGACCATCTCAAAATCATGGCCTTCTTCAGCAACATTGGTTCTATAAGATTTGAAGATTTCATGGCAATGAATAAACATGATTAGAGCTTCCAGGGTTACCAGCCTGTAATACGAAATTGCTTTGCCAGATGTATATATATCCAGACACAGTGTGGAACTGAAATAATCTGTCGGACTGTAACTGCGAATTTCTCTTTTTGTGAATAACAAGAAAGTCTAATACCAAAAAGTCAAAAAGTTTATAGTTTTCCAGAAAAAAAAAAACACTTATAAAAACAATTTACCATCACCTGGCTGTACTATTATTGATTAATGGTTCTTGATTTATGGCTATATTCATAGAAAATTGAATAAACGAAAACTCTTTCCTTTGGCGTATTTCAATAGATTCAATGGTTTTTGTGCAAATTAAAAATTAAAAAATCCACAATTTGTTGCCTTCATCATTGTGTTAAAACTGGCAACAACACATCAGCTGTGTTTATTTTCTACGCATACCGGTGTAGACCACATAGAATGTTTACTTAATTGCATGTAATTGTTTTTTTTTTGTCAAAGCTGTAAAAGATGTGAAGACTGACTACAGGTATTGAATACTGGCTCTAAACTCTTATTTCAAATTAATCCCAATGTTATTGCGTGCTTGTTAATGCTAATAAATGTAATTAAAAGTATGGCCATTTTTTATTTCTAAAGCTACCATGTAAATAATGGTTAGTCCATGATTGTGGAATTCATTGGACTTGCACGCAAGCGTCAAATTTCTTTACCTACATTTCTTGAAATATTTTGATATCTTTCACACATACATCCATAAGTCTTGTCCGAAACTTTGTGTTGCAAATTTCACTAACTCGAATTCTTTAGCACTCATAAAATTCTTGTTAAAACTTGGAGTAATTATTGACAAAAGTGCTTTCAAATACATCTGCATCATTTTATATAAATTTCTTTTTTTTTTTTTTAGACTGGCAATCAGATGTAGGTACATGCTTGCATAAAGCACATTAGTCCCGCTTTAAAATGGGGATATTAAAAATGAAAGAGAATCACACACTTACCAGCTGGCAAAACATATAAATAATTGCACATAAATTTTGTTTAGGCATATTGCAGTGGAATGTAAATTCACATTATAAATTATGATTTCCTAAAGGTTTAGCAATTACTAGTAT
The DNA here is from genome assembly GCA_030765045.1 of Tenodera sinensis. NCBI lineage: Eukaryota > Metazoa > Arthropoda > Insecta > Mantodea > Mantidae > Tenodera > Tenodera sinensis. The sequence goes on from CM060971.1 coordinate 111,032,828, forward strand.
CACATGGTTAAATTCAATACAGAATAACAGTATTAATAACAGAAGGGGTGTTTCATGCAAGAGTGGCATAGTTTTGGAATGCTCAATGCAGGTAACCTAACCTCCAGGCATTAGCGCCAACTTCTGCACCAATGCTTCATACATACGTCCTGCAGATGATATTGAAACTATAGGTATTCACAACATGTGTCAGTGTTAGAAACAAATCACTATTTATTGCCAAAATGAAGATTGTGTTAGATATCTACCATTCAGTAAATAAACTGTATAAGGTAACTTGCTTCTGATCAGCGTACATACTGCAACCGTTGTCAAAAGTTAGCAAACAATTTTGCGGGACATTTAGAAGAACAATCCAATTCCAAGGGAGATCATTATCTTATCCTGCAATAAGCCTCCCAAATAGAGCAGCCCAGATATTCAGACCTTTAAACGAACCAAATAAAATCTTTGTAATTATGCAGAAATGTAATTTTTGAGGTAATCTAAAGTAAAAACAAATTAGAAACTAAAAGCTTCACTTATCTTAATAATATTCCAAGTTGTTTGGTGCTAACAAGTTTCGAGCTATATAGCTGTATAGCTTTGAGAATGAGTTGGAGTCAACTCAAAACTTGTTAGCACCAAACAACTTGGAATTACTAAGATAAGTGAAGCTTTTAGTTTCTAATTTGTTTTTACTTTAGATTCTTGTTGCTTCACTGTTAATAGCTTCATTATTTCCTTATTTAATTTTGAGGTAATGTTTACATATGGGGCAATCAGCCATAAGCTCACTTTTTCATGTAATTTTCTGGTGTTTGTCGCACCATGACAGAGCATCTGAATTCGACACATGGCTAACATTACTTAATGGGTTTTACAGAGTATTAGCACAGTTCACTGATCTGCTGATAGAAGCTGATTACTCAGTCAACAGGTTGTGCCACGTTGCCACATGCTCTTACTTTCAAACATGATTATCTAGTTAATTATGCATTTTATTAAAAAAAGTTTTTGGAATTTTTTGTTAGTTTACATCCACTCTCTCACCTCTTTCAGTCTGATGGATTATTTCACTTCCACCCCATGTGTACGTGTGTGTGTTTATATATATACATACGCCTCAGTTGTAGGGGTAGAGCTAAGTAGCATGGGTCAATGGGAGGCCAGCGCTTACCGATTGGTCTGAGGAAGGGCTGGAAGCTGCTGTCCCTTTTTAAGTATTCCTGTCCAAACTGTGCTCAACCATAGACTGTTATCCCTATCAAAATTATTTGGCTCTAATTTAATTTCAAATGTCTCTTTTATGAGCCTGTAGTAATGTCGGTTACTGCAGTGTAAAACCACGTCATCAAATAGAATTCTGTGATCATTGTTGAGACTATGCTGTGAATTTCTTTGGCACTATGAAGTACACTGTTTGCCAACTAAGTCAAATATTCATAGCCCCAAATCTATGTGCAAGCACATAGATTTCTCATGCGAATTGTAACTACAATAACCAAATATCTTCATCACAAAAGATGTTGGAAATGATATGCTTACTCCACCACACACCTAACACCTTTTAACAAAATTTGCATTAATACCCATGACCATGTAAAATAAAATCATTCACCCATAAAAGAAAATGTGAGTGAATGTAGCGATCATTAACATTATCCAAATTGCAGAAATTAACTCTACTCACATTACTGCATGGTTGCTATTCCTGAACTACAGTTATCTCAAGAGGTTTAATTTATAAAGTTGACGGACATTCCAGTACAAGATTTGCAAAATTCCTAATTCCTTGGAGAACTTTCCTCTGTAAGAAGATGGTGATTTAATATCAGTTTCTTAATAAGAATAGATCCTGTTTCCCTAAATTTAGTTATAAGATTGTAAACCACTTCTCTGTGAGGCACACAAACAGCAGCAAATTTGTCTTATCAGTTGCTGTCACTTATCCACAAGTATGTTGTCACATAGGAATCAATAAAGATTCCGTTTGCTAAAGTACACGAATTATTGTCATTTTAACAACACTAGCACACTATAACACTGAAACAATTAGTACCACAACACATCAGCCTATGTACAACACGTAATTCATGTCAACTGGTTAGCTGGCATACTGAGAGGAGGAAAAGTGAGAGGCAGCAGAACAGCACATTCCAGGGCAAGTTATTGTTGTTAGCTAATGCTGGATTTAGACAATGTAGTCATTAATCCTCTTGCTCTCCAATATTTTTCACTGGCGGATGGGGGACTAGAAGTGGCGGGCATATTTGAAGGTGATCTTGGTCCATTTCCTCTTGCAGATCACATAGAGGACAGAGTGGTGAAGAATATATCCCAATTCTGTTTAAATGTTTTGCCAGACAATCATGTCCTGTAATCAACCTGAAGCTTGCAACTGCCATTTTTCAAGGATACTCAGAAATTATGGTTTGAATGTTTGGTAGTTCCCATCTTTTATTTTTTGATTTTTCATAGTAATATTTTGCAATAATTTTTTTGAATTCAGAGCTGACTAATCTTTTAGCTGCATAAAATGGTAGATTAACTATAGATTTCTGTACACAGCTGGTACCCTTTTTTGTAAGAAAATCAGCTTTCTCATTACCACTCAGTCCACAGTGAGCTGGTATCCATTGGAAGACTAGGTGTTTTTGAAGTGCTGTTAAATGGGTAAGGATTTTCCAACATTCTATAATTGTTTGGTTTTTTGGTGAAAACTTGGAAGTAATTGCTATAATTGCCGTCCTGGAATCAGAGAGAATAACTGTTTGATGAAAATGTGAAATTCTATACAAAAGATTTTGTAGGGTTCCAGAGCAAGTAATACCCTATAGCATGACCATGTGTCCAAACAAAGTTTCTGTATTAAATAGTGCAGTAAACTTTAAAAATAATGTATTGTCTTATTTACATCCAACAACCAAATGCTAACAATTATTCTATTTCCCTCTCCTTGCAACTGTCCTTCATCACTATGTTAGTGATAGAAACTATAGATGGAGTAACAGAGCACTGTCTTTTTTCTGGCTTTTTCATTTCTGTATTAAACCAACAAAAACTACCCTCACATTTGTCACAAATACAAATTTGATTCAAGACACAGCGTACTTGTGTGTCCGACAGACAATAGCGTATGGAACAGAGACTATCCATAAACTCAGTTGCATGTTGTAAATATCGACTGGGGTAAACCGTATTGCAACATAATGTGGAACTTAGAAATATTCAGCTCTCCTAACGTGCATAATTTAAACAACAAGCAGCAGTGAAAGATGGAGTGTGTATGAATACTCTATTGCTCTATTAGAATCAATTAAGCATGAAAAGCTACCCATGAAATATTACTACTTTAAAACCTCAGTATCAACAGCTGTTTTGTGTTCTGAACAATAGCAAGGCTTAAACAAACCGACATGGTAGTCACATAACTTTCTGTACCAATCGATCAATATATATGAGGGTCCACCTGGAGCCAAAAATCTCCCTCTATTATCAGAGAAAGTCGGCACCAAGTGTCTCTTCTCTTTGTGGCACTTTACTTTAGGCCAATACCCCCCTGCTTTCATACAGGGATGAAAGTGCAATATGCCACTTACACGCCCCAACCCATCCAGGAAGACTACCAAAGAACCATAATAGGAGTACAAGTATTCTAGCATACCAACTACTACTAGCTCTCTAGGCTAGTACCGCAGGACACTGAGGCATCTCACAACCCTGCCTGGGCATCACCACTCAAATGTATCCAATCTCCTACAAATATCGGGAACCACTGCCATGCCGAGTCCAACCCAATCCAAACAACTTTCTCTACTCATTACAAATCTGAAAGTAAGTCTTATAAGGGAGCAGCCTCAACATGTTTGCTATTATGTTTTATTTGGTAATAATATGAGATGAAAGTACTGACGGAGTTTACAGCTGCAAAAAATAGTGTGTAATATGTATTTGTGAACTGCTATACAGCTTCTTGGGAATAAAGAAACGTACTTATGCTCTACTTTTCCTTGAAACTGTAACACCCACTTCCGATACTTATGTTTCATATTTTCTTTTCAATATGAACTGAAGTTAATGGATAAATGATGAGAATACTTGCCTTTCTTTTAAACGATGCAGTCGCTGTTCCTGGTTGAGGTAACCCCGTTCTTTGCCAGCTATTCTTGCTCATGTTGTCTATAAGAACACTAGTGAATATCCATGAAACCATTCATCAAATGGCCTCTAATGACCTAGTTGTCGACATTACACTTCATCAAATGGCTGCACAACTGACACATGAATTCGTTTTGTCAATGTTAAGGCTGGTTTACAACAACCCGAGAATGAAAACTAGAATGAAAGCAAGAATTTTAGTTTACGATATCCCAGGAATGAGAACAGGAATGCTTAGCAATGATTATATCGATTACAAAGGGAAACGTTAATTTTGTACATTTGTTTGTAATTGACTATTGATATTTTTTCACCTGCTTTCAACCCTGCCAACATAATGGAGTTTAGCCAGTGTTGAAATTTTATAAAGTAAACATTTTCTTAAGTCAGTTCCACTACTACTTATAAGAATTTTCTTTATTCATTCCTTTATTAATAGTACACATTCAAGTTATTTGTTGTTCCTTGTAGTTCTTTAGGGGCCACTAGTCAGTTTTTAGTTCCATATAAACAAAATATTTAACATTTTCATTAGAAGAAGCAACACTCAATAGACCTGATGGAGTAAGTATCTGATTTCAGGTTGCACATTGCCTGGAATTTCTTTCGATTTCATTTTTCCAGCTTGTTACCACAGAGTATCTCTAGTGGCCGTTTCTTGTCACAGCCTGCCTTGAACAATGTCTGAAGTGAAGTGTAATATACACAATACAGATCTAAAATGCTATGCCCAGGAATGTGCAGAATGAGAAAGGTGCTTTGTAACCTGATCAAGTCTTCTTCCCATTCCCATTATTGTGGTTGCTCATAATATAATACTCTGAGCCCAGGCTCGGCGCACAACAAAAGACAGACTGGGCTAAACTACTTCACACCACATACCAGGCCGGCGAGCAAACAAATGCTCAAGGTTAAGCTTCCCCACACCACTCACGTGAACAAACATGTGACTAACAACAAAGAAGTGGCAACATGAGTTTTCTCCAGAGCCTTCGCCCTGTTCGCCAGCAGCATATTTGTGGACATTCAGAAAGGTCCATGTGACGCCATCCCCTCTATTAAGGAGGCATGGGAACAGCAGGGGTGGGTGAATGAGAGAGTTACAATTACAGACATGAGTCAGTGTGTCTGTGAGTGCAAGACAGCTGTGCATGTGTCATCATGAAAGATATGTCAGTCATTGGGAATAAGAGTTCATGAGCGTCAAGTGATTGCATAGTTGCAGTTAGTGTATGAGAGACAGAGAATGTGAAGAAAGACACTGAAAGGACTGAGGCAAGGTTACGAAATGTAAAAGTTGCGAGTTGTGATAGCCCGAAAAACTGTAGACTGTGCTAACGACGAGAAGAAAACTGTGCATTTGTGATCAGTTTTAGAAAACAATAAAGTGAAAGAAAAGTAACCAGACTGATTTTGTCATTTTCTCAAACTGGTGTCAGGAGTGGGATTTGTCAAATTGTTGTTCTGTTACTATATATACATTTTAACTTTATAATTGTCTTTCTGGTTTCCGTTCTCTATTGTGAACCAGCCTTTACACAATTAATTTCAATGTAGCCTGTTTATCACAAATTATTTTAAATTAAGCTTTAGCTCATGAGTAAGCCTCAATTTCAGGTATGTATCACAAAAGAATTAGACAGTCAAATATATCTACAAACTACAAAAATACAAATTAGAACACCACACATTATATACAGATACACTACAGCTAATAACAGTTAACATGTTTGTTGCTGTAAAGTTTTAAGCTGGGAAATGCATTGTTAGTGTTTAGTTACAAAACTAATGAAACAGCCATGCTGACAGTGTGAGCAAAAAGCAAGAGACACGAATACCGACCCGTGTTCCACTTCCTAACGAGAACCACGTGTGCTACTAGCACTAGGGCAACGCCAACACCAAACTTTAGACCAACTGGAAAACACAAAGACAAACTGCCTTATCAGCACTGTCAGCAAGGAAAATATACTTACACTGCATTTCCCATCTGGAATGAGTTATATGCATAAAGTGAGTGTTGTGATAAGGCAGTCAATTACATTACCACAAATGATGGGATGTACACAGTTCAAATCAAAATTAATTCTTCTGTAATTTCAGGTTTTCCAGATGAAAGGAAAAAAGGAAAGAGAAAGAAAGAAAAAAGGATCTTTACTCACATATTTAAAAATTTGACTAATTCAGTTCTATAGCAATATTTCTAAAATAAATTTCTGATTATTGACAACAGTCAAATACAACTGCTAAAATCTCAAAATCCACCATTTTAATCACATCAGTGAAAAATTTGTAAACATTTGAAAATTCAAACCGATAACAAATAATATCTCAAATAGTTAATGGTAACAAAATTTGACGTACATTGTATATTTTAGCAAGCTCTATATTGCTTTTCTACTACCTACTTAATGTTACCCCGTCTTTCAAATGGAACCATGTTTGTCCTTGAGTGCTACTAAGTCAGAAACCAATCATGCCCTGTTTTACTGTCATATTGCATTTGCCCTATTAGGGGTGTGACATGCACCAAGTGATTCCATCTCTAATAAATACTATTTGTGCCAAGATGAAATATTCAGTTTGCAAAAAATAATCTATGAGGAAAGTAGGCAATAATTAGAATACTTAGGCTTTCATGGCCAGTGCTGAAATATCTTCCAGGCTGTTTTGCTGTGGTCTGCTGCAGATTGGTATTCCAGACGTTTCCTCTACAGTTGCAGAAGACACCCTCAGTGGTACTGCTGAAGTCTCCTCAGAATAGGTATCGCCGTGTCTGATCTGTTAACTGCCAGTGTTGTTCTATTTATACTGTGCATGTGATGTTCACTCATTGGGCAGGGATGGGCAGGGGCATGGTAGCTGGTGGGTGGAATTCTATCTCTCTTGTGCTGCTGTTCTCCTGTGATTGGCATGCTCTGTTTTCCTGTTTCTTATGATGTTCTTTGCTTTCAATGACTGGATGCCAATTGTTGTTTAGTCTTAAGACCTCTTCCTTCTAATTAAAATTGTTAAAATGCCTCAAGATTTCAACAGCCTCTTGCTGTAGTGGGGCATGATAGTGTGTAGTTGATGAAGTTGATGCTCGTATCCTGGAACAATATGTTCAGCAACTGCCTCAATGGCATGTTCAGGAACTGTGGACTTACCTGTTCAGCTCAGATGGCAGCTTCTTTTATGCTCCATGAGTCTGTCTTAATGCTGCACTGAGAAGTTCCAATATAAACTGAACTGCAACAAGGAATATTATAACACCCCAGATGATGACAGAGCTTCCCAGGAAAAAGGAAGTTTGCTTGAACATAGGAAGGGTGAGGTCATCGTTGACTAAATGCAGGCACTTTCTTGATTGTAGGTGGCTCTAAAATGTTCAATAGCCAGGATTTCTCTTTAACACATGTTGTAATTCACTTAATACACTTGCACCAGTTTCTCCATGCACAGCACTTAGCTTTACAATAGCATCCTCTATGACAGCAAATACAATCTTGCATAGGGAGTCCTAACATTTCTAAATGCTTGAAGCCAGCCTAAGTTGCTCCTGATGTAGGCAGTCACTAAAGGCAGCCTGGGATTCACAAATAGATGCAGTGCTTTTAGGATCAAAATAATCTACAAGTCTTTATACCACCTACACTCACTATAGAAATTAACTGCTTCTATCCATGTTCCCCATCTCGTTAATACTGGTTTCGGAGACTGACATTTCTGGTAACTTCTACTTGTAAGAGAGCACTTGTGGAAATTTTAGAAAAAGTCTTTTTCTTTCTTTCTTTCTTTCTTTTATTTTGCTGAAATTACCCTATTCACTTGCTATTAGTTCTAACATCTTCGGCAACATGTTGCAGTCCATGAGCCAAGCAGGTAAAACACTAAACTATGTAATTATTATTTATTTATGCCAACAAACTTACTGTTGGTGTTTTTAAACACACAAGCTGTGTGTGGGCAAAGTTTTAAGTTCCAGTTCTACTAAGCGGAAGGTCTGTGGTTCAAATCCCAGTTGTGGCATTGAATTTTTAAGTTCCAGTTCTACCTCTTTAAACTATGTAATTGTATGTTACTTCACTAAAAATATGCAATATACTCACAAATATGTAAAAATATGTAAAATGAAATTCAGTTATATTAACCCTAACATGTGCTTTGTAAACATATCACTTTTCCCAGCATTTAAATAGCAAGGAAAAAATATGTAATTACATAGAAATTCCAGCTCTAGTGATGAGAAAGCCTAAACTGCATCAGAACTTCTAAAAAATGAACAGAAGAAAATGTATAACTTATATGGTGCTACTTTCCGCTAAGTGTTTGTATTTTAAGGGCACATAAATGCATAGGCTGTCAGACTAATGTTTGGTAACATCTTTCACAGCATAGTTTAGTAGTCTAGGGTTAAAGGTGTTTGAGTACTGTAGTCACATCCCATCATTTGCATGAAATACTATTACCACACATTCTGCACCTGCATATAACTCAAACATTATGCCAAAAATACCAATTTAATATTATACATCATTCAGCTTACATTTTCTTACAACAAAAACTACATGTAACTATTTAAATAGCATAAATATGAAAACAGCATAGCTGGTATATTTAAACCTGGTGCTAGATTTATAGATGGGGAAGAAGTTACAGAAGAAAATACCTGTTCTCTTGAAAAACAAACATTCTGATGTTACACTTGACATGAACAATGTCTGGTCTAAATTTATAAGTTATGATCAAAATTTCTGCTCTCATTATTTGCACCTGCAGTATAAACTGAAGATATTTCTGTTACATTAATTAGGAACATAAAGCCAGTGTAGTTAAAAATTCATTACTCTTAGACCCTTATTTTAATTCTGTTTAAATGCATTCTAAAAAGAATGTACTAAGCACTCTAAAAATGGGCAAAATAGCTGCATACTCCTTGATAAATAAACATTAAAGACTAAAAATACAACTTAAGCTTACTCTGGAAACCTATACATTTGACATGTCAGCATTTCATTATGAATATACAGCCCCATTCACAATGAAGACATAATATTCACATATTACACATTGCAGCATAAACACATGAGACGTGACCATTTACAATGCAGCTGTAAATGCAAGAATTAGACTCAGGTTTCTAATCCATTAATTGTGTGTGGAAGTCTTCTAGGCATACTGCACATCTCAAAATTAGTAACATAACAAATAATATCCACTAAAACAACACATCTAGGCTTTAGAAATATATAAAATACAAAAATATGTTGAACCAAGCAAACAACAGCAAAATCCAACATCAATGTTGAAAGTTTTATTGGATATAAGGTTCAGAGTTTGCTATCTTTTACATTATGCAGTGCATGTATGATTATACGAATGCTTCCATTAAATAACATGGGTGCAAAGTCTCGTGTTAACATTGCATATGCTGCACTTTCATTGTGGAAGGCCTTAATAGTTAATGCCAGAATTTGTGGAGCTATTTTAATATAAAAATTACATCCAACAAAAAAACAAATCAATAAAAAAATTACATACTTTAATAAGAATATTCACAAATACAATATAAAGTTTATGTATAATAAAAGAGAAACAGCTAAAATTTCACATTACACAAGACGAGCATTCCCGAGTTGAATTTTGACTAAGTCAAACTTACTTTGTGTTGGACAGTGGTAGTTTATACATTCAATCTTTCTCCTCAAAGAAATTACCCTGTTCTTCTGTTTACTTTGTTCCCAGTCCAAGACAGACTGTTAATACAACAACACAATAAATACTTTGCGACACAACTTCACATAGACATCTAAAATAAGAACAAATAAGAAACTAAAAGCTTCATTTATCTTAGTAATATTGCAAAATTTTCCACAGCTGACATGTTTCAAGTTGTAATCCAACTTATTTTCAAAACTATACAAACAAGTTTGTGGAAAATCTTGCAATATTACTAAGATAAGTGAAGCTTTTAGTTTCTAATTTGTTTTTATTTTAGATTCTGTTGCTTCACTGTTAATAGCTTCAATATTTCCTTAATTCACATAGACATGTTTCACAATCAATGAATTGCAACTTCAGTTTCACTGTTGACTCTGTTTATTTATTTGAATTCATATTTTAAAAACAGATAAGTGAAGAAGAAAATGAAGTTGTGACACAAAGTATTTATTATACTGTAGTATTTATGTTGCTTCACTGTTAACAGCTTTAACTTTTAGTTAATGTTTAACATACTAACATAGACCACCATATTTTGTATTTTTTCAAAGCTGTATGTTTAACGTGTGTCTTGAGAATGCTATAAATCAAGCTATTTAAATATCTAGCTATTCATCCTGATTGTCAGCTTTGAGTTGGTAGAGCTCGTGATATGGACAAAGGTTCTTGAAAAAGCCCAACACAAAGTGGGTCTCAGATTCCTCTAAACAGATAATACTCTGAAATTCTTTTAACTTTCAAGATCACAATTCCAAACTTAACAAAGTTACCAAAAAGTCCTTATGCTTAAAGAAAAGCCCAAAGATCAAGTGTAAAAATCTGACTCGGCAATATTCCCCTCTTAGTGTTAAAAGTACAGAACAAAACTAAAATGGACAAACACTAATGCACAGGATAGAAATGTTATTACACACATACCTACATACAAAATGAAATGATATTCATGGCTTTTTACTTCTCTTAACTAGAACAATAGTTTAAAGCATGTCCCTGAGGGCCAATGCTCGTAGAGCAACACATAAAGACAAAGACACTGTGACACTCCTATAACTCTTAGAAGTGCTCATTGGCTTAATTTATACAATGACTATACATCTGGAAGGGTACTTTCTCTTTTCTGGAAATGACAGCTAACTATATACATAAATAAAGTGGTACTCACTTCCTGATGGCTCTGGTTCTTCATCCTCGTCATCACCATCAGCTTGTTCACCTTTGATTTTTTCTTCTTTGTTATCCTGCAGGCAAGCATTAAAGCACTGAGTTATAATGGTAATTTCATTTATCTCTACAAAAACTCTTAACATTGCTGAAAAGTCTACTAAAAAAGCCAGTGCATCATGACATTCTCTGCTTGTTTTCTTGCATGGTGGAATTCTGTAGTCTATAAGGGTTGCAACAAGGATTCCTGATGCTGAGCTAAGGCAGCTGAGCGACAACATTTTTACAAAATGTGTTACCTGTTTGAGGGCAGGTGCACAACATTTCCAGCATAAGGTAAGTATAGAACAATTTTCCAAGCGACTCTCGGTTCTCTTGCACAATGGAGAGAGGCCACACATCGGCTTACCATTTGTATTAAAGACCCTATATGAAACCTAGTTTCAATATATAAGGCAATCAATTTTCAAAATATATAATCTATTTTATACGTGTGATTAACATTTATTAAGTATCAGATGACCTAGTGAACTTTGTACCAACTAAAATAGATTTGATTGTAACTCTTCATACATCCTAATCAACCTTCCAACTCCAGTTCATTGAGATCGATAACATTACAGGCATTGTGTAAGGTTTGAATGTTGTTTGGTTATTAAATGAAACTAATTTGTAATTCAAGTGAATTTAATGTCTATTTACATGAAAGATAAATGGGCTCTTCTTTAGAAAGAGTCCCGTAGCACTCGCCGACCAAATTCTAAGTCCGAAGCTACTTACTGCACATGTGCCGACAGTCGTTAGCAGAATCGCCACTAGGTTGCGCCATGTCACTAGCAGACGACTTTCATATTTGCCAACATTGTGAGACAGAATATTGACTAATAGAAAATTGTTCATGTAAATATTTTTGTAAGAGTGTGTAAATTTTTAATTCTTTTAATTTGAATGTATCAGGGACCTATTTTTTTCAATACTCAAAATAGACAATGTCTTCTCAACTGTTTGAGTTCGACCAATGAGAACTGTTGCGCGGATGGATACATAAGAATGGCGGTGTTGCGTCATAGGACGCTCAGAAACTACTTTCATTAGCGTCGGTGAATTCAAAGTGTAAGGACGTATAATTGTTGATGGCGTGTGAATATGTGAATTACACCAAAACTTTTAAACAGCATGGACGCTATCCAATTTTAAGAGTTGTTAACTAATTGCTTTGTGAAAAGAAGTGTAGATGAACGAATAAATGTGTTTCTAATAAAAGTACGTTGGTTTATGCATTCCATTCTACGACCACATCCCCTGCAAAGAAGAGTGGCGTCTGCTCTAACAAACTTTCCACCTTTTAGCAAAAACAGAATTCCATTTGCTGCTATATTCACGCTAATATGTGTTAACCACCTCTTTAGACTAAATCCCCGCCACAAATGGCTTGCCCAACGTGGAGCGCGAATTTAGAATGGAATGCAAAATTACGAGAATAAAGTGCTAATATCAAAAGGACGCTATCTCATCGTACAGGAAAAAGACGCCATTAGACCATCGTCTGATATCAACAAAACATCGATACACGGAGAATCAACGTGGGAAAAACACCGGAGATCATCTAGCGAAGCCAACTACCCAGGAGACGTAAATAACCGGACGAAGAATCAGCAGAAAAGAAAGTAGGATCAAAATTTTTTGTGTCTTTATTTTATTTCCATTAGTTAATGATACTTAGAAGTGGAAAAGTAACGGGACTTTCAACATTAAGTGAATTAGATAAAGGAATTAAAATGTCGCGAAAAGAGATAGAAACAGGAGTGGGGGAAGGGGCAGATAGGCCTAATTATCAGATAGAATTAGAGAGTGAGGAACAGGCGGAAATAAGCAAAGACCAAAGGTTAATGATGATGATGTTTGAAAGACTGGAACAAAGTTTAAGTCAGAGTATAGGTCAGAAAATAGAGGGAGTGAGAGAGGACTTGGAAAATAATAAAAAAGAATTAGGTCAGAAAATGAAACAAAATAACATAGAATTGAAACAGGATATAGAACAAAGTTTAGGTCAGAAAATGAAACAAAATAATGCAGAATTGAAACAGGATATAGAACAAAGTTTAGGTCAGAAACTGGAACAGTATAAGGAAGAGATAGGTCAGAAAATGGAGGAAGTGAGAAAAGACTTAGAACAGAAAATGGAATTAGGTAGACAGAACTTAGAACAGCAAATGGAATTAAGTAGACAGAACTTAGAACAGCAAATGGAATTAGGTAGACAGAACCTAGAACAGAAAATAGAATTAGGAAGACAGGAGTGTAAAGAAAATATGAAAGTAATGGAAACTAATTTAAAATTAGTACATAAAAACTTAAATGAAACAAAGGAAGCCTTAGAAGCTAGGATAGAAATTGTAGGAGATAGGATGGGAAAAATAGAATCAGAGATGAAAGAGAATAAAATTGTGTTAGAAGAAGAAATTGCTAGATGTAGGGATGAAATAACAGAATGTAACACAAGTGTAGACTGTAAGATAACAAATGTAAAAGCAGAAATAACTGAGGAATTAAGGAAAGAGATGGAGGTAGTAAAGAAAGACATTATTAATGAAACTGTAGAACAAATTGTAATTCCTAAAATTAAGACAATGAATGATGTGATGCTTTCACAACAGGATGCTATAAATGATATGAAACAAAGCCACTTAGAAATAAAGAACGATTTAAAATCAATTTGTGAAGAAATGAAAAAAGGGAAAGAAAATTTGGCTAATGTAAATGATGTTGTGAAGGCATTACAAAGACAAGATGATTTAGATGTAAGTAATGTGCAAGATGAGAGTTACTTGAGTAATGTACAAAATGTTGACTCACCATACAGAGAAAGAGGTTCACAACCAAACAATGACACAACACATAACACATGTTACACCAACAGCATATTACATGAAATCACACCACCTACATTTGACGAGGAGAAGGGAGACGATCCAAAACTCTTTGTTAAAGAGATGGAAGAATACTTTAAAGTGAAAAGGATACCAAACGAGCTTAGGATGATGATAGTTAAGAAAAGCTTAAAAAACAAGGCATTAGAATGGCTCAGGTTAACACTAGCTGGTCATGAGTCTTATAGCTCATTCAGAAATTTGTTCCTATCAAGGTATTGGGGCCCAGCTAAACAAAACCAAACTAGGGTAGAGCTAGCGACAGGTAGATACGATCCAGCCAAAGGATTGTCATTAGTCGACTATTTCATGAAAGTAGCCAACAAAGGAAAGCTATTAGACCCTAACTTGTCGGAGGCAGAACTAATTGCCAGCATAACAAGACATTTCCCAGACACAGTGAGAACAGGATTAATTGTTGCGAGGCCAGTAGATTTTGCAGATATGATAGAACTGCTGACAGCCTTCGAAACACAAAATGGTCGGCCTAATGAGCATAGACATAGGAACGGTCACCCAAACTCACCCATCCTAAACCGGAACACAACTACGAACAACCAGAGTGAGGGAGAACATAGAAATACTAGGAGTACCCATGAAAGGGGGAGAGGGGCACACCATTTCCCACAACCACATAATCATGGCGAGAGGATGGAGAACACAAGACAACGGTACCACGACACGATACCGAGGGGTGAATCTAGACACCAAACATATACATATGATCGTGGAAGACCAGGAGACCATACCCATCAAGTGAATCACAAGCGATCCAGTAGGGAACACTTGAACAACCACAGACCGTCATATGACAGAGGTTCACGCCAAAGGGGCAGAGACCAATGGTACACTAACAACACAAGACAGCAGGAAGTAGAAGAAGATGTACCAAATAGGGCAGATACTGCACAGAATACAGAAACGACAACCACCACCAACACTCAGGGAAATTACAACAACTAAGTTCGTCCCAACTGGCTGGATGACAAACAACATAATCTCAGCAACTTACAATTGACATCGACACCATGATGGCTACACGAAGAGAGAGATGGAACCACTGGTCATAACAAAACAGCTGGGTGACCACACATATGAGCTACAGAATACAAATGGCAAGTTGGTAGGAAGATACCATAAAAATAAATTGAAGCCATACAAAGAAAGGACCAAATAGCCTTTGTCAACAAATGTGTAAGGCAGGAATAATAGAGATGAAAGAAGATAACAATTTTGATGGGTTACTTATAGGAAGTTATGTTCAGAATAGGATTACAACAAGGAAGAAAATCGACATAGTCATTGGCTATATAAACCACAAAGAGCATTGTCAACAAAGACAGATGAGGACACTGATTGTCATTAAATAAATGAATCATAGCGACGGAAGATAATATGTTTTTGACATAAGGATGTCAGGGACAAAAATAAAAATGAATTAATTATGATGAAAAAGATATAACATTTCGACACAAAGATGTCGAGGGTAAATGGAGAAGAAAAATAATACAATTACAGAATGATTGTAAGTATAGAAGTTTTCTCTTATAAAAATAAGAGACAAAGAAATGACAATTAGTGAAGTGAGGAAAACCATAACCAGAAAAACAATGCCCATGAATTGAGATGAATATAGCCAATGCTAAGCTCGAAGAAATGTTGAACCAAACAACAATGAATAATAACCCAATCAAGAAAATTAGTACCATTAGTAACATCAGAGTTTAAGAACCGACTCAATAACCTGCCTATACATAAGCTTATAAGACAAAGAAGGCAAAGAACTGAATAAAGTATTGCCATAAATAAGATCATAATCATTAGCTCAAAATTTGTATCCTGTTTTTCTCTCCTCATAGCAAAGAATACAAGTCAAAAACTACATGAAACACTTAAATTGTATTTGTGTCAATGTCAAATGTACAATAACTGAGTATGTGTTGTATAAGAACTGAATATGTGTTGTACAATAACTGAATATGTATTGTATGATAACTGGATATATTGTGTAATAACTGAATATGTTGAGTAATAACCAAATATGTTATGCAAAAACTGAATATGTATTGTGTAATAACTGAATATGTATTGCATAATAACAGAACATATGTGATGTGATAGCAGGATATATTGTGCAATAACTGAATATGTATTGTGTAATAATTGGACATGTTGTGTAGTAATCAAATGTGTTGTACAATAACTGAATATGTATTGTATAATGACTGAAGGTGTATTGTATAATAACAACATATGTGATATGATAACTGGGTATATTGTACAATGACTGAATATATATTGTATAATAATTGGACATATTGTGTAATAACTAAATGTGTTGTACAATAACTGAATATGTATTGTATAATAACCAAATGCATTGTGTAGTAACCGAATATGTGAAACTTATAAAGACATGTTGTATTATGTCAAAACAAAGGACAAAGACAAACAGTGAAGAAGACTGTAAAAAAAAAAAAAAAAATATATATATTGTACAAAGTGATTGAATCATAGAAGTAGGGAGAAGTGTTGTATTGTGTTTCAAGATTGTAAATAAGGTGACAACTTGAAAAACAAAACAAGGGGCATATGAGACAGAATATTGACTAATAGAAAATTGTTCATGTAAATATTTTTGTAAGAGTGTGTAAATTTTTAATTCTTTTAATTTGAATGTATCAGGGACCTATTTTTTTCAATACTCAAAATAGACAATGTCTTCTCAACTGTTTGAGTTCGACCAATGAGAACTGTTGCGCGGATGGATACATAAGAATGGCGGTGTTGCGTCATAGGACGCTCAGAAACTACTTTCATTAGCGTCGGTGAATTCAAAGTGTAAGGACGTATAATTGTTGATGGCGTGTGAATATGTGAATTACACCAAAACTTTTAAACAGCATGGACGCTATCCAATTTTAAGAGTTGTTAACTAATTGCTTTGTGAAAAGAAGTGTAGATGAACGAATAAATGTGTTTCTAATAAAAGTACGTTGGTTTATGCATTCCATTCTACGACCACATCCCCTGCAAAGAAGAGTGGCGTCTGCTCTAACAAACTTTCCACCTTTTAGCAAAAACAGAATTCCATTTGCTGCTATATTCACGCTAATATGTGTTAACCATCACTTTAGACTAAATCCCCGCCACAATTGCTTTTTTCAACCACACTAGTTTTTGTTGCCAACACACTAAACACTCGCATGCACGTCAGCGAATCTACACTGCCAACACAACTCCATACAATTATTGTGTATATTATCGTTATTGCCCACACAGATATATCGCTAACGCGACTCCATACTATTGTTGTGTGCATTGTGTAACACCGTTATTGCCTTGTGACTGGGTCCACAAAATGTTGGCTCGTTTTATTTTTTATTTATTTATTTTTTTTTTTCGAGTGGAGAAAAAATCCATTTATGGAGCCCCATGCGCTGGGATAGCAAGATGGGTGACTGTAGGCTTCGCCCCTAGGGCACTACCCACTAAAAAAACTCAACTGGAAGTGGTGAAATAACACTAATTAATTTTTGTTATGGGGTGTAGCACAGCATCACATTCCCTGCATAGCATTCAGGTTCTCAGCAGGCCCTCGTTGTAGAGGAATTGCATATATTCTTCCTCATTACAGCACAAAGGCGTTAAATCTGCTATGCTAATGAAGCGATTCATGGCACTCTCAGAACTTGCTTCTAACAAGTTCACTAGCATACTGGGGTCCTGCTAAAACATTCAAATTTAAGATTGGCTACAAATTAATGGAGAAATAGTGTTGTTGGCAGCGCTGAATTAACTCTGCAACTTCGGCAACTTTCGTAAGAATTCGCTCACACTGCCGAGTGGGACTTAGACGAAATTCTCACGGGACTCTTTCTAAAGAATATCCGATATATACAGTCAACATTCAAAGCAAAGTTCCACTACAACACATTTTATGGTTGGTTAAGTCTAAGTCTGCCCTAATTCCTCAAGTCTCGCAAAAACAAAATTGAGTTAATTTTTACTTTCTCTACTGGTGAGTAAAGGAAGTATTGTATTGCACCCAAAAACTCAATGTTGAGATTTCACTGGAAATATGTTTTGAGACCCCCTGAATGAAAAAAAGCATTTTTAGAAAAAGGTGTGTGTCTATGTCTGTCAGTCTATAGACAGCATAGCTCAAAAACAAAAAGTTGGTTAAAAACCAAAATTAGTACTTAAGTTTAATGACTTTCAAGGATGCGACACAAAGATTTTGAACAAAATTGCTCCAACCTAACTACCCTTTACATGGAAAATTTTTCAAACATTTTGATTTTCTTGAAAATGGCTAACGATTTTGATTAAAATGCTATATGATTAAGATATTTGTATGACAAATGAAATGCATATTTTGAATTTTCTGGCTATAGCCTATGTACTCTGGATGACTTTTGAATAACTCGTAAACCGTAAGAATCTTACTACACATAAAATTTAGATTTCACTAAAACACACAATTTGTCTAAATAAATTTTTTTGTAGGGCGAACCATTTCAGAGATATTCCTTATTTGTGTCAGTTTCGGAAAACTTAAAACTTTCATGAAATGGAACACCGTTGTTCATTTTTTAATACGTTAATCATGCAAACAGAATGGAATCTCAAAGCTTTAAAAGATTAGACTATCGCTCAAAGCCTACTGTATTCTAGTATTCCCCTTGCACCAACAAGGAAATAAGCAATAAAATAATTTGTACAAATGTTTATCTTAACACGAAGAAGATATAGGAATAAGAGTTTGTAAGAATGGTTAGTACAAGAGTAGAGAAAGTCATGTGAGTGAACACATCAGATTTTCTTGTCTGGAGTATTGTCAATTTGTTGATATGATTGTTAACTTTTATATATTAATGTATTCCCATAATCAGTGATTATTCGTATGAATTTCACATTAGAAATGTTAAAAATATAAATTGACTGCTTTCTTGGCATGTCCAAGATTATTATAATGTGTAAAATATGACTCATTAGACATCACGAGAAAGTGTCATTAAGCAAGACGATATCTGAACACTATTGTCACAGCAATGAATCAATTTCTGTTCTTGAATTGACGGTTCCAAGGGAGATAGATGCTATTTTCAGCAAGGCTTGGAGAAATTGGAGATTAAAAGATTTGATACTCTCGGACCGAAGTGTCTGTGTGGGAAAGGCATTATTTGTTAGCAATACTCTGTATTTCATCACATAATCGGCACTCTCTTTATTTTAAAGTGAAAACACACAGTGCGACCTTCATACAAAAAATAAATTATTCAAGACTGGCTGCGTTAACTTTCAGTAATTACTATACAGTTACGGAAGTAAGAGCGAGTCTGAGCATATTCAAGCACCGCTAGATGATGCTGTTTGAAGTTGAAAAGAAAAGACAGTGTAAGGAGAGGAAACTAAAGTACTGTATAGTGCTGAAACTGCAATGCGAACCCTACTCCTATGAAAAATTACTAAAAATCATCTTTTATTCACAAAAACTATTATGATACTGTTGAAATACATGTATGTTTAACTGGAGCCAATATTATTGAATTGCTGACTATGAAACACAACATCCATTATTGTACAACTCTTTAAAATATGCCATTACGCTGGTAAACAATTTCTAGGAACTTTCAGGTTTTACAAAGACCAAAAGAACACCTTCAATAGCTTGTTGATTCCAGTTGCACTTTCATTTCGCATCAATCTCTTACAAGTTTTTCACTCAATGAAAACTCCTTTCGGTACCTTGATTACCATTCTGTTCCACAAATACTTTCACTCTTAGTTAAAACATAATATAAAATGTCTGTATTTCCCCATACTGGTGTTTCACAAAATAAGTAATTGTTACAAATAAACAGCTTTACATAACAGAAGAACATGATTATTGTCTTGATGCATTCTAGCTACATGTAAAACAATTTGCATCCATAGCTGCTATGTTCACTTACTGCTCTGTTAATTCAATGAGCTACTATACATTGATGTATCTTCAATAGCTTTAAGAATAGACATGGTGCCTCAGTATCGAGCATCGGAGTACACTGTACCCTCTACTTTCTCCAGTGAATCTAATAGGACTTAAGGTTGTGGTGGTGGCACGTCATTTTTCAATATCTCTTAATAGTGAACACGAATATTAATGCGACGATTCCTAATTGCTTGGCTATAAATTAACATGTAACCATTATGCGATGGCGACAATGCAATGAAATACAGTATTTTCAGAGAACAGGAAAATATCTGCAAATTACAGTTACCTACCTCATCGGCTTCCTCAGGACTAGCAGTGTCGTCATCATTTCCAGCTTCAAAATCTTCGAGATCATCATCATCCTTTTCATCATCTGCTTGAGAATCTGTGTAATAGATACATAAATTAGACAAATCTTAAGAAATATGCTTTTGCATTGAATAAAATAGTGTAATAGAAGGGTTCAATGTTTGAGAGTTTTGAGTACAACAATTAGCACCACAACCAAGACACCCGACATTTTATATAATTCAAATTTTCAACACTTGTTCATTAAAGTTAGTTGTCAATTCTGACTGCTTTATAAAATAGCCTGCTGCTGTAAGGGTATGTATAAAAAAAACAAAAAAAAAAGTTAAAAGCAGACTAAAATTAGTTGGGTAGGAAAAAAGGTTTTGAAACTGATACCATAAGAAAAGAATGTCTTCTAATAATTGCTCTTTGCTTATTTCTCACCACCAGCTTCATAGAAAATCTACATTAGTGGTTAAGTTATCTGCTTATTTCAAAGCTTGTACCTCACATGTGAGGAGTACAGCAGAAAGTGGCCATCAACTATTACAAAACTCTTTATGCTGGACTATGCCTAAATGTAGAAATTATACATCTGATAGCTGCACTTTAATGGATCTCATTGAAGTGTATCTCTTTGTTAAAGTGCAGGTTTCCACCAAACAGAAGAAAGTGCAACTATCGATTATTCTGGACGTTCAGATGAAGAACAATTAGAGCGAGTTAAGGAAAAGTAAAAAAGTCAGACAAGAGTGGCAGTGAGATGCAACTTACACTGCCTTAAATTCTCCAACTGATTCACATTTTTCAATAGAGAGCACAGAGCAGAAGATCCAAGATTCAAATCTATGGCACTGAATTTTTCATTTTTGATTTACCTTTCAAAGTTTACCTACACACAGTTTGTGTGTTAGAACAATCAGTTGTCACTGACTGGCCTGATATATGGAAACTAAGATAACTTGTTTATCAAAATGTAACCATTTTAACAAACATTTAATTACAGGGATAATGTAATATAAAGGTAAACAGGGAAGAAACCTACATTTTAAGAAAAATGTTGAAGTATCTCCTTTAACATTTATATGCAAAAATTGATATGTTTATTATTTTCACTCAGGACCTCTCAGGGTGCAGCACAATGCAAGGTGCAAAATGAGACTACAGAAAGTTGATATTGGTGCAAACCTTGCTCGCTTCTGCCTTACGCTTGTCCCACTTACTTTGCTGTCTCCCTCTTCCTCACTTTCACCACTGTTTCTTCTTCACTGTGTAATGTACAGTGTGCAATGTCAAATGGTTAATTTGGTTCTTTATGACCAAATATCCTCTTTTGTTTTAATGATCTAGAAAGCACTAGTATAAGCATAATTTTTGGATAAAGATTGTTCTACATATACTCTGTTATAGTGTGTTTCAACAGATGATTTTCTTATATGTAATTACTGTACTACAGTTGGCTCTATCATCATGACTTTCAAGAAAATAAATTCCCACTGATATAAATAGACTTGCGGCATTCATTGCTTTCTTGGAGCAGTTTGCTCCATTGTTAGTTACATTGCATGTATCTATTTCAGTGATAAGTGAGCCATCTATCAACACACACTTCTCTCTTCACTCTGCAGCATGCGAGTCGAGCCGAGCTTAACCAAGACCACAGGATGCATGGTACAAGGAAGCTCTGCACCTTGGATTGCACCTGGTGCAATTTTAAGCTTTGAGGGGCCCTGACTTAGCTTCACTTTCCATACCAGAAGTATACCAGTGAGTCTATAGTACACATGGGGAGAACCATCACATTGTGTCACTTCCCCTACATTGCAGCTTTAACCCCTTCCACTGCCTCACAACGATTAGCTACTAGGCCACACCTCCCGCTATTGTCTGTCTACCTCAGAGAACCGGTCAGTCCTTCAAGTTGTGTCAGTAAGGGGAGAGGATAAATACTCGACTGCACTGCTGTGACCCCTCTTTCCAGTTCAATTTTTGCTCATAAATGTAACAAATTTCACTGTATTTCATAAAAAATACTTATATTCCTTTGAATTTAATTTTATGGATATTTTACTTAAGTAAAAGAATGGCTTAAGATAACTCACCCCATTTATAATAGTTACATCCTTAAATACCATATATTGTAACATTTTCATACTCATTCTATTCTGATAGATTTTAAAGCATAAAAACATGAATATTTTGAGCAGGTTACACACCAGCTATGATAGGTGGTTACTCAACCCAAGGTGTTAGATCAGGCCTGGGGAAGAGTACTGTGAAGGTTAGCCCCTCCAGTCTACCTGCAGTGGGTACTGTGCGCACGCACCCCCCCCCCCCCCCCCAACACACACAACACACAGATTAGGTGGATGCAGTTTTTGCTATCGGTTTTCTGCCTTGGTGATCATGAAGAGAGGAAGTAAAGGAATCAGTTGACACCTTGGGAGTATTATTCCCCAGTAGCAGGAACGGTTTTTAACATGAACAGTATTTGGTTAAAGATGCAGTAAAAAAATATGGTTTCACTTTTCACTCAAATGCAGGTTAGTGTTTTTACTATATGCAGCAGGGATGTGGCAAATAGTTGTTTTCATGGTTGTCACATTCGTAGTTACATTACATTAATGGCTGCCAGTAACAAATTTCAGTATGACTGATGTTGACAGAGACTTAGTTATTTGATGCAAACTAAAAAGAACTTTCTTTAGCTTTGTCAATACTTTGATTACCTACTACAAGTGATTTACAACCACTCTTGCTTTTACATATACACAGTTTGTACAAGTGAATGAAGTGAATCTACATATAAATATCACATGATGCAGATATAGCAAAGCAAAAATGCATGCTTATTATCAACATAATCATGACAGAGGTTGAGCATATAACAACTTAAATATTCTCATAGGAAGTTAGATAAAACATGGTAACAACATTCTGAAAGATTATGCTGCTTGAGAAGAGGAAGATTAATGTTCAGGCAATGTCCAACATTGCTGGTTAGATATTCTATGTATATATGCGGCATATTTTTAAAGTACATACTAATAATTTTTTAAAAAATAACATAACATTATTTTGCAAATACTTAATCATTCATAACCTTCCACCACTTTTACACTTAGTTACTGCCTTT
This sequence comes from Tenodera sinensis, assembly GCA_030765045.1. NCBI lineage: Eukaryota > Metazoa > Arthropoda > Insecta > Mantodea > Mantidae > Tenodera > Tenodera sinensis. Next base: position 111,056,169 of record CM060971.1, read on the forward strand.
ATTTAGCCACTTATTGTAAGGGGAACCAGTTTTTGTACATTTTTGTCAAAGAATGATGCCACCTGTGATAAAGGCCAAATGTGCACTTCTATTTTGACATCATTGTGGTTAAAATGTTTTCCACCAAGGAATTCATCATCAGATGAAAAAACACATAAAAATCTGACTATTAGCTAAATTTATCACTTCTGGGCTTGTAGGCCATGGTCTAGAAGGCATCCAAGGTGCCAACGTTTTGCCAAGTACTGCAATTGGCATCTTCAGAGTAAGATGATCTGTTATCTGCGCTGGTCAGAGCTCGAATGCAGAAGCAACGACTGTCTCACTCCTATATAATGAGGTGGGCGGGGCTTGCTGTGCTGGGTAAGGTAGTGATTGGCTCGCATCAGTTGGCGGGGCAGGTGTAGGTGATGTTTTATTATGGTGTTGTGTAAAACCTTTCAAACAAAAACCCCGCAACAATACCCACTAAAAGTATACAACACAACCATACACACCACGGAAGAGGAATTGCATGTCTTCCAGAAATATAGCAAGAGAATCCTCAGGGGCCCAGTCTTCAACGGTGCTCATCATGGGGCAGTAACCAACTTCATCAAACAACACTCAGCCTTGATGTGACATCGGACAGTGGAAACAGTTCTCAATCAACCATTATATGTCAAAATAAAAACTAATAAAGGAATAAATTGTTTTAGAACAGTCCTTGATCAGCCTTTCTTGTATATTAAAAAATAAATACATAAAAGAAAGAATAAATAATAGTAAAGTTATATCTAATAAATAAATAAATAAATAAATAAATAAATAAATAAATAAATAAATAAATAACAATTTAAAAAAGAAAAGAAGTTAAAAATATGAAACAAAAAAAAGGAAGGCAGAGAGCCCCCTTATAAATAAAAATAGTTTTATTTGGCTAAAGAGGGCGAAATAAGCCCTGAAGCAGCCTTGGGTGAAAACCAGAATCTCCCCGCTCCCCTCCCCCCAAAACAAGTCTAGCTTCAGTTCTCCTGAGGATGGCGGCAGAGCTAGTCGCTGAAAGCTTGGACACTTACCCACATTTGACCTGGTTGTTAGCCCGAGAAACTATCATCAGTAACCGATGCCGGGAAAGCTTCAAATCATTAAAACTAAACCCTTTGCTAAGGCTTATTATTTGCACTCTATTGTAGTTTCTGAAAATTACCAGCACAGTTTTCATGTATAAATTTGTTCTACAGAAAGAAAACTCAGGTTTACTGGAACTATTTGCCCACACGTTTCAAAGTTTGAGTACATGCTCACACAGATGTTAACTTTGGAAAGCTATTATTAGTAATTAGTCTGCAACAAGATCATGCATTAATGCTCAATAAACACACATCTCTGCTAGTTTTGTGTAACAGCACACATTCTTTCCATTTGTTTTCAAATGCATCAACAAATTACCTTGTTCTTCTGCACTTTCTGTTACACCAGGAATTTCTCCAAATAGTTCTTCACTGGCATCTTTATCCTTATCATCATCGTCATCATCATCATTGTCGTCGTCATCATCATCATCCTGATCATTTTCTTCTTTCTCTTCTTCCTTCTGTTCTACATCATCATCATCATCATCATCATCATCATCATCATCATCATCATCATCATCATCATCCTCTTCTTCATTGTCGTCGTCATCATCATCGTCATCATCTTCTTTGGTAGCTTCCTCACTCTCTTCAATTGTTCTTTCTTCTGGAGCCTCCTCATCTTCCTCACTTGCTGCTGTCTGTTCTTCATCTTCATCCTCATCCTCTTCTTCCTCTTCACTTGGTGCTGTTGGTTCCTCCTCTTCTTCCTCTTCGCTTACTCCTGCTGGTCCATCCTCTTCTTCCTTTTCATGTTCTTCCTCCTCTTCATGTTCTTCATCATGTTCTTCCTCATCTTCATGCTCATCATGTTCTTAAAAGGACAGAATATGATTAAAAGCAAAAATAAGACTAGGTAAGCTTCTGTTTTTAATACAACCACCTCTTGAGATGTACAACTCCAGTCTATATTATAACTCATTTATAAAAGTCTGGACATTTACTCCCAACCAGTAATGTACAATATTAGTTCCCTGTGTTGCAATAAGAGAATTATCACCGTTAGATGCATCTTCAAAATCTCATCTATTACTAACTTCACTTTTCAGTTATGTTTTTTAACCTTTTTATGTATTCATTTAAAACACCTGTGAGTTATTCCGTGTCACATGGTAAAACTTTATATAAGGTCAGATTTAATAATAAAATAAATAATATACAGTGTCAATAAAAGTAAACATAACTCTTATTGAGCTTGAAATGGGTCAAACTATCTACACATACCTACACTTAATGGATATTCTTTACTTTGCGTCCCGCAAAACCTTTTCACAGTGCAATACCAGATAGGCTTAAACAAGCGCTGATGAATTTGCACAGCAGTAGCAGTGCCGGTAACCTCGATAGAAACAGAGCTATTTGCTGTCAACTCCTGCACCAATGCCCTAGACTATGTCTTGTACACTACACAGTACTGCCCATAAGTTCTGTCAGTTAAATCTAAACTTGCTCTAGAATGGCAACTGGAATGAAGAAGCATTGCAACACTGTACGTTGTCGTCCACATTGTCACCTTCGCTACAGCATAACCGGCCAACAGTGTGCCAGCAGCAGGCACACAAGAAAGATTAATTGGGGAGTGTATGAGAACCATACCACTGCATTGTGGCAAGTGAGCTAAGGAAATTTTTTCGACACTGAAGCCACTCGGTATCAATGAACAATTTGTGTTTCAGACAACATGGTTTAAACAAACAGGTGAAACTTGATCAGGCCATCCTAGGTGTGTACATACAAAAGAAGTTGTGAATGTTGTTCGTGCAAGGACTCGATGCAATCCTTTGCATAAACAAACCAATTTGTCTCATGAGATAAATATTTCTCCATGCTGATGCATATAAAAGATACACACTGCATTTACTAACTGAAAAATTAAAGGGTTCAATTCCAGGCATTGTTAACGACATAAGGGGAAAGCCAGTTTCATGACATACTTTTCACAGATGAAAAAATATTCATCTGTGGAAGAGTCATTTAACAAGCAAAACAATCATGTGTAAGCATGGTTCTCCAAGGAAGCAAGAGAGAAGTTTTATGCGTGCAGCAAGGACATCACCGAGTATCTGTCATGGTATGGTGGGCGATTTCTTGGCGGAGAGTATCAGAGGTGCATTTTTGCAAAGGAGGAATGAAGACTACTGCAGCTGTCTACCAGGCAATGTTAGAAAAGGTGCTACTACATATAAATTTTAAGCTATTAGAAGGGAAATCATAGATTTTTCAGCAGGATAGTGTTCCTACATATAAAGCAAAAACCACGCAGCAATGGTTGGCACTTAATGTCCCAAAGTTTATTGCTGCTCCTGACTGACCTAGTGGAAGTTCACATCTCAAGAAGTTCTTGTAACAGCAAACACAAAAAAGATTCAAATCTTTCAAAACCAAAGTCTGAGATTAATTACAGGTGCTATCAAAACCACACCAATAGCAGCTATGGAAATACTAACCAACCAATGCCCCATTGAATATGAAATAGAAAAAGCGGCTCTTATTCAACACAAAAAGTTGATCAGACTCCCATTCAATACATGGCACAAGAGAAATTTTACACATACACTAAAGACTCAGGAGAGCTTTCTTTCCAAAATTCAAGACATCAAGAAGAATGTATACCTTCCTAATTCAAAGGAAAACTTCATATCTAAAGTCAATCCGACACAAACATTAGACATCACATATTATTTACACCTGACAGAAGAAGTTAAGGTAAGTGATACTCCAACTAGTGTTCTAAAATTATTGGCATTAGAGACAATCCATACTAGATTTCCAGAACACGAATGGCTCCATATTTATACTGATGGATCATTTATATCAAATAAAGATGGAGCAGGTGCTGGAGTCACAAGTCACCTCTTTTCCTATTACAAATCTTTAAGTTATGGAACTACAAACTTTGATGGAGAAATTGAAGCAATTCGAATGGCCCTACAAAATCTTTTGTACAGAATTTCACATTTTCAGCAAGCAGTTATTCTCTTGGATTCCAGGGCAGCAATTACTTCCAAGTTGTCACCAAAGAACCAAACAATTATAGAATGTTGGAAAATCCTTACCCATCTAACAGCACTTCAAAAACACCTAGTCTTCCAATGGATACCAGCTCACTGTGGACTCAGTGGTAATGAGAAAGCTGATTTTCTTGCAAAAAAGGGTACCGGCAATGTGCAGAAATCAATAGTTAATGCAATAGTTAATATTTTATGCAGCTAAAAGATTAGTCAACTCTGAATTCAAAAAAATTATTGAAAAATATTACTATGAAAAATCAAAGAATAAAAGATGGGAACTACCAAACATTCAAACAGTAATTCCTGAGTATCCTCGAAAAACAGCAGTTGCAACCTTCAGGTTGATTACAGGACATGATTGTCTGGCAAAACATTTAAACAGAATTGGGATATATTCTTCACCACTCTGTCCTCTATGTGATCTGCAAGAGGAAATGGATCGAGACCACCTTCAAATATGCCCGGCCACTTCTAATGCCCCATCCATCAGTGAAAAATATTGGAGAGCAAGAGGATTAATGACTTCATTGTCAGAAATCCAGAATTAGCTAACAACAACATCTCAATCCATTGGATTATTCTCTGTGGTAGAAGCTTGAGGTGACAGCATGTCAAAAACAGCACCACAATAGTGAGATGTTAAAAAAATCAACGTTGGCTGTCCAGAAAATTCCACTGGACACAATTTGTGCAGCTATTGATGACTGGCCTGAATGTCTTTGCCGCTGTGTCGTCGCACATGACGATTATTTCGAATAAGGGTTGATTCAATCTGTAGCATTTCCTGTGTTCTTTCAGAATATATGTATATCAGTGGGTTTGCATAGTCTTATCTAGTAGTTATATGCATTGAAAGTACTGACAGAACATATGTACAAGGGTGTATCAAAAGTTACACAATTTTTTAAAAAATAACATTTAAATACTTTAAAAAGCATATATTTTGAAAGCTATTTTTCAACATAATCTCCTTGAATCTCAATAAGTTTTTGGTACTGTGATAAGTTTTTTTAATCCACTCTCCCACCAATGTGGCTAGCCATCTTTCCACTTCTTGTTTTAACTTGTCATTTATGAAGCACTCCCCCCCGAGATGTTGCTAAAGCTGATGAGAAATATGGAAATCACTCAGTGCAAAGTCAGGTGAGTAACATGGACGACCGAAAACATTCATCGAAACTCCTCAAACAGGGCTTCCGTTTCATGAGCAGTTTATGGGCGAGTGTTATCGTGGAACAGAAAAGCTTTTGCTGAACTTTCCCGTCCTTTTATTTTGAACTGCCCTTCTGAGTTTTCTCAGCACCTCACAATAGCAAGCAGCTGTCATCATGGTCCCACGGGACAGGTAATTGATCAACAGTGCTCCCTTCGATTCCCAGAATATCATTGCCATGACCTCACCAGCTAATGCAACTTTTGCCTTTTTTTGGTGTTGGCTCATCCTTTTGTTTTTACACCTTCGATGCCAAGAAGAAACCATTGGTCTTGACATAGCATCTTTACCATACACACTGCACAACTTGCAATGAATTGCAGTTGCACATTTATTTTTTGCCATCAGAAAACGGATTACAGCACAAACGGCGGTAGGAGCAAGCGGAGTCTCCATTGTTACTGCTGTTTTAATGTCCAAGCGATAAAGGTAGATACCTAGGAATTTTACACTGCTGCCATTACACACAGACCAAGGTTCCTTGTGACTCCTGGATTTTTCCTGCCCACCGCACGGGTTTAAAAAAATAGTTTAACTTACTTTCAAGACAACCCTCGTATAATTACATTATTAATGTATATTAATTGTTAGAAGCAAACTACCTTTACTGCCTACACTGTACGGCCCCTGCCGTTCAATAAACAAACAGCTCAAGTGTAAGTTGTGTTTCACTGCTGTGGCTAGATTCATTAATATTGTTGATCTCACATATCATTGTCTCACAATGACAAACAATACACCACTTTAGTATGTAATGAAAGTTTATTAACAATGTGCATGTTACATTGGGAACCTAATGCTGCCCTTCACTGTTATGAAACACGATTACTGACACAAGCTATTTTCATGTAGGCAAGGTACCTAACAGTTTTCAAAGTCTGTAGCAAAGGGTACTGAGTTCAGAACTCATGGTTACCACCTGCACAAGCACTCCTAGTTACTATTTATTTATGCCAACAAACTTACTGTTGGTGTTTTTAAACACACAAGCCGTGTGTGGGCAGTTGTGGCATTGAATTTTTAAGTTCCAGTTCTACCTCTTAAACTCCTAGTTACACTTACATAGCTAATCTAGGCATTTTTGTACGAGCAAACTGTTATCCATTGTTCTACTGGAGACAAACATAAAGCAATAGCCAATTGTTTCACCTATTGTTGGGAGGTGCACATACCTTCAATGGACAACAAAATACCAACAAGGGCAAAATAGACTGTGCTGACCATGTGGTGATTGTGGGAGCAATATTGGCAGTAAAGTAACTTGTCGGCTACCAACGTCAGCACATGCACAGTAAGTACATATGGACTTAGATTCAATTTGTTTTATTTCAAATGAATTTACGTATTTATGACCATTTAGGGAGTATTTAAAGTTATTTCTGTATATTTGATATTTGTGACTTCCTATAGTATGCAATTTCACAACTGATGTCAGAACTGACAAAAAATATTTGCAAGACGTAAAGTAAAGAAGAGCCCACTTAATAAGTTATTAAAAACTGCAACATTCAACTCTATTCTGAAGTGAGCATGACTAATCTTTAGCTAATCTTATAAACATTTGTCTCTTGGCAACTTATTCCATTTGTCAACTGGCTTCTGGGCCACACACAGGTATTTGATATGGTCAATTTTACATGCTTACAACACTGAAAATGACTGTATTTGTTAAATGCCTTTCAGGCCACAAAGATGGAAGCTACTTTGGAACGTTTTGTACATTAAATTATAACACAGTGAAACATTGAGTGAAAAACACCTCTGAAGAACTAACATCTTTACTGCGACTATGTAGTGAAGAAATTAAGAAAATTAACTGATTTTCAAATTACCTTCCATGTGCCCTTCATCTTCATCATGCTCATGTTCTCCACTTTCTTCTAATGGTTCCTCATGTTCATCATGCTTTGCTTGACCTTCGTCTACCCAGCCGTCTAGTACTTGTGCAAAACGTGATTCTGATATTGGCGTATCCACTGTAAAGCAAATTGATTGTATTTTTACATTCACAAATACAACTGGAATTACAGAATTGCCTGGCTTTGAAAGGTTTACAACTATTCAACGCATGCAAGATAATTTCGCTTATTTGCAATCCTTGGTACATAAGTGAGTGTTTAATGTTTACTTTCTCTACCATGTACCTAAACCATTCTAAGATTATATGGCAATGTAAACAAAGTAGAAAAATTATTAGTCCAACTGAACCTGTGATTGGAGGGTGTGGCCACCTGTTGTAGTGATCACATGGTTAATGTGTGCATTTACGAGAACAATACGGTTTTGCAGTTTAATGATGTTTGTATAGCTTTATCATGTAGCATTTTTATCGTTAGGTGTCATATCACAGATAAAATGATATAATTGTTAATATTTTGTTACTTTCTCAACCAGCACACAAAAGTGAAAATAGGCTGACTGAGATAAAACTCTGCAGACAAGTTAGATTAGGACGTTTTGTTTTGTAGCAAAATGATCGCATAAGGGTAACAAACTTGGCGGTCTTCCTGCTACTGAGCATGCACAAGGAGACTGCCAAAAGGCTGCAAATAAACTGACTATATCCTCTCTTTCTAGGATACTTGTTGCACAACTTGTAAATAACATTCAATACAATCTGTTTTTCAGCACTTGTTAACAGTTTTTCTGTGGGATGTTCTACATTGCACAGATGTAGCCATGTTATACCAAATGAATATTGCAATTTCTTATTCTCTTAACTGCACAAGCACAATGTGTATCACAATAATGTTTACAGTTACTTTCATATGGGGAGTATGCATCTAGCAGTGAAGGTGACCGGACGTACAATGAAGGAAGCTCCTTCACCCAAGAGAAAGAGGAGTTGAGTGACATGGCAGCTAAAAAGCAGATTAACTTTTGGTAAGAAATAAGAGGCAGAGAGATTCAGACAAGAGCGGATGAAATACGATAGGGTGAGTGAGTGAGGTTTAAGGGCTCGTCGACAGCTAGGTCATTTGGGCCCGAGACCAAAGTTTAAAACCTAAAATCACTCAATCCCTCATCACTCATGGCCAAATAATAAGGCGTGCTCTGCCACAGATGATTTATCGTATGTCCCAATCTGGTGTGTCAACCTTAAAGAAACCTGAGTCCTGGCTTCTACAGTTAACTACTATGCCCGACTACAAAGGGAAGCCATAGAAATCTACAAACACAAAGACAGATTTAATCGTGAGGAAGAAATTCTTTGTGTACAGAAAGCATGGATACCGGTCTTAGATAAACTTTCAGACACACACAACAGCTGTAATAAAACCCCACCTACAACCAGCCTGCCAACTAATACGAGCCAATCACTACCATAGCCAGTGCAACAATGCCCCGCCCACCCCTACCATATAAAAACCCTAACGGACATTAACGGTCTTCACTTCCACATATCACTCTCTGCTTCCACATTCAAACTCTGACCAGTGCAGACAGCGGATCGTGTTACCCTGATAATACCAAGCACAGTACTTGGCAAAACATTGATATCTACAATACCTTCTAAACCACAGCCTACAAGCCCAGGAGAACTGAACATATCTAATAGTCTGAAAAATATAGAGAAGTATTGCTGGATATACCCGTTTGGATCATATGAGGAATGGCACAAACAGTGAACAACTAAAAATATATAACTTAAATAGTAAAATATCTGTATAACAACATAATTGGGCAGATCACATAACAAATAATAGAATAAATGGTTGAAGGATATAAACCTGAAGGGAACCATAGAGTTGGAAGACTTAAACGTTGCTGGAAAGATGATCTTCTCTGAGCCGAAACAGGCCAGCCTAGTCTATCCCGTCGCAGTTTTTCTTGATGATGATGATGGTTCAATTCCCGATTATGGCATTGAATTTTTAAATTCTGATTCTACCTTTCCTATTTTATTTAGCTTTCACAGTGATAACAGTGTGCCAGAATGTAGAAATAATCTTGCCACTGCATTTTATAGGGTCATACCCTTCACATACCCTACACAACTTCGGCATTTTGTTCCCCTTTAAATTGCAAGATCAGTATTTAAATGGTTTCTTGTTTTGAATTATGCTGTTCACAGACACTTTTTTTTAAACACAGAAATTTATTTTCTTGCATGCAACCTCAAAATAAATATTTGCAGTGAAATCTTGATATCAAAATGTTGGGTGGAATTCAGTACTTCCTCTACTTAATAAAGGGGGAAAAAAAGAATAAAATAAAGAATAAGAAAAAATAAATGGTTGAAGAGTTTTAAGATTTGATGTACTCACCAGGTATACATGCATGGTGTTTTTATCTATTTTAAAGTGGGCATGTACGAGGGTAATTCAAATATAAATGGTAATTGTTGCATATCACGGAGGAAGCAGTTCAGAGCGGGGCAGTGGAGTGGCGGGGGTTGAAGGTTTGTGTGTTAGGGAGGGGGAACTAGTTTTGTTAGCTGCTTCGCTAGGTTCTAGCGTCAGTACAGCCATGAGTGAGCAAGAGGTTCCTTCATCTGTTGCGCAACACATTATCAAGTTTTTAACCAATGAAGGGGTTAAACTCAAGATTTTAACTCGTTTAAGGGCACAGTTTGGGGACACTACACTGTTACAGAATTGAGAGTTTACTTGGGCCAGACAATTTAAGGGTGGCAGAGAATTTGTGGAAAACGAAAGTCATGCTCAACGCCCAAGGTCAAATCTCACAGATGACAACATCCGTGCCATTTGAGAGCTTATTGAAGGTGATCACCGCTCCACTGTTGAAGAAATCGCATCAGAAGTTGATTGATTTTCTTCGTGATCGACGTACAGTGACTGCAGCTTGCTATTGCCAATTGTTAAGGTCTGTAAAAGCTGCCTACTGAAGCAAAAGACGTCGTATGCCCACCAGAGATGCCGCCCTTCTCTAAGACAACACTACGCCTCACACTGTCAATTTGACAATGGATACAATGGCAGACATGCACTGGGAAACCCTTGATTACCCTCCCTATAGTCCAGACTTGTCCCCCCAGACTATTTTTTGTTTGCACCCATGAAAGAATCGCTTGGAGGGAAACATTTCGAAAGCAACGACGACGTCGAGGAGCATGTGTGCAATTGGTTGGAGACGAGCCCTCAAAATTTTTTTGAAGAAGGAATGTTCAAGCTTCCGAAACATTGGCAAAAATGTGTACAGTGTGAAGGAAGCTATATAGAGAAATGTTGATGTAGTCACTTGTGTATATATTTAATCAATAAATATTTTTAACAAAATTGCCTTTTATATTTGAATCACCCTTGTATATGTCCATTAGCAGAACATATCACAGTAATGCACTTACCATCACTTGATCCTCTGTACTCAGTCAGAATGAGGCCTACCATAACAGCGAGGCCACCAAGGAGAAGAAAAAACACTATTTTGGCACATACATTTCCTCCTGTACTGGATTCCTTGAAGATATGAATATTTTCATCTGAGGAGAAATTGCTGGGGACTTCCTCAGTAACTGGGGCATCTTCTGTAACAACATAATGTTGGTTAATTTCTAATAGGCAATTAACAAAGGAACAATCAAAACAACGTTGATATGCTGCTGGGCTATAACCCTGCAATATATCTTCAAACCTAACATCAAATTACAGGTTAGTTTATCTTTAGGGTCCAGATTTTGATGACCTAAAATGTTTTGAAGAATGAGTAAATAAATTAATACAATATTTTTAAAAAATTACATATTACAAAAGATTAACTAAAATATTAAAATTAACTTATTTCAGAAAGTTAAAAATTATTTCTGCTATTCCAGCAGAAAAAGTATAACAATGAGATAATTTAAAATTACTTAACATTTAAATATGTTCCATTCCATGTTATTGTTTTAAGAATCTGAAAAGGAAAAAGTACAAATTGTTTTTGAAGCAGGACTTGTGTAACTGTAGCAGTAACTTCATGTCCACAGATTATAGAAAATTCATAGCAAAGGACTATATAGCCTCTGACACAACATAACTGCATGCTCTCATTAACACAAACAAGGTAAACTACCTGTCTTATCCCTTGCTTGGGACATGAACTCATAAGTGTAATTATGTCTCCTCCCCTGACAACAGCTGCAACTCCATCCACCAGCAACCCTTTCCAGATTTTAACCAATACATTGGAATGTGATATCCCCCCCCCCCCCAAGAATGTGCATAAAGATGTACAGAGCTACCCTTATTTCTCAGTTGATTAGAGAACACTGCAATGTTTGAAATGTCATTATGCAAAATGTAAATATAAAAATGCTTATAAATATAAGAAACTTGACTGAATAAACATGCAAAGGGTAAGAAACGAACATAACAAAAACAAAGCTCATTCTGACGAAGGCCATGGAGTTTAGAATGGCCGAAAGCTCAATATTTTCAAACCTCACACGGCTGATCGCCCGTGAAACTTTAATAAAAAACAAAGCTCTAAAATAGAAAATGTTACAATGACCAAAATAAATATCCATTTCCACAATCTGGGGCAAATGATAAGTATTTATCTACCCAGTTATATCAAGTTCTATCACAACTATAAATGTGGGTAACATACGTACAGAAATGACACTCTAATGACCAAAGAAAAACTTTCATTTGTCCTGTGAAATTGTGAATTGAATGTAAAGTAGTTATCTTGAGAACTGGGCTTTAACAGTCCAAACCATGGTCAATGATACACAGAAAAGAGAAGCTAGCAATCTATAATGTCTGGAAATGATTGAAGAAGTACCTAAGTCATATGACAGCTACAGCACAATGTAAAGATTAACTATTCTACTATCACAGTCTTACAACATACAGTTTCAGCAGTGCGATTGCAACACTCGTACCAGAAAGGTTTTAACCAAACAAACAGTTTTGCCAATCTGTTGCTAGAGAGAAAAATGCATTTTGTTGTGTGTAATATTCATTAGGAATAATATGAAACAAGATGTTCGTGCTAACAATGAGAAAAAGAAGCCAGATTTATCTTTCTTCCAATTTCCAAAAGATCTAGTAAGCCAAGTTCATAAGATATTCCACCTACATTAAAGTACCAGTATTAAATGACCCAGTTGTTCATCTGCTTAGTGCAGTAGTAGGGCTACTGCTTACCAAGCCAGGGACCCGGGTTCGATTCCCAGTACTGGGGTGGGGATTTTCTGCCACTGGTCCAGGTTGCACTTGGCCTTATTAGATCCCTGAGGGGGCAATGAGGAGCTACTTAATTGAAAAGTAGCAGCCTCTGGCAAGGACCAGGGTGCTGACCATTCCCACCCCACCATGAGTGTCGGCAGACTTTTTTCCAGGGGGGGGCCCACATGTTGGAAATTTGCAATCATATAATATTAAATCATTATTTTATTGTCAAAATTTATATTTGTTGCAGATAACCATATTAATTGCTAAATAAAAATTGTTCTTTACTTCAAAATTAAAATAATAGTTTAATAATTAGTAACTGGCTGCACATTAAGCTCACCAATTTCCAAGGGGGGGCCGCGGCCCCCCCCCCTTGCCCCCGTTTCGCAATGCCCATGCACCCCACTAATGATGCCTATGGTGGGAAGACGTGGGGGATGCAGCGGTTGAATGGTAAGCTTTGGTCTGGATGGGCTGTTGTGCCACAGGGTTTTGTGACCCAGCTGCAATTGACACAACTGATGAATGGTTATGGTAAATTCATTATGCCTGCTTACCAGAAACTAATATTTATTGTATCTTCATGTTTATGGAAAAATTTATTAATACTTCCTCTCCTTTATCTGATTACCCTCCCCTTATGTAGGACTTACACCCCCTAGGACTTACAAGCCAATGCCTAGGGTCAGTCCGTCTGGGTGACTCAGTTGGTTAGACACTGGCCTACTGATCCCAAGGTTGCGGGTTCAAATCTGGCTAAAGTGTGCTTAAAAATGACAGCTCCATGTCAGTAGATTTACTGGCATGTAAAAGAACTCTTGCAGGACAAAATTCCGGCACACTGGCGACGCTGATGTGATCTTGGCAGTTGACAGCGTCGTTAAAACAACAAAATAATTTTTCTAAAACCTAGGGTCAGACGCCTGTTGGGGAGCACAGGGACCAATGGACAGGACAAAGTGAAGACCTGGAAGCAGATGGTCAGTATGAGAGTGAGGAAGAGGATGATATGAAATGCAGGTGAAATGGATGATTTGAAAGGTGAAGACAATTGACGGAATGAGTGGTGGGGCAAACCAGAGCAGCTGGAGAAAACCCGCCCTGATGCTGCTTCGTCCACCACGAATACCATATGCGGGTCCCTGGGATCGAGCATGGGCCACCTAGGTGGTAGGTGAACGGTCTAACTGCTCAGCCATGGCACCACCACGATTTAGTAATGCTCAATTAAAATATGAAATTAAATATGCTCTATTGTGAATGAAAGTAAATGAGTTTTCCTATGCCAAGTTTACATCCATATTAAATCCTACAATGTCAGTCACTTCTATACAATTACTTGTAATGGTCTATTATGTCCAAATAATGAGGAAGATGTTAATTTTTTCTGAAGAACATTGGGACAAAAGTATATTTTGTCATCTGCTGAGATGATTCTAGTAGCTTGCCACCACGATCTCCAGTATCAAATCCATGCACATTCTCTGCATATTAAGCTTTGGGACACAGCACAAAACTAAGTCAAACAAAAGACAAACCCAATTTCAATAAACTCTCATACTATCCAAAACTATATCAGAAATTCAGAAAAAAATATTTTAAAGATTCAAAATCACATTAGCTGGCCAAAATAATATAAGCTTACAAAAAATATTTTGTTCTAACTTTTAGGGATGTTTAACTGCTGACTGCCTCTATGGACAGACTTCTTAGGACTATGTACACATGTTTCCACACTTCTTCCGCAATTCCCACAATGGAGATGGATAGGGGCCACATTCAATGTCTATGTGGTATAGTAAAAATTAATATTGAATAATAAAAACTAAAAAAATAAAAGGTTAAAAAGATATTTGAGTTCTTTCTTCGAATGTCACCAATTTTATTTCAATGTGATTACCCAAAGCGATGTAACACCTGTTGAAAGTATGACAGTGTTTTTATGGGTAACCAGTACTTTCAACATGATGGTGCTCCACTACATTACCTGTGCAAATCATGTCAATTATGTGTTTATTCTATTACACTGTATTTCTTATTGAAATGGATAGATTTTGGCCAATCCTATTATTGCAGTAATTGCTTTTATTGGTATTTTAAGCACATCATCTATATTGTAATTTATTACATGACTGGTCCACATCACACAGATGAAAGATGTTCATTTCCGATTATTATCAAATTGATTCTAGACTATGTAAAATATTTCATCTTACTGAATACATCATCTGATCTTTACTCTACTGGCATGCACTACCAGCACAACTGGAATTAATGACAAGTATTCTTATCACAAAACAAAATAAAACTTACATCCACAGTCATGCAAAGTAGTGAGATATATACATATTTAAGAAACATACTAACGTAAACAACTAAATACATTAACAGACATAAACCTGGCAATGAATACCATGCATGATATGTTTTTGCACTACTGGGCAATTCCAACCAAAGAGAAGAATATGAAAAACAATTAAATTCATTTGAGATGTAAAATGGAAGTACATTTTCATGTAAAAGAGAAGTCCACAGTGTTATAAAGCAGCATTGTGTAGTGGCCAGAAAATACATGTGTCAAATCTATAAAAGAATGCTACAAAATGTTTAGTGTTTTATATAAGCAATTAAGATTGGAAATAATACTTCTTTCAGCAGCTTTAAAAACTTGCAGGAAGATTTAATTGTTTATATAAGGACTATGAGTAAAAATTGTGCATTGTGTGCCTAGTGTCTAGCTTCCTTGTGTACTTTATATGGCACTTGTGCAGGTATGGGGAAGAGGGGGTGACAGGAATGCAATTGAGTATTTACCCCATCAACAAATGCAGGTCACCTCCACTTCTGTTTGTTTACGGATATGCACTCTTTACAAACAAGTGAAGTTTTAAGACATGCAGTGGCGGAACCAAATAGAAACATGATGTAGCTTTGCACCAAGAACTTGCAACATTACTAAGATAAGTGAAGTTTTTAGTTTCTAATTTGTTCTTACTTTAGAATGATGTATTGGTTTTGTGATTATGCTACGTAGATTTTCCTTTGGCATAGCAAGCACAAAGCTTTATTTTTACTAGGAACACAAAAGTACTTATGTTCCCATTCGACTTTGAAGTACCTTTTTACCTGGTTATATGACATGATTCCACCACTGAAGCAATGTGAGGGACTGACTAGTTCTCCAAGGTAGGTAGATACCAGGGGAGCATGCCTGCTAGGTAACCGGTGTGTAGCAGAGTGGACAAGGTTAAAACTATGATGTAGGAGAAATGGCACGTGTCAGTTCTCCCCATCTATGCACTAGTAGAACTTATCTTTTTTACTTGTATTAAATATTATTCTCTCCCTCTCATTTGCCCTCAGCCCTTCCCTTTCCTTCTTTCTGCAGAAATACAAGTTACATGTAGTGGTAATGTTTTGGCAACCAGTAATAAAACTCTTCTGAAGTGTTAAAAAATGTTAAAATATATTCAAGAAAAGGAGGACTGGTATTTAGTTTGTCAGCTGTCTGTTTTGATTACATATTACCAAGAATGAAATAGATGTAGCTGGCCTTATTTTCATTCATTCTTAATGGATATCATTTGAGAGAAAAAGAGAGGGAGTGGAGGAGGCACAGAAAAAGAATTAGTAATTCGTCTTTCATCTGCCTGCAGAAGTGGAAAATTTCTAAGCACATGTTTTATCTTAGTAATCACTAAAGGATGGTTTCGTGAGTTACTCATTCAACTTTATTTGTAACCCCATAAAATGACCATTGGGTAGGGGACTGTCCTGTAATTTGGGATTTTTAAAATCGATCCTCATGGACAATAATTATGCTGTCCACCAACCAACACATTTACTGAAGAAACTTTCAGCTGGGGCAAATATATAAGGGTGATTCACAGAACCAGAATGGCAACAAGAACAGCAAGGTAGTATGCAATATATTGGTTCACAACACCTGGTAACAGAAAAGGAATGCATATCAATGAGCTTATCAATAGAAAAGTGATATTGTGAATTGGGAATACATTTCTTGGATATTGTTTAGATTAGCTTACGCGAGCACTTGGTCAGAATTTCGGCAAAGTCCCACTCAGCAGTGTGTACGAATGGTCACGAAAGTTGCCGAAGTTGCTGTGTTAATGCAGCGCTGCCAACAGCAGAATGTCCCTAGGAGTTTGTTGCCAATAGTAAGTTTGAATGTTTTTGCGGGAGTCGGCAGTATGCTGACCTTAGAAGCAACTAGTGCAATGGATTGCTTTATCAGTATATTAGATTTAGCGCCTCTGTGCTTTAATGAGGAGTCATGCATGCAGTTCCTGTACGACGAGGGCCTGCTGAGGACTCGAATGCTATGCAGGGAATGTGATGCCGTGCTACACCCCATCTAATCACATTAACATTAAAAATAATAAAATAAATAAACAAAAAAGAACGATAAATAGTAAACATAATAAAAATATAATAATATTAAATAATAAATATAATAGCATTAAATAATAATATAAAATAAAATAAATAAACAAAAAAGATAAAGATAAAAGAAAGATAAAATAAAGATAGATAGTTAAAGATAAAAGATACAAGATAAAATAAAATAAATAAACAAAAAAAATGATTAATAAACATAATAAAAATATAACAATATTAATATATTATAATATAAATATAATAAATATAATAAATATAAGTATAATATATAGTATTATATATAAATAATATATATAATATAAATGTAATAATAATAATAATAATAATAATAATAATAATAATAATAATAATAATAATAATAATAATAATAATAATAATCATCATCATCATCATCATCATAATCATAATAATCATAAGGTTCCTGAGAACCTTCAGCTAGCTTTGGGTGATCAGCAATATCACAAGAAAATCAAGTTCATCAAGGCATGCAAGTGTAAACTTGTTTAAATTCAATGTAAACTTCATGATTTGTTTTTTTGTTTCCACCTTTTTTTTCCTCAATGTTTAGTCGCGATATGACTTTTATGTTGAAGCGACTTCAAATAATAATAATAAATAAATAAATTTAAAAAAAATATAATAAAATAATATAATAATATAAAATAAATAAAAAAAGAACGAGCCAGCGTATCGTGGACCCAGTAACAAGGCAATAAGGATAATGTACACAATAATTCGCACTAGCGATATATCTGTACGCGATAGCGGTATGTCTGTGGCGGCAACGACGCGAGTGAGTGCATTTGTGTTTAATGTGTTGGCAACGAAAACTAGTGTAGTGTAAAAAGCAATGTTGGCAGATGTGAAAATCGTCTGCTAGTCATGCAGTGAAACCTAGTGGGCAATTGTGAAACTACTGTCGGCGCATGCGCAGTAAGTAAGTTTGGACTTAGAATCTGGCTGGCAAGTGGCAAGTAAGCTAATCTAAACATGAGCCCATTTCTTTGTAACTCATCAATGAGAGAGCTCTAGCAGTTATTTCATAGTGCAGCCGCCTTGAATGACTTCTACATCCTAAAGTATTAACAGGCACAATATGAATCTAACATGCCATGCCCCGTCACAGGAATGAGAAACAAACTTGCCCAAGTCTTTTTTACCATTCCTGGTGTCCAGAAACCTTCCTGTCATTGTGAACACTCCCATTTGAACACACGTCTTTCAAATTTCTCATTCTGATTATCATTACTATTACCAGTGGTTACTGTTACCTGTACTCTGTTATAGAGAAATTCCACAAGGGCTATCCCCGAGCTGACGTATACATAGTGGTTGTTGTTTCAAACAGATGACTGTTAGGAAGTACCAACCTTATAAAGCATAAGTTGGAAGCTTGACAATGCTACATTCTTTAGTATTTGTTTGGTAGTCATCAATAGTGAATGAGCACAGATGAATGTGCAATACCCACCATAGCAGTTACATGCAAGTACCGTGCATTCTTTGACCAGGCAGACTGCCCTGCAGCATGCTCTCAAGAGTTACACATAAAGGACCGGCAAGTCATGGGTATGGAACACTAACTACTGTACTAGCTTGCATTAGGCTTACCTGCATTACATCAGATGTTGAAATTGATGACCAACATGAACACATTCCCTAGATCGCCGAAAACAATTCAGGTTTATTTGCAAAAGTTCATGTTGATTGATTGCCTGTATTTCTCTCATGATTGTGTCCAATTCTTTTAACGTGTACAGATTTAATGCTTACACTTTATTCTTTAACGTTCCCCATAAATAAAAATCACCAAGATGTTTAGCACAAGAGATTAACATTTCCATGACGTGAGTTTTTGTGGCAACGAAACTTCTGAAACTTAAAAGTTCATGTTTCACAGCCACAAGATCCTGTAAGTAGGGTTAATTATTGAAACTGGTTTTAGCAGTCAGTTCATAATGTCAACATGGACCTACCTTCAACGTTCTTCACTGATAAAGCATGGTTTCATCTTCAACATCAGTTCCTACTCAGAAGATGATACTAGGCTACCGAAAATCACCATATTATTCACATAGTTCCTCATCACGCATAGAATTATCAGTCTCATATTTATAACACAAAAGTTGGTTCACACGTTTATGTAAATTCTATTTTAAAAATTTTTTTCCTTGACAAGAAATGAAATTGTGTGGCTGGTTTCAGCAGAATTCAGCTATAGCACACTGTTGGTAATTCTATGCATGAATTGCAATGGTGACAGAATAATTAGTCAAGGATTGTGACCACCTTGTTCCCCTGACCTATATCTATGCAATTTTTATTCATGGGGAATGTTAAAGAATAAAGTGTATGCATTAAATCTGCACACGTTACAAGAATTGAAGAACATCATGAGAGAAATATAGATTAGTAGTCAACATGAGCTTTAGTGAGTAAACCAGAATTGTTTTCAGAAATATAGGGAATGTGTTCACATTGAAGTTCGTCAATTTCTACATCTGATGTGATGCAGGCAAGCCTAATGCAAGTTACTACAGTTACTACCCATGACTTGTCAGTCCTTTACACGTAACTCTGGCAGAGCACATGCCGGTCCTCATCCAGTCCCTTGCCACCACGGGACGGTCCGGCCAGTCTAAGAACACATCGTATTAGATGCAGCAGCATGGGTGATTCATATACATATATTTCTAATAAACAAATTGACTACATGAGTAGATTAACAGTTAAAGCCCTCTCTCACACATCAGACCCCACTCACCTTCTTCTGGTGCTCAGACAGTACATTCTACAAGACAATAGTGTATGCACGCAAAAATTACAAGCTTTTGATTATGGTTCTAATGTAAATAAGTCATGAATGTCAGGTTTGTAATTGTGGAATTGCCCTTCTACCCTAGGTTCAGTTGTATAAATGATCTTCCTGCAAGAACACATTTCATTCAATGCTTCAACGTTTTTATATGGCATCACAAATGTGTGCAACAAACAGAAAGAAACAAGAAGAAAACATTTCTACAGTGTTAATTGATGAGTAACATACTATATCCACTTTCTATAATGACAACATGTAACTTTTCCACTACACTACCTCTTATTCTCGGCTGTGCTGCTACTACCCTGACATCTGCAAAAATTTAGATGTTTTATTTAATATGGATAATTGTAGGCTTATCATAGCATAAAACTAACATTAACTACAGCTTGTGAATGACAGCTTATTCTACCAATTAGAAAAGGATAATCAGAAGCTTTTGATTCCTTGTTTTAGTTGAATTAGGCAATTAATATTGATAGTATTAATGGCCTAAATGGTGATGAAACATTGACTTTTTGGGCGACAGGAGGAAAGGGAAAGAAAGGACATTTTGAATTTCTTAAATAAATAGAATTAATACTTGCCAACTTCCTGTAATAATTTTTTGACGACATACCCTTTAGAATGCATTGTCAGTAAATGTATAAAAATTACACGTAAAATAAAGAAAAATGTCATTTTATAAGAATACTTGAATACCTAATTGGACTGTGATTGACAACAGTGATCCAAGTGCCAAAACAGAAAAGGAAAGATCATCCCTTATACTGGACAAGTCCATTCTAGCAATAGCTCCAATGTGCTACTATCGAACAGCAGTTTTAGATTTTGGTGCTTGGATCAATACAGCTAATTGCAGTCCAATTCTACCACTACTTTTTGTCACACAATGGGCTGTCCCATTTCATTTTGAACAGCAGGAAACCTTGTTTTTTGTGGTTCAATTTTCTGTCATCTAAAGTAGACATTAAGTTAAGGTCCTTTGTAAAATCGCAGCTATGATAAAGTGGTTCTGAGTTTTTCCAGGGTCAAAGTTACTGCAATGTGATTAAATTCCACAGTTCTGAGCTCACAACTCAGAAATTATTCAATGTAAAATTCTCAAATAAAATTCATAATGAAGGTAATATTGTGTAGTTTGTGGTGATATTTATTCAATGATCTTAGAACTTAAATTTAATGCAATTTTCATATTTCCCGTTTTTTTCCAAAAAAGTGCCATTTTAAATGGAATATAAATTTTGCCATATCATTTAGCATTTAACTTCAAAACAGCATTAGTTAACATTTTTATGGCAACTTCAATGGACAGCTGTAGAAAAAAATAAAATGTACAAGAAACAGCATCAAACAGCCTGGTTATGCTGCACCATATGACGCACCACCCATGAGTCACGTCAAGGATGTTGTCAATCCACTGCTGTTTATGTTTTCCTCCAAGAGAATGCTGATGAGTGAGACGATAAAAGTTCACAAATAAACAACCCTCTTTTGCTCCCCTGACTTATGCAAGTCACTTAGATGGGAGCTTAAATATTTGTTTCATCTTTTTTTTACACGTTTCAAACAAGGGGTGGTATAAAACTGAAAACTGCAATTAATGTGAAATAAAAAGAGGTTTAAGTCTGTATAAGTTTAATCTTTCTAAAAAAGGCATTTACATTTTATACATGAAGAAAAGTTTCAAAAATTGGGTAATTATTTTTATGTTATAGTTATATACCACCATCAACTACATACAGCTGGATTCACCATTCTTGGCCCCTGACCTTGAGTGGAAGTCCTGTAGGCGAACCTATAGTTTCTGTCTCTCTCGTCATCTCATATAATTCTGGGAATGAAACCATGCACAACAGGTGGAGCGTGGAGGGGGAAGGTAGTGATGTCTACATTTCAACAGTCCTTGCTAATTCATAGTTACTTTTTTGTGCAGCATGTAGTAATTAAAGACATATTAAGATATTTGCGATAAGAAGTGAATATAGTGAATTTATGAGACATTGATCATAGCATAAATCAATTATGCTGCCACTGCTTTCTAAATTAGGATCCAAAACATTACACAATCAGAGTAGCGAAATTGTTTCAAATGTATGGGCATACATGAAGAAAAAAACTAAAAGCAAAGAACTGGTTACATCAGAAGAGTTTTTCAAAAGAATTAAAAAAGTTCAAAAACGCATAAGAGCGTCAGAAAGAACAGCGACAAGAATTGTTCAAGAACGCGAACAACATGAAAATCAGAACACGTCTTTTGGAACTCCAGGCAAAAAAAAGTTCTGAAATGAGTAACAGATTTAGATGACTTCGATAAATGTGTCATTAGAAGAACGATTCATAATTCTAAAGTAAGAACAAATTAGAAACTAAAAACTTCACTTATCTTAGTATTATTTGCTGACCATGGGTTTCAAGCTGTGTCCAGCTCATTCTCAAAGCCATATAAACAAATTCGTTGCCAAGCTACAATCTTTTATTTTTTCTGAAAAACAATTACTCTATTCAATTTTTATTTACCAATCTCTGAAAACAAAAATTTATAAATACAATCTATAGATGGTAATTCGAAGTTCATGACACGGTTCCTGTTTTTTAAAATAAAAATTTTTTCCCAAACCATTAAATCTATAGGATTACTTAATTGCTTTAATAATTTAACCTCTGGATTAATTTCATGATTAAATGACCAAAAATGATCTGCCACAGCTGATTTATCAGTTTGTTTATATTTAATATTTCTAAAATGTTCTTTTATTCTGGTTTCTAGATGACATTTAGTTTTACCAATATAAACTTTATCACAATCTAAACAACTAAATTGATAAATGCCAGATTTTTTATAATTTGGTATTTTATCTTTTTTTTGAAAAATTAAGTAAATTTAATATACAAAATGTACTTAATTTTTCAAAAAAAGATAAAATACCAAATTATAAAAAATCTGGCATTTATCAATTTAGCTGTTTAGATTGTGATAAAGTTTATATTGGTAAAACTAAACGTCATCTAGAAACCAGAATAAAAGAACATTTTAGAAATATTAAATATAAACAAACTGATAAATCAGCTGTGGCAGATCATTTTTGGTCATTTAATCATGAAATTAATCCAGAGGTTAAATTATTAAAGCAATTAAGTAATCCTATAGATTTAATGGTTTGGGAAAAAATTTTTATTTTAAAAAACAGGAACCGTGTCATGAACTTCGAATTACCATCTATAGATTATATTTATAAATTTTTGTTTTCAGAGATTGGTAAATAAAAATTGAATAGAGTAATTGTTTTTCAGAAAAAATAAAAGATTGTAGCTTGGCAACGAATTTGTTTGTATGGCTTTGAGAATGAGCTGGACACAGCTTGAAACCCAGGGTCAGCAAATAATACTAAGATAAGTGAAGTTTTTAGTTTCTAATTTGTTCTTACTTTAGAATCTTGTTGCTTCACTGTTAATAGCTTCAATTTTTCCTTATTTAACGATTCATAATTCTTATGTTCAGGAAAAATGTGCTTTTTTCTTTCTTCTTTTTTTAATTAACGTCCTCCAACATAATGTCATATCGGACGGTGAATGAACAAATAGGTGAAATGATGCTCAAATGAGCCCGAGGTCCATGGAGCTTTAAGTTACCCAACATTCGTCCTCAGGATACGGGAAAACCTCGGAAAAAACCTTACTCGGATAACTTACCCTAAGTGAGATTCAAACTCACGACCTCTTGAACGTGAGGCATCATGCTGCCAAGGCGGGCAAAGAAAAGTGCTCTTACAATAGCCAAATTACTTAGAATTTTAAGAGAAGGCATTAACTTCCAGCGCAGCAAGTCATCCTTAAACAGAATAGTGAGAGAACTGGTTTTTAAATGGAAAAAGACGAAATTTACAATATCTGCAGTGATGCATGTATTAATACGAGTACATTTGCACAACTAATTAAGCTAGACACATTGTATAGACATTTTTTCTGCATGGACTGTACATACTACTTTACGAAGTAGAATGTTATGTGAGTAGCATATGATGCTGACGCACCAATTCGCATGCTGTCTGGTGTCACCTGGCTTGGTAACTAAACTCGGTTTCAGCCTTTACATTTACTTCCTTCAGGGGCCAAGAACGGTGAATCCAGCTGTACACTGTTTCAAAATGAATTGTGGTTTACCAAAACCATGTGTAGGGTTGTTGAGTTATATGGCACACAAGTTGTCTCATTCAGAAAATAATGTAAATTTTACTGAATTTTAAGTCAAAACTATAAACATTTAAGAGGCAATTTCCTCAAAATTGTTTCCTTTAACAGTAACTGACACAGGTAGAAATTATTAATAATTTTAAAAAATGTGAGGTCAATTTTCTCGTTTTTCGTCCAATTTGAAATGGAATGTTCCACATATTAAATTCTTTCTAAATATTTAACTATTTTGTTGTTAATGCTGTAATTTCATCCCACAGTTCTTCTACATGCCAGTAAATCTATAATGATACAGTGCCGTCACTTTTGAACACAGTTAAAAATCATCAGCCTGGGCAGGATTTGAACCTGCAACCTTAAAGATCAGTAGATCACTGCCTAATCAACTGAACCATCCAAACAGACGAAATTATTCTTGGCAATAGTAGGAATTTTATATTCTGCCGCCATATAATGCAACTAACAAAAAAGTAAAAATTCACATCAGGGAGTTGACTTTACAAGTCGCTTTATCTATTACTAAATGTTCACACCAATTTACTGCCAGTTACTAGAAGTCACTACTGACAATATCAAATTTTAAGTCAACATGCTATGCATTTTGTCATAGCTTAGTGAAGGGGAACCATGATGGTGATGAAGGATAGACACAAAGATAAGCTCTGGTCTATCATAACACTATGTATCAATTATGCAGCACATTCAGTCTGTAATCAAGTTAGAATACTGACGGCTCTTTGCTTCCAGTTAAGGCCACATCATTTTGCTTGAAATTGCCAACATTTTGCTCATCCTATTGGAGCTTCTTCTGGGCTCTTTTCCATCTTTACTCTGTTGCTCTCGCTTATATACCTGGTGCGGTTCTCTGGTGGTCCTGTCCTCTTGTTTCTAATTGGTCTATTAGCTCCATCCCTTGCCTTCCATCGACTGATCTCTAGCCGATGGCTGTGTTAGTGAGGAGGGCTTTCCAAGTGCTGTGTAGCTGCTTTCCATTGTCCCCACTGATAGTGTTCTTACACCTGGGGCCAGCAGACCAATTAGAAACAAGGGGACAGAAACACAGATAACCACATTGGGTATATAAGCGAGAGCAACAGAGCAAAAATAGGACAAGAGCCCAGAAGAAGCTAACAATAGGATGAGTGAAACGTAGGCAATTTCAAGCAAACTGATGCAGCCTTCATTGGAAGCCAAGAGCACTCATCAGGACACAGGCCGTGGAAGCCTATGCATCCAAGTTAGAATATTGTCACAGTGGCTGCACACAGAGGATTACATAATGGCTACGTCACACCACTTGCCTTTGTAATTGCTGCTATGCAGCCAGCGATATTGGGTGGCTTAGAACAAGTGCACTGGATATATTGCTAGAAGCTTTGGATGTGCACTGACTTGTTTATTACACAAGCTGAGAAACTTCCATTACCACAAAATTCACCAATGTTCAGAGACTGTACAAGCAATTCAGCACAGAGTGAAGTTTGTGTTGAGTGCAGCAAACAGTTTGTGTGTTGTGACAAACACCTATGAACTGCAAGGTCATGAATTGTAAATTGTATTAAATGCAATGATGAATTGTAATCTGTTATAGTATTAGTGCTTTGCTAACAGTTTTAAGAGAAAATAAAGGGACATAAAAAGTAACCAGACTAATTATTTTGTCACAACATAATAAAATAGAATCTAATGTTTTGTTAGAAACCTCTGAATCTATACATAAAGTTGTAAGAAGGCCTTTCCTACTGTACACTTTATGGGCAAATGATAAAAGCTGCCAAGTCTGAGAACCTCTTTCCAATGAAATACGAAAGATAGTTTTGTAACAATGTATTTAAAATGATTATATGCACGTAAGACAGGACAGTAACTGACACGGAATGGGACAAGCCTGATTATCCTTTACTTTGCACCTACTAAGCAAGCATTCTCAGATATCTAAGAAATTATGTACTGAGTTATGATCTATCTTAAGCATTTATCTCTCAAGTTAACATTGTTACTAATTTAAATAAGCATGCAGGCAACTGTACCTTTTGTATCAATCTGAATTATAAAGCATCTATTTAAAAAAATCTAAGATGTATTTTCTAAAAGATAAATATCAGGTATAATGAAGCTGATATTCAAAATTAGTATCTAAATCTACAGAAAAATAAATGGCCCTAACAAATATATTATTTTCTGATCATATGCCATTTTTATTACAATGTTATTAACCAAATATGATGCATTTTTGCTTTCTCTACTGCATACTTATGGTATGTAGAGGAAATATATTCCAACCAAGTATTTAGTACTGAGATTTCATCAGAAATATAGATTTTTAAATGCCCAGATCCAAAAAGTTACAGATATGCATGTGTGAGCATGAGGGTGTAGGGGAGAGGGTGAGAACAGCATAGCATAAAAAATACATGTTACATTCACATGACTTTCTGTATCCATTCTTCAAAGCAATGCTTTTATTATATATTTCCTTGTAAGTACAATGGGAATAAGGGAATACAGTAGGCTTAAGCATCTGTAAAATGTTTTAAGAATGGGTTCTCATGTGATGGCTTTGGAATTCCCAGGTCTTTATAAGAATGGAGGGAGGCGACATTAGGGACTTCGCAGTTGAAAAAGAATAAAGTATTTGACAATTAAATTCTATAATAAAAGATATTTCGGAGATGGTTAATGCCACAAAAATGAGTGAGTGAGCAGGGTTTAAGAGCCTGTTGACTGCTAGGTCATTAGGGTCCAGCCACAAACAATTTTGTGTGACATAAATTATGTGTTTTAATAAAAATCTGCATGTTTTGTGCAGTAAATATTTGTCTTTTATGGTTTACAAGATATATAACATTCATTAAAAATTAAGACTTTTCTGACTATTTCCAGAAAATTCAAGATATACATTTTAATTGTCATGCACACATTTTAATAAACATATGGCAACATCATGGCACAACAGCGCATCCGGGTCAAGGCCACCGCCCAACCCATCTCTGTCCACCACAGGCGTCATGAGTGGGGTGCAGAATTGGAGATGGGGCATGGTAGCACCCTGGTTCCTACCAGCTGGTTATGCTGTCTTCTTGGTCAGGGGCTGCTATTTTTCAATCAAGTGTAGTTCCTCAGTTGGTCCCTCGGGGACCTAACAAGGCTGAGTGTACCCCAGACCAGATCTCCCAGCAGGAGAAAATCCCCACCCCAGTACCAGGAATCAAACCTGGGTCCCCACTTGATAAGCAGTAGTACTAACACTGCCCTAAGGAGATGACCTAAACATATGGTATTTTAGTCAAAATTAAGAGGCATTTTTCAGAAAATAAAAAAATAAAAGTTTTCCATACAGAGTCGTTTGGGGTGGAGGAATTTTATTGAACTATGTTGCATCCTTGGAGAACACTGAACTTAAATACCAAGTGGTACTCATCCAATATTTTGTTTTTGAGTTATGCTGTTCTCAGACACCTTGGGCCGTTTTCTAAAAATTATTTCATTTTGTTCAGGATATCTCAAAATATGTATTCCACTCAGATCTCAGTACCAAAATTTTGAGTGGAATGCAGTACCTCCTTGAAAAGTATGAACCTGCATGTTACAATCACCCATCTTTCTCTACTGTATAATTTACTTTCATATCCACTGTATAACTTAATCAAAAACTGCTTGTTCTTCCACTTTTTGTTAATAATGATAAATGTTTACTGAATTTGCTTTAATGCAAACTCTCTTCAAACTACGTTGGAGCAAAGAGATGGCAACTTGTAACATGTTTAAAAAGAACCTCACTCCATCGCTAGACTCTTGATATTACACATTTTGCATGGCCTAATGAGAAACAAAACGATAGATGTAACATTTCAAAAATCTGTAGATTGAAGTACTGGGAAATTCTGACCAAGAGAAAATATCTGCAATAGTTAAACCTAAATTAAAGCACTTTAACACAAATTTTACATTTTAAAAACCTCCACATTTACTTTGAAGTAACCTTCTATTGATTAAAGAAATTGAAGCTATTAACAGTGAAGCAACAAGATTCAAAAGTAAGAACAAATTAGAAACTAAAAACCACTTATCTTAGTAATGTTGCAAGTTGTTGGTGCAAAGCTGACTAAAGTTTCGAGTTGACTCCAACTCATTCTCAAAGTTGGAGTCAACTTGAAACTTTAGTCAGCTTTGCACCAACAACTTGCAACATTACTAAGATAAGTGAAGTTTTTAGTTTCTAATTTGTTCTTACTTTAGAACCGTCTATTGCTTTACTAAGTTATATACACAGACCCAAAATCATATGGACCGCTGTGCGGTATTTTTCCACTGCGCACACAGAAACACAATAACAGCTGCTGGACACAAGCTCATGCGGTTGACTTGTTTTTCTCTGCTCTGAAAGTGCAGTATTGAGCTAACGTGATAACATGTGATTGAGTTATTACCAGCGTGCTTTATTATTTTGTCCTGTATTTAGTCACAAAGTGTATTATGGCTCAGCATTTGTTTTCTACTGTACAGCATGTATTTATGATTCGTATGTATTAACTCAGCTCACCAAGTGAAAGTGCGATTTGCAGAAAGATTTCTAGGTAATCTGCATTTCTATCTCTGGGGTAACTTGAAGCATAAAGTGTACAAGACAAACCCGCACACCCTGGAAGAATTAAAACAAAATATCTGCCAGAAAATTGCCAGCATTTCTCAATGTGAACTGCAGCGAGTCATGGATAGTTTATTAAAGAGGAACCAAAAATGTATGGACAACAGTGGCAAGTTTCAGCATCTCCTTTAATAACTATGGTAAGTAAAGCCTTTAAAAGTAATTTTAAAACTGTTATATGGTTTCATCCGCGCTATGGCAGCAGCAGTCAGCGACATGCGGCGAGGATGTATGCTGGCAAAACACAGTGCAGCCAGTTTGGAGTCTTTTGGATCATCCATTAAAATTCACTCAATATCAGGCTATTCACAGAAAATTCAAGATGTAAGTTTTATTCCTGTCAATCTGTGAAGCATGTGACATTTTAATAAAACTCTGATGTGTTTCACTCACATGACTTTCTCTACTCTTGTACTAACCATTCCTACAAACTCTTATTTCTTTGCAGAAATTATCTTATTGCTTATTTCCTTGTAGGTACAAGGAGAATATTAGAATACAAAAAGCTTTGAGCGATAGTCAAATATTTTAAACCTTTGAGATTCCGTTTTCTTTGCACACTTAACATATAAAAAAATGAACGATGATCCATTTCACGAAAGTTCTAAGTTTTCCAAAACTCACACACATAACAAGGAATATCTCCGAAATGGTTAACGCTACAAGAAAATTCATTGAGACATAAGTTGTGTATTTTAGCAAGATCTACTTTTTTATATAGCATGATTTGGTGTATCTGTAAAGGTTTACAAGTTATGAAAAAGTCGTCCAGAGTAAATACGGCTACAGGGACTATAGCCAGAAAATTCAAGATATACATTTCATTTGTCATAAAAATATCTCAAACATATGACATTTTAATCAAAATCGTTAAGAGCCATTTTCAAGAAAATCAAAATTTTCGAAAAATTTTCCATGTAAAAGGTAGTTTAGGGTGTGGCTATTTTCTTCAAAATCTTCGTGTCGCATCCTTGAAAGACATTAAACTTAAATACCAACTTTGGTTTTTAACCAACTTTTCATTTTGGGGTTATGCTGTCCACAGACTGACACAGACAGACCTATTTCTAAAAATGCTTTTTTTTGGATTCAGGGGTTCTCAAAACATATATTTCCGGTGAAATCTCGACATGGAATTTTTGGGTGGAATACAATACTTCCCCTACTTACCAGTAGAGAAAGTAAAAATTGATGGGTTTCTGAGAAAATCAAAAGTAGCGTTTTCCATATAAAAAGTATTTTGGTTTGGGGCATTTCTTGAAAATCTTCATACTGGGTCCTCAGAAGCTGTTGAATTTAAATAACAAAGTTGACATTTATTCAAATTTTTAGGTTACACGTTCCACCCATTTTTATAAAAATGGTTTCTTTTTGGTGACATGTAGTACATTTACCATAGGTAGGTAGCACAAAAAATAGGAATTCTAATGTTGGGAAACATCATCAGCAGCAGAAAGTCTACAAAAGAAATTTGAACAGCACCTTAGCCATTGTCAGATTTTAAATGGTGGCCATTTTGAACAATGACATGGATTTACTCCATATGACTATTGCTATACACTGTACATTAAATACCTACCTACATTTTTCCCTTGTGTTTGTTGTTTGTAAAAGTATCAAATTAAATGACAGAGAACCCTCCAAATATCTAGAGCTCATTCAGCAGTGATGGCCAAAAAAAAAGTTTTTATTTGCAAAATAAATACTTTTTAAGGAATATGAATGTGCTCAACTGAAATTATGTTGCTGTAAAACCACTATATGTTCAATTTTATCAATCTTTTTTAAATCAAATACTGTACACATGATTTAGATTCATCAAAAAGTAATTATGTCTGTTGTGTTGAGCAGGTGGCTCAACACAACATCCAATCAGAGGCTGGCCATACCTTGTGGTGTTGTACAATTAAAACATGCTGTGAAATAATGCAGTAAAGTTGGAAACATAAATATAATTTGTGCCCATAAAATATATTTGCACAGCAGGAAAGAGAATACTAATGGTCAACTACCTGCCACCATTAAATTTTGTCTACCATATATCACATATGGTTGTACTATATATCAAAGCTACAATATATCTCATATAAATTAACAAATACATACAACATAATGAAGCAAGGAATATAACACAAGGTAAGTCAGTTAAACATACAAATATTTATTACAATTCAAATATTCTAATCTCGTACAAAAACATTTTTCCACAAAAAAAGAGGGGAAAAAAAAAAAAAGGAAGGGAAAAAAAAGGAAGGGGGAAAAAAAAAAGAAAGAAAGAAAGAAAAGAAAAAAAAACTTAAGTTCCATTTTGAATAGTTCTAGTGGAGGTTAAGTGAAAGTCTGGTCATTAAATAGTGCTTTAACTCTTGATAATTTCCCCAGAATATTATTCCAATTTTATTATAGAATGTATACAGGCATGCTATTAAAACTATTTAAGACTAACATTTTTTGTTAAAATTCTTAAGGCATATGTTCTTGCTTAGTTTATTTAAAAGAAAATGCAAATACATATTCTAAGCATTGCTTAATTGCAATAATGTGGTACATTCAAATTAGCGAGCAAAAAGAATAAATTAACAGTAAAAAAAAATGTTTTTAGAACAAGCTTTTCTTTAAATGATCTAAAAAGAAGAAAATAAACTTTAAATTAAATCAAATGCATCAATTTATTAATTACACAACTTATATGATATAAAAGCTTGTTGCAAGATTTACCTATTTTATAAAAAACATTACTTTTTTCCTCAAATTACTTCTATCAATATCAAGCTACATATTGTATTCTTATTTATCTACACAGATAAATCTCGCAACATATACCATATAAATTGTGTAATGTAATAAATTGATGGATTTGACTTCATATAAAGTTTATTTTCTTATTTTTAGAGCATTTAAATAAAAGCTTGTTTTTAAAAAAAATTTTTTACTATTAATTTATTTTTTAGCCATTGCTAGACATATTTCCCAGTCTATTCATTTCATTTAATGTATCACTGTTGCATGGGGGTTTGGCTGTTACTTTGGTACAGCCTACTTCATCATATTTAACCATTCATTTTTACTTTCTCTACTGGTAAGTAGGAGAAGTACTGTATTCCACCCAAAAATTCGATGTCGAGATTTCACCGGAAATATATGTTTTGAGACCCCTGAATAAAAAAGAAAAGCATTTTTAGAAAAAGATCCGTGTGTGTGTGTGTGTGTCTGTGTGTCAGTCTGTGAACAGCATACCTCAAAAACAAAAAGTCGGTTAAAAACTAAAGTTGGTATTTAAGTTTATGTTTTTCAAGGATGCGACACAAAGATTTTGAAGAAAATTGCTTCACCCTAAACTACCCTTTACATGGAACATTTTTTGAAAATTTAGATTTTCTTGAAAATGGCTACAACGATTTTGATTAAAATGCCATATGTTTGAGATATTTTTATCACAAATGAAATGTATATCTTGAATTTTCTGGCTATAGCCCCTGTACTTGTAATTACAACCGTTAGAGATAGACCAAATCATACTATACAAAAATTTTAGATGTGTCTAAAATACACAATTTATGTCTGAATAAATTTTCTTGTAGGGTGAACCATTTCGGAGACATTTCTTGTTATGTGTGTGAGTTTCGGAAAACTTAAAATTTTCTCCAAAATGGAACATCATTGTTCATTTTTTATGTTAAGTGTGCAAAGAGAACGGAATCTCAAAGCTTTAAAAGATTTGACTATCACACAAAGCCTACTGTATTCTAATATTCCACTTGCACTTACAAGGAAATAACCAATAAGATAATTTGTACAAATGTTTATCTTAACTAACACAAAGAAGATACGGGAATAAGGGTTTGTAAGAATGGTTAGTGCAAGAGTAGAGAAAGTCATGTGGGTGCAACACATCAGATTTTTATATAGAAGATTATGTTGAAGAGCAAGTGAAGAACATGTGAATGTTTTACGTGAAATATAAGCTAGTAGAGAAAACTGTGTTAATGTACTACATTGCATTTGTATTTTAATTATGTAGAAAGGAGCATAAATTGTGTGCTGAAGAGTGAGTAGAAAAGAACATGTAAATGTGTTGTGTAACACAAACATGAGTAGAGAGATCCCTGTGAACGTAATAGTTGCATTCCTATTTCAAACACATAAAACATTGTATGAGTTGTTTGTAGAAGTGGGAGTACACAAAGAAATGTGTTTCTAAAAGATGAGTAGAGAAAACCATGTGAATCTAAAACATTGCATTTTTATTTGAAACATAGAAAATTGTATGAATTGTTTGTTGAAGGAGTAGAGAAAGAAGTGTAATTGTGCTTTGTAAAAGAAAAATGAATTGAGAAAACCATGTGAATGTAAGAGTGACATCACATAGATTGTCATTCAAACTAAACGTATATGCAAAATTTCAGCTCAATCAGTTGAAGATAACTGCATTAAAATTAAATTGCAAGATCTGACCTGAACATAAACATTACAAGTTAAGTAAAAGCTTATAAAAAAGAAAAAAACTCATAACCATTTAGGAATAATATGTATGTGAAAAGGAAATATGAACATTTATGTTAATACTGACATCCTAATGAATGCATTTGAAGATAATGTAGGCAATTTAAATAAGAATTGTTCCAATAAGAGGTCATCATACTGGTTGTTACTCTCCAGTTTTGATATCCCTGGTCACATGCCTTGCTCCCCACCTCTCTCCTGCCCTAAAATAGCCTCCCCTCTACCTTGCTGGCACATGTAAAGAGCAGTTCATACGTAGAATGGCCAGTTCCAACTCAGCTTGCTGGGTGATATTAATAGCCTTACTACGCTTATCTTACAAAATCCCCACTCTCTTCAATTTTTGGATTCCTACACATTTGCTGCATTTCTTTTACACCAATAACCTGTTCACCAGTCCCCTACATTAAACACAAATTTGAATTTTCCTGCCCTTTATAAACATTCTTATTTCATGTATCATACATCAACACATCCAAGAGAACATAAAGGAGCATTTGTTTTTAATGAAAACAATGTGCTTTTATAAAAATAAAATATATTGCTTTAACCTCCATTCTTTCCATAAAATAATTTAACACTACTTAGAAGTTTGCTGTAAAATACCTTTAGGTATTAAAACTTGAATGCATTTTCCTGCAATATTATGTTTTCAAAATTTTCTTTGACCAATTAAGTTATACATCTTATACTAATTGCAATAACAAGAAACAAAAGCATTACTTTTCTTGGCCAAATTAAGGGAGTTTCCAAAACACTGAGAATACCTAATAATTATTTTTAACCATATACAAAATTCTTTGTGATTTTAGTATAGAAGTTCTTCAAAAGTCTTGCTGAGGGAAACAGTTGAATACTACAGTTTGTTGAGTAAGCTACTATGTATATTTCAGTCTTTAATGAAACCCAATAAAAAGTATTGAGAAATACTGCCTTTGCTTTATAAAAACACTGGACCAGATATATTCCAATATTTAATGACTTGCATCTTTAAAAACAATACCCACTAGATTATGTTTTTAATTAAAACACTAATGCACTACACACAAAAGAAAAATGAAAAATAATCCTTCAGTAACTCTGCAAGAAATTTTTTAGGTCATACTAAGAATATTAATTTATTATCTTTAAAGTTTAAAATTACTTTTGAAAGTCAATATAAAACCCACACTTCAGAATCTGCTGTTTTCAACTAAATATATAAATGTGCAAGATGCTATTTTTAGCACATGTAAAACAAGATCTAGCCTACATTCATTTTTCTTCTTCAAAAATTTTTTAGAAAGTTTGAGAGGTAGAACTGGAACTTAAAAATTCAATGCCACAACTGGGATTTGAACCACAGGACTTCCACTTACCAGGCGGCTGCTCTAACCATTGAGCTATTGAGACAAACTGCCAGAATGGCATTAAATTCTAAAACCAGTTTGTATTTCTCCTGGTCACAATAGCTCAATGGTTAGAGCAGCCACCTGGTAAGCGGAAGGTCTGTGGTTCAAATCCCAG
This sequence comes from Tenodera sinensis, assembly GCA_030765045.1. NCBI lineage: Eukaryota > Metazoa > Arthropoda > Insecta > Mantodea > Mantidae > Tenodera > Tenodera sinensis. The sequence goes on from CM060971.1 coordinate 111,090,717, forward strand.
TTGTGGCATTGAATTTTTAAGTTCCAGTTCTACCTCTCAAACTTTGCCCACACACGGCTTGTGTGTTTAAAAACACCAACAGTAAGTTTGTTGGCATAAATAAATATTAATTTTAGAAAATTGCTTACAATTTTCTTTGAAAGCTGAAAAATTCATCTTAAAAAAAAAAAAAAAAAAAAAAAAAAAAAAAAAAAAAAGATTACCAATAACAGTTCATAATTTTTATGACCTATGTCCAAAATTAAAATGCAGGTTAAATTGTTTCAGAATCAACTTTTTAATGATGCCTTCAAGTGAAGGTGAAACGCAATGAAAATTAAAGGCTATAAAGTGTGTTCATAAAGGTATGTGAAGTACGAGTGTCTTAGTTGTCTCACTATATATAATCTGGAATTATGGCAGATTCAATTGTATCATTGAATCATACTTGCAAAATCGGAGGCAATGCACTGAAATATACTGGAAAAATGGAAACTGCTTGAATAAATGTAAATCTAAATATGAAGTAGTTAAAACACAAGTGTTGCAAGGTTCAGTTTTAGGTCCTCTTCTATTCCTCATATACGTAAATGATATGCCTCTGTCTCCAGATTGTAAGCTCATTTCTTACGCCGATGATACATCGTTTGTTTGCTCGAACCAAGACTTAAATCAACTTGGAATTAAAGCAACGTCATGTCTCTTAAAAATATGTGACTACCTGAAAGCCGCACAGCTCAAACTCAATGTTGATAAAACAAAATGTATTCTATTTCAACTCAGAGATCAAGAAAATAAATGTAAAATAGAGTATGAAGATATGCAGATTGAGCAAGTAAATAGCACAACATTTTTAGGAATTACTGTAGATAAAAATTTAAACCACAATGAACATATAGACAATCTTTGTAAGAAACTAAACTCTCAACTTTATTTACTCAGAAAGTTAACAAACCATATAGGAGACGAGTTACTAAAATCAGTTTACTATGGAGTGATTCACTAGCTCATTGAATATGGGATTGAAATCTGGGGGGAGGGGGGCATCTATAACTAATTTAAATAGAGTATTGATAATACAAAAAAAATGCTTAAGGTGTATATATAATTTAAAAAATTGTCACTGTTAGAGAAGTGTTTAAAAAGGAAGGTATCTTAACAGCAGTATCATTATATGTTTATAAGCTTATATTATTAGTTAAAAGGGGGACAACAGAACTAGTCAAAATAAAGAACATTATGCTTATAATACCAGGGGTATAAATAACTATCATAGGGTATTAACAACAAAAGTTGCAACAAGCAGAGATCCTTACATCAGAGGTGCCGTACTATTTAATAAACTTCCTGAAAGCATCAAATCTACTCAAGGGAATTCCTTTAAGAACAAGTTAAAAAACTATCTAATAAGTAAAAGCCTGTACAGAATTGAAGAATTTGTAGGTAGAGCTTAGTGTAAGTGGTATTTCATACATGTGCAAATAAATATAGAAGCAGTGCTAGCGTAAATGATCTTGGACTCTTGCAAATAACTGTAGATTGTGCATAGTGTAAGCGATCTCGTACATTTGTAAATAATAAATATATACTCATTGGAAATGTAAATACTCAATTAAGAATTAGTATTTGTATAAAAAATCAAGACACATTTGTGAGTAATTAGAAACTATTTGTGAAGTGAATTCTGACAAGGCCTGAAACATGTGTACATATGTCTATGTAACCTGATATATCCAACAACATGTATATGTTCTAAAAGGATGAATAAAGAAACATCATATACTTTATAAATGCAATAGCTGCTCATCTGTGTATGTTGCCAAGCAAGAAAGTAAACAGTACAAATGTTCATTAAATTAAGTAAGCCAACACTTCCACAATGATCTTTTAAAATCATCAGAGCTACATTGCAAATGAGTGAGTGAGTGAGTGAGGTAGGTTTAAGGGCCCGTCGACAGCTAGGTCATTTGGGCCCTACGTTGTAAATAAATAAGGTGTGGAAGCTTCATACATGTAGAACAAAAACACTGTTTTCTCTGCTCCCCGCTCCAAAAAAGTAGAAGTCTGGGTAAAGCTATTATACCTGCATCAAATTTTGCTCTATGTCTCTATTGCAGATAACGTAGGTTATGATGCCTAGGTTGGTTAGTGTGTGTGTATGAACAGGATGACAGGGTCCTATGTTCAGAGAGGCAACGCCTACTCCTGCCATAAATAACCAGGTCTTTAAAACACATCTCAATTCTCCACGTTTACAAATTGATAGTGTGACAATGGGTTTAGCACACAAGGAAGGACAGATGGGCCCAAGCTACTTCACACCACATACCAGGCGGGCATGTATTAAAGGGCTCACAGTGGAGACCACTCACGTGTGACTGTTGTGTATACGTGCTTAGCAACAATCGAAGCAGCTACACAAAAGGAGCTTTTTCCAGTGTCTTCAAGAAACATCTGGTTATGTCACAGCCATGAAGTGTTTGAAGGAATTGTAATTTTATCTCCTCTATATAAGGAGGCAAGGCAGCAGCAGAAATGGAGTTACAGTAACTGACATGAGTTGGTCAGTGTGTCAAGTGCCAAGTGATTGTATCGTCATAGTGTACGAGAGACAGAGAAACTGAAGAAAGACACTGAAAGTCAAGGTTACAATAAGTAAAATTTGAGAGTTGTGATAGCACGAAAAACTGTACACTTAATGACAAGAACAAAACTGTATTTGTGATAAAATTGTATAAGACAAAGTGATAGAAAAGTAACCGAACTGGATTTTGTCATTTTGTCACAACAGCTTAGTCATCTGTATGCAAATGCCTACCACCTTGGCATTCACAAATTCATCTTTCAGATAATTTTTTTATTATCTGAGTTGGTGAATGTGTTTTTCTTTGGCAATTTCCTTGTGTTGCAAAGAACATGTAAGTAAATTTGAAAAAAGAAATTATCCACACTTTGAAAACTTATTTACGAAGAAGTTTTAACATGTAACAACCAACATTTAGCAGCATTCCTAACACATTCAAGGTTTTATCAAGTTTTATTAAATATATCAAAATAGAAGTTGTTATGCAAATGATATGCCGTGTTGAGTATTCAGTGACTGAGAATAATTCTATAATATGCATGTTCTTGAGAAATATACTTTGTTCAGTCCTTTGAGACAGTGGAAGGTTATATCTTTCCCTTTCACTGTCTCAAAAGACTCTGAACAAAGTATACATTTGTAATGTTATGAAAAAATGAAGACTGAAGACTCTTGGGTGATGGAGGGATGCAAGTATGTGCAGTATAAACTCTCACTTTTCTGACAGTTAAATCCTACCTTGCTAACAAAATAATCTGTAGTAATCTCACCAGGTACCTATCCTTCACTGACAGCAAATTGATCAAAACTCAACAGAGATAAGACTATTTCACAAATAAAATGTAAGAAATAGCAACTTGTGACACTCTGTAGACCATAAATGCATAAAAGAATTGAACTAAGCATGACCAGTGTTTTCCCAAATTACCATTATTCATTTGATTATACTGTGACGCAGGCTGCAGCACACAACAGATGGCTGTCAGGGCCAGGCTACCCCACCTCACTGATGGTGTGTGTATCAAACGTGCTCAAGGTCAGGCTGCCTCGTATGACTGCTATGAACACGTGACAACAATCAGAGTAGGAGAACCAAAGGGGGTTTTCCAGATTATATGAGAAGTGTCTGGCAGTTGGAGTATTTGTAGAAGTTTGAGAAAGGTCAGTGTTACATCATGCTCACTGCATAAGGAAGCGAAGCAGACACGAGACATCAGGAGTCACTACAGCTTTTAGTTTTAGTGTATGTGTGTGTCAGCTACATGTACGGACGCATCATGGAGTAAGATAGTGAAGCAGTTAAATGAGTGTTAAGTGACTGTATCATCAAAGACAGCTGTTTAAGATATAGAGAAGGTGGAAAAAATACAGAAAGGAGCAAGCCAGGGATACAAGAAGAACTCTGTGCATGTGTATCAAATGCTCAGGAGTTAATAATGAAATCATTCTCCTCCAGAAGAAAACAGTTGAGTTGTAATATCATGAAGGACCAAAGTCTGTGTAACATCGGTAAAAGAGAACTGTTTATTTCTGCAAACATTTGGGTCCATAATATGCACATATGAACTTCACATCCTCCTTTTCTTATAAATGCTCATGTTTCCAAATGATAAAATGTAAAAAAAAAGTTATTTTCAAAATTTTTGAGGACACCTATGGAGAAAAATAAATAATGAAAGAATACTCTCAAAAATAGGAATTTGGGTCTTTTTATAATGCGGTGCGCTGGTCAAAAACAGAAATTCACCTTGAAAAATTTAAACCCTTTGTTTGTCATATGGAATATTTTATGTAGTGTACTCAGGGGTCTCCGTCTAGGGGATATGTGAATAGCGACCACAAGGTACCCAAGCTGAGCAGAACATTACTTCCACTTACCGGTGTTTTGCTCCTCACTGTAACTTTTCTATCTGACCTTACCTTGGTCATCTCTTGTTCTCTTCCAACCCCGATGCTATTAGGGTTCCCGAGGGCTAGGGAGTCTTTATTTTTCCAACCTCTCCATTTCTCTATAAAATCTTAACCCCTAACATGCTGACCTGTCATGGCATGTAATATGTCCTCTGATTGGTGATCAGAGGATATGGTCGGTGAATTTATTTTGATAATTCTCCCGGTCAGGTCGGTGAGACCCGTAAACCAACGACAGGTGTGATCCTCCAGACATTCTGGGAGTTGTGAGAGAGCGATGTGACCGCCAAAACATAAAAATATGGTGCTCTCTAAAAAGCGGTTAATATTACTGCTATTGCTCTCTTCAATATCAGTGAAAAATATTGGAGAGCAAGAGGATTAATGACTTCATTGTCAGAAATCCAGCATTAGCTAACAACAACAACATTTGGAAGAAAATAAAGTGATAGAAAAATAACTGAATTGGATTCCAGCGTGTCTATTAGAATAAATTTGTGGACATGCGTAAGTCAAGCTTGCAAAGTGAAAGTTCAGTAATGTTGACACTGACATTTGCAAATTTTCTGGCCGACAAATGAACAAAGCTAATGTAAACTTAAGCAACACAAAATTATCATAAAGGAAGTGATCTTATGAGATTAATCCAACTCTGAGATCTTCAAAATTTGAGAACATTTTAATGGTAGACTAGGTAGCATTTATCAAAACAATGATGCATATACAATATACCACCTGTTAATGCTGTGTGATTATATATACAGGAGGTTAGGGGTATGAGTGAGCCAATTTCGCATTGGTAGACTCAAATATGACAAATAAAAAGGTCCAATAACAAATTCATCTATTGTGAAAGGTAAAGGAGATAACTAAACATTATTGAATATAATCTAAATAAAAACAATTTTTCTATTGATTTGTTGTTTAACAACGCTGTCAATTGCTAGGATCACCTCAGCATCGCTGGTGTGCCAAAATTTTGTCCCGCAGGAATTCTTTTACATGTCAGAAAATCTACTGACATGGAGCTGTCGTTTTTAAACACACTTAAAAACCATCGGTCTCTGAACTGGATTTGAACCCATGACCTTGGGATCATCAGGCCAGTGTCTAACCAACTGAGCCACCCAGACCGATACAAACTTAAGAGTCTAAAAGCTTCACTTCTCTTAGTAATGCTGTAGGTTCTTAAAAACTCCAAAAAAAAATTAACTGAATTATTGAATACATTATCTACACACTGTAGGTCTGAAGAACTGAACATTTTGTTCACTAATACAGTTACTGTTATCAAGCATGCACTCACATCTATGACGAGTGAGAGTTCAAACTATGGCAGCCTTAGAAAACTAGTTTTACCATGTGCATGTGGTTTTTTTTATCAGCTACTGCAAGTAATGAGGGGAGGGGCAGTATTTGTTAAAGTTTTCCAAGCAGTATTCACAAGACATGAGCAGTGTCAACGTTACTGAACTTCTGCTTTGCAAGCTTGACTTATGCATGTCCACAAATTTATTCCAATACACACACTGGACTCCAATTATTTAATATAATTTTGTGGCTAAATGACTCATTTTAGCAACAAATGGAAAAGACTGAAAAACTCAACTTTTAAAGCTTTACCTCTCTATGCTAATTACAGAAGTAAACGATAAAGGAGTGCTGACATCTTGAAAATCAAACATTCAACCAATCTTATTTTTTTATGTTAACTATGCACTATAGAGGAAAATGGCAGAGGAAGTTATGTTTCAACTTAACATCAAGAAACCATTGTTAAAGTCTGCATTTTCATACCCCTACCTTGTATATGAAATTCTTTCTTTAGTTGCATGTTAATCTGACAGCCTATTGATTTTACATTTTGGAGAAGTCTCTGCAGCTACCCTGCAGAAGTTTCTGCAAAATTACAGGCAAATAAAAATTTAGCTTGGATAACTGTATTTACAACCAAGGCTCGGAGGTTGATGAAAAAGACTTTTCCTTTTTATGACAAGGGCCAACTGTCTATTTTGGGTCACTGTAGGTAAAAAAATGATGGGTTTTATTTGTCCTTATTGTCTTTTTCTGCAACATTTTGCTTATTGTCCTTTTTATTTTTTAAGGTCTTAACATTCTCTTTTGCAATTTCATCTTCTTTCAGCTAAAATTTTACTGTATTTTCCCAAATCAGTCAACATAGATTTACACAGGTTAACAATCTAAAAAAATGACAGAGTAAGATTTCACACATACTGTCAAAATGTTGTATTTGATAAGGGAAAATACCTAGCTCTATTCCAGAAATAACATTATGGTTTACACCAATCATCTGCAATAAGTATATATTAATATGTATCAAGAGTCCATAAATAACACAATTTGGGGTAAATGACGTACATTTTCTTTCAGCAATGACTGATATAATGCCTAATATTAAATATTATATTCATTATTTAAGATATAATTAAAAATAAAACGATTAAAAATATTATTTGATTGTCATTTTTATGTCCCTTTTAGGATATTTCTTAGTCTTTATAGACAATTTTCAGGTCAACTTCTGAGCTCTATTATAGTTCCATGGTGCTGCCTTTACATTGGATTTCTTGTGCATGCTTTTGCCTATCAGTATCAATGGGGCATAAGCTCAGTTTCTGCACATTTTAATGAGTGAAAAAATTAAGAATCTAGCCATCTAAAACTGGTAAACATTTTTAGGTGGCCTCATTAAATCTGCTTCACGCCAAATGAAAAACGCACCTTCAGTTTTGTGCAGCAGCTCCTTTGGCAACGACAGACATATGCTAACACATGCCGGAGAAGGAAACTCACTTCTACGTAGTTCACCAGTTCCAGAATTAAACCTAGTATTGCTGCAATTGTCATACTGACAGTGAGTTCAATCAAATTCACTTAACCCGTTAGTTCTATTTCTACTAGCTGAGTTATTTAAAGGAGTAATTCTCACCTTTTTTCCGCCGTTTATCCTTACGTTTTCTTGGTTGAACATCGCCCGACATTTTTAGCGGATTCGGACCCGCAACGCGACGACTGTCCTTAAATAAAAAGGAATTATTCTTCCTTTCAGTTTTAGCCCGTCATTTGTCCTGTCGTATGTCTTAAACCATGCAGAGAAGCATGCACCCGGTGCGTACCAGGACATACTAAGCAATAAACGCTATTAAATTTCCATTTTCATTAATAGAACATGAATACGTAAAATTAAGCTACAATTTATTGTTTATAGATTTATAATTGTGTATGTAAACAATTATTCAAAACCCTATAGTTAATGAAGATTGTCTAAAGATACGCCAAGTTAATCACCTACTCATGACGGCAAACGGAAGTTTTGGCGTTACAATTTCAATTACAATTATTGCAATTATATGCATTACAAATTTTGCCATGATGGAAAAGAATTAAATTAAGTCGCTTATCTAAGCTGCTTAAGCAGTCTTGTTAGTCTTCAACTTAAATTTATAAGATTTATTCAAATATAATTAACGTATTTTAGAGCGCTTCTTATTTTATATTTTACAATGTAACCAACATTACAAATGCCACTTATCTTTTAAATTTCTGTTCTGAAATTTTGTTATAATATATTAACTGGACTCCATATGAAGATATTCGCTAGTGTGCATATATTTTCAGTTTAAAAAAATAACAAAGTCAGTCAAAAGTGGAATATATCAACGTTATTCATGTTGGTTAGACTGGTTTCTGAGAGGAATGGAGCAATAGCAATTGTTGATTGATGCTGTTGCTGTGGTTGGTTGGATATAGCATGGTGTCAGGTGTTATTGTGTTGGATGAGAATGGTTCTTTAGGAACGCAGTAGCTAGGTTAATTGAGCTACACCATTCGTGGCAGATATGCGTTTTGAAGAAGAGCAGGAGCAGAAGTGAGGGCCAAATGACATGGGAATTTGTACGCGGCGGCATTTTCTGTTGACGATATGCATATTACAACTTGTAAGTTAGTCCTACAGATTTTGCCACCTGTAACCTTTAACATTAATTTTATATTTTTAATTTTGGGGTCGTATAGGATACTTTTCAGGGGACTTGCTGATTTGAAAGAAAGCAAACTTTAGTAATTAATGAAACTGATTTTCAACAGGTCGGGATTATTAGCAACAGGTGTATCTTAGTAAAGAATGTAAATATGGATTAAGGAGAATTCTTTTTTATAAATATCACAAATAATAGCTTTATGTTGTGTAATTTAAGAGAATGTTTATTTACATTCCGCTGTGGGCACTCTCGGAACAATGGTTTCTATAGTCGTAGGTTTTCATTATATTCGTGTTGAATTCTGGCACAATGATTGAGCTTGATGACTAATGTTAAGATGATGAACCATGCAGTTGGAGAATAGGAGGCGGCTGTTCCCGACTTAAAGGCTAGTTTCCGATATGGGTGACGTAATGGACATAAAAGATAATTTTCGGCTTTGTTTACTAGAAGGCACAAATGCAACTGTATTAATATTTAAGATACACGTCAAGAAATTGGATTGTATCCCCAAGGCAATACCAAGAACCATACTTAGATGAAAATGACAAAACCTTTAATATTTCTTTGTATGTTCACTTGGAATGAAACTCCTTAATTTCATTTTGACATATTCCTGATGGGAAATTTTAACCAAGTCCCTATAATTTTGACATTTAAATATTTTCAAGGAATATTTAAAATTTCTCCGCAAGTCCTGTACATGATGGAGAGCTTTGAAATTTCACCCATACCATAGCCAATGAGTCTACTAGAGGGTTACTAAAAGGATATTTAGGTAGTCTCAATAGTGTTTTCAGTTGATTGTGATGGAAGGGGAGTGAACATTTTTCTCTGTTTAACCCTCAACTGGCATCCTTTTTTTCTTGATAATTGTTATTTTAGTCAGAAATATACAAATATTAATAAATGCACTATATTTTTAACTAAAAGTTGTGATATCCCAGCTCTGTACTCTATTAAGGAAAAAATTGCAGTAACATTTAGTGTCCACAACTAAATCAGCATAGAATATAGTAGAATACTTGCAATTATTTACAAAAATTAAATGATTTACTTTTCTTTCCCTGCCCTAAATTTTTTTTCTAGCTTAAAAACACATCATTTTGGTAGCTCATGTTAGTGAACGTGGCAGCAGTAACTACTCTTTGGCACTTAAAAAAAAAACTATATGGATAATGTTTACAGCAAAACCTTGGGTGGTAGATCTTCTTCCTCAATATTTTGTATCACCATTTTATACTGATTTCCAAGACATTTTTGATAATGTAGTTCAGTTACCCCTTTATTTCCAGCATAGACAGCATTCCAAGTTTGTGTATATTTCTTGAAGGTTTCTTCTCCTTCCATCTGGAACTATGTGTTATTTTTTGCATTAATTGCAGATTTTCCTGTGAATGAACCACATTTCATTTTCTCTCAATGTCTAAATTTTCGTTTTGTTGCTCAAAATCACTCGTAAATAGCTTGTATTAGTTCCTGCTTTATTTTCAGCAGTGGATCATCATAATTCTATTTTCTTAAATCAATTTGAATGTTATATGAAAGATGGTTTGCCTGAATTGCTCAGAGATCATTTTGTGAAAATAGACATAGGCCAAAATTAAAGTGTCTGTAAGGGCTGGTTAACCAATAACAATAACCAGAATTACAAATTTGAAACACATGCACTCAAATGAAAGTATTCACAATCGATGGGAAGTTTTCCTGAGAATGGTAAAGAAGACTTGGCCAAGTTTTAACTTAGTCATTTTCATTCCCAGGCAAGGCATGTTAAATTCATAATGTGCATATTAGACTTTCGCAATAGAAATTATTCAAGGTGGCCTTGCCTTGAAACGTTCACTAGAGCACACTTTAGTTGCAAGCTAGCAAAAATGACAAAATCAGTCCAACTTTTCTATCACTATTTCCTTCTAAACGTTTGCACCAATACAGTTTTCTTCTACTGACTTGAGGTCATTGTTGCACTGACTAAGGTGGTGATTGACTCGCATTGGCTGGCGGGCCGGGTGTAGGCGACATTTTATTAAATAACTTTATACCTTGACATAGTATATGCTTCATAGTCACACTTTTATTTACATTGTGTTTATGATAGTTCATGTTGCATCTTGTATTATATTCATGTATTTGATTATTTTTTATTGGTTGGTACTTATCTACTAACATTGTTACTCTGTGCAAATGGTGAATATTCTTTTGCTAATAAATGTATCCCGGCAAGATTCCCTAGCTTTTAAACTAAACATAGTTTGAACACTTTTCTTTGGTAGAGAAGTAGCCTATTCATATGTGTTTTTGCAGTAGCCTCTCATATTTCGATAGAATAAATTAAATGTGGGTAGATACATCCATAATAAATAAGTTTTAAAACATTCGGGTTCTTATAATTGCTGAAATATCTCATAGACTTACTGATTTTATTGCAGACATACTTAACATGGTGTGCCCATGTTAACCGATCATCTACTATAAAACGTACAAATTTCTGTGTTTTCACTTCTTCCACGTTATTGTTCACTTTCAGTATTATATTGCAATAGTTCTTCAGACTACTATTATGTGTTGTTTTTCCCATGGTGCACTGTAAAAATATGGAATGAAAATAATTTAGCAGAGTGGTGGTATTAATCAAGGCTTTGCGGATGATCAGCTGTCTCAAGTTTATGAAGGTCGAGCTTTCAGCCATTTTTGACCATCATAAACTTGACACAGCTGATCACCCGCAAAGCCTTGATTAATAATGCTCACTGTGAAAGCTTCAAATCATATACAGAGTGGTGGTAGTTTTATTAAGAAGCAGATCTAAATAAGGTATGTATGTGGTAATTTTAAGTTAAATGGAAATTGATTGTTCTTTCACACTGGTCGTATGTAGGACAAGGTTGGAAAGAGTAGAATAGACCGAAAAACTCAGTGCCATAGTCTGAACATGAACAATAGATCTGGTCTCTGTCCAGTTGCTCTTACTGGAGGAGATCTTGTGCAAGTCAGAGAATTTAATGTGTCGGCATGTTGCCATGCTAGCTCAGTGGTTAGAGCAACCAGACAAAGACTGGAAGATCCATAGTTCCTATCCCGGCTGTAGCATTGAATTTTTCACCCTGATTCTACCCCTTTGAATTATAATAACTATGACTACATTTGAAAGCAGGTTTCCCTTTTGTAACTTAGCCTAAAGAAACTTCTTGTGCACTTCCAGTTTTCTAATCTAGTGATCTGTATCTACATACATAGCTGTAGTATTAGTCTCACTAGATTAGAACCTTTCTCTAATTATGTGATGGCTTTGAGAATCTGGTATCTTCTCCATTCTGTGGCTTTGCATTTTATTAATAGACATTTCGCCGTTTCATTGACAAATGGGTTCCATTTCTTAGTCCTATTGTCCGTAGATGTTTTCTCAATGTTTCATATCTAGTTATATAAGTTATAACTCTTCTAATTTGCAGCTTGGTTAGCCTAATGAGCGAGTTACTTAGTTTATCCTCAAGCTTATTATATGCCTGTAAAGTTTGTTTATAGGTATTATTTCCTATTTGTTTTGGGTTTCATTACAAATCCAATTTTGTACTGTGTTTTTGGCCTCTAAGATGCTTACTCCACAGAAAGGTTCCGATCCTGTGAAGGGGAGAGATGCTCCTTTCTTTGCTAGGACATCAGCCATTTCATTTCCTCCAATACCCGCATGACCTGGTACTCACTGTAACTCTACATTGCTAAGGGAGGAAAGATTTAATATGCTGTGATAGACTTAAAGTGATGGGAACTGAGAGCTTTAAGTGCAGTATGGCTGTCGGAATTTATAAGGATATTTTCCCCTACAAGTCCCTTTTTCCAGCAATGGTGTGCACTTTCCAGTGCAGCAAGCACCTCTATCTGAAAGACAGTGGCGTATCTACCTAGGCTTACACTTTTGCATTCACCCTTAGACTCGTAATAAATACCTGCTCCAGTTTTTCCATTTATGTGTGAGCCATCGCTATAAATTACTAGATGGTTTGGATGCACCAAATGGGATTCTTCTTCAAAGTTGTTTCTATCAGAAAGACTTGCTTTGGAGGGTTGAGAAAATGAAATTTCTTTTATCATGAAATCAGATTTTATTGATAGTATTTTTGAGCTGTAAGTTTAGCTGCATTTAATATATTGAAACCTTGATAATTTCATATGGTATTGAGTCTTATGAAAGCAAACCTCAGCCTCAAATTACTCATTTAAGTTTAAATGCCTAAAAGTATGTTAGGTGGAAGATTCAGAACTATACTGAAAGGAAAACATAAATAAAATTGGCACATATAAAAGAATTCCCACATTTGCAAGGCTATAATTTTTATGCTTACAAACTGCAAGATTTATTCCAACAAGTGCCAAATACTTTTATAGCTCCATCCAATGAATCAAAGGATGGAAAAACATGCAAGCATTATAATTTATAATCCTAAAAGGCCATCATCACTCAAGAACTTGGAAAAGTAGGGAGATTATTGTTGTAGTATATGTATGAATCACTAGAAAATAATGAAGCTTTAAGAAGACCTGACAGAGGAGTTACTAATGAAATTTTGAAGTTACTTGGTTTGAGAAAGCCTTATTAATCACAACATTAGTGGAAGACTGGTCACTCTAGCAGCACACACAGACTCAAGGACCTGTTCAGGTCGTGGGAGAGTTCACACAGCAATTATACGGCTAAATATTCAAGGTCAGTTCTCACCTTTCTTTTTGCTTGAATGTAAACACCTTTCTTAGGAGAGAGCTGTTCAGCACAGAGAGAAATGCAAACTCCAAATATTACCTAAAAATCTGACGTGTTGCACTCACATGGCTTTCTCTACTCTTGGACTAACCATTCTTACAAACTCCTCTTCGTGTTGAGATAAACATTGGTAGAAATCATCTTATTGCCTATTTCCTTGTAGGTGCAGGGGGAATATGGGAATACAGTTGGCCTTGAGTGTTAGTCAAATCTTTTAAAGTTTTCAAATTCTGTTCTCCTTGCACAGTTAACATATAAAAAATTAATAACAATGTTTCATTTGACAGCAGTATAAGTTCTCCAAAACTCGCACAAATAACAAGGCATATCTCCAAAATAGTTCACACTACAAAAACATTTGAGACATAAAGTGTGTATTTTAGCACCATCTACATTTTTACTCTCTACTATGTATAGTAAAGCAGAGGAAGATTGTATTCCACCCAAAAATTCAATGTCGAAATTTCACCAGGAATATATGTTTTGAGGTCCCCTGAATCAAAAAGCATTTTTAGAAAAAGGTCCATCTGTCAGTCTATGGACAGCATAACTCGAAAACGAAAAGTCTGTTAAAAACCAAAGTTGGCATTTAAGTTTAATGCCTTTCAAGGATGCGACACAAAAATTTTGAAGAAAATTGCTTCACCCTAAACTACCCTTTACATGGAGAATTTTTTGTAAATTTTGATTTTCTTGAAAATGGCTAACGATTTTGATCAAAATGCCATATGTTTGAGATATTTTTATGACAAATAAAATGTATACCTTGAATTTTCTGGCTATAGCCCATGAAGTCCTATTTACTCTGGATGACTTTTGCATAACTGGTAAACTGTAAGAGATAGGGCAAATCTTACTGTACCAAAAATGTAGAACTTGTTAAAATACAATTTATGTCCAAATAAATTTCTTTGTAGAATGAATCATTTTGGAGACATTCTTTGTTGTTTGTGTCAGTTTTGGACAACTTGCAACTTTCATCAAATGCATCAAGATTATTCTTTATATATATATATATATATATATATATATATATATATAGAGAGAGAGAGAGAGAGAGAGAGAGAGAGAGAGAGAGAGAGAGAGAGAGAGAACATAATCTCAAAGCTTATTTGACTATCGCTCAAAGCCTACTGTATTCCCATATTCACCTTGCACCTAGAAGGAAATTGGCAATAAAATAATTTCTGCAAAATTCTCAACTAACACGAAGATGATCTAGGAATAAGAGTTTGTAAGAATAGTTAGTACAAGAGTAGAGAAAATCATGTAAGTGGAACACATTGGATTTTTTTGTATAGTAAGATTTGGTCTATCTCTTACAGTTTACTGGTTGTGCAAAAGTCAGCCAGAGTAGATATGACTGCATAGGCTATAGCCAGAAAATTGAAGATATACATTTCATTTGTCATAAAAATATTCTCAAACATATGGCATTTTAATTGAAATCGTTAAAGCCATTTTCTAAAAATGTAGTTTAGGGTGAAACAATTTTCTTCAATCTTCGTGTTGCATCCTTAAAAGACACAAACTTAAATACCAACTTTGGTTTTTAACTGACTTTTTGTTTTTGGGTTATGCTGTACACATGCACACACCTTTTTCTAAAAATACTATTTTTTTTATTCAGGGGGCCTCAAAACATATTTCCAGTGACATCTCAACATTGAAGTTTTGGGTGGAGGACAGTACTTCCCCTACTTACTATACATAGCAGAGAAAGCAAAAAGATGAATAAGTATAGGGATATGAGGTGTGTTCTAGGAGTTCTCAACCTGAACAAGAAAACAACATTTAAGATAAATAGGTGTGAGAGGTAGAACTGGAACTTAAAAATTCAATGCCACAACTGGGATTTGAACCACAGACCTTCCGCTTACCGGGCGGCTGCCTTTGTTGTTTACCAGGAGAAATACGAACTGTTTTGAGAATTTAATGCCATGGCAGTTTGTCACAATAGCTCAGTGGTATAGAGCAGCCGCCCGGTAAGCGGAAGGTCTGTGGTTCAAATCCCAGTTGTGGCATTGAATTTTTAAGTTCCAGTTCTACCTCTCAAACTTTGCCCACACACAGCTTGTGTGTTTAAAAACACCAAGTTAGTTGGCATAAATAAATAATAATAAATAGGTGTGTTTATTTTTAAAGTTAGTTACTTTATAAGTTAACACAATTGCTCTTGCTTTTCAACTTTTTAATACCCTCAATAATCAGAATTGGGTTTATTCACCATAAGAAATCAGCCAGATTTATAGATTTCGTCAATAATTGAAACTATATACATACATACAATTGCATAAGCTTGCACAATGATACATTGAGGTAAATGGGAACACTGATTTTTGTTAACGTCCTCCAACCTATAGTCACATCGGATGGTGGAACATACTGAGCATTTGCTTTAGTGGCTGAGAAAAACCTTTGAAAAACTCCACCAGCTACCTTAGAATGGAATGGATTTGTCAATAAAGCAATACATAGTTTTAACAAATAAGTAAATTTAGCCTATAGGCATCCCTGTTTACACAGGCACTAGCTCGTAGATAATTTTCAAAGGTAAGCAAACCCTTGGGAGCTTTGTTGTGTTGCTGAACTATCTTCCTATTCCTAATCCTATTTTCCACTCGTAAAACCCTTGCACTTTTCCTGTCCCCTGACACTTCCGCACAGCACTTTTCACAACCTTTGCACTTGCTCTCATTGTCTTTCTGCCTTGCTTGGTGCTTGTTGATTCCTATTTGGCTCCAGTTGTCTCCATATTTCTGTTTCTTATGACTTCACCATTGACTTCCTGCTTTGGTTCGAAAATAGAATAGTTTCAAAAGTAAACAGTTCAACAAACTGAGTACAATTCTGTCTACATTATCATTTTATAATACATTTGATCACAATACTAAATCCAATAAAGAATGATCGTGATCTTGAAGTCAGTTGTCAATGTCCTTTTGAGCCAAATTGCATCCCTTAGGTGAACAGACCCGTGCAAGAAACAAAGCTTGCATTGAAAGCATACAGGAAGAATTTTTAATGCCAATTCTTGACTCCCTATGTATTTCGGTTGAAGTTAAGCTCTTCAAAATGAAGTAGTTTATACATGTGGAACTTAACAGCAACTATCTCAAGATGAATGAATGTGGCGAGTCAAATTTTGGAACACTTGCCACTGTAAATTAACAGGTTACGTTTCAAAAGCTCTTGCTTCCATCATCCACTATAATGGAAGCAAGAGCTTTTTAGAACACATCCTGTTAATACAGTGTAAGTGAAGCAAAAGTGTTCCAAAATTCAACTCGCAACATACATTCGTTAGAACCTGTATTCACTGGTACAAAGCTTCAAGATGTGACATCTAACTGGTTCATGCTTGATTATGTCAATTTGGCTATCTTCACAATATCTGGGTAAGAGGCCAGAAGTTTTAGAATGTCCCTTGTAGCATGTCTAAGGATGTAATATTTTTTGTTATTCAATTGCAGATTTCTACAGTGGAGCGCCAGGTGTTTGATTTCCTTGGTTACATGTGGGCCCCCATCCTTGCAAACTTCTTCAATATCATATTTGTCATATTTGGTTTTTTTGGAGCATTCCAGTACCGGCCCAAGTACATCATAACAGTAAGTTAATTATTTGTAAAGATAAAATATGTGTTTGTTAATGTAAAATTTAGACACTCCTTAGAGCTTAAGGGTTAAGGTCACCAAGGAATTGCCATAAGGAAGTATGAAATTTTTAGTGAATTTCATATTAAAAATTTTATTTGTATTAAATTATCCACAAGATTCATGTAAATGTTAAATGCATTATGTTATAGAGAATGTACAAGGTTTAGTTTTGTATCTCAGATCTATAAAGATGATGGTACTTAGAGGTTAAAAAAATGTAGTTTTAAGAAAAATGGTTTTAGAGTTTAAAACTTCTTAAAAACTGCATATACTAAAATAAACACTCGCAATTGATGAACTAACTCCAGCACCATGTTCTGAATTATCTTTATCCTTCTAATCCTCTTTTCCTCTATCTCTTTCCTCTTTTAGTGACTTTTGCTTTCCTGGCTTCCTAGCAATTTCAGCTCTCTGAATTCTCTCTACATTAATGTTAATTCTGAGTCCTTGAACCATATTTGAGCAATATTTCACTTCCAAGAGATAAAGCATATCCATTTTCTTCACTATTCCATTATTGAAGCTAAAAATGACATCAAAGACTCCAAACCTTAGATTTGTTAAGCCAACAAACTCAGGTTTTGGTTAATTAAGGAAATTGAAGCTATTAACAGTGAAGCAACACTGTTGCTTTGAGAATGAGTTGGAGTCAACTTGAAACTTTAGTCAGCTTTGCACCAAGAACTTGCAATATTACTAAGATAAGTGAAGTTTTTAGTTCCTAATTTGTTTTTACTTTAGAATCAGGTTTTGGTATTTGTTTCCATATCAGGTACCTATAATCGGTTTACTGTAAAGATAAAGTAGACGTAAGCAGAAGCACGTGGCAGAAATGAACCTCATTGGCTGGTGCATTTTAATATTCCATATTCTTCCACAACATAGTTCCAAGGCCTATTTAGCTTCTTGCTTTACTTGCGCTCAGTAAACCAGTTAAATTGCTATAATATAGAATATAACATTGTAATGTAATATACTGCAATAATATACTATATACCTTATCACCAATTGCAGAACATTCAGTTCTCAAGTTTTGAATATCAGTCGTCAACCCTAGAGTTTGCCTATTGCCTCTGTGCAAAATGGAAACAGGATCGGTAGAAGTGGTTTTGTTTAACATCTGCGAGGAAAGTCTTTAAGGAATGGTGAAAAGGTTATTACATTGAATATATTCAATAAGTTTTCAGTGATATATCCTACCGTAGCTATAAAGATCTGGTAAAGTGTGATAATGGACAATGGCTCTTAACAGCCAGTAAGAGCGGAGCACATTCCAAACAATGCCTGGAAAAAAACCTGAAATGCTATCTTAGCAGAGGTCTAAGAATCCTTACAATGTGGTACATGTGATTACTGCAATAACAATGGCTCTCATATGTTCAATAATGTAATGGTTTATGTAACAACAAAGAGAGCAGTTAAATTCAGGTTATCTGAACAAGGTAAATTGGGCAGTAGCAACATTAATATTGTTGTTTAAGTGGACGTGTGCAGATATTATGTTAACCAATAGCATACTAGAGATGGAGCTCATTGTGGAGTGCGGAGGAATACACTACTTTGTTCTAACAGCAAACAGATTATAGCAGAAGCTCTCATTCTGGTTTGGAGTGTTGCCATGGAGACACTTTTGTAAGAGCTTGAAAAACTGGTTTGTTTGCAGACATGATGACTTATGATAATGAATGTCTGTGTATTACTGTTCACCTGTAACAGCTGCTTTGTTAAATTTACACCAGGTTTTAGGACCATTTGATTATAGACCACCTTGAGTTGCTCTGCCAGTTAACAGTGAATGACATGGGCATTCTTTAATTAAAAAAATGTGTATCAGAAAACTAATTGTTGTACTTTTATGAAACAAACTATTTTAAAGACAAAGAAATAAAGTTGTACTAAAATCCAAAATTGCCATTGATAACTGTTTGCAACCTCTTCCCCGTAATAGAAAATTGTATTCAATCTGCATACAAGGTGTCTTGGGGCCCCTATACAAAAATATAATGTGCATTACAAGCTACAAACAACCCTAAAAACTTGTGAAGTAAAGAGTTGAATTTGTCATTTTATCTATATACATGCTTATGTAATGATCCACATTTCAATATTGTACACCGAAGTTTGTATTCATTTAGTAGTTCCAGGTTATCCTGGCTTTAGTTAATCCAGATTACCCATGATCCCACTTGTCCAATAAATGAGGTTCTTGTGTTGATTATTCTGGTTTTTAATTTGTATTTGGTTGTCTCAATACACTCCATTTATGTATACATTTTAGAAAATTCATTAACTGTATTATGTTATGTTTTCTTCTCTGAATATTAGTTGAGTTGTACCTTACAAAGAACACTGTTCCTTTGGATGTCAAAAGTATGTACAGAAATGAAGTATAAGATTCCAATATATAAGTAAATAAGCATTGCAAGAATTACATAATTTATACCTTAATTTCTTTTTTTCAGTATACTGTATGGTGTATACTTTGGCTGGGTTGGAACATATTTGTGATATGTTTTTACTTGAGCGTTGGAGCACTGAACAAAGTAAGTAATGCATTATAGTTAAGGAAATTTAATTCAGTAATAAAATATGTAAGATTTGGTGCAGTATTGAATGTAGGATTTTCCCAACACATGAATGTATATATATTCCACAAACAAAAATTGTGACATCTGCCTGACATTGCAGGTGACCATAAAGATCCAGAATACAAAGATATATGACAAAGTCAATTTTAAGAAGAAAAAAAATGATTAAAATTAAGATTCAAAATATCTAAAGAAACATTAAATGATTATAACAAGAAGATAACAGTTAACACATTGAATACAAGTGATTATTTAAAATATATAAAGAGTCTTTTAGGACATGTAAACATATATTTACAATTTCGGACCATTGCACACCCAGTGCTTTGAGGCAGGTACTTGTGAATTTAAAACATGTTCCGCGGGCACCAAAGAGTAGTCCTTCTACCTCCCATGCATTTTCAGGTACGTTATATCTCTCACTAAGGTGAGGAATGCATGGTTGGTAGATGGCTTCCTTTTCCTCGTTCACCTGTCTCGCCTGCTGTAAATGTTGCTCCATTCTTACTGTTGGATCAAGAATGAGACCCTTTCCTGCATCCCTCTTGATGGCTACGATATCTGCTCTTCGATGGCTACCATCCTCAGACAGGCAATGGACCTCTTCATAGACCTCCCAATTGGCTCTACGAAGGGCTGTAGAAATTGATGAACGCACACGGTGGTGACGAGTGTTGCGAAGTAATTCTCCCTTTGGGCAATATCCTAGTACATGCCCAAGGGTTTACACTTCTTTACAATTTGAGTGCCGACATAGTGTTGTTCGCTGATTTCTTCCAGGCACAGGTCTTACTGCTGACGTGTTACATGACATTTTGATGGCATTAGTCCATTCAGAACATGACAGGATTTTTCTGTTGCTCATCCACGAATTGGCTCTGGGATTCTCTTTATATGTCTCAATCCCCTTTCCCTTATGAGGTAGCTGACACCATGCATCAAACGATTTAAGTTGTAATTGTTTTCTAAGCCATCTTCCTGATTTTGACATGATTTCATCGTTAATGTCAATGTTCAAATTGGAAAGGGCTTCTTTCTTCTCTTTCTGAGTATCTCGACACAAGCGTAGACTATTGTGAGATGATGAGGCTATTGTAAGAAATTTGTGAATGTTCATTCCATGTCTGTAGTTTCAAAACTGAGGCAATGCTATACTGGGTGCTCAGAATAGAGCAGAACAGGTTTCACACCTCTGACGGCCAGCCATGAAGCATGAGGCTTCAGTGTCAATTGAAGTCTTGCAAACGTGGCACATGTTAGTTGGTGGAATACAGTGCATGTTAAGTGAAATGACTTCAGGTACTGGTATTCTGTTCCCCAAAAGGTATTAATTTGATTCAATGTCCATACAGAATCCCGCGATTTTTGCCTGTCTGGGGGATTAAAAGACAAAGTTTACGAAACAAATCCACACACTTTACATGAACTTTTAAAATAACATTCATCATAAATTGCTGCTGTTTCAGAGAGGAAACTGCAGTGTGTAATTGTATATTTGAAAGTGGCTGTTATAAGTTGTAAATACTACCACTAGAGTGCTCCAGCACTGCACTGTAGCATCAGCTGTTTCACATACATATCACATCAATTGTAGTCAAAATGACTGCTATCCAACACAAGATTTTTTTACATTCATGAGTTCAGTAAAAGCGACTCTGCGACTGTGGTGCAGCTTGCTTTTGACATAAGTTTAACTTTGAACTTCCAATGAGGTAGAGTATTTATCGTTGAAGTAAACAATTTGACGAAACAGGGAGTGCATTTGAGCAAGCTTTGTACGTAGCCCAATGAAATCAACTCAGGGAGCGAGTAAAGAACCTAATAGTACTGCAAACAACTGCCTGGCATGTACTGAGGCAGCAGTTAGTGTACAAACTATACCATGTACAACTGGTACAAGCTCCTCACACAAATAAGGTAAAGCGTGTAGAATTTTGTGACTGTATGCTCTGAAACATGGAAGATAAATTGTTTCTGCCTTGTGTAATTTTCAGTGATGAAGCTGTTTCACCTAAATGAGAAAGTGAACAGGCACATCATTTGGATATGGGGACTACAAAATCCCCAAGTAACACCAGAACGTGTGTGAGACAGCCCCAAAGTTAGTGTGTTCTGTGCTGCAATGTTGACAAAAAGACGGTTACTGGAGGAACACATCTTAGCATGCTGCAAAACTAGCTTGTTCCTCAAATGAAGATTCAGGAGATTACATTTTCCAGCAGGATAGAGATGTACCCTATTGGCATCAGAATGTTTGTTTCCTGAAGGAATATTTACCTCAACAATAAATAGGCCACATGGAGAAGGAAGACTTTGGCATTTCAATTCTGGTAACCGAAGTCCCCTGATCTCACGCTGAACTTTCGTGAGGGTTCATGAAAGATGGAGTCCCCATATAGGGGATATGTGGATGGTGACCACAAGGTACCCAAACTGAGCAGGACATTACTTCCACTTACTTGTGTTTTGCTCCTCACTGTATCTTTTCTATGTGACCTTATGACCTTACCTTGACCATTTCTTGTTCTATTCCAACCATGCTATTAGGGTACCCGAAGGCTAGGGAGTCTTTATTTTTCCAACCTTTCCACTTCTGTAATTTTTCTATAACCTCTTAACCCTTAACATGCTAACCTGTCATGGCATGTAATGCATCCTCTGATTGGTAAATCAGAGGATATGGTCAGTGAATTTATTTTGATAATTCTCTCAGTCAGGTTGGTGAGACCCATAAACCAATGACAGGTGTGGTCCTCCAGACATTCTACGGGTTGCAAGAGAGCAATGTGACTGCAAAAATGTAAAAATATGGTGCTCTCTGAAAAAGCAGTTTTACTTATATGAATTGGGATATATTCTTCACCACTCTGTGCTCTATGTGATCTGCAAGAGGAAATGGATCGAGACCACCTTCAAATATGCCCGACCATTCTAGGGCACCATCCATCAGTGAAAAATATTGGAGAGCAAGAGGACTAATGACTTCACTGTCAGAAATCCAGCATTAGCCAACTACAATGAAAGATGGAGTTTATGTACCATCACAAACTTGAGTGACCCAAGAAAATATCACAGCTGCAGTGAACTCATTCTTTGAGTGTGGGATGAATTGAGTCGCTGTCTAGATATTATCCATGCAGTTGGAGAGAGACATATTGAATATCTGTAAACTTCCATGTATATATAATCAAATGTGATTTAGAGAATTAAAATACAGCATACAGTTCAGGAAGTATAGCCAACAGAAAGAGTGTCAATCTTTTTGAATCACCCTGTACTTCTGGCCATGGTATTGAATATATATCTATATGATTTGACCCAATTCTGTATCTCTAGCGTAAGAATGGTAGGAATGAAAGAACAATTGCTGTATGTAAATTAGTTCTGATGATTAATTAACCTGGTAATTTAAGTAATTGAAGTACTTGTCTTTAAGGCACAATAACTGAGGTCACATTGAAGGTCTGTTTAATTGGTGTATCTTATACTTTTTAAGGGACCAAGGTAATAGCGAGGTAAATTGTGGGAAGCCACTTACATAGGTAAAACTGTTTTGAGCAAGAGGTTAACGTTCATTTTATGCCAACCACGTTACTGCTGGTTTTTAAACACACAAGCCATGTGTGGGCAATGTTTGAGGGTAGAGTTAGTTGCCATGTTAACTCAGTGTTTAGAGCAGCTGTGCATGAAGCAGATGATCCATGGTTCAAATCCCAGCTATGGCATTGAATTTTTCAGTCCTGATTCTACCTTTTATGAGGTTGACATTTTCTGAATGTATGTTATTAGTTTAAATTTTCAAGTGTACCTTTTTCTGGTGGCAAGTCACTATTTAAAATCTAAAATAAGAACAAAGTAGAAACTAAAAGCTTCACTTATCTTAGTAATATTGCAAGATCTTCC
Source organism: Tenodera sinensis (assembly GCA_030765045.1). NCBI lineage: Eukaryota > Metazoa > Arthropoda > Insecta > Mantodea > Mantidae > Tenodera > Tenodera sinensis. The sequence continues at coordinate 111,114,104 of CM060971.1, forward strand.
AGAGCTGAAGTTGTATCCAGTTCAAGTTGGATACAACTTGAAGCTTGTCAGCTCTGGAAGATCTTGCAATATTGCTAAGATAAGTGAAGCTTTTAGTTTCTAATTTGTTCTTATTTTGGATTCTGTTGCTTCACTGTTAATAGCTTCAATTTTTCCTTTTTTAAGGCACTATTTGTTATTTCTCGTGGTCATGCGAGAAGCTTGGAACTTCAAAGCCATGACATAGTGATCTGCTTTTTAAAAATGTCATTGCTTTAGTCTACTATGTCTTCTTTATATCTACACTAAGATCTGTAATTAAAGTTGATCTTAACAAGAAGTGAATACAAGAATAAGGTATTGTGAGAAAAATTTGTAGCAGGTATATAAAATTGAAATATTGTGGTAGAGATAGTCATATGAGTGTAACATATTTTTATAAAGAATATGTCGGTTACAGTTAGTTATATCCAAATACCTCGTACCATTTTTTCTATATGAACTCCAGTTTTCAGTAGTATACTGTATTTATTGTTAGGTTGATCTGCAGCAAAATCAAACCAAATGTTGAGCAGTGAACCGTTATAAATGTTATAATATATCCTGCCATTCATGCCAGAAATACTGTCATACAAGGGTTGCCCAATAAGTAATGCCCCATATCTTTTTTCTCCAAAAGTATTTATTCCACAAAATTGAATATTGCATATATGAAAGAATAACATTTTGTCTGGTCACTATTTTTCTACATAATCACCTTCAGTTCCACAGCCTTTCTCCAGCAAGACACGAGGGCATTATTCCCTGTCTGTAAAAATCTTGACTCTGCCTGTGGAGGCAGGTTTTCACTCCGAGAATCACCTCTTCGGCATCTTTGAAATGTCTTCCATGAATGGCATTCTTTATGTTTTATTTTTCATACTAATATTTTGCAATGAATTTTTTTAATTCAGAGTTGGCTAATCTTTTAGCTGCATAAAATGGTAGATTAACTATAGATTTCTGAACACTGCTGGTACCCTTTTCTGCAAGAAAATCAGCTTTGTCATTACCACTCAGTCCACAGTGAGCTGGTATTTATTGGAAGACTAGGTGTTTTTGAAGTGCTGTTAGATGGATAAGAATTTTCTAACATTCTATAATTGTTTGGTTGTTTGGTGACAACTTGGAAGTAATTACTATAATTGCCACCCTGGAATTTGAGAGAATAACTGCTTGATGAAAATGTGAGAATCTATACAAAAGATTTTGTAGGGCCATTCGAATTGCTTCAATTTCTCCATCAAAGTTTGTAGTTCCATAACTTGAAGATTTGTAATAGGAAAAGAGGCGGCACGTGACTCCAGCCCCTGCTCCATCATGGTTTGATATCAGTGATCCATCAGTATAAATGTTGTTGTTGTTAGCTAATGCTGGATTTCTGACAATGAAGTCATTAATCCTCTTGCTCTCCAATATTTTTCACTGCTAGAAGTGGCCGGGCATATTTGAAGGTGGTCTTGGTCCATTTCCTCTTGTAGATCACATAGAGGACAGAGTGGTGAAGAATATATCCCAATTCTGTTTAAATGTTTTGCCAGACAATCATGTCCTGTAATCAACCTGAAGGTTGCAACTGCCGTTTTTGGAGGATACTCGGGAATTACTGTTTGAGTGTTTGGTAGTTCCCATCTTGTACTTTTTGATTTTTCATAGTAATATTTTGCAATAATTTTTTTGAATTCAGAGTTGACTAATCTTTTAGCTGCATAAAATGGTAGATTAAGTCTCTTCAGTATAAATGTGGAGCCAGTCATGTTCCGGAAATCTAGTATGGATTGTCTCTAATGCCAATAATTTTTTAACACTAGTTGGAATATCACTTTTCTTAACTTCTGTCATAATATACAGAGTATATATGCGTATATTTGAATAAGCTAGTGACAGTGATGTGAATCTAAATTATTGTAAAAATTTAATTGGTGTTGAAACACTTATCATTTACATGTAAATATTTGTCTTGACCAGTTTCAAGAGCTTAAATTCCTCCCATCAGAACTGCCCAATTAATTCTTGTGGATGCCGTTTGATGTATGGTTGTTTGAGTAAAAATAAATATTTACATGTAAGGGATGTTAAGTGTTTGAACACCAACTCAATTTTTATAATAATACAGAGTATATAGTTATATTTACCAAGGTAGTTCATCCAGATGTGCATTTCTGGTACATTTCATATCCTCCTCGGTCCTGAGTTGTTACTTTTAAGCTGAAAGCATGGGATAGCTGTCGAGCAGTAAACAAGATCAATTAATGTTGCCTATAGGAGACAGTTGGACTGAACACGATATCGTACCAGTTTTTGGTCTATCACTGGTGATTGAGCCTTAGATTGTTGATTCATTTCTATTTGTGATTTATGTTGGGATGCTTTCAGGACAGTGACATTTTGAATCTTAACACTGGCAGCGTGAGTTGGTGGGAAGTGAATGGAGCTGGCTGTAAGCCTGTATACCCAACAAATCTCACTGTAGCCGAGGATCCTGATCCCTTCCGACCTCTGCGGCCAGAGAGAGTGGTGGGCTGCTTCCTCAGCTACGAGTATGTTGAAGTGCTCCATGCAGCTCTTCAGTGCCTATTAGCGGTACGTTCATACAGATGCTTTAGTAAATTTATGGTCCACGCTATTGAGTATGTAACTTCAATAATTAATACTGGATGAGAGACAAGTTAGAAGTTCTCAAAGCTTTGAGAATGAGTTGGAGACAACTTGAAACCCAGGGTCAGCAAAAAGAACTGCAACATTACTAAGATAAGTGAAGTTTTTAGTTTCTAATTTGTTCTTACTTTAGAACAGACTGTGGTTTTGTGATACAATTATCACATCCGCAATGCTACTCTTGTTTATTCTGGTTGCCATCGTTACGAGCGCTAAATAGTTTTCCTTTTGTGTTACCAACCACTGAAAGCAAAACAAATTTAACAGAAACAATCTGTAGTATTTTTACATAAAATTGAGAAAATTAAATATCAAAAGGCTGTTAAGGAAGTTTCTACCCTCAAGAAAATAAGATTGTAATTTTAAGCAGTTTACTTGCCATCCTTAAGCTAATAAAAATTTTCAAACATATTTAAAGAATATAGAATAAGTTTGGTTCCTCAAAATAAATATAATATAAGGATAAAACTCAAATTATAAAAAATATGGCATTTATCAGTTTAGCTGTTTAGATTGCGACAGGGTGTATATTGGTAAAACCAAACGTCATTTGGAAACCAGAATGAAAGAACATTTTAGAAATATTAAATATAATCAGATTGTTAAATCGGCTGTGGCAAATCATTTTTTGGTCATTTAATCATGAAATAAAACCAGCGGTTAAAGTATTAAAACAATTAAATGAACCCATACATTTAATGTTTTGGGAAAAGATATTAATTTTGTAAAATAAGGACTGCCAATCGATTCTGTTAAATTGTTTTGTTTTCAGTGGTTGGTAATGCATAGAAAAAATAGTAATTTAAGTGTTTGTAATGATTGTGGCCAATATAAACAAGAGGATGATGTGATAAATGTATCGTAAAAATGCAGTCTGTTTCATTTCCACAAGTTACACCAAAAACAAAAAGAAGTGAAGCTTATAGTCCCTAAATGTATTTTGTATTTGTTGAATAACAAGTAAATGTAATTGGAGCCTGTCAATATGCTCTTAAGAGCACCTAACAATGTTAGGATATCTAATGCATAACAATCAGATCCAAAGGTTACTGGTTCAAACCTGGTCCAGACTAATGGTTTTTAAGTATGCTTAAAAGCGACAGCTCCATGTCAGTGGATTTATTGGCATGTAAAATAACTCCTGCAAGACAAAATTTAGATGGTACTGATATGATCAGGGTAATTTATCACGCCAGCAAATTATTTATTTGTAACAATCAGAAGTGAATGCCTTATGCCTTGTAACAGTTTATTTCAGTACCTATATTTGTTCCAATGCATTGCAGTTCCTTTGTTTGTTGGAACTATGTACAGTTACAATAATGAAGAAGAAAGTTCTCTGATCTAGAAGTAAGTCTTGTAAAGACATAATTTGTATTAAGAAATTTTAAAGAGTGTAAATATAAAGTGGAAATTTAATATTGATGTGAAAGATGACATATTTAATTATAATTTTGTTTCTATAATTAAAACAAAAGTTACTTTTCATTTTGGAGTTCTTATTTGCTCAGAAAGCCCCTTTTTCATTAAGCAGTAGTCTCTCAAGATAAATTTAACATTTAAAATTGCTGCAGCCTTGTTGCAAACATTAGATTTTTCTAGGGTTATAAGCCAGTATTAAAAAATACAAAAGTGAAGTAAAATAATATTTGTTAGAGAGGTAAAATTGGAACTGAAAAATTCAATGCCACAGCTGGGATTTGAACCACAGACCCTCCGCTAACCAGGTGGGTGCTGTAACCATTAAGCTACTGTGACAACTGCCAGAATGGCATTGCATTCTTCAACCAATTCATATTTCTCCCGATATGTGGTTCAAATCCCAGCTGTGGCATTGAATTTTTCAGTTCCAATTCTACCTCTCAAACATTGCCCACACACAGCTTGTGTGTTTAAAAACACCAATGTAAATTTGTTGGAATAAATATTTGTTAATTATTATTTATTTATGCCAACAAACTTACTGTTGGTGTTTTTAAACACGCAAGCCGTGTGTGGGCAAAGTTTAAGAGGTAGAACTGGAACTTAAAAATTCAATGCCACAACTGGGAAGGTATGTGGTTCAAATCCCAGTTGTGGCATTGAATTTTTAAGTTCCAGTTCTACCTCTTAAATATTTGTTAGTTTAATAATGTTGCTGAATACGGGCTTCTGGATGTGCAATGTCGTTAAACCATGCCAACTTGACGTGAAGAAATGCACTACTGGAAAAGAGGTTTGCAACTATGAATCAGAGAGGAACACGGGTAATGGAACAGAAGCGCTAAACTGATACAATGGAATAGAAGTTGCAAACTAAATAGTGGAATAATATAAACATAGGAGACAATGCTATTCATCATTCCTTTTGGCTGTTATGATTAATGGAAATCTGTATTTAAAATAACATTGAAATCACCAGCAATTTGTAACAATTATTTCTGGTAAAATGCCATGTTTAAAGCATTCAGTTTGTTAATCAGCTGCCACATAGGACTTATAAAATTTTGAATTTGTTTCATAAATGCACATGATGAAATATATTCCCATTTAAGGTTACTTACTGCACAAATGCATAAGCTTATGATTTCACAGTTACTTCAGGTTATACGGTTTATCTTCTTTCTTGGAAGTTTGAAAATAGTGCTGTAATAATCAATTTAAACCAAAAAGGTGAGTCGGTTAATAACACTGCACGACACTTATATTTTAGACAAAAAAAGTGAAACGAGCAGAAACAAAAAAGTTACTAAACAAAACTACAACACTCATAGCAGCAGAAACAAAAATAACATTAAAAAAATTCACATTCCATCCTTGGGCCTTCGAGAAATTCAAAAAAGTTTTCAAAAAACGGAACATTCAGCTAGCACCAGTGAACCACTACTCCATAAAAGATCTACTTTACTCAAACATAAAAAATGCCATCCCACCCAATAAAATATCTGGCATGAAGAATATATAGGAAAAAACAAACAGTTGGTAAAATCAGCAGTTGCTAACCACTTTTGGACAGAAAATCGCAACATAAAGCCAGAACCAAAGCTCCTCAAACATGTAACGGGAAAACAAGAGCTGTCCACGTGGGAACAAATGTTCAATTTGAAAAATAGAAACAGAGTATTCAATTTTGACATCCCCAAGAAATATATCTTCAGCAAGTTCCTTGAACCACCACCAGAGGAGACCTCAGAGGAAACATCACCATCCACACCGGGAGAACCAGTCAATGTCTAGTTGATAATGAAGGAAAGTCAAGCCTTCGAAACATGTTCCGTTAAATTATAAGTAAGCGTTGTGTACTGTTATTAATTGACTTACCTTCTTGGTGTAAATTATACGGTTTATGCCTCTAAAATGCTACTTTGTATTTCTTTATAAATGTATATTTATGAAATATATTCTCGTTTTAGATTATCTAGATATTGCAGAACTACACGAGCTTATGATTTCACAATTACTTCAGGTTATACAGTTAATGTCTCTGAAATGCAACATTGTATTTCTTCCATAAATGTATATTTCTGAAATACCTATGTATATTTCCATTTAAGATTATCTATATTACTGAGTGGTAATGACAAAGCCAATTTTCTTGCAAAAAAAAAAAAAAGGTACCAGCAGAAATCTTTTGTTAATCTACCATTTTATGTAGCTGAAAGATCGGTCAATTCTGAATTCAAAAAAATTAAATATTATTGCAAAATATTACTTTGAAAATCAAAAAATAAAGGATGGGAACTACCAAACATTCAAACAGGAATTCGTGAGTATTCTCGAAAAATGGCAGTTGCAACCTTCAGGTTGATTACAGGACATGGTTGTCTGGTAAAACATGTAAACAGAATTGGGATATATTCTTCACCACTCTGCCCTCTGTGATCTGCAAGAGGAAATGGACCAAGACCACCTTCAAATATGCCTGGCCACTTCTAGCACCCCATCCATCAGTGAAAAATATTGGAGAGCAAGCGGATTAATGACTTCATTGTCGAAATCCAGCATTAGCTAACAACAACAACTTACTGTACAACTACATGAGCTTATGATTTCATAGTTATTTCAGGTTATGTGATTCATGAATTAATTTGTTTCATCCTAATATGAAATGGTGCAAGTTGCCCAAACTTGCCATTTTGAACGAGAATAGTTTCTCACCTTATTGGTCATCTATGTACACATATTGCCAGAAGTTATCATTCTGATGTGATACGCATTGCCAACTACACAATTCCAATGTCCTGCAACGTATGTGCTGTTAGTGTTACTACTGCTGGCTATTTTCATTTCCCATGCATTGGACCCCTGCATTACACAGTTCCTAAGCCCATGTTTAGCAACTTTATCGTTAGTTTTAATATATGCTGTGATCCTAATGACTGAGTGTAAAATAACAAATGTATTTCAGGTTCTGGGTAGCATGGGTGGTGTTTCAGTAAGCCATGTATTTCTTGAAGAAGATGATAGCTGTAAGTATACACCTTGCAGAGACAGTGATATGTTTAGTTAACATCAACCAAAACATTGGATGCTTTACCTATATTAACACTTCCCGGGTGAAACACAGACTACAAGTCAGGTTCATCTGGATACTTGTGTGTCCAGTTAAACCACTGTAGCTGGCATTTTGTTTATGTAAACAGTAATTATATATCTAGATAGTAAAGCGAATCAGATTTGCTGACACTACATCACTTTTAAAATGGGACATATTTTGAGAGTTCACTTTCATTGTCAACCTGATGTCGACTGTTGGAACGTGCTGTTGTCGTGTTGTGAATTGCAATGTTGTCATACTCGAGTCTTTTTCCAGGAATTTCTTGCTAAGGTTATCGCTTTGGAGCAACTCAAAGCTGAAGACTCCCTTTATTTTTCAGAATGAATATAGTTTTCCAGCTGTTGGTTGTTTCAGGTTGTGGCAGTTTTTTATAAGTGGGTTAGCAATGGGGCTCATATGTCTGGGTCGTTGATGGATTTGCAGGTAAAAGATTAGGACTCATGTGTTATCAATAAAGCCACAATTCTTAGTCACCTTATCGTGTGCGTGGGGCTGTTTTGTTCATTGCGGATGGCTGGCCTCTCGGTCTGGGCAAACACACTCACAGCATAACTGACACTCCTACACACAATGTGGTACTAAAAATTGTGGCTTTAGTTATCAAACAGTATTCAGGTTTCTGCCTAGATTAACTTTATTGCACTGAAGTAACTATTACAACAAATTTTTTACTCTTTTTTCACTCTTCACAAATATAATCGAGATACATTTCTGAAGCTATTTGGTTTAACATTGTTGAATATCTTGCATACATCAAACTCGAAACTGTGTGTCTCGATTTCTTAAGGTTTCTCATTTTTTCTCATAAAATGTTAATCATCATTTTATGTACAATTGCATGCAGTCAGTTCTCATGCACAATGCTTCTCGGAATATCTTTCGACAATGCAATCCTGAATTAATGGTTGCTGATATGTAGGCTGTTTATGTGCAAACGCTTACAGTCGGTGAGAGGTAACCTGGCACTTGACAGCTAGCTGATTCACTCACCTGCGAACAAGGGCAGCCAACCGTGTTGCAAACATGCAAACACATCACACAATGATTACTTGACTAGATGAGATAGGGCTAGCCCTGTTCACAGATAAGTGAATCGTGTAACTGTCAAGTGCCAGGTTAATTCTCACAGACTATAATACACCTCTAAACTGCATGACGTTTTGATTAGTAGTGTCTAGGGTGTGGTATTTACGCTTCCTAGTTACACAGCCAATAACCATTGTTCCTCATTTGTTATTGATCGTAACTTTTTCTTACAATCTATGTTGCCCGTGTTTCCTTCTGCTGAGTAGCTTTAGATTTGATACTGATGTTTATAAAATAGACACAATATTCATATAGCTAGGAATTTACACATATCCAATGGATATAACTTGACATGTGAAATATTAGTGTAAATTTTCTCATCAATTCACTCTGACACAATTCTGCTACAGCATTAGAGATGCTTTTTAACAATATAGGTTCAGGATTGATTTCATGGACCCAAAAATGGGCAATAGCAGCACATTTCTGGCTGGAAAACCAGGAAATCTGTTATGTTTGTTAAAAAGCATCTCTAATATGAAACAACAGCCTGGGAGAATATATTCATACTGAGAAATAAAGCTCAAATCTTCAACTTTTGAGTTACTCCAAAATGACAATTTCAGCAAGAAATTCCTGGAAGAGACACCAGAGGACGACAGCATTGCAATCTCCAACACAACACTGCGTTCCAACAGTCAGCATCAGGTTGAGAATGAGAGCAAGTGAGCTCTCCAAACATGTCCCATTTTTAATAAGTGATGTGTCAGTAAATCTGATTCACTTTACTATCTAGGTATTACATATCACTGTAAACAAAATCTTTCAACAAAATAGCTTATAGTGGTTGTATTCTGTCTTTATTCACATGAGAATGAAAATCCTGAAAATAATTCCACCTGGGAAAGGTTATCTTAAATTAACTGCAGAATTAACAAGTTTCTTTTTTGCAAAAGTGCAGAAACAAATATTTGAAGCCTATACAGTAAATGTCAGCACTTCTAGCATAAATTATAAATTTGCTATCTTTATTAAAATGAAAGTATTTGTTTTATTTATACACATATGATCTAGTAGCTGTGACTGTGGCTAACAAGATAGACCAGCTGAGGCACAAGGTGAAACGGGGTGATAATTCCACTTGGATTACATTTGCCTAATATACCTTTGTTGTAAAAAAATCAAACACTCATTATATTAACAGAAAATGCACTACAGTATTGCTAAGCTATCTGGTGTTGATGTTTTAAGACTAGCATTAACACACAACTCTTGATTTGCTCTGTGGTCTATTTTGCTAGCCATCCCATTGCTTATTGTATCATTACAAACCAGTACTTTTCTTGTAATATTCACCAGCACATAAACGCACCTGTTCAGTTTGTGTAGTCTCTGTGTAGAAGCATTATTACATAATTTTCATAGCATGGTGGTGGGAGGTAAATGCAGAACTCTCAAGTATTTTAAAACATGGTTGAAGAAATGTCTTATGTAATGCTTTTCTCATAAATGATTTTCTTTGTTCTTTCTCTTTATAAGCAATAACACACTATTTCCTTTCTTGTTGTAATGATATGTAAAAAAGACTTCTTACTTTGAAGCAAACACAGCCTGTGATAAAGAATATTTGCTCTAGAATTTTTTAATGAGGGAAAATTATTTTGTTTATGATTCAGTGAATCTGGATGTTAATGCATAAAGTTACTGAAGATTAGACTCGGAAGAGTTACTATGTGTGTCATAAAATGGATTAGGATTGTGGCAGAAATTATAGTCCAAATCAATTAATGAGAAAATTTACATCAATATTTAATATGTCAAGTTGTATCCACCAATATCTGTAAATATCAAGGTTATATTTCTCAGCCTGTATCCTGAGGCTATTCGAATCATGGAAAGCATGCCCAAGGTCAAGCATAACCTCTTACGTCGATAACAGTAGGTAACCAATAAGCGGCAGTTGCTAGACACGTATCTAAGATAAATAAACGAGTAACCCTATAAGAACTATTTACCAAAAATATATGATACAGACATGTATTTGGGTGATGTAAAGTAACTAGCTACCAATCAGCAATCACTAATATTGGATTGCGTTGCTAATAAATATCTAATAGGATTGTGGGATATTGTTTGCTCTGCCCGATCTTATTTAAAATAAGCAACATTAACAGAATTATATTTTGAACTTAGTATGTTCAAGAGACAGAAATATTGAATCGAATAGCTCCGGAAACCCATTACAGTTGAACATGTGAAAATTGAAGCTATTTATTCTAGTATGCGTTACTGCATTATAATAAAGCTAATTATGTGGCAGAAATTTGGATACTTATTGAGAGAACCTCAATCGTCGCCTCCATATATCCACTAACCCATTGAATGCTCTGAAGATAAGACTTGCTCATCACTAGAACCTCTAAAAATAAAAATACTGCCACAGGATTAAAGCTAGATCGTTCTATGAAATTTACCTATAGAAGCAAACACTAATAAATATTTAAGATTCTGACGAGTAATGATTTATCTTCTTTCAGATGTTTTGTTTTCATAAATCACAAAATTTGAGTGTCTCCATAATTAGTAAAAATGCTCAAAGGGTTCATGTTCCAAACCATTGCACGTACAGGTTTGTCAAACTGTGAACGTTTGTGCATTGCAGGATAGAAACAGTGTCATTTAGCCTAATAACAGTCTTAAAATACATCAGTTGATGTGGCCAATTGCCATACTACTTGGGTAAATTCAGGTACCTAAACTGATTGTGAGGATTGGAATTTGAATAGTTGTTTGTTCTAATGCCATGAAGTAGAGGTTAAGAGATAAAAGATCCAAGGGAGGGATAATAAATCTGTTAGTTATTGAATCCCATACTTTTCCTATTTGCATAAGTGGACTTAGTGTAAGGTCAGTCGAAACACTTGTCTTCAGGCTTGCATACAACTGGCAAGAAGACAAATTTAAATAACTGATTAATTATAGTTGATATACATTTTTGTGTATTCTCAGGTTAGGGCAAAATAACTTGAGTATATGAAGTGTGATCATATGAAGTGTGTTTTTATTAAAGAATCTTTATTTATTTATCAGCATCAACTTTATCCCCTTCAAAATAATCCCCCTCAGATATAACATACTTGTGTCAATGTTTTTTCCAATCTCAGAAGCACTTCCGGAACTTACTTTTTGTTATGGTGTTCAGCTCCTTCAGCGATTCTGTTTTTATCTCCTCAGTGGTGGCAAAACAACATCCTTTCATGGTTTTCTTCAGCCTCTGGAAAAGAAGGAAGTTGCAGGGGACCATGTGCAGCAAATATGAGGGTTGAGGCAACATAGCGGTCCTGTTTTTTGCCAGAAAATAGCAAACAAGCATTGGGGTGTGAGCGGAAGCATTATCCTGATGCAATTTCCACGAGTGGTTTTGCCACAATTCTGGTCATTCTTTTTGGATTGCTTCACGCAAACAGCACATAACTTCCAGTTAGTATTTCTTATTGAATGTACAACCATAAGGCAGGAACTCACAATGTATTATCCCATTGTAATCAAAGAAAACAGAAGAACCTTCACATGTGTTTGAACTGGCAAAACTTTTTGTTTGAGGTTATTTTGAGTCACTTATTTACACTCACCTTCACTACTAAACTGCTTTTTAAACCGCTTTAAAAAGCAGTTTAGTAATGAAGGTGAGTGTAAATAAGTGACTCAAAATAACCTCAAACATGAAGAATACTTCACTGTCAATAGTGCTTCTATTTTTAATATTCATGGCAAAACTTTGTTCGATATTGGTTCTTCAGGCAGTTTCCATTGGGACGATTGGGCCTTGGTTTCAACATCATACCCATATGCCCATGTTTCATCATCTGTTATAACTTTCTTTAAAAGTTCTGAGTCGTTATCAACTTCATTAAGCAATTCCTGAGTGGTGTCCTTGTAACATTTTTTGTCGAAATTCGACAATTTTGGAACAAACTTGACTGCCACATGTTTCATCCCCAAAACATCCAAAAAATTGTTTGGCATGAGCCAAAGGATAAGCCGATGTCATCGCACTCTCTCTGATGGTGATTTGCTGATTTTCCAGTACCATTTTCTTTACATCTTCCACATTCTCATCAATAATTGATGTGCTAGGGTGTCCAAGGCAATCGTCTTCAACATCTTCTCGACCCTCTTTAAAACGTCTATACTATTTGTAAATTCTTATCTTACTAATAGTAGATTCCCCAAAAGCCACAATCAACATTTTGGATGTGGTGCTGCATTTTATTCCATTTTAAAGCAAAATTTAATGCAAATTCTGTGATCCATCTTTTTCTAAAGCAAAAATTTGCTGAAGACTCGCAAACACATGACTTTTTCTACTGTCGACAATAAACTAAATACTCAAAACCGCTGAAAATGCAAACATACATCGGGAACATGTGTATCAACAAGATAAAAAAGAAGTTTTGAAAATTGGATGTACAAAGCCCACAAAATTTAAAAATTCTATGAAAGGAAGATATTCCCATTACTCTTTGATCACACCTTGTAATTTTATTTTTAGAGATAATACAAAACATTTTATTGCCAATTATAATGTAAAATTAGCAAACACTGCAGCTCCACAAATTCCTACATTCATGGTCTTCTAGTCCTCTTTTTGGCTTGGTCATAAACTCAAATAACAAAACTCACTCCTTGCTCCTTTTCACCTTTATATAGGTGACAGGTTCAGAGGTAAAAAGCTCTGAATGACAATTAGAGCCAAACATCCCAAACAGTGGGTTCAATAATGCTCTGCATAAAAGACGCCGGTATTAAAAACTTGCATTTATATACAAGGGCTTTCCAGACGTACTCAACCTGGCGTATAGATAGTGGTAGTTGTTTCAAACTAATGACTATGGTAGAAGGTACAAACTTATAAAGCCTAAGTTGGAAGTTTGGCAACACAGAGTTCTTTAGTATTTCTTTGGCAGTGATCAATAGTGAATGCTCTCAGCAAATTTGTAAACCTGGATAAAACTGGTTTTATTGTGTGATACAGTACTTCCATTTGAAGGGCCTTAGTCCATCTAATTAAAGCTCGGCTAAATTCTCCTCTCAGGGAGTCTGCTCCTTTGTTCACAACAGTAAAATATTGGGTGGCAGAGTTCAAGTGAGTTCATATGAGCTGCCAAGACGAACATCACAGTGGTGAACCAAATGAGGTGGCCATGCTGGAAATTGTAAAGAAAATCCACAAAACTGTATGTGGATGGCTGTTGACTGAAAGTGCATGAGCTAGCAGACATTACAGGCATTTCAAAAAGTGCTGTACATCACACATAGATTGAAAATTTGGACATGAGAAAACTGCAAAAGATGGGTGCTGCATTTGCTCACAATGGAACAAAAACAGTATTAGGATGTTTCAGTCAAGTGTTTATTGATGTTTCGTAGCAATAAAGCTGAATTTTTGCATTGATTCTTAACCATGAATGAAACATGGGTCCATCGCTTCACACCTGAAATAAAGGAACAGTCAACAGTGGATTGAAAGGGGAGAATCTACTCCAAAGAAGCTGAAGACAGTTCCATCTGCAGGCAAGGTCACCCTGTTTGCTGGATCTAGCCCTCTTTTTGTTTGAGGTCATTTAGAGTCACTTTTTTACACTTGTCTTCACTTAAATTGTTTAAAAACAGGAAACGTTTTTAAGACCATTCGGTCGCATCATCAGCCATTGGGTGACTGATGCTATCTGTTGAACCAATGGCTGATGATGGGACCAAACTGTCTTAAAAGCGTTTCCTGTTTTTAAACAATTTAAGTGAAGAGTGTAAAAAAGTGACTCAAAATTACTCCAAACATGAAGAATACTTCACTGTTATTTATTATTGCTTCTATTTGTAATATTCTAGCCCTCTTTGATTGTCTGTTTCCAAACTTGAAGAAATGACTTGGTGGTTCAACAATGAAGAGGTGGAGCTGATGGCTATTTTGCAGAGCTCAACGGTTCTCACTATAAACAAACTATGGGAGCTACTAAGAATTGCTGGGAAAAATGCATTAAGCTGAATGGAGACTATGTAGAGAAATAGTTTTTTCCCCCAACATCTTTGAGCTTTCTTTGTAAGGTCGGGTACTTCTGGGACAGCCCTGGTAACTTTAAAATATCTTGATTTTGATAGTGTTGCCAGTTTGGTAATATTACTACTTTATAGTACATTTTTCTTATAAATAAATCCAAATATTTTATCCATAATACTTCTTTCCATTTTGGAGAAAGGAAAGCTATGGCATATCCTCCACTATAACTGAAATGAAAATTATGTGAGTGTTATCAATTTGGTAGTTGCTTGCACTCTGCAGTACATGAGATCCATAAGTTTGTGTCTATTTCAGTTGATTTCATTGGTGGATTTGACCCACAAATGGTTTGGTAAGTTGTCACTGCAAATTTGTTTCTTGCAGTTTTTACACTTGTGAATGTCTATGGTTGTTTTTCTCCTATATTGTTCAGTTTCTTAAGTTTCACAATATTTGAATGCCTATTATTTTTTTCACTTTTGTAAAGAAGCAACTAAGAACTGCTGTATGCTTAGTGGTTTATGAAGACCAGATTGTTGCAGTTTGTAGTAAAATATTATGTTAGCTTTGATGGAAGTTGTAAGGTCATGTTGCATGGCGTACAATCTGGAGCATGAATGGACCTCTTTATTTACTTTCATCCCTTCTCAGGGATTTAAAAGCTGTTTCTCTTTAATTGTAAAATACTGTGAGTGCAACCTTTTGAGTTGCTCTCTTCCTTAAGATAAAAGCGAAAGCTAATCAAGATTTCTTCTGTGTATTTTAGACACTGCTGATCAGTAATTAGAAATAGTTTTGCTTATAATTTCATTCCTAGTTTTTCAGTGCAACAGATTTTTATATATATACAGATGAGTCAGACTAAGCAAATAATTTTCAGGCATAATTCAGGGGACCTATGTGAGTATTTTCATGAATGGAATATATCCCCATAAACAGTTAGTTCAATTATAGGATATTAAAAGCTGTGTCAACTTAGAGGAAGTTAAAACAGATCTTGATTCCCCACTGCATATGTTTAGTTTTCTCTTTACTTTGTCTTTTAACACTGGTCATATGATTACTAACTTAAAAACTGCATACATTTAATTACTCTTTTCTCATATTATACTTTTACTGGCATTGCAAACAATACGAGAGGTGCTGTAGGTAAACAAGATATTTCAGGAGACAGTAAAGTGTAATAGAATTTTCAGACTGTTGAAAAATGTTTGGCATGATGACATTCATTACATTTATGGTGCCCTTTGAAGAAATGTGAAAATGGTAGAGCTATAACCTCAGATAGTCAACTTTGTCGTGCACAAGCAACAGGAACTTCCCTGAAAACAGGCATTGTTCATGAGTAAGAAGCAAAAACAATCAGCATACTCTAGATATAATGCAGAATTTATAATTTACTCAACATACTTCATAACTGTTATAACCTGTTTACTAGGTTGCAAATGGTGAAGCTTTTTTTACTCTTTGTAAAAAAGAGTACACAAACAGTAATAAATGGAGTACCCCAAGCTTCAGTATCGGGGCTTCCATTATTTCTGATCTGTATAAACAACCTATCACTGTATATAAAAGATGTTGCAAGTACTGTTCTGTTTACCGATGGCACTACTATGCTGGTAACTGCAGAGAGATCCAAATACATGGGACCCGATTTCCACTGTCCAGATGGAAACATGATAACAGCAGCTGATATACACAAGGTCACGAGCATGACTTGTTTTTCTCTACTCTGCTCACAATCAGTATTGAGTTGACACGATACCGTGTGGCTGCATTATTACCAGTGTGCTTTATTATTTAGTCGTGTACTTAGTCGCAAAGTGTAAATACCACATGCACTTTGAGTTCATGTACTACAATTTTGCTTGCCAAGAAACACAATTGACAGTACCTCGACAATACTCCAGAATCAGAACCACTCTATAGCACATGGCTAATGCTAGCATATACAGATGGGGATGCAAGGGACTTGCTGAGAGGTGAGAGGAATAGGCAGGACATAGGTGAGGGGTTTGTGGGGAGGCAGTCTTAGCCGTATCACATGCAGGCAGTGAAATGCTAACTCATCTCATCGTACACTGCTGTTTTAGAATGGAACGAATTGACTTAGAAATTTTGCGTTTGCTGTTTTAGCTAAATATAGCTGCCCAACAGTATGATCTGCCAAAAAATCAATACTAAATGTGTGTATAAAATAATGGTCCTGCACTAAAACTATTACAAAACAAAATAAATATGAAACAATTAGACACAAAAATAAGGGGAATGCTCAGCATACTAGCATCCCCAAAGCTACATCCCTGCAATTTTCAAGCTCAGGCTTTTGAATTTGTATAAGACTGAAACAGAGACCCCCAAAGACCAACAAGAATTCAAATAATTCAGAAGGAAGTGTAGATATGCCCCAACAATCAGCAGCAGCAACAGTTCAAGTAAGTTCGAGTATCACAGTTAAGAGATTTGCTTCACCATTTGTGATACCATCATAATTTCATTCATGCACTGAAATCTGTTTAGAATGATTTTATGTAACACATAAGACGTTTATAAGCATATAATCCCTGTATGAAAATACTCAAATATATGTCAAGTCATGTCTGAACATTTTTCAATGTTCTGGCTTACTATTCTTTTCATTACTGACATAAAGGGTGTTCTAATTTATTGCCCATAGAAACCTAAACAATGGCTTTGTTCTGAGCTGTGAATTAAGTAAATGTTACTTGTGATTACTTAAATAATGCTTTGAATGGTTAAGTGTGAAAGAAAAATGTCTGTATATAAATTAAACCTGATAATTTCATCAGAAGTATGATTAAGATTATGATACTCAGAGTGAAGATTGCCTCAGCTGAGTATGTATATAAAAAGATAAATATTTGATACATGATAGATCACTCTTCTGGTAAGCAGGTCTTGATTCAAATCCTGGACAAAGAATTTTCAAATCTGATTAAACTTTGTTTTTAATTTACACTGTCATTGTGAAAGAACATGTACATATTAATGAAATTAAAACCATATGGAAATTATTAATTGAAAATCTTAGTCTGGGACTTAAGTACTTAAGATTGAGTTGCCATTGGGATAAGCATCTTGAATACAAGATTCCCTTCTACTGGGGAAATGTGAATCAGTTGAATTTAAGGCTGTGCATTTATGTTGCCATTTTAGCTTAGTTGCATGGTGTCTAGCACCCTGGAAATCCTGAAATATCGTGGAAATCAACTTGAATTTAAAATTGCACCTTGAAAACCTGTAGTTCACCTTGATTTTTAAAAACTCTCCTTGAATTTTTCTAAGACACTTCTATGTTACATTCTGAGGTCACACTTGCGCACTTGAGATATATGCTGCTCCGGGTATGAGTGAGATCGTTAACACTCTTGCATGTGACTTAAGCCGGTCTTCCACTGCGCTCTTTCCGACCAAGGTCGAGGCTACACGAAGACTTAACCTGCCAGTAGCACTACAGTTTGTTCAACAGCTCATTATTTATATTTTTATACAAGTCTAAGTAAAAAGGAAAAGTGGTGTAGGTCACATCTTATAGATTAAAAAAAGTGTTCTTAGAAAGAATATTGTTGAAATAACCGTTACATTCCATGTTTTGTGCTGGTGGCATAATCCTTTGATTTACAGTATTTCACAGAATTACTGATTTCTCATAATAAACAAAAGTGTGACTTCAGGTAGCCTACATCTAGTGCACTTTCTTTTATCATTTAGCTACATATATAAATGAGGGTGTGATAACAATGATGTCATTAAAGAGAATATATTCTAGAGTTCCTTTCTTAGGTTACTTTCATTTATCATGTTTAGCTCTTTCCCAGTATAATAAATATTGGAAGTTGATGACTGTTGTTGGAATCACATTAAACTATGAATTTTGAGTTGGTTAATATCGCTAAACAATACTCACTTTTAAATTTTTCCGGTATACGTTTCAAAGTCAATGTCCGGCTGATAATGGAGGAAAGCTAGCCTCCAAAACATGTACCTGGAAAATTTAAAAGTGAGTGTTGTTTAGTGTTATTAATCGACTCAAAATTCATATTTTAATGTCTTTCCCAGTATGTTTATAAGTTTGCGTGTCTCCTTGAAAAGGAATTTCTTTCACCTTGAAAAATGCTGGAAATCACCTTGAATTTGGTTTTGAAATTTTGCTAGACACCATGCTGTTGTTAAGAGCAGAAGATTCATTGTTCAAAACCCAGCTATGGCATTGAATTTTTCATTTCTATGTTCTATGTTTCAAAGTTTGCTTACACACAGTTTGTGTGTTAGAACAATCAGTTACCATTGGTCTGCCTGATATATAACAGTTGTTTGTTTACTTTCAAGGAGAACACAAAATTAATCCCGTTGCACAAACATTTAACAATTGCCTTGGGAAAACTTTTTCGTGCAGATTAGGAACAGACAATGAACTTGAAAATCCCACATGATATAAAGAAGTTAATAAAGTCATTAGTAGACGACACACAGTAAAAGAAACGTCCAAAGTCAAGATAGCCATTTGTGAAGGATGTCAAAACTATGTTTTAGATAGATTATAAATGCCTTTAATAGACTTAATTTAGTTTCATTCCAAATCATGGATGTCACTCTTCAAACTCATCCATAAACTAATTAATGTTTTTAGAACATTAGAACTCTTATGAGTTTGCATTCTTCTTTGTTTGTTCTTTTTGTTCTTATATTTATTTCTTTACAGTTGATTTTCTGGATGGCTTTGAGGCAAAAAGTCCACAGCACTTGGCCTTACGCCCCATGTACGTACGCAGCTACACACCTGTTCCCTCACAGCATGCCAGCTATCGCTCCCCCTCATCCTCGCCCTCAAAACTAACCTGCTCGACTAATAACAAAGTAAAAGCCTTGCGTCTACAAGGTACAGACAGAATACGGCTGTGTAGTTCAGATTCTGCCATGAATACGTGGGACTCAAGGCTAACAACTGAGACACAGTTTAGGACCCCACGGAAACAATCAGTTTCTCATGCAAGGCCAAATTCCATGTACACCCCAAGGCAAAACTCTGAATATATTTGAAGTATGGCATTTCAAAGGCTTTTGCTTCAAATTTCCTTTTGGTCTTTAAATAAATATGCAAAACATATCATTGCTGTAATTTATGCAAAGTTAAAATAGTTTCATATTAATAGAAGATGGATAATACAACTCGTACTGTTCAATTAAAATTTTGAGGCCATTTTTCTCAGACCATTATCTGCATCATCAGGTGGTTGTCAACTGTAAACTCACTCCAAAATACACAAATAAGTATTAAGAAAAATAATAGTTTCGTTTAATGAAGTAAATATTCAGAATTGTTGCCAATATTGTTAAAACTTCAATTCCATTTCAAATGCTTTGGCTCAGGCACCTTTGCAGTTGTTAAAGGAAGTTTTGGAACAGTATTCTTTCTTGCACTGTTCTAATCATGCTTTGAGTTTAACTTTTATACCATAATGCAAAGCAGTTTTCAGACTTCGGTCATTTTGTGTATGTCCAAGGTTGGGCTGATGATGCAGTCTGTGAGAGATGCCCACAAAGTTTTGAGTGAGGGCATGTAAAGTTGTCTCATCTGTCTTCATATTATCGGTACCAAAGGTAGAATTTTTAAGTACGATTTTATATGTGGTAATTTCAATTAATTGGGTACATTTTTCAACCTTCCATATTCACATAAGTTCTTATTTTTATATAAGTTTTATATTTTGAAGCAACATCTAGAGTATTTTATATTTCCATTTCTGACATTTTGGATGTATATTTTTGCCGATACAAATACAGAAAAGCATTTGTGCCATACTCAACCAGCACATTTATACACAATTCAGATGCCAATCTTTTAAGGTCATTTTATAACTCAGATGAAAAATTATCTGAAAATATGCCATTAAGAGTTATCTTGCCATGTATGGCTTTCATTATAATTGCTTTTAATCTTTTATTACCCTCCGTCTGTGATAGTGTGAACGGTACAAGGGTCAGATTTTACAGTTAAGGGTTTAATAGACAACTGGGTTTGCTTATGTTCCTATGGTCACAGATATGTTAAGTCATTTACAGGTTTGCAGTTTTATATTCTGTTAGTGTTTGCCATTGTTAAAATGTAATATACATGATTCAGAAGTTTCTGGTTAAGCATCTTGTTGATATAGCATTTTTAATATGTACAATTTTTATGCATAAGATTGAAGATACACGTAGTTGAAAGCATGGTGAAATAAGTTCCAAGAATATAAATTATAATCTGATATTGCATTAAAAATACCAGGTTAATAATTGGTGTTACGGAAAGCATGTACTAATGCCTGAAGGCCCCCCCCCCCCCCCATTAATGAATTAATGAGCTTTGTTGCTTTACATTTAAAATTACTTTAGTTTCAGATTTAGAAAGGTGCCATCTTCTGCCTTTCATACTTCTGTTTTGATATTAAAAAAACAAAAGCAGTTTCTCAAAAAAATGTACTTCTAAAGTTAAAAGAATTTGAATAGTGTTCTGGTGTCATAGTCAGAATGCAAGGGGAGATGTAGGCAAAGGTGTTTTAAAATTGATTCTTCACAGAATGCAAAATTATTATGGTTGAATATAGCTTTTATGTGTGAAAGAAGCAGGCACAAATGGCAGTGTTGTGCATGAAATTGTCTTTTCATGCTATGTTGGATTCAAATAAATTGCTGTATATGTAGGGTTACCAGATTATTTAATGGAAATGTAGGACACAATGGTAAAAAATGTAGGACATCGGTCAATGCAAAAATAATGTAAGGTAATTTAAGTGCTTATATACCTGGTGGAAGGGAAGTCATTACATTAATTTAAACCAGTGGTAGATCTTGGCGTTTGGAACACATTTTGTATCTTATGTTTTTGTCTCTGACCATTTCCTACGGAGATATTTTAGTTTTGTGGAAAACAAGCTGGCAAGAGGCTGGTGCCTCTAGTATCAAAGACGGACATAATGCCATCCAGTCGACATGGGGACTTGAGGTGTTCCTATCAGTCTTCTTGCATAGAATTTAATGGCAAATGTAGTTCCATTCAGAAACTGACAAAATTAATATTTTGACCTTCAAAATATGCGGTTACTTTCAAATTTAAACATAATACCATTCAGTGTTTCCTGCCTTGCAACATTTAAACTTTAACAACAATGCATCATTGAATTTGCATTTTATTTTGACTTGTAATAAAAGCACTCTGAATTAACTGCTAACTGTCCACTTCCTTATTCTTTGATAACCAAAATGCAAATGGAAGAGTAATAGTAAAGCATTGCTTTGCTTTGCCTCCACAGAACATCAACCTTTTGCCTTGCGGTGCAAATGCTAATGTTGCCAGTTTCATTCTGTGTTACTATGCATGAGTATACTCTTTGACTGTACCTGGTATAACCATGTTGTCATAGTGAGCTGCAGTTGTAGCTAGTAAAAAGTTATTCATTTTTATTTTGCCAGTTCATTTTCTAACAAGCACTGCTTGTTTCTGATAATGTAGGACATTAGAGGCTTTTCAAAAATTTCACTTGAATGCCAGACAAATGGTTAAAGTGTAAGGCATATCTGGGAATTTCCAGACATCTGGTAACCCTATATATATTAATTGTGGTATAACTCTTACATCAGATCACAAAAACCCCTTCATTGCTCAGCTTAATGAAGTTATCCTCTGCCACACACAGTTTCATATTAGGAAGTGTGCTGCTAGGCCTACCAGATACTCTATTTCCCGATGGTCTAGACAGGTTGAGACTAACCATGATATAATACGTGTGGATGATGACATAAAGGTAGATGGGTCCGGTGTTAAACAGGTTCAATGTTAAATGTTGCTTTTTGTTTTGATTTGTATCCAAAATTACTCAAGCTAAATTTCTTAAGTATTTGTATGCTATTCACAAGAAATGTATGCTCATTTTTGTGCAATGAAATTGTGATCGAGTTACAGTATATTCATCAGCTCATGGTCCCTGGTAGGAATGCAGCGAGCCGGCTACACAGCAATATCTGAAGCAGGAGTCATGCTTCTAGTCGCACTTATGACAAAGTGCCAATTTTGGGATGTTTATTCATGCTAGATTAAAGTAGCGGAACTTAAATGTTATTTCAGTTCATGGAGCATATTTAGCGTATAAAACAAACTATTTTCAACCCTCTATCTTTCTCCCACTGATCATTTTCTTCCTTTTCTATGCTTTTCAAAGACCCATGTCAAATTGTCCTCCAAATGCCCGACAAACTGCTACAGGACTGTCTATTTGCACAAATTCAAGTACACATCAGTTTGTAAAGCAGGCATTATTTCCTAAAACAGTATATACGTTTCTCACTAGATGGCAAATAAAAATCAGCTGTTCAAAACAAAACTTTGGACTTCCCTCCTTCAAATGGTGGTATGACAGTTTATTTCAGTTAATTATTTTTGAAATTACAGCCTTATGAAGTCATCCAATAATTTGTAAACACCCCACATATATGGTAGTTGTTTCAGAAATTGAAAAGAATCATTTGTCGACATTTAAGAGCACTTTTGCTCCATTCGCTTTAAAAACTCCTTCAGGACTAGTCTCAGAGAGGCTGCTCTCCATCATCAGCAGGTTAGCTGACATGTAATAATACCATAAGTTTTACATTACTGTAAAGCAATTCTGAATTTCAATAATATGAAACTTTTACCTACATCTCTCTTTGAATGTTAAGAGCTGCCATTTGGTGCCAAAATTGCTTTGAGAGCAAATTTTTCTTTGGACTTTTTACTTCTAAATTTTCAGTTACAATATAGATACATTATTAGATGATTGTTTCCTTTTCAGAATTGAAGTTTTTTAACTTGTATAATAATCAGGTATTAAGCATGTTTTCTGATGAGTAATAACATAAGCTTACTTGCCTTAAGTATTTAGCACTAATATTTGAAGTTCCTTATATGTGAATAAGTTGTTTGTACAGAGATAATACAGTTAAGGGATACTTAATTCTGCAATTGTGCATGCTATTGTAAAGCTTTTATTTAAAGAGAGCTTAAGTCTATTTGCATGTAGCTTTTTGTAAACAGTTTAATATCCCTTGATTAAGTTCAAGAAATATTAAACTTTGTGTGTACAAGCATTGCTGCTCTCTCATTAGATTATTTTACAAGAATGTCTTGCCAGTTAATGTGCTTAATGTTATTAATTGCATAAGCTGATTTTGCTCAGATATTGAGGTTGTGTAAATAAAGGACAACAGATGGTAAAGTGAGTTTATGTCCTGCCATCTGTCTCAACAAACTAATAGAATTTGGAAGAAACTTTGCTACCACAACCTACTATGATACAGTCACAAAGCTTGAGGTGTTTATTTGCCGTTGGTGTGATTACAGTGCTCCTAGAGGAATGGTTTTAACCAACCATATGGCTGCGTTAGTTTATTTGAGAGAAAAAGAGATTGTGCGAAATGTTCATTAAGAATAATATGAGACAAGGAGGAGACTTCTGTAGTGTGCTAACAGCAAGTGAAAAAGGCCAGATTTATCCTTCCATTTCCAAAATAATATTGTTGACACAATTTATAAATGAAAGCAATCGTTCCCAGTTATCGTAAACCTATATGTCTGCACACCTGAAAATAGCAATTATTGCTTTTATTTTTCATGTTTATGGAGGAATTTATTATTCTTTCCTTACTCCCTTCGTGCTGTTAAGCGTGCAGTACCAGCCTCTGTCCATCTAGTTATCTCGGTTCCATACCGTTATCTTCATTTCTGTCATTTTCACTCCTTCATTGCCCAGCTTCTCAATATATTCTTAATAAAATCATACATGGCCTTTCTCTTACTTTTCTCCTTCCAGTCTCGCCTCTAAATATTGTTTGGGTTTTCTTTCCTCCGTCATGCATGATACATGACCATACCATAACAATTCTTTTTTCTATAATTTGTTTTACGGAGTGGATACCTAGTCTTCCCCATAACTCGTCTCAAATATCTCATTTCCATAGCTGTATTTTGCTTTCTTGTTTCTACAAAAGAATAAAAATTTCTTGTTCTCTGCTCCATAAAACATTAGAAGTGAATTTATTATACATTGTTAAAATATTAATGGCTGATGGTACACCCCATCTTTGCAATATTGAAGTTTCTTTCTATACAAAACTACCAATGCTATAATGAGTGAGTGAGTGGAGCTTAAGAGCCCATCAACGAGGTCATGCTGTATGATGAAAATTGGTTGATGGAACTCTGTACTTAGTCCCCTTTTCTTCAGAAAGTATTAGTAGTCACATACATAATAATAAAAATAAGTCAGGTTGAGAATGAAAGCAATTGAGCTCACCAAACATGTCCCATTTTTAATAAGTGATGGATGTAGAGTCAGTAAATCTGATTCACTTTACTATTTAGATAGTATTACAAATCACTGTACTCAAAATCATCCGATAAAGTAGTTTATATCTCTTTCTAGTTCTTTAGGCATGAGACAAGTTAAACCAATTATTATTTATTTATGCCAACAAACTTACTGTTGGTGTTTTTAAACACACAAGCCGTGTGTGGGCAAAGTTTAAGAGGTAGAACTGGAACTTAAAAATTCAATGCCACAACTGGGATTTGAACTTAAACTTTGCCCACACACGGCTTGTGTGTTCAAAAACACCAACAGTAAGTTTGTTGGCATAAATAAATAAATAATAATTACCATGTGAAGGTTATTTAATCCTGGGATATAAAGTACTTACAATAGTAAGTCACCATTGGGGTAATTGTTTCTGATGTGAGACTGCCTTTGTGGTTTACCAGGAGAAATACCAACTGGCTTGAGAATTTAATGCCATTCTGGCAGTTTGTCACAATAGCTCAGTGGTTAGAGCATCCGCCCGGCAAGCGGAAGTTGTGGCATTTCCAGTTCTACCTCTTAAAGTTAAACCAAATTTGGTATACCAGTTGTAGTATTGTATAGCCATGGGAAAAGCAGGAGAGAAAAATATTTTTAAGTTGCACGTGTTGCAGTGCATTTACACCAGTGGATATTTCCAACATGCCGCTGAGTTTATTTATAGTCTCTGTTCCTTATGTTATTGTCAATTGGCCACTCAGGCTGTGTGTTGAATCACAACTTGCATTTGTATTTGTGAATGTGTATACCAATGGGAGTGGTGATTCAAACACAGCCTGTTTGTGTGTCCAACAGACAATAATATATGGAACAGAGGCTATTAACAAACTCAGCTGCATGTTGGAAATATCGACTTGTGTGCCCGCCTCTGTAGCGTGATGATTAGCGTGTCTGCCTCATGTTCAAGAGGTCGCGAGTTCGAATCTCGCTTAGGGTAAGTTATCCGGGTAAGGTTTTTTTTCGAGGTTTTCCCTACCCTGAGAAGACGAATGTCGGGTAACTTTAAGCTCCATGGACCTCGGGCTCATTTGAGCATCATTTCACCCATTTCATTTCATTCATTCGTCCGATATGACACAATGTTGGAGGACGTTAATTCAAACAAAAAAAAAAATATCAACTTGTATAAACTGCATTGCAAAATGACGTGGAATTCAAAAATATTCTTCTTCTAATGCACTCGAATCATTCTTTCCATGGTTGTACGTGTGTAGCTGGTTAATATTAGTGCATTTTCTAAGTCTCTAAGTCAAATACTTTCAAACTTCAGTTGAAGAAAATAAGACTAAGTAAAGAGAGCATCAATCTATTTGTGTACCAGTTTTCATCATTGTAGCATTGTTAGTTTTGTACAAAAAGTGACAAACATCACATATTCTAACACTGCTAACATGTATGAGATGTACCACATGCCCTTAAATTAAATGCACACTAAAACAACACTGACAACTCAAAAAGCATAGTTTTGATTCATGGTATTAACAGATAATTTAGAATTGCAACTTACATATCTTGTGTTCAGTAATTGTTATTTAATTAAACCTGAGACATAAAGTACTTAAGATTGTGAGTTGCCCTTGGGGTACTAATCTCAGATGTGAGATTCCCTATGGTCTACCGGGAAATTACAAATCTGTTGGGGAATTTAATGTTATACTGGCAAGTTGCCATGGTAGCTCAGTGGTTAGAGCAGCCACATGTGAAACGTAAGATCTGTGGTTCAAATCCTAGCTATGGCATTGAATATTTCAGTCCTGATTATACCTCTCAAAAATCTTGTGTAGCTTTTGATTGAAACTAGTTTGAGAAATGACAATTTTCGATAGAGAATGTTCATAAAACAGGAAATGGATGTACTTCAAAACAGCTCATTTTTGAGCACTAGTACAAAACCAAAGCATGTTCTTTACATATAAAGTCTTGTGACTGTATATAGTAGACTGTGCTGCTACCTTAGTAAGTTTTAACTTTTCTTGTACATAGGCACCAACCTTAGCTTCCCTTGCGTTGGCCAGTCAGGATTGTGTGATGCCATTTTGCAACATCAACTGAAATTATTCTTTCATAATGTGATGGCATCAACTTGTGGCCATGAAGCATAACACAGATAATGGTTGTAAAATAATTATTTAGATGTCAAATGTTGAGAGGTAATACAGTTTAACATTTACTTATGCTCATGTGTTTTGCTGTAAAAGAAATACAGTTGAACCTGCTTTATACATAACCCCGTTCAAAGTAATTCGTATTTATACATACATTTTTGCAGGTCCCGGCAAAATGTAGTTTAGAAATGTGTTAATAGAACCTTATTTATATGTAATTCACAGTTATATGTATTAAATTTCAGGGAAATAAGAATTTTACGTAACTGTGAGCATACCGCATATGCTATCTTAAAAGAAACTTGAGGCGTATTTTCCTTATATATTGACAAAGACGCAAGTTGAACAAGCAGCTTTCGGCTGTGAAAACAAAAGACAAAGTCAATTGCTGGTAGAGCCAGCAGCTTTGGTCCTAACGTCGTAGCAACAAATGAGAAGTAAAGATGAAATTTGTCTGTATCTGGTGTTTGCTGTTGAACAGAGGTTTTGTTTTTGAGTTCTCAATTGTTTTTAATCAGCCATGGATAACAGAAAAAGGAAATGTTACACACTAGATCAAAAAGTAAAATTCATACGGGAGGTGGAATTTAATCCACACAAAACCAAATCCGAAATTGCTTCAGACTTTGGAATTGCTTATACCACGCTATGTACAGTCAGTAACAAAATGAGGTGTGTGTGCACTTAATTCAAGAAAAGTTAAACAAACCATATTAACTGATTTTTTTTTTAAAGCAGGCCTTTATATCTTTGTAAAATTTTACAGTTGTATTGCTTTTTCTTTAAACAGAATATGATACATTATCAAAATCTCATTTGTAAGTAATTCTGAGTTACCAGTAATCTTCCCTCTTCCCCTTGATATACGCATAAATCAGGTTCAACTGTACATGTTTTCTAAATAAACTTGTTCCATGTCTCAGAGTATAAATAAGGAAGCACCTACATTCCATTCCAGTAAGTTTGACTGTGTAGTAAAAGCAAGAGCATCATATAAATCAGAAATTGTTTATGATAAACCAATTGTATTTTATTATTTTACTCGTCTTTCTTTTATTCTTTTTCATGGGCTCCTGTTTGTTTGCACATATTTTTAATTTTCTGGCAGTTTGACATCTTTTGCCACAGAACTCGTGTTTTTCAAGAAAAATGTTACAATGTTGTCATAGCATTGACTTGTGTGACAAATGGGGAAACATAGCAATGATAAATTGATGGCAGTGAGATTTAATTCATTTTAGAGAGTTTTGTATAAAGTAGCTTAAACTTGAAAACATTGTGTATAGGATGAAAGATTTAAAAGGAAGTTCACAGTGCTGTTTGGAATTACTGTAATGCACACATATGAATAAGGCCATTAGACGTTTGCACATTGCTTACTGAGCATGCTGGCAAATCTGTTTCTCCTTCTTGCTCATACATTAAGCTGTGAAGTAACTGCCATTTGTAACATTTGTAATTTATTAATAAAATGTATGATAATGCTTACGCTTGTCTGTTAATTTTTCTTACACCTTTCAATCCTTCTCCCTGGTTGTTGGTGATTTTCTATAGTTGACACATTAAGCATGCAAAGTATTGACTATGTAGTGCACGATATGCATTGTGTTCTTTCAAGTTGTTTGAAATCTAACTCAACTAGCATTTGGAAAACATTTTCTTAGGCTGTGTGGAATCCATTGCTCACAGCAGGGTTAGCAGTCGATTCAACTAATGCTCACAAGGAGACACAATGTTTTAGCAGAATAGTAATGAAAACATGTCTTAGGCAACCTATACCTAAGCCCCCAGTTCTGCAGGAAATACGGGCTAAGAAACAGAAGATTGACACCATACATGGTTTCTCTGCAAAATATCTTCCAGTTGAATAAAACCAATTATCACACTTCATCTCTCCATTGCCTATGGGTGCACCTGCACTATGTATTGCTACTCTGCATCCCCAAATAGGGGAGAATAAAAATAGATACTGTATAGCTTTGTTTTAAGGGACTCTGGGAATAAATAATGACCGAAAAATGATAAAATTTTAGGTTTATGCATATAAATGCTCCCCGAACCTTCAGTCATTGGTTGCCAGTGAAATTTGTTAGATTCCGCCATTTTTAAGGGTCTAGCACAATCTCAGTCTCTGGTTTCAACATCTGAATATTTGTTTAGTTTAAAAAAACAAAAACTAAATGCACAAAAAAGTTTTGAAAAAAATTTTAAGTGTCCATCAAAGCAAAGAAATTACTTTAAAAGTAACTATATTTTCTACAAGAGTCTTCCGGGCTGATTTGCCGTGGTCTGCTGGAGTGACTTGGTCCAGACGTTTCGTCCACCGCAGTAGTGGACGAAACGTCTGGACCAAGTCACTCCAGCAGACCACGGCAAATCAGCCCGGAAGACTCTTGTAGAATTTCAAACACCGGCCGTGAAAGCCTACGCCTACTCATAACTATATTTTCTTCCTGCCAGACTGATGATGTTTGTTAAGCAATTAGAGTTTATAAAATAATAAAACTTTTGATATTTTAGTTTTTGAGATGGCTGGAGTATTTTGAATTTTAAGGTATTTTCACACTGTGAATAAATTGAATAATTACTTCTCACACAACTATAAATCAAATTGAGCTGAAACTTAATGTGATAGTTTATAACATAAACACCCTTAAGTATGCAAAGTATTGATTTCATACCTGTAAAAATATGTTGTTTTCTAGTGCCTTGCATCTGGCAATGAAGCCATTAGCATTCGTGCTTTCCAATACTTTTGAACTCCTGTAAAAATATAGAAAATTCAAAATTCAGCCCCAGGATCCCTTAAACAACAGTTTACGCTTAATAACTATTCACATTACTGCTCACTAAAGTGCTGACTGATTTGTTAATGTATTATGCTGGGATTACAATGAACTAAGCATAACATGAGAAGGTGACATGGCGTAACAGGAAAGTCTAACACATTAAACGGAGCTGTTTAGGGTTGACTAACATGACGTAATGTAAGAGTTTGGTAATCTCAAACTTTTCCTTCATGTTATGTCAAGTTTGTAGGTGACATGACATTTGAACCAATTGGTGAGTAGTGCCATGCAGGAATAAATAGTGCTTCTCTGAGTAGTAGCTCCAAAACTAGGCTATGACCATCTCCATAGTATTTTATTTGCTGTTTAAAAATGTTTTTACTTCACATTTTCATGTTCTCTTTTCCTTATTTTTGGAAAACTAACTCTGATTAGAAAAAGAGTGCTGCCGCCATGTCTGCTGAGTAGAAGAATAACCATTACGTTAAGTTCATCCTAATCCCGGCATTAAAGCTTAGGGATTGAATTTTTCATTCACACATTACTGTATTGGATACAAAGTTTAACTTCAATATGTAATTATTTTTTAAACACTAGTTTGGAATAGAATCAAAATTTATCTCTCCTCACAGATATTCAGGCAGATAGACATTTTTTAAAATGTTACCTACTTGTCATGTGGAGAAAAACCTGAAGAAATGGCACACTAATAATCAAGCTATTTTTAAAAAAATAAACCAATTTTCCAACATTTTATTGCACACATTTTGAAGTGCATTGTGAAAATTTTCAGACCATTATCTGTTTGTGTGAGGGAGGTAGTTTTTAAAAATGCAAGAATAGCAAGCTAATTAAACATGACAAAAATGGTCATAACGTTTAACATGTAGTTTTATTCACCAGGGAATAAAATGTTGCCAAAATGCAATTTAAAGAATTGTACAATTTTTACACTAAAAATAATTACTCATTCACTGTTGTTCATACTTCCGCAAGGTGACATAAGAAAAATTCCCACCCTCTAGCAAGGAGTTCAAACTGAGACTTGTAGATTTGGAGGCTAACATACTAACTACCAAATCCAGAGCCCATTTCCTCCTCCTTTGTCTATTTGCCCTCCTCGCATGGAGGACTGGGGTCAGATGCCTGTCAAGGAGCAGATGAACTCTGAATCAGAGAGAGTAGTCAGGATGGGTGTTCAGCCCAATGAATGGTGAGAGAAATCACAGAAACCAGACACCACTTGTCCACCACTAATCCCTCATGTGGTGGTGGAATTAGGACCATGTTGCTGTGAGGCAAACATTCAAACCACTCGGTCATACCACATACCAATTTCATTAATTTGTTAAATTAATTACTATAAACAGGTATAGCGACATGAATAACATGCACCCTCTACATATTATGTATGAGGGTCATACTGAAAGTAGTAAGCAACAATTTTTAAAAAAATCTTGCCTTCTATTTTTTAGATAAACGAAGCACATCATCATAATCTACAGACTTTTCTCTCACTTTTCAACATAGTCTCCATTTCTTTGCATACATTTTCCCCATCATTGTGCAAGTTTGAAAATACCCTTACGACAGAACTTCATTCCAGCTGCATGAAGACATTGATAAGTATACATCAATCTGATAAGTATACTAATCACAATAAACAGAATGGAATGAAGTAATTTCTGCTTTATGAATGGTGTACATTAGAAAGGGGGATTATTTTATAAGTTATGGCAACATTTTCAGTCTTCTAAAGATGAAACTGTATTTTAAATTCAGTGCATTAGTTTGAGAAGCTATGTGACTGTATACTTAATACCACAATAGGCGCAAGTTGGCTGGCCATGCTGCAAGGTGAATGTATCCTTGTCTTGAACTTCGCAGCAGAGAAGAGGAATTTTGGTCATTTATTTTGCCATGCATTATAATGCACAGAGAAATTAAATTTGCTTATGTAGTAGTCTTTGATATGCTATAGAATTACGAGGTCTGTTCAAAAAGTATTTATTTAATAATGAATTTATTTTATCCCCTTCAAAGTAATCCCACCAGATATTAAGCACTTTAAAAATATAATTTTTTGTGATCTTGTTCAGCTTTTCCTTCGATGCCATCTTTATCTCCTCAATCATGGCATAGCGTCATCCTTTCATGGGCCTCTTCAGTTTTGGGAACAAACAAAGTCACAGGGGGGCAGGTCTGGGGAGTACGGTGGCTGCTGCATCATAAGTGTTGTTTTTGGCCAGTTCAACGGCTCCTTAGCAACATTAATGTGACTGTGTTTTTGGTTGAAATTGAGCAACTTTGGTACAAATTTTACAGCGGCCTGTCTCATGCCCAAAATCGAATGGCACAAGTCAATCGATATGTTTAGGTTCTCAGCAACTTCCCTAACGATGATTTGACGATTGGTCAGTACTATTTTCTTCACTTCTTCAATGTTTTCATCTGTTGTTGAGCTCGGATGTCCAAGACGCTCTTCGTCGTTCACATCTTCTTGACCCTCTGAGAACCTTTTGTACCACCGATAAGCATGCTTTGGTCCAAGGTAGCTTCACCATATGCCACAGTCAGTATTCAGAATGCATCTGTACACTTAATTTTGTTTTTCACACAAAATTTGATACTGATTCTTTGTCCCATTTTTAGGAATAGGCAAAAAGCTGTCAACAATTAACTGAACATTCAAAATGGCCGAGCTTGTCAACATAAGTGAGGGACATGAGTACCAATATAACACCACAAAACAATCGAAAGCTGAATATATGTAGCCTGCGAAAATTCAAAATTTGCAATACTTTTTAACAGACCTCGTAAAAAGAAGCTGAACACATTCAAGTTTACATAACTACATAAAACCCAAAGACAAATAAAATAAAACAATTTGATTGTATATTATTTGATTTACCCTACTCATTTATGTTCATAGCTTTTCTGTATAAATCACCCTCATTTGTAAGTTTTCTAGAAGTCAAATTAACAGAGAAAACTCTAATTTTTAATTGTAGAATAAACAAGCAATATTATACTAAAATAAGAACAAATTAGAAACTAAAACTTCACTTATCTTAGTAATATTGCAAGTTCTTGGTACAAAGCTGACTAACGTATACTTGGTTTGTATAGCTTTGAGAATGAGTTGGAGTCGAAACTTTAGTCAGCTTTGCACCAAGAACTTGCAATATTACTAAGATAAGTGAAGTTTTTAGTTTCTAATTTGTTCTTACTTTAGAATCTTGTTGCTTCACTGTTAATAGCTTCAATTTCCTTAAGCAATATTATAGTTTATGTATTATTGTGCTTTTCAAGATTTTTCATGATTTTTGGATACTTTACAATTTTTCACATTTGCAGCATTACAACCATTTTGTAGAGCAAATTCTTTTCAGAATACCTGAAATTGCTGTGAAAATTGATCTATAGTGAAAGAAATATGAGGAATAATGAATGTGTTTGCTTAATTTCTTCATTAACACCTCAGCTTTTAGGACTTCACAAATTAATTTATTTCTTTTAAATCATATTTCAATTACATTGTCAAGTACTATAACTTTAAAAAATGTGGTACTGCGGCTGACAGAAAATTTAATGGCATGTGGCTCAACACAAAATCCAATGTATAAACTTAGGCTTTCATGGCCAGTGTCCTGACTATTAGCTACGTTTATCTCTTCTGGGCTTGTAAGCATTGAAGGTGCTGTGCTTGGCATCTTCAGCACAGAAAATGGATCACCTCACCCTAAAAATGCCAAGCACAGAACTCGGTAAAACGTCATTATCTTCTATGCCTGTAGCCCACTGCCTACTAGCCGGAAAAGAGTAACTAATAATAAAATCCAATCATAAATTTACCATGCCTTGCAGTGTTGCATAGTTAAACACGCTGTGAAATCATGCTGTAAAGCCCTTAATATAAATATCCATTTGCACCCACAAAATTTATTTGTACAACAGGAAAGAGAATAGTAATCGTCAGGTATCAGCCACCATTGAATTTTGTGTCTGCCATAAATGCATATATGTAAACACTAAAGCATGAAAAACTTTCAAAATTAGAACAATGCTCCAAAAAAGTTATAAAACCAATAAAATGGAAAATTTGAAAAAACTCCAAAATACTGCAAATAATTTATTCCGCCTGCATATTGTTGTTGTTGTTGTTGTTGTTGTTGTTTTCTAGTGCCTTGCATCTGGCAATGAAGCCATTAGCATTCGTGCTTTCCAATACTTTTGAACTGTAGTTTCTTCTGATCTTAATGCTTCACAGGTCTTCAAGTGGTCTTCGTTCATTTCTGCTGGATCGTTACACAGGACACATATTGGTGAGGCTGAGATACCGTCTGCATATTAAAAAGAAGAAATATTTTCTCTGTTAATTTAGCTGCTATAATTTGTTTCAAGTGGAGACAATGCTTTCTAAAGTAATTTATTGCACCACTAATGCAAAAGAGCTCTATTAAAATTCCAGTACTTTTGTAGATAGACTTTAAAGGATTTCAATAGTGTGTATGAAATAAAAATTTCAATCTTAAGCTAAAAGCTTTGAACTACTATATATCACCACATGCTGAGAATAAAGATGTACAAATTTCACTCAAGAAGAAGTCACCACAGACTATTCTCAGAAAATTCAAGATATACATTTTTATATCAAGTAAATATCTTAAACATATAGTATTTTAATCAAAATTGTTACAGCCATTTGAGAAATCAAAAATATCATACATTTTTTTTTCATGCAGAGGATAATTTTAGAGTAGGAGGATATTCCTGAAAATTCTTATGTCACATCTTTGGAAGATCATGAGCTTAAATACCAGGCTTTCATATTTGAGCTATACTGTTCATAGATACACATAAACACACAGACATTTGTCTAAACTGCCTTTTTTGGAGTTCAGGGACCTCAAAACATGTATTTCTGGTGAAATCTTTTGTGTCAAAAAAACAAAGAATGTAACATCAGATTTGTTCTAAGCTGTAACTCCTGCATTTGGGTTGCAAAATAGGTATCTATGAGTTGAGAATGAGGAGAGAAAACTGTGATTGTTATTTGGTTTCTGCTTAGTTTCACTGAAAAGAAAGTCCCTAAGAAAACTATTTACCAGTGTCATAATTACTCCTTGTGGGTTTAATTGAAGGAACTCTATTTTTAAATAGTTAACAGGTTCTATCAAGCTTATCTATTTTAATTCTTTCATCACTTACATTTACTTCCGAACAAGTCTTGATATTGAACTTTCATTATAATAACTCAGACTTTTTGCTTCTTGGAAACCTACATACTTTACTAACCCATCATTGTATATGCATGTTTAAAATTAACACATCACAAAAGCTGTGAGAAAAATGCTATCATAATTTATGTTAGCTAATACTTCTGCAATTAGCATATCAAAGCTTTGAGAAATTTGTATAAAAGTTTCTGCAGTGCCACATAATGAGATATACTGCATATGTACATATGCATATTAGTTTTAAGAAGCATGTAATTTATTTGTGCAGCACAAGCTAACAAGTATGGAGGTAAACGTAATGGTAGTGGGGGGAACCAGATGTCCTTGTATTCAATTGAATTCAGCCCCCGAGATTCTACAAGAGGAAATGGGGATGACAGTGTTGAGTACGAGGATGACCAAGACACACATCTCCCAGCACCCCAGTTATCTCCTCGTCCTATGACACCCCGTAGGGTAAAGAGACGGAGTGTTATATCACGTGGATCAACTGCACGGAGTTCCCTACCAAATGTGCATGATAAACGATCAAGCATCAGGTAAATTTATTGTGCTTATATGTTTACTGACTTAACATTCTGCTTTATCAAAACTGCATGTATTTCTATGACAAAACATAATATTCTAAGAATTTTACTAATGTGCATAAACACACCCCAAACTGGAGAAACAAGCTTTTGCATTTAATCAGGAACAACTCTTTTTGTCATGCTGGAAAACTCTCTCATGATGCTTGTGCTGTATGTTCTTGAGATGTGGAAATATTGTGAGCTTATTTGCATTCTACAGCTACTCTATGTCCATTTTTTAAACTAAGTTTCCAGTTAAATCTGATGTACAATTGCTCAGAAATGAATATAGGATGTATAATCAAACAAGAATGGGAGTAGCAAGCAGCTATCCTAACCTCAATTTGATGAACTGAAATTAATTGGTTTCTGAGACTGCTCTGTAATAAATCAGACCACAAACTATAATGAAAGACTGGAGTAGGTACTTATACCTGTTTCACTTTAAGTTCACAGTAGAAGTAAATAAACCTTAATGTATCAGACTGCCAAGGACATGGAAGGATCTTGGGAACCAAGTACCACTGAGAGGAAACTGCTCCAAATAGTATAAGTATGGCACATTCCACAGCTTGGAGATGATTACAGCTGGATTCAGCATTCTTGGCCCCTGACCTTGAGTGGAAGTCCTGTAGGCGAATCTATATCTTCTGTCTCTCCCGTCATCTCATATAATTCTGGGAATGAAACCATGTACAACAGGTGGGGTGGGGATGGGGAAGGTAGTGATGTCTGCATTTCAACAGTCTTTGCAAATTCATAGTTGCTTTTTTGTGTAGTGTACAGTAATTAAAGACATATTAAGATATTTGCGATAAGAAGTGAATATAATGAATTTATGAGACATTGGTCATAGCATAAATCAATTATGCTACCACTGTTTCCACATTAGGATCCAAAACATTACACAATCAGAGCAGCAAAATTGTTTCAAATGTACGGACATACATGAAGAAAAAACCTAAAAGCAAAGAACTGCTTACATCAGAAGAGTTTTTCATAAAAATTTAAAAAGTTCAAAAACGCGTATCAGATGCCACAGGAGCGTCAGAAAGAACAGTGAAAAGAATTGTTCAAGAACGCGAACAACATGAAAATCAGAACATTTTGGAACTCCAGGCAAAAAGAAAGTTCCGAAATGAGTAACGGATCTAGATGGCTTCGATAAATGTGTCGTTAGAAGAACGATTCATAATTCTTGTGTTCAGGAAAAACGTGCTTTTTTAACGTCCTCCAACGTAATGTCACATCAGACGGTGAATGAAATGGGTGAAATGATGCTCAAATGAGCCCGAGGTCCATGGAGCTTTAAGTTACCTGACATTCGTCTTCTCAGATTAGGGAAAACCTCGGAAAAAACCTTACCCGGATAACTTACCCTAAGCGAGATTTGAACTTGCGACCTCTTGGACGTGAAGCAGACACGCTAACCATCACGCTACCAAGGCAGGCAAAAAAAAGTGATCCTACAATAGCTAAATTACTTAGAATTTTAAGCGAAGGCATTAACTTCCAGGGCAGCAAGTCATCCTTAAACAGAATAGTGAGAGAACTGAAATTAAATGAAAAAAGGCCAAATTTACAATATCTGCAGTGATGCATGTATTAATACTAACACATTTGAACAGCTAATTAAGCTAGGTACATTGTATAGACATTTTTTCTGCATGGACTGTACATACTACTTTACGAAGTAGAACGTTATGTGAGTAGATATGATGCTGACGCACCAATTTCACTTGCTGTCTGCTGTCACCTGACTTGGTAAATAAACTCGCTTTCAGCCTTTACATTTACTTCCTTCAGGGGCCAAGAACGCTGAATCCAGCTGCACACTGTAAATTTGAACACATAGTGTCACTAACCTCAGATTCTAGATATAGCTAAACAACAATTAATGCGCATTTACTGTCAGTTAAAGGTAGATACTTTTCACAGAATTAGTTAAAAATATTCAACCCAATTATCCTCTCTTCACTTTCCACACTTACATTTCTCCATAATGATAGAAGATTCCCAGCCATGGCACTCTCAAAGGTAATATTTTCTCAATACATGCACCGCATGACAAGGAGTACACTGACAGCTTGTGCTGAAACCAGAAATGAATCTGGTAGAATATCCCCTAATTAGCTAATTGAAAAATTGAGCAGCATTTATGCTGATATCTGGCAGATGGAGATCAAAGAAAAACAAAGATGGCTGTATATCATACTGGATTTGTAACCATATACATAATCAATTGTAAAAGCCAGTATAGCAGGTCCAATGCCTTGGTGATTTCCATGTCTGTATTTCACCGTCAATTTGTAGCTCAACTACCTACTTTTTAATATAGTATAATTAATAAAACAGAACATGTGGTGTTTTTTAACTTCAAGGAATAAAGCTGTTACTATATAAGAAGCTGACCTGGAAATGGTAAGTTTGCTGCATGGTTAAAAATAATGCTGTCATGCTTTTAAAAACTGGATGAGTTGATCCAGTTGAGTTTTAAGGTTCATTTACCAATGTGCTGCTGCTTTCTCTATTTTGGTTTATTTTATTTATTTTAATCAATGTTGTCCTACATTTCATGTAAGTACATAAGTTGTTCCTGTTATTTATTTGACTGTTGTTCAAAAATATCCCCATAATTGTGCTCAAACTATATCAAACAATTCACCTTTATTAAAATTATGCATTACAAAGAACAGAGCTTCTTTTTTCTTTCCATTTCTGTATCCTATGCTTCATTACATTGTACAACACAATCTATTTACACCTGAAAATTCATTTTAAAACTTTTCTCATGAAATGAGACTATTATTTCAGTGAATGGAGTTTTGAATTTAAGATATTTACATATGTATCAACAAACATGTTTCAATGAATACTGTGTTGATATGTTTTTAGAAATAATTACAATGAATGCTTCTATCCATAATAACCTACTCATATGAGTGATACTGTAAGATTTAATTCATACAGAAACAATGGAATGAAAGATACAAGTGATATATACTACAAATTCAAAATAACTACATTTATTGTGAATTATGGCCTATGTAATAAAAGTAATTCCAGATGTTGCAGATATTAATGCATTAGTTAAAATCTGTTGGTAGTACTGTAGACTCTTGATTGTCTGCACTAATAGAGGGCAATGCTACTGTGGATGAAGAAACCAGTGGTTAATCCAAAGATAGCCATAGCCCTTAGAGACTTAAGGGGAGGAAAAGATAACAGAATTCACCCATTCCACTTTTTGATGATCAGACTGTGCGTGTTGACCTTGAGAGGAAGTTAACATGCTCTGTGTTCACCTGGGATTAAGGGTGTGCAAGACTAATGATGGCATGTCATTACTGAACATGCCCATTACATTTTTGTTAGTTATGTGTTTCACAACATCTGCATTGTTTTCTACTGACAAGGTTATCGATATTAGGTACAATACTATTCGTACAGAGACGTAAACCTGACAAAAGAGTCTGTGAGTATTTTTAACCTGGTTAAGTTTTGAAAGAAAAAAAGAATTGTTTGCAGATATAACTTGATGCAAATATTGACATAATTTGTGCTGTGAAATCTCATAACATGGGAAAGTTTTCATCAGACAATGATTCATATAGTTCAATTCTGTTTTTACTTGCCATTTTAATTGGAGTGCTGTTTTGTAAGCAAATTAGTTCTAATTGCAGAGTATTGAGGGTATAATAGCCCTGAAGAACATGGGATGGGTGAATAAGCTAATTTCATTCTCTGTTGATAACCTAATCTTGAATTCTTTAAGAAGATTAACCATAATATTAGAATATCATTCATAAATATGTAGTTTGTAGTGCCTAATATATTTAATATCAACTGAGCAGATGAGGCACTGGGCTTTGTCATTTCATAAAATAAAATAGTCACTACTATTTATTTATGCCAACAAGCTTACTGCTGGTGTTTTTAAACACACAAGTTGTGTGTGGGCAATGTTTAAGAGGTGGAATCAGGACTGAAAAGTTCAATGCTATAGCTGGGATTTGAACCACGGGTGTTCCGCTTATTGAGCTAGTGTGGGCAATGTTTAAGAGGTGGAATCAGGGCTGAAAAGTTCAATGCTATAGCTGGGATTTGAATCTTTCAGTCCTGATTCCACCTCTTAAACATTGCCCACGCATGGCTTGTGTTTAAAAACACCAGCAGTAAGCTTGTTTTCATAAATAAAAAATAATTACCATCTAAAGGTTACTTAACCCTGGGACATAAAGTACTTACAATTGTAAGTCGCCCTTGCAGTATTTATCTCTGATGTGAGATTCCCTTGTGGTCTAACCGGAAAAAGTACAAATCAGCTGGGGAATTAAATGTCGTACTGGCAAGTTGGCCATGGTAGCTTAGTGGTTAAAGCAGCCACTCAATAAGCAGAATATCCGTGGTTCAAATCCCAGCTATGGCATTGAATTTCTCAGTTCCTGATTCCACCTCTTAAAATAGTCACTCCCAAGTTTCTTGAAAATTACAACGTAATCTGTTATGTTGTGACATGTTGACTTTGTACATGTCTATAAGCCATGCATACTGTCACTGCTCATAACAACACAGAAAATATCTAGGGAGTAAAGGGGAGGGGGACAAAGTCAGCAGAGCCCACCCAGGCACATTGTCCCCATTCCTGCCTTAATGTATATACTAATATGTAGATGGTCAAAATGTAGAATTTGCTATTTAATTCACCACTTTATGGAAGACATCTCCATTAGGGCAATCTATTTAGAAAGCACCCTGTTGATCTATGTTAAATGGTATATCTTGCTAAAATAAGTATATTCTATTTATATTCTAACACCCAATAAGATGCTAGAATAAAAAGTCTTTAATCAACCTTTGTTTTAAAGAAGCACTTTCTTGTTTTCATATTATACTTCTTAATTTACAAAGCCTTCATTTTTCAAATAGCAAGGAATTCTCTTTTGCTCAAGGTAATCTAGCAAATTGTCTGTCCATTCAAGAGTTTTTCTGAATATCATAATCAGATTTATGTAAACTATTCTTCTTGGCTGGTGCATGCATCAAAATTTCTTAATCACGTGACCCAGCAATGTCCAGTCAACTGCAAACTATTCTTCAGTGTTCTCACAGTCCACATTTTTGCAGCTGGTTGCTACTTTTATTGCAGAAACTGAGGTTACATATTTCTGTTCCTTCACATATTCTAACCAAGGGGTTCCCATTAGAAGGTTGAATGGACAGAAAACAATGAAGTACCACAGAAACACTTTGAGACCACAGAAATTGCTTTGGAATGCAAACTATACAAGTTGGTAATGGAATTACAAAAAAACAAAAAATCTTTAAATTAGCCTCAGATAATCAGTAAAGTGGTTAATTCATCTGCAGATAATTAAAAGTTTATTGTGCAGAAGAAAACATTTATCTTTCAATTAGGTTAACTGCAGTATATGTATTTAACAGTGTATCTGGTGTTCAAATTATACTCCCTTAGAAATTATGTTCCATAAACGTTATGCCTCCAATTGGCCTGGAGAGTCTATGTGTT
This sequence comes from Tenodera sinensis, assembly GCA_030765045.1. NCBI lineage: Eukaryota > Metazoa > Arthropoda > Insecta > Mantodea > Mantidae > Tenodera > Tenodera sinensis. The sequence goes on from CM060971.1 coordinate 111,155,025, forward strand.
AATTTAAAATGTTATTAGTGCATTACCTTGCTAAACTTATTCTTATTTTCATTCCGTTTAGATACAATAATGTGCGATCATCATTGCGAGCTTCAAGCCGTCGAACAAAACCACATCACCATCATCAGAGTCCAGTAACTCGTCTTATAGAACAGCAACAGCAACAGCAGCAGCAACAGCAACAACAGCAGCAATGTCTTGCAGACTCATCAACTTCCAATGATTCAACTCGTCTGAACCTCTTTGAACCCTGTTCATCTTCCCAAGCAGATCTCTTAACTAGCTCTACTCCACAGTGGAAGAAAACATCACAGCCTCTGACAGGACACACAAACCCTTTGTATCAACAGAGCTCCTTGCAGTCGCTCAACAATGAGGATGAAGACATGTACAACAATAGGCCTCCATCAGCGAGATCTAGTTACTCAAATTACCATGGTACCAGGCCTATCAGTTGTTACGTAGGTCCAGGGGGCACACCTGCATATTACATTGCCGGTCAGGCTACAGCACAAGTACCTGTCACAAATACTCATCGACGTAGTAATCATGCAATAGCAAGGACACGTCCTCCCCCAAGTTTTATCAATAGTGGACCCCCTGCATACAATGTTCAGGGAGTAGTTGATTCAGAAACAGTCATATGATTAAATGATATCAAATCTGGTTAGCACAAAATATTCTGATCATACTCCTTTTACATTTTCATATGAATTTTATTATCAATGGATTATTTATTTTTGAAAGAACTTTATTTTAATTCAAGAAAGAAACCCCAAAAAATGTACCTAGTCCTGATAAACGTAATAAACTACAATGCCATTTATGTTAAGAAGTATTTGGTTTGTTTTCTTCATGTATGAATATGAGTGAATGTATGTGCATTTGCGGCAGTATGTGTTTTGGTTTTTTCTGTCTCTATCTCTTTACTTCATTTGCCTTCCTTTTTCTATGTACAATATTTCCGTTATTTGTTTTATTTATTTATTCATACACTCAGAGTAATTATTGACTAATTTCTGAACTGCGTACCCAAGTGGAACAATTAACCTCTTGAGCACATCCATTTAAAATGGCAGATAAGTGCTATGGGCGTGTATACACGTCCTGTGCATTTGTGCATTTAACCCTTATTTATCCCTTATCTAACTCAACTTATTTTAATTTTCCCCTATTATGAAACATTTAAGTAAATTCTATATACTTTGCTGGCTTACCTTTATATGTTATTTTTGGAGTGATATGCCTCAAAACAGGGATAAACACACAAGGGCACATCTCCACATTCGCAGCCCATCATCCCAGTTTCCTTGCAAATTCCCTTCTTGCGACACACGAAACACTTCGGGCGGGACTTCTTTGATGTTGGCGGTATCCTTTTAGGATAATGTTTTCCTTGAAGTCTGAAGGGTGCAGGGGTTCTGGGGTTCTGGATTTTCTACCCCCAGTATGAAGAGGCTTCTCAGCGTATTGTTCAATTAGGCTGCGAGCTATTGATAGTTGAGAAGTCCAGGTAGGTCATTGTCTTGTGTGGGTTTAGAGCTCTCCAAATTACCAAACAATTGTATATGGTTATATCCAGTTGGTGCAAAAATACCTATTTATAGTACTTCTCACTTCAGCTACAAGCAGGAAAGTATATGTATGTATTTCAACAAAGAAAGAAATGGAGCCTGCTACACACTTAAGGAAAAGTTGCAAACATGCTTTATTCTGATGACTCACAGACCACACATACACTATGCTTTATTTCACACTATGCTTTGTTTTGCTGACGCACAGACCACACATACAATGGGTCTACTACTGTTTCTTTCAGAGAACTTATAGTAGATGTGTTCGATAGAGGAAAGTTAACTTTTCACCACAGTGAAACAAAATAGTGTCATTTCAACGATTTGTTAATGCAGCTCTACTTTGCTGATGACGTATATCTATACCACATATAACGAGTTTTATACCGGTTTTTATTTCATTAAAATAACTTTATAGTTATGCAAAATACAGCTGTGTATTTACGAAGCACTTTTAGCGCATTTAACAATTTTAAATGCCCTGCACTGGATATTGGGTAGCAGTTCTCGGCCCGCAGAGGGGTTTTAAATGGCCAGCGCTCAAGAGGTTAATAACATAAAGGTTGGTTCACAGAAACCGGAACATCAACAAGAATGGTAAGCAAAACACATGCAACATTTTGGTTCTCAATACCCAGATAATGGGAATGGGAATGCATATAGATGATCATATATATACACAACATAGATTTTGCATTTTAGGATGTCATTTGTTTGTAATCAACCAAGATATTTTATTGTCTGCTTGCATTTCAGCCAAAATAATACAGGTTAGCCAATGTCAAAATTCAATGAACATTTTAAGACTGCCTCTGGTGCAGATGTCCCAGGTTTGATCCCCAGTACTGGCATGAGGATTTTTCCCCCCGCTGGGAGGTCTCACATGGGGTGCACTCAGCCTCATTAGGTCCCATAGGAGCCAATTGAGGACCTACTTGATAAAGAAGTAGTGACCCTAGGCTGCAAAGGCCACATAACCGGTTGGAAGGTCTCAGTGCACTGACCATGTCCCACCCTCCAGTCCTGCACCCCACTCATGATGCTAGTACTGGGTAGAGGTGGGGGGGTGCAGCAGCTGGGCAGTAAACCTTGTCGTGGGTAGGGCTGTTGCACTGGGGATAATTTTGTTATAAACATTTTAAATGCAGAGTCATTACTATTTCCGATACCTGTATGAACAGTCATGTTTTATACATATATTTTAAACTTGTTTTTCTAATTCTGCTTTTTATTTCCATTACTGAGAACCAGCCTTAAAGGAAGAGCTATAAAGGTAATCTGAACTATACTGTATTGACTCTGGTTGTTAAAATGTCCCCAATAGGATGATGCATTTAGGAGGCACTTATCATGGCTTATGCAAAAACAATGTTTCATCGGTTTACAGTGTCATGAAACACCCATTCATATTTGTATTCTGATTGTATTCTTCCTGAGCCAAAAAATTGTATTGAAAATAACTTCTGTAATGAGAGAAAAGAAGCAAGAGGTTATGAAAATGCCTTAGCACTTACAAAGTGAACTTACCTGTTTGTAATGTTGAGGGCATATTGTTCAAAAAGAAAATTTACCTTAGTTCTTTGTATATAGATATCTAAATGAGAATTAATATTGATAACATTTTCCCATTGTTAAGCAAAAGAAAAAACATGGCTAATGAAGAAATTTTGGTTATGAAAGTGTATTTTGCTGGAAAACTAAATTTGACAGCTGCAACAGCCACACTTTTCCACTCGGGTACTCAATTCTCCATTCATTAATTTTCTGTTTTATTTGCTGTATATATGCAAATAATCCCTCTGTCTTAGGAAGAAATAAATATTTTATTATTTTGCTGCATTTAATTACAAATAGGTATCAATTTTACACCTTTTTATCCACGTGTGTAGAATTATGATTACAAATCAAGAGAATAGACCATAAACAATGATAGTTACTTTCATGTTTTGAAATTAGACTTTTAAAATTATGCTACACAACTAAAATTTATTGTTTTAAATGCAGTGATTTTCCAAGATGGTGATAAAGATTTCTGAAGTTATGAAAAAAATAAGAAATTAAATTTGAGATGAACATTGATTAGAAATTGAAAGTATGAAACCTTTTCATAGTTGCAGATAAGAACAGTGTTCCTTAAGGTTTTTAGAACTAATTATTTATTGAAATGCAGTGCAAACTGCTATACATACCATTTAGACATTCTACATTTACAACTTTTTATATATATATTTATTGCAATTCAATATGGTGTAATACACAATTGAATTCAGTCAAAGGTAAATAAGTACATATAAGTAGCAAAGACAAAATAAGTAACATATATATGCTGTGTTATTATTATCTGCTATATATATTATTAGCAATTTTATTAAATTCTATGAGCAAAGATCATTGACAAAAAAATCATATTTCTGGGTAGATACATCAAATTTGTTTGCAATTTGGTGTCCTTATTATAATCATATATTATAATCATTAACTTTCATTGTTTTATATCCAATATTAGTCATTCTACAAGACGTTTCATCCATTAATAAAAAAAAAAGATAAAAGTAATTTGCTGTGGAAAGGAAACTCATAACACCAAAATGTATATGAACTGCATGTTTAGTAACCTGAACCTATAATCATTTTTTTAAAAGTCTTTTTATTCAACTTTGAAGTTTTGAATTTTTTTATATATATGTAGCAGAATGGATAAAGTTTTAGGTACAGTTTCAAAAGATTTAACTGATAATAACCTAAAAGAATTCATGCAATTCTGTCCAATAGTTCCTGAGAAAAGGTATATTGTATAAAGAAAAATATAACTAGCAGAAAACTGAGTATAAAGAATTTGGTGTATCTGGGGCAGTTTCCTCCACTGTAGCTCTAAAACTTCCCATACCCTATCTGCTGTACCATTTTCTTTCTCTGCATCCTGTTGCTGCTTCCTCTTTCTTTTCATCTTGCATGCTTCAGTGCACTTCACATTACTATTTTTAATCCTTTCCATGTCCAACAGTCACTTATAAAACTCGAGACACTAAATGGTCTTCTCTGGGATAGATGTCCCAAAGCAATATTTGTCGGAGTTGACAGTAACATTTTATATACAACTTTGAGGCCCAACCCTTCTTGATTCTAATTGCTCCTCTAGGTACAAATTATCAGACTTGCATTCTACACATAAACAAAACCTTTGTGAAACAGAATTCAAAACACTAAAAGAAATAAGTCAAACCTTTATTATCTAAATTATTTATACCGGGATAGTCATTATTTTCACTAATAATTATTTTAGCACTAGATGATATCTAGAGAGGTTATGTTTACATGTGTCATCACATTTAGGAATTTCTTCTCCTTCAGACACAGTTTTGTGAATTGGTTACCATGAAGCTTATGTTTCTTCAGCCATTTCAAATTATTTCTACCCATTTTATTGCATAACATAATCAAAACAACAAAAATAGTGTACATCTGCTCACAGGAACAAAGCATCAAAACAAGACACTGGACTCTGCAGAAACATAGCAATCAGCTGATGCCATTTAGTATATAAATATTGAACTTTGCACTACTTGAGGAGCCAAATTTGAATGCTGTTTCATGTAGAAAAATTATCATATTGAGTGCACAGGAAATTGGAATTTAAATTGCTGCACCCATTTTAGAAATGTCAAATTCAACAGCATATAGCAAAAAATATAATCAAGAAATCATGATAAAACAATTTTAACATGATTTACCAATATATTGGTTACCTGATTCACAAATTTTATGTGTACATGTATGTTAACGCCACTTTAAAGCATGCCTGACTGCTGCATATCATCTGATATTGGTTTAAAATCCAGCTGCTAATTTAAACCTACACAATTTTGTTGTTGTTTTCTAGTGCCTTGCATCTGGCAATGAAGCCATTAGCATTCGTGCTTTCCAATACTTTTGAACTGTAGTTTCTTCTGATCTTAATGCTTCACAGGTCTTCAAGTGTTCTTCATTCATTTCTGCTGGATCGTTACACATATTGGTGAGGCTGAGATACCTATTCTGTAGAGATGACTTGCTAAGCAGTCATGATTTGTCAATAGTCGGAAGGCTGCAACAGCTGTTTTCCTTGGTCTCTGGGGGATTATATCTGGATTGGAAAGTAGTGTAATCCATTTTTTATCTTTGGCACTTGTTTCTATTTCTTGTAGATATGAATGACAAAAATTTTTTATGATCAAGCGTTTTATTGAGGAATATGAGAAATTGAATTTAGACTTTTGTTTTATTGTTGTGCCTTTCTTTGCAAGTGAGTCTGCAGCTTCGTTCCCCATGACTCCACAGTGTGCTGGAATCCATTGGAGATGAACAGTCTTATTAACTTTTTGGAGTTGTGTTAACATTTTGTAGCATTCTCTAATTTTTGTTGACTTCTTTGTAGTATTTGAACATATTCCCTGAATTGCAGCTTTAGAATCTGAAAGAATTACTGCCTTGTTAAATTTATTTAAGGGAAGATTTAATAATTGTCGGAGAGCAATGTATATAGCCTCTATTTCTCCATCATAATTTGTTGTGTCTCTGCCAACAGAATGATAAAAGGAAAAATGTGAACACGTAACTCCAGCTCCAGTAAGGTTTTCCTTCGAGGATCCATCAGTATATATGTGCAGCCATTCTTCTGTGGGATACCTAGTATTGATTGTTTCCAGAGCTAGAAGTTTTTGTATTTCTTTTGGTGTGTCTGATTTACTTATTTCCTCTATTAATTCCAAATTGAAGGTAGGTTGTAATAATTCCAATGGATTTTCTCTTATAAGTAGATTTTCTCTGGTGTTAGGAATGTTCAATTTGGATTTAATCTGTGTTACCTTTTCTAGGAAACTACTATGAGTTTTAAGGATTGAATGGGGGAGGTTCTCTTCTGTCCATACAATTTTGTTAAAATGCAAATTATTCAGTTATTTTTTAAAATATTTGAATGAAACAAAAATGCTGCATTTACTGAAATGTAACCAGTAAAGATAAATCCACTAAAGATAAGTATCAATTGGGGTTATATTTGATATTGACAAAATACTTTCTTTTTTTAACTTTGGTAGCTACTAATTTGGGCAGATATGGTGAGAAGCTTGTTAGATTCTTCCCTTCTGCTTCGACGTAAAGGCAGTAGTTAAAGTCTATTGACCAAAGCACCAAAAATTTCTTAATGTGTCATTATTTGACTTGGACTGGCCCCGTAGTTCAGTCAGTAGAGCACCTGCCTGCTGTGCAAGGGTTCCCAGATTCAACTCCCCTCTGGAGGGTAGGAACCTGTTTTTAACTAAGGTAATTCCCCACTCTCCCTAGAGACTGGAAGTGTGAATGTGTATGTGTGAATTTAATGTAATAAGTTAATCCAAAGTAATAGAAGTCCAAAGGCCAAAACAAACCGTTAAGCAAGTGAACATCATTGATGTTGAGCAATTATTCCAAAGGTTGAAATGACCCTCAATGTTAAAGGTAGCATATAAATAGAACATTAAAAAACAAAAGTAAACAAAAAATAATTCTGTTTATACCTTCTTGTATTAACTTCCATGAATCAAAAGGATACCTTACTAGACACAAAAATGTGCAAAAGTGTGTTGAATGATCTAAGTAACCTAATACTCAATAGATACATAATCTAGTGATGAACAGCAGCAAGGTTTCATGCTGTGTAAAGTGTAAGTAGCATTGATAACATAAAAAAATTCACATGCATACTTCCTTTATTCTCGATGCCTATGTGGCACCATAGGGACACACATAACTCAAACTTCTCTTCTCTTGGATTTTGTCTTGCAATATGTTGAAAAAGTAGCATGCTTCAGTTATTTTACTATAACAAATGATGACTGCCTCCGTAGCGCAGTGGTAGTACACCTGCCTGTGGCATGTAAGACCTGGATTTGATCCTTGATGCCAGCATGGAATTTTTCCTCCATTGGGAAGTCTGGCACAGGGTGCACTCAGTCTCATTAGGTCCCTGAGGGACCAATTGAGGAGCTATTTGATAAAGAGGTAGTGGGTTTGGGGCTCTGATCATGTCCCACCCTCCAGTACTGCACCCCTCTCATGGCACCTGTAGTGGGCAGAGATGGGGGACCCAGCGCCTGAGTGGCAAGCCTTGGCACATGAAGGGCTGTTGCACTAGCAGTTATAATGAATGATACTGTCCACAAATTAATTGCAAAATAATATTTACTTTAAATTAACATAGGTCTAACCTGCACATGGAACGTTCCATTCATAAAGGTGAAGGAATTAACCATTGTTCTGCTATGCCTGCCTCTGTAGTATGGTGGTAGAGTGTGTGCCTCGCATGCAAGAGGTCGCGAGTTCAAATCTCATTCAGGGTAAGTTATCCAGATAAGGTTTTAAGCAGTTTTTTCCTTATCCTGAGAAGATGACTGTTGGGTAACTAAAAGCTCCATGAACCTCAGGCTCATTTGAGCATCATTTCACCCATTTTCTTCATTCACCGTCCAATATGACACTTGTTGGAGGGCATTAATAATAATAAAAAAAAAAATAGATCTTATAAAGCTCAAAATTAAACTAGAATTAGGCATTGGTTAATCTGTAACCCTTTGTATGACATAACAGAGTAGTTTGCATCCCCTGTAAATGTTTTGATTTAGGTCTTCTCTTGTTTATCTGCCTTTTTTGAGAGCACGACTGCATAAACTAAATAAACCCTTAGAGAATGCCATTGCATGGGCAGCTCTTTTATAGTCACCAAGGTAAACAGAAAACAGACAAAGAAACATTTTCTTGTCGAGTGACAAAGGTTGTTATGATACAACACGTGCAGTGGTGGGTTTGTTCAACTTGCGCGGTAGTAATACTTTCTACACTGGCATTAACTATTTTGTTTATATTTAACATATTTTGCATACAATGATTATTACTGTGGTTAGGCAAGTTACATAATCCTGAAGTTTATGACCTTCCTTTATCTTATGCACGTAATATCCTTACAATGCCTTATGATTAATATACTAAATTCTTTCTCTTTCATAATAAATAAAGCAGTAAAGTTCATTGCAATTAACCATAACAATACTTTAAAACTATTTGATCAACATAGTAAGTTGTTGGGTTTTAAATTTAATACTATGTTCAAACTTTGAAACACGACATACAGTAGTTTATATTAAATAAACTAATAAGAAACTAAACCGCTAAAAAGTGGAATCATATCGTCCCTTTTATGTTTACAAATACGAATGTTCAGAAAGTACCATTTTAAATTGTAACGCTTTATATTTGCAAATTCAAATCCACATATTAAACAGCAAACTTTTCTGTTTTTGTAACTTACAACAAATTCTCTCTAACACTCTTTATGAAACAGCCATATTTGCCACTGAATGAGGCGTGTTGGAAACTGAATAGTAATGAAGGGGAGGTTTGGCCAGTGGAGTGAGGCAAGAACATGTTTCAGTGGAGTGGCCCAGTTGAGCTGATTTTGCCCATGCCTGAACTAACACTTGTCTATTAAATATATAAATGTTAAAAGCAGTAATAGGCTGCCCAGTGACGGAAAGACTTCTTAGGCAGCCAAAAATGTCATTGTATATTTGGTACTCAATAAATCAATTTTAATTGCTATTAATTAACTTATGCCTCTACCACTGCAGTTGAACTGAAAGAGAGGAAACTCTCATAAATATGTATTCTTTCATACTGGCCCTGTATATAAACATTTATTCTGATTCCACTTTCCCGTTAGTGTTAGCAAAATTAATTTTTCTCTTAAAATATTAAGAAACTGCGTAATCAAGCTATAATTTAATTATTAATTTTAGAGAGATAGAAAATATATATTTGTATAAGTTGTTGCACTTAATAATGCTTCAAAAAGTAATTTTAACACTAAGAAAAAGTAATATTTACCTTTTTAATTCTTAGAGCAGTAATATGCTTAACCAAGTAGACTGGTCAGCATACCAATGGTACACGGCGGCACCGTGGCCGAGCGGTTAGCGCTCTCGCCCACCACCTAGGCGGCCCGGGTTTGATCCCAGGGACCCGCATGTGGTATTCGTGGTGGACGAAGCGGCGTCAGGGCGGGTTTTTTCCGGGTGCTCCGGTTTCCCCCGCCATCTCATTCCACCGGTGCTCCATCTTCATTCCATGTGTCATCAGTGTCACTGCCTGCAGTGCCATAGTAGTAAAAGCGGGCGTTAAACACAACAACACCATACCAATGGTAATTGTCCAGGATGTGTAGAAGCTGAGATACAGTTGCCTAATACTAAGGTCTCTGTGGACACATGGCAATATGGTACAGGAATGAGACCTAAAAAGCTAATTGTCCACCATACACTAAGCTGCAAGGTATCTCCTAATAGATCCAGCATGATATGATCACATAACTGAAGTGATATAAAAAAATAAGAGAAAGAGACAGAATAGCTTCTACCAAAGTGAACTGAGGAAGTCATGAGAATTCAACATATCAAATTTTTTTTTAATAATGTATGTCTTCCATACACTTCTTATAAAAGTATATTATTTTGTTCTACTTCTTGGTAATTGAGACATACATTTACAGAAATGGCTTTTTTATACAAGAGGGATATGGAGACTGAAGTAATAATCAAATCTATAAACTACTCACACACTTTATATTGAGCCCTGGAATCTAGTGCGAGGAATTGTTTGAGGCCTGTGCTTTACCAAAGTAGAACCTGAGTATCGTCCGCACTACTCGCAATGTTACCACTTGTATATTTCACTGTATCACATTACCTTTGTACATTTTCTAGATCTAGATCCAGCATTGACACTCTTATAAATATTATCCTTTTACTTCAGCTGTTGACTAACCTAGAAACAAGTGCAGAAACTACAACTCACAGCCCTCTATGATATAATTTAAAGTACAACTGCATAAGCGACCTGAAAAGTCCTATTGCTGCCTTCGACAAGAACACCATCTAGAGCACAAGAAAGGTGCGAGTAGACATCATTATAATTCCATACTCTTTGCAGGACATCACAAGAAACAAAAGAATTAAGATCAGTATAAAGTACTGGAAAATTCAAATATACAGAAACAAATGTCTTAGCAATGGTCAATTGCACAAAAAATGTACATAAATTGTGTGTTTTAATAACATCTACATTTTTCAGTTAACATTTGCCAATCTCTTATGGTTTATCAGTTACAAAGAATTATAATCATTCATTGAGTTACAAACAGTCATATACAATATGCTTAATTTCTAGCGTTACATATCAATAATACTATTCTAATTAGAAATAAAAGTAAATTACTTAACAAACAATCGAAAACTATCTCAAAGTCTCTTAAAAATTAAATTCAGAAAGTCACTCAAATTCTTATAGCAGTATTTCTGATCTTGTTGGAATCTATGTTGGCAATAATCTAATATAGTAATAAATTCAAATTTTTAGGATTCAAAAGCAGGATATTCAAATAGATGATTTGGTACAATCTGGCTGATGTCCTCACAAATACAGGTATCAATACCTATTATGAATCATTGCAAATAATGTTCAAATTTATCATGAACAGTCATCAATTGAGTTAGTATAAAACTTGGTTCTATGAATTTGCACTTCAATCGGTGAAACACTGGAGGAAAAATAATGTTCTTGGCAAAGAGCCATTATTGCTGTTTAACCACTCATTATTCCAGCTTTGTATTACTTCTTTTGTATATGATAGTGAACAGAAGGAGTAAAAGTGAATTAGCTGATTTGGCAAGAAGATGTGCACATTCATTTTCTGTAGTTCCAGCATGTCCTTTAACCCAATTGAGGCAAATGTCCAAGATATTGATTTAATATCATCTGTATACGGGTGTCCCAAAAAACCACTGAAAACGCTTAGTATGTTGTGCCAGATGGCAAACTGATCAGTTTTCAAACAGTAACTGTCTAGGAATGCACAGTTTGGATGCTAGAGGGCATCGAAGTTTGAGAATGAACGGTTGTGACAGTTTGTTAATATTCATTTTGGTATCTTAATACAGAAGTCATACAACCCTTTAGCCATCTGAGTACTGGGATGAACGACCTGAGCAAAATAACATTTCTATGCATGCATTAAATTTCTCCACTGGGTCCCTGGTGCACATCCTACTGTGTTATTTGTGTAGTTTGCAGTACAGTAACCTTTTTAGCAGCAGTGTGACATAACAGTACATAACTGTGGAAATGGCCGATTTATGCTCCAGCACACTGATGTAAATATGCGCAATCACCTCAACGTTGTTTATCCAAATTGATGGACTGATAGACGTGGATCAGTTCCATAGCCAGCATGGTTGCCAGATCTGACACCTTTCGACTATTTTCTTTGGGGTTGTATGAAGATTATGGTGTACAGCACTCCTGTGACATCAGCAGAGGACCTTATTGCCTGAATCCAAGAAGCGATTGAAAATCTTCAAAGACAACTGCACATATTGGGTCATGTGCATGAGGCTCACCACTGCCGACATAGGCTCTGCAATGATGTAAGAGGTACACAGTTCAAAGCCCGTTTGTAATGTAGACAGCTTGATTTTCGATTTATTGACAAAATGTGAACATGCACCCATCTCACACTTCAATGCTCTACAGTGTCCAAACAGTACATTTCCGGACAGGAGTTCCTATTCAAAAACCAATCAGTTTGCCATCCTACACAACATACTAAGTGTTGTCTATGTTTTTTTGGGACAGCTGTAGACCTTGCAATCGGGTGATGGTTGAATCTGTCAGAAAGTGCAGCCTGGAATTGCTATAGATACAAGATGTCCTCTTAGTGTTTAATGTCCATTTTACAGCTTGCTGTAGAGCTAACAGCTCTGCTTGAAATATCGTACATCTAGGGCATAGATGGGGAGAACTGACTCAATGAGTCACTTCCCCTACATTGCAGTTTTAACCCCTACCACTGCCTCACAGCGGTTAGCTACCAGGCCACACATCCCGCTATTGTCTATCTCTGAGGACCGGTCAGTCCTTCAAATTGTGTCAGTAAGTGGAGAGGGTAAACACTTGATTGCACTGCTGTCACCCCTCTTCCCCATGTCTGATCTAGGGGAAAGCGTATTTTCTTGATGGAAAATCTCAACATCATTAGCGTATATCACAAAAGCACATCCAACTACGCAATTAAGGTCTTCCATTCCACAGATACATTTTATTAGTCGTGCTAATACCTTAAGTGATATTTTGCTTAAAATCATTAGGGACAAAAAAATTATTAAAATTTTCCTATGTATGTGGTAGTTAGAGGTGGGGAGATTTCGTTGAAATTCTTTTTGTCCCATCCTTTTAAGATGCTTAAATAACAATTTTGGAATTAATCCAAATTTTTGTTTTTGAGTTATGCTGCTCACATGGACCTTCTTTCTATTCCATACACTTCAAACATGTGTTTCTGGTTAATCTGTATATCAAACTTTTTATTGATATATGATGCTTCCTGTACCATATCTAGGAGAAAAAGTAACACCTACAGATGTCAGGTTAAAGCTGAGAAGTTGAAGCAACTTTAAAAAATACAAAATTAAAAGATTACCAAAACCCTTTGGTGGAATAGGTCTAATTTACCATTGACTCCCAGTAATCATTGACTAACACTGCCAAAGATTTTCTTGTCCCAAGTGTAAGATACGATAGGATGCAAGATTCCAAGGGCAAATCGAAATTTATATTTATTTGTACATACATATATACAGAATGTAGTAATCAAGAATCACTTAAATGCTTTTAGACTACAAAATGTACTAAAGTAAAAACAAATTAGAAACTAAAAACTTCACTTATCTTAGTAATGTTGCAAGTTATTTTTTCAAACACTGACTTGAGTTTCAAAGCTATAGCTTTGAGAATGAATTGGAGTCAACTTGAAACTCGAGTCAGTGTTTGAAAAAATAACTTGCAACATTACTAAGATAAGTGAAGTTTTTTGTTTCTAATTTGTTTTTACTTTAGAATCTTGTTGCTTCACTGTTAATAGCTTCAATTTCCTTAATTAACTACAAAATGTATTTGCTACTGAGTACTTCTTTATTGTATTTTAGCACTTCAATTTTATTAATCACTTTAATTTCTTTGGTATAGTTATTACAGAGCTCTTTTACCATATTTTTTACACAGTGTTTGTTTAGTGTATCCCTAAGTAAGGGACTGAAGTAATCATTATCATTTCTTAAGCTATATATGTGTACATCACAGTTTTTTATAGCCTTATATAGCTATAGATAAATATGGGGTGAAGTCTGCTTGGTAGGACCGATTTCATGGGGTGCAGCCAGTTGGCGAGGCTGGTTGCTGTGTTAGCAGTAAATATAATGTAGTTTGTTACATAAGTTATTTTTAAAACACAAAATATAAGCGCTTAAAAAGAAAGTAAATTACTCACATATATCAAACAAGGAGACATTGGAAATACCTCCCTTTGTTCAATCACCTGCTTTGGAAATTACCCATTATATGCTTTAGTTCCCTCTGAGAAATGCCAGCAATTTTTTGACAAATGTTACTTTCAAGGTCTTTTAAAGAGTGGTTCTTTTTGTTTTAATGCTCTCCAGAGATAGACATTGCAGGAGGTTAAATCAGGGAACAGGGATGATAACAAAGGACTCCAATTTTAAAATTTTTTCATAATTAATTTTCAAACTTCATAGTCTTACTGCATATCTGAACTTATTTTTAAGAATTTCTCTTATTTCAAGTTTGGCTAAAATTAATCTAAAATTAGGAATAATTTATATGAAAAGTTTTTATAAAATTTACAGTATGTGTGTATATTCTTTTTAATCACTGCAAAGTCAGGATTGAAATTTTATCTCATAAGACTTTTGAAGAACCATATGTTTCAAAGTAGTTGAAATTCATACAAAAATAAGTTGTAGTTCACATGGAGAATTTAAAAGTTTTTACATTTATATCACACACAATACGTGTACTATGTTTGTAAAACTGTCACCCTTTGTGCAAATAATATTCACAACTCAAGTTTTCACTGTGTAACTTGGAATAATAACTTCTGTAGGAACTATTTGCATATATACAGTATTTATACGCTATATTTTGAACACATGTTCTTTTCTTTTATTGCTAAACTACAAATATTTGATAAGCCGCAAATCTTTTTCTGAGTATGCAATCACTGCCAAAACATATTAGAGAACAAGCATATGATGTTATTTCTGTGATTTTATTTTATTTGTTTCACATTCCATGTTGAAAAAATAGGAAGAGCTATGTTTACATGTATCTAATGTTTATCATTTGCATACATGCTAGAGTAGCCGTCAGGAACGATAGCAGTAAGTGACAGATAATGCGCATGTAGGGGAAATGCTGCATTGCAACTGTTTCCCATCTTTCTCAGGAAGTATTTGTACACATTATATACCATTTCTCCAGCTTGACTGTGAATAATGCAACGCTTTTTGTCTTCTGCCACCTTCAGAACTGTTAATGAACTTGCTATCACACAATAGAGTGGACTTATTGCTCAGAATTACTTAACTACACTGTAGAACTGTACAAATACTCACACACACACTCAGAAACAGACTATGTCTGGTTGGCTAGAAAACACATGGCAGTGACAACATTGGATATTTGTCTTCTGCGCAACCACCTTCGTTCCTGACGGCGACTGTAATGATAATGTAGGGTTATCGAGAAGTCACTCTGCAGTCTCCTGTAACCAAAATTCCCCCGATAGCACTAGTTGCCACGAGCTTATGGTTATTTATAACATACCACGAAATGAAGTATATGATAGATTCATGTATGTAATTCAGGAAAGGTAATGTAGATAAACAGGATACCCAGTTCTTGAGTGGTACACACAACACGGTGCGGAGGTACGTGTTGATAACCCTTTACAAGGTAACATATAAGAGTAATATTTTATATAAACATGGACAAGAAGATAACGGAGACATTTATACTCTTAGCACATGACATATTTCTGCATATCAAGTTGAGTATTTATGTTGACAGTTTGAATGTGAATGAGGATATGCAAATTGGCACTGAATGATTTATCTTCAATGTGTCATTTGCAAAGGGAGTTTCATTTGTTATAGCATAGTACCAAAGGTTGTTGTCACATACCTACAAATCATGAAAAGGGTTGATTGTTTATGTCATTAGCAGTTTTATATTATGGCATGTAGGTATAAAAAATATCGTAGCTTTTGTTTTGTAGAATGATAAATGCACTAGATAGAAGGTGAAAGAAGGAATGGTATCTACTAAAACCTGAATATTTCTGTAGTTAACTATGTTGTATCAATTTTGAACTTACTGGAATATTATCTAACCCTTTGTGTAGGAGGCACTTGCAATCTGTAAGAGTATAACGAAACAGGAAGCAATAATAGGCAGCTTTTGTTTACTTATGGGCATTAGGAGCAAAGGTTTGAACGTACAATAAAACCTTGATTATGCTATACTTGGTTAAGTGTCTGGCTCCTTAACCATCACTTTTTAATCATCTATGTTCAAGTTCTTTCTTGTATTGCCTAATTGTGTATTAAACCTACTACAGCAAAACCTGTCCAGCAGAATCTAATAGAACAAAATTAAACTATGGATATACGTAAATGGACAGAATGAGGTTAAAATAAATGTATGTACCTTATTCAATTGCATGTATTTGTATATTTCAGCTGCAATACATATATGTAATACATGCTAACATCAATTTACCACAAAGTTTGTTGAAAACTATCTGATGTCTTTATGTGGAAACTCTCCAACCATCCACTAAATGCTTTGAATTCAGTGTTACCCTGTTTTTCAGCTATCTTTTTAGCATATCCCTGTAACATAGGCCCCAGAACGTGGTTATCTTTTGCCTTAACACTAACAAACCACTCCCACATTATTTCATTAATGTCCTGGTCTTCAGTTTTCTTAAGCTCTCTCTTTATTTTTCCATTAGCATAATTTTCTCACCACTTCAGAATCTCATAAACTTGAATTTTGCATATGATGAACATCTTCATGATCTACTTTACACTCGACTTATCTCTTTCACTCTCATGTGTAAGCTAGTACAAGTCTTGTTTTCAAAGCCATGGTGACTACAGCTGAACTAAATCATCACCTTTGTATAAGTTTAGAGTTGTACTGTTAAGTGCTGTGTATTCTATGCTGTCAAACAAATCATTAATGCAGGAATAGGAAAGGAGAGAGAGAACAATAAAAGACAATCAGCTGTGCTCATTAACTATGCAGTAAATGATGACTGCTAGGTTTCTCAATATTTGGACCATCATCAGCACATCCCGCTCCCAGATTGATCAGGTAGCAGAGGCACTCTTTTTTCGCATTAATTTTTTTTTTCGAATTTCACAAAATGAGTTCTAAATTTTGTGTTTTTTCACTCTATATGGCTTTTATTATCACTTTAATTTCACATTTTTTAATTCATGATAAATAACACTGGGGGAATGTTTTCCCACTTTAATTTTGTGAAATAAGTTTGTTTTCATTTGTTCACACTATATGGCCTGTATTTTATATATACATATATCTTGCTATATTTATTACTTTCTCTACTGATAAGTAGGGGAAGTATTGTATTCCACCCAAAAATTTGATGTCAAGATTTCACCGGAAATATATGCTTTGAGACCCCCTGAATCCAAAAAAGCATTTTTAGAAAAAGGCGTGTGTCTGTCAGTCTGTGGACAGCATAACTCAAAAGTGAAAAGTCAATTTAAAACCAAAGTTGGTATTTAAGTTCAGTGTCTTTCAACGATGCGACACAAAGATTTTGAAGTAAATAGTCCCACCCTAAACTAACCTCTACATGGAAAATTTTTTGAAAATTTTGATTTTCTTGAAAATGGCTCTAACGATTTTGATTAAAATCTCATATGTTTAAGATAATTGTATGACAAATGAAGTTTATATTTTGAATTTTCTGGCTATAGCCTATGTAGTCCTGTTTACTCTGGATGACTTTTGAATAACTCATAAACCGTAAGAGATAGACAAATTCTTAATATACAAGAAATGTAGATCTCACTAAAACACAGAATTTATGTCCAAATAAATTTTTTTGTAGAGTGAACCATTTCGGAGATATTCCTTGTTATTTGTATAAGTTTCGGAAAACTTAAAACTTTTGAGAAATGGAACATCATTGTTCATTTTTGTATATGTTAAGCATGCAAAGAGAACAGGTCTCAAAGGTTTAAAAGATTTGACTGTCGCTCACAGCCTACTGTATTCTAATATTCCCGTTGCACCTACAAGGAAATAAGCAATAAGATAATTTGTATAAATGTTTATCTCAACTAACACGAAGAAGATATAGGAATAAGAGTTTGTAAGAATGGTTAGTACAAGAGTAGAGAAAGTCATGTGAGTGCAACACATCAGATTTTTTTTGGTTGTTTTTGTTAAATGGTCTACACTCTGACCCTAGGCATTGACATGTAAGTCCTATATAAGGGGAGGGTAATCAGGGAAAGAAGAGGAAGTATTTACCATAATATACATTTTAATGTGTTACAGTTGAGAATGGAAGATGTTGTGTATTATGGAATGCTAAATAACTACAAAACAGCATCGTTACTTTAATTTTATTTCTTATTGATACTATAGTATTTGATACATGAAACATATGCATTACAGAATCATTACACACTTTTACTTTGCAAAAGACAACATAGCACATGTTACAATATTGCTTTCTTTCATCAATCACCTTCAATCATTAACAATGAAATTGTACCTCGAAAAATACCTATCCCTATTGACTGATAAAGCCATTACTTCACTATGTTTATAATTGAAAGTTTTACTTTATTTTTTTTTGTAACTTAACAATTCACAGGAATGAAAGTGAGAACTAATTTTTATATTCAAAATCAAGGCAATTTCACTTTAATCTGCACCCATCACTAAAATAATAATATTGATTTATTGATCAGCATCACATAATTCAGAAAGATAATAGGAAATTGCTTTAATATGTTTGTTGCTGCGAAAAAAGAGTGCCCCTAAATATGGTTATGTTTCAACTTAAACATCACATACTTAGAGCAGATAATGCAGACTTTCACTGGGTGCCCAAAAATGTTCTGAACTCTGCATTCCAGAACTGGAAATTTTATGTTAAAAGGTATACTTTGATTTCCATTGTCCGTGTAAGACAGTTTCTGTTTAATAAAGGAATTTAGCATGTTTTTTATTTCTAAAATCATGGGAACATGAAATATTTCTGTTCAAGACAGATTTCCACTTAACAAGCAGTCTGTTGAAGGAAGGTTTTACTGTATTTATAGTAAGATGGATTATCTGTCAGTTTCAGTTAACCATAACAGCACCCTGTAGCTTAATCAAGGTTTTACTGTAATCACATCATTATTAATGAGTCTCGAGGTCTGGATATTCCATTGCTGAAGTTATGAAATAAGTAGTGCTTTGGTTCAAATCCTTGCATATAAAACTTTAATGTTGAAATAGCTAATTTCATGGATAGCATCCTTCAGACATAGCCAGTGTGTGCCATGAGGAATGGAAAAGGGATTGAGTTTGGTTAACTGCTTCTTGGCATTGCATATTTTCAGAGATACCATTTCTGATAATGTTTAAAGTTAACCAAGCATTTAATAAATAACTTTGTGGTGTAACTTTAGTAAACAAAGAAGAAAACCAGAGTTACTGGAAGAGCATTTGACATTACCAAAAAAGGGCTCACTGCTTGTCAATGTTTTCTGCATGGGACCACAATAAAATAAACTGAGTGCTATGAAAGTGTGTTATAGAAACTGAAGTGCTCTCCAGATTGGTACTGGAGGACATTGAGGTATTTCACAACTATGCTTGTGCCCTATCTCCCGTGGGTTTCAGGAGCCATTGTATTACCGAGTCCAACCCAATCCAAAGAACTCCCTTTAAGGAGTACCTCAGATGAGCACACCTTAGGAACATATCATACATTAACTGAAACCCTCACTCATATAAGTTACGGCCTCCATTTACAAGAGCATCCTAAAAGTAAAATGGCAGCCTGGCACACAATAATAAGACACCTACATAATTTTCCATAAAGCCGATAAAGAACCTGCATCTACACTTGATTTATCTTGAAGTACAATTTGAAAGCTGCATTTATTTACCTTTAAAGTCTGCTGTAGATGAGTATTCCATTTTCTGGACCTACATCTCTGAAAGGAATAACAATAGCTTCAAGTAACTGATGAATTTTTTATAAATGCAATAAGATATAATATCCCATAATTTCTATACTCTAGTACATTAAGAAAGAATATTACAAAACACTTATGGAGTCATTTTCCTTAAATGTTGTGTCACTGTCAAATGAAATCACTTGCAATAATTCTATGAAACTATTTGTGACTTCAAGATGGTTATTAACAACTCTGATCTGAGGAAAAATATAAAATGTAGCGAACATATTCCATATTTGTACCTTATGCACAATTAAAAGACTGATTGAGCACAAAGAACTGAATACAAGGAACACCTTTTTAAATCTACTTCTTTAAGTATAGCAGCACAGAGGAACAAATGCAGCTAGACTGATTTTTGGCTTACTGTATATTGTGTAATTAAGATAGCAATATATCCAAGTGCACAATCTGATATGTGATAGACTGTTTTAAAACAAGAACCTTTTAATATAATTAATAGTTGATATTCTTTAAATAAATGTGGCACTAATGAAACATAACTTTTAAGATAACTGTTCACCATACACATATTTTGTAGATAAAATAGCAAAGAAATATTAGCATAGTTTGAGAGCACTTGAATGATGTCCTTTACAAACTCAAAGCAATATTGCTTTGGTTATATACATATATTTATGAACATTGTAATTCACTTGTAAATAGGCACCACAACTGTTAACCCAAGATTGCTTAACCTTCATTTGACAAACTACCAAGTTATCAAAATTGTCATTGTGTAGGTTTGTTGAGCAATAGTGTACATTATCTTAGACCCGCTTATGCAAGCGATTTTGTGTTGTGTGACAATCTGAAAGTACACTGAGGAAATGGAAGCATTTGTACTACATGATGCATCAATTGTTCAGTTTTCTGTGTCATGAGAATTCAAAGGTACATCACATGGTCTTTCATTCCATGTGATATGCTCTCAAGATACAGGAGTGTATATTGCATCGTTTATCAGAAATACACCCTAATGTCATTTTCACAACACACAGGTATCCATACTAGCTGTCAAAACAATGTAGAAACAGCCTAGTGGAACTGATTTTCCAATAATATACAGTGCGACCTGTTGCATGCATAAATAGATCACTAAAAATGATGGTGTGCTATATCATTTCTTATTGTGGAATACAAAATCCCTTGTATAAATGAGGCCCTATCTCTGCTAAAAATATAATTTGTTTGTATTCAAATAATTTTAAGGCCATGCATCTGTGAAAAATCTAAAACATTGCACTTTTCTCTTTAGATTACATTGAAATTTTACATTGTTTCCAGAACAGAGAGCAAATGGAATGCACTGCATTTTAATAAGAATGTCACATTATTCTTGAGATTTGTTTAAAATGCTAAGATCAAATGTTCCTTGTATCAAACAGTTAGTTGTATCTGTCCTGAACTATTATTAAAAATTTTAAATCTAATATAAAAATATTTTTGATTAATTTCAATTGGTTAACTAGGACAAACTCCTTTTGTTCACATGTGATCAAATGTTTCACTTTTGGGGATATGAGTAATGAAAAATATTAACTACAAATGGATTCCTCACCATTTTGTAATAATTTCACAGCTGCTATTAACTCCTTAATATCTAAACCTTTCCTGAAAATTTCAAGCACATAAGTAGAAAGCTTTGGTTTGCAGAGCATTTTGAAGTTTAACATACTACTTAATTGTCAAAGGATCATTTAAGTGGCTGTTTGGTGCTTTAAAATGGCTTATATTAAGAATTATTGTGGGGGGAATGTATGAACACCATAGTTTTAAAAAATGTAACGTGTGCAATTACATGACTATTCTAACCATTGTCATATGTGTTCATATGATTCAAAATGTATCATACCAAACCATACTTTTTATCCACCTCTAGTTATAAATGCTAGCAGAAATTATTTCAATACATGTTTTATAATAGGTATACAAGACCATGAGGAAGTAGATATTACAGTCAATTGTTTTTGGCCGGCATGATCATACTCTTTGCATTACTTCCGGAGAAACAAAACCATGTGAAAATGCATCACTTGAAACATTATAATTTAAACAAGCAGTGAACATTTCAGAAATGCTGTCAAAAATGTTATTTGACATAATTTGTTTCTTTTAATGTGCTCTATCCATCTCTTATGGCATTTGAGTTAATGACATAAAATTCAACAAAAATGAAGAGGACTTCACAGGTTCACAGAAAATTCAACATATGCATTTCATTTATCATGTCAACTTCTTGGATATTTAATATTTTAATCCAAACGTTTAAACTTGTTTTAGAAAAAAATACAAATAGAGGAAACTTTTTCACACAAGTGTGGTTTGACATCTGTGGATTTTTTTTAAAGTCTTTGTATGGTATCCTTAAAAGGAAAATTCATTTTTGAGATATGGAGGACGTGCATGTGCACGTGCACACATACACACCAGTTTCTAAACATGCACATTTTATTCAGGTAGCTCAAAACACTTATTAGGTACTGGTGAAATCCCAACATCAAATTTTTGGGTGGAATGTAATCCTTCCTCTACTACCATAAGTAAGCGGTAGAGAAGATAATAACAAAACTTGAAATATTCCATCTTTTTTTTTTTTTTTTTTTTTTTTTTTTGCCTGACTTCACTGATGCATTGCTTTAACACAAGATGAGTGCATTTTGTTAATTCCACAAATGACAAATGGTATGCTTATCGATTGTCACCATTCTTTATATTTTATACAAGAACTTCAACAAAACTGCCTATTGAATGAGCTGAAAAGGTTAAAATGATTTGGGTTATAAAAAGGGAACAACAAAATAATATGTATGACCTATAAGAATTTCATTTCACCAAAACACCAAAAAATATAAAATAAATGAATTTTAGTATTTTTGATTGCTGTTCAAGCAATGGCATTTTTGTGTGTAGTTTTCGATCTGGGAAGTAGTAATGCCTTGAACAAAAAATATTTGTTTGTTGTAAATAAGTTTTTTTATGTTTCAAGCTTGCACTTTGCTAATAACTTTTTAAATATATTTCTTATAGTTAGCACAAAGAATCCATATACCTTTAGAATAATTACATTATGTTCCATAAAAGTGTAAAATCTTACCAGTTTAGGTAAGTTTTTACAACTTTTGGATGCTGTTGACATATACTAAGAATTTCTACATTTTGCTCATCTTTCTGACTATTGCATGAGCTTATGGAACGCTTTTAAAACTAAACAGAAGTATTTTAAATAAGTAAGGAATTTTAAAACACCACTAACATCATTTCTAGAATTGAAATGCTCTTTAGCCTTACCAGAAAACAGTGTATGTGGCCATTTAAATACATTTTTGGAAATTATTTTATTTGTAACATCTTCATAAGCAACACACTTCTTGTGGGATTTGATATACTAAGCACTTTAAACATTTAATGCTTACAGCATAAAAAACTAATGTATTGCACTCACATGGCTTACTCTTGTATAAACAATGCTTAAAAACAATTTTCTTCTATTTACTTTGTATTAGTTGTGACAGACATTTGCAGAAATGGTTTTATTACATTTCCTTGTAGATTTAAAGAAGAGACGAGAATTCAATAGGCTTAAATGAGAGTTAATCTTTTAAAGCTGATTGCTATGTGATGGCTTTGCACATTCAGGATGTAAAAAAAGTAATAACTTCTCATTTGAGAAAAGTATAAGTACTGAAAATTCAAATAAATAACAAGGAACATTTCAGAAATGGTTCATTGCACAGAAAATACATGACATAAATTGTGTGGTTTAACAGGATATTCATTTTTTGTGGAGTACAATTTTATGAACTTCTTACTGTTTACCAATTATATAAAAGTCACCCAAAATGAAAAGGACTTCTGAGGACATTTCCAGAACATTCAAGATATACATTTCATTTGTTATAAAAATATCTTAAACATACAGTATTTTAATCAAAATCAAAAAAAATGTTCTATGTAAAGGATAGTCTGGTGTGGGGGGATTTTCTTCAAAATCTTCATGATGTATTCTTGGAAGATGCTGAACTCCAATACCAAGTTTGGTATTTACTAGCTTTTTGTTTTTAATTGTGCTGTTAAATACATACAGATCTTTTTCTGAAAATGCTTTATTTGGATTCAGAACATGCATTTCTGGTGAAATCTTGGTATCAAATGTTTGTGTGGAATACAATATTTCCCTACTATAAATGTAGCTGTCCCAAAATTTAAAGACGGCTGACTCAACACAAAATCCGATCATACCCTTGCCATGCCTTGCAGTATTCTGAAGTTAAGCATGCTGGGCAATCAGGTTATACAACTGGTGATGAAAATATCATTTGTGCCCACAAAAATTATTTGCAGAACAGGAAAAAGAGTAGTAATAGTCAGCTATCAGCAGCTTTTAAATTTTGCGGCTGCCATAGTACTAGTGCTTTTTACTTTTTCTACTACATATACTAAGTAAAGGAAGTATTATATTCCACCCAAAAATTCAATGTCGAGATTTCACCCAAAATATATGTTTTGAGGTCCCCTGAATCCAAAAAAGGTCCATGTGTGTGTGTGTGTGTGTGTGTGTGTGCGTGTGTGTGTGTGTGTGTGTGTGTGTGTGTGTGTGTGTGTGTGTGTGTGTGTGTGTGTGTGTGTGTGAACACCATAACTCAAAAACGAAGTCGGTTAAAAACCAAAGTTGGTATTTAAGTTTAATGTCTTACAAGGATGCGACACAAAGATTTTTAAGAAAATTCCTCCATCCTAAACTACCCTTTACATGGAAAATTTTTTGAAAATTTTGATTTTCTTGCAAATGGCTATAAATATTTTGATTAAGATGCCACATGCTTAAAATATTTTTATGACAAATGCAATGCATATTTTGAATTTTCTGGCTATAGCCCACGTAATACTGTTTACTCTGGATGGCTTTTGCATAACTTGTAAACCTTAAGACATAGACCAAATATTACTGTACAAGAAATGTAAATCTTGCTAGAACACAATTTATGTCCAAATAATTATTTTTGTAGAGTGAAAAATTTCAGAGATATTCCTTGTTATTTGTGTGAGTTTTGGAAAGCAAACTTTTGTCAAATGGAAGATTGTTATTCATTTTTTTATATCTTAACCATGCAAAGAGAACAGAATCTTAAAGCTTTAAAAGATTTGACTATCGCTCAGAGCCTACTATATTTCCATATTCCCCTTGTACCTACAAGGAAATATGCAATTAATAATTTCTGCAAAAGTTTATCTCAACTAACACAAAGAAGATATAGGAATAAGAGTTTGTGAGAATGGATAGTTCAAGAGTAGAGAAAGTCACGTGAGTGCAACAGATCAGATTTTTTTTGGAACTGATAATAGAGAAAGTAAAAATCCTTAGTACATGAAAATATTGCATAGAGTCTGCAGCATTCTGAATATTACAAATCTCATTTATCCATTGCAGAATAATAGCAAAGAGTGCCTCAGTTTGATATTCATTTATTGTCTAATAAGTTGTGAAGAGAGAACCCATTTAAAAAGACATATATTATATGAAATATTTACTTGTACAAATGTATATTTAGGTATGTAATATGATAATATTGCAATCAGAGGACTTTTTCCGGTGTCACTGGTATTTATAGTGTAATTACAACTAAGTATTCATGTATTCATGCTTTAAAGGCAAAAGGAATTGATCTTGTATGTAATTGTTACATAACCCTTTTTACTGTATATATAAAAGTTTAGATTTATCACTTTTTCCACAGACATGTCAATGTATATTTTATATTCATAAAAGTAGAGCACAGTGTGCCAGAAGAATTAATCCTTTGCCACTCTCATTTAAAACACTTGTGAATGGCCAGAATGGCTTGCATTTTTTTAAATGGGTATTTAAATTCAATGTCCTAGAAGAAACTACGGCCACTCTTAAAAAAATAAAATAATTTTACAAAATAAACTTAAAATGATACAAATGAAATTCATTTTGCATTTTCTTCCTTCAGTATTTAACACACCACACACACTGTCTACATTTATAAGTTAGGTACTTTTTATCCCTTCCAGAAGGAGCTCTTCTTTTTACTCACAACACAAAGTACATATTTTTGCATGACCTGAGATTTTCTCTAAGAGCTGATAAAGACAAGGGGATGTAGTTACTTTGGGCAAACTTCTGCTGCTGGTTGCACACTTACGAGATGTAAATATTCCTATATAAACTGATGTACCAAGGTTTTGTAAAGGTGGATCACATGATACCATTAGCTGAACACGCTGGTCAGTTTGTCAGGTCATACAGAGTGAATAATTTCATCACACAGGGTTCCCAGCAAACACCTGAACTGAACTTCCCTCACTTTTCCAGGATTAAAATATTATATTGTGACAAAATGACAAAATCCAGTTGTTACTTTTCTATCACTTGATTGTCTTCTAAACTTTTGCACAAAAACACAGTTCTCATTTACTAACATTAACACAGTCTACAGTCTCTTGTGGTATTACAACTCACATTGTTCTCTTCTTGTAGTCGTGAATCAGTCCTTTCATAGACTCTCTCTTCACTTTCCCTGTCTCTCAAGCACTAATTATGATGATACAATCACTTGATGCTTGTTAAATCTTCTTTATGAAGCACCGACACACACTCAGCTGTCTCACACTCACTGACACATGTCCATAACTGTAACTCTCCACTCGGCTGCTTCATTGCCTCCTTATATAGAGGGGATAATGTCACAGGAGCCTTTCTCTACTTCCACAAATGCACCAGTGATGACGTAGCCAGATCTTTCTCAAAGGTTCTCAAAACAAGTGCTGTGGGGAAGCTTGACCTTGCGCCTTTGTTCACTCATCAGCCCAGTCCTGACCATTGCCCACTGTGGGCTGTGTCCAGTCATACTATGATTAAAAATATTAAGTATTTTCAAAAATAATAAAGCATCACTAAATGTTGTTGTTGTTAGCTAATGCTGGATTTCTGACAATGAAGTCATTAATCCTCTTGCTCTCCAATATTTTTCACTGATGGATGGGGTGCTAGAAGTGGCCGGGCATATTTGAAGGTGGTCTCGATCCATTTCCTCTTGCAGATCACATAGAGGACAGAGTGGTGAAGAATATATCCCAATTCTGTTTAAATGGTTTGCGAGACAATCATGTCCTGTAATCAACCTGAAGGTTGCAACTGCTGTTTTTTGAGGATACTCAGGTATTACTGTTTGAATGTTTGGCAGTTCCTATCGTTTATTCTTTGATTTTTCATAGTAATATTGTTCAATAATTTTTTTGTATTCAGAGTTGATTAATCTTTTAGCTGCATAAAATGGTAGATTAATTATAGATTTCTGTACACTATTGGTACCCTTTTTTGCAAGAAAATCAGCTTTCTCATTACCACTCAGTCCACAGTGAGCTGGTATCCATTGGAAGACTAGGTGTTTTTGAAGTGCTGGTAGATGGGTAAGGATTTTCCAACACTATAATTGTTTGGTTTTTTGGTGACAACTTGGAAGTAATTGCTATAATTGCTGCCCTGGAATCTGAGAGAATAACTGCTTGATGAAAATGTGAAATTCTGTACAAAAGATTTTGTAGGGCCATTCGAATTCCTTCAATTTCTCCATCAAAGTTTGTAGTTCCATAACTTAAGATTTGTAATAGGAAAAGAGGGGACATGTGACTCCAGCCCCTGCTCCATCTCGGTTTGATATCAATGATCCATCAGTATAAATATGGAGCCATTCATGTTCTGGAAATCTAGTATGGATTGTCTCTAATGCCAATGAGAACACTAGTTGGAATATCACTTTTCTTAACTTCTGTCAGGTGTAAATAATATGTGATGTCTAATGTTTGTGTCGGATTGACTTTAGATATGAAGTTTTCCTTTGAATTAGGAAGGTGTATATTCTTCTTGATGTCTTGAATTTTGGAGAGAAAGCTCTCCTGTGTCTTTAGTGTATGTGTAAAATTTCTCTTGTGCCATGTATTGAATGGGAGTCTGAACAAATTTTCGTCTTGAGTAAGAGCTGCTTTTTCTATTTCATATTCAATGGGGTATTGGTTGGTTAGTATTTCCATAGCTGATATTGGTGTGGTTTTGATAGCACCTGTAATTAGTCTCAGACTTTGGTTTTGAAAGATTTGAATTTTTTTTTTTTTTTTTTTCCTGTTATAAGAACTTCAATACAGTGAGTAAATAATGGCTTTATATATACATTGTATGTTGTGTTATGAGTTGCTCTGGAACATCCCCACTTCATTCCTGTTAGACGTTTTAACAGTGAAAGGCGCCTCTCTGCTCTTTGTATTACATTTTCTATTTGTTTGGTCCATATAAGTTTAGTATCAAATGTAACTCCTAAATACTTTGCTTCCTTTGTTTCTGGTAATTGTTGACCCTCAAAATTTAGTTTTATTTTTAGTGGTTTTTTCTTAGTGAAAAGATTTGGTAGTTTGATTTTGTTGTATTAACAGTCATTAAATTTTCTTTGGTCCACTTTTGTAGATTGTTGCATGGTTTTTTCTAGTTCTGTACTTTTGCTTTTTGGTTTTGAAGTCCACATTACTAAGTCATCAGCATATAGTGCACACTTCACGCCTGATTTTTGTATTTGTTGTGGTAGATCATTAATAAATATATTAAAAAGTGTAGTGCTGAGCACTGCACCTTGTGGTAAGCCACAGTGTACTTGTTTGTATTTAGATATATTTCTTCCATATCTGGTAGCAATAAAGTGTTGTGTTAGGAAATGACATAGCCACGAAAACATTGGACCTTGTATACCTATTTTTTTTACTTTCTTTAGTAGTTTTGTTCTGTATATAGAATTATATGCACTTTGTAAATCAATAAAAACTGATCCATTATCTTCTTTCCTATTGAAGGAGTCTTTGATTTCTTGACTGAGAAGTAAGACTTGCTCATTTGTAGAGCGAAACTCTCTGAATCCAGCTTGACATGGGGATATTAAATTTTGTGATTCTAGAAACCAATTTAATCTGTTTGACACTATTCTTTCCATCACTTTTGCTATTATGCTAGTAAGCGCTATTGGTCTATAATTTTTTATTTCTGATGCTGTTTTATCTTTCTTCAAGAGTGGGAAAATTATTGCTTTTCGCCATTTAGCAGGTACATTGGTTTTCCAGGATAGATTGTAGAGTTTTAGTAGTTGTTGTTTTGCTGTTTTACCAAGGTTTTTTATGAACTCTGGATGTATGTGATCTGGTCCAGGAGACTTTTTGGTTTTTAGATTATTTATTGCAATGTTCAGTTCTTGCATATTAAAATTTTGAAAGAAGATATTGCATTGAGTGCTAGGATCACATTTTCTTTCTTGTTTCAAATCTTTCTTAAATTCTTTACATTCCTTTTTATTATTTCTTGTTACTTTATGTGAATTAGCATAATATTTATTGAATGTTTCGGCTATGACTGCATCATTTACTAATATTTTATTGTTGTGTATGATAGGTGTGCTGTTGTTTTCTTTCCTGTCCTTCACATTTTTTATGAACTTATGGGCTTTGTTACCATCTGTCCTATAATCCATTTTTTCTAAGAAATTATTAAAGTGATACTTTTTATCAGTATTAATTTCTTTTTTTAGTGAGGCAAATTTCTTCTGCCATATTTGTGTATCCGATATATTTTTTGTTTGTTCAGCTGTATTTCTAGCTATATCCCTTTGCTTTTTCAGTTCTTCTAACTGGGGGTTCCAAAAGTGTTTGAAATTTTTAATTCTTCCATGAGGAATATGTTTTTTTGCGGTTTCTAGGATGACTTTACAGAAAATTTTGTTCGAATGATCTGGTTGGTCATGTAGCTGTGAGATTGTTTGTTCTTTTAATTTATGTTCCAGTTCAGTTTTATATTTGTTTCAATCTGCTTTTTTGAAGTTCCAATACAGATTTGTGTGACATTGACTGTTATTTGTATTATCTAGTTTTATATCAGCAATTACTGCTATGTGACCAGAACTTGGGTCTTCTATAACTTGTTTTTTAATTTTTGAAACAATATCTGTTGTAGCTAACAAGAAGTCTGGGTTACTGCCTGCTCCAGAGTAATGTATGAAGGTTGTGGGATCTTCTTTACTATAAATCAGTTCAAAAGTTGTGGTTATCAAAAATTCTTCCACTATCTTCCCTGTAGAATCCACATTTTCATAACCCCATCTTTTGGAATGAGCATTGAAATCCCTAATTACGATTGTTTTATTTAATTGGTCAATAAGTGAGAGCTCTGGTTCATTTCTGGGAGGATTGTAAATACTGTAGACATGTAGATGTGTTTTGTTATCCCAAAAGTTTAGCTTTATTAATTCACTTTTATCTGTGTTATCCATTTCTTTAACAATTTCAAACGAGGATTTAATACCCTTTTTGGCTCCAACTAATATTCCACTACTTATCTATTTTTGGGTAGTAGGTGTAGCAGAAAACCAGTAAAATTGATTTAAGTTGATCATTTGTTAGATTTGCTTCTTGTATGAAAAATATATCTATGCCATAGTCAAATACAATTTTATTGAGTTCTACTCTTTTTGCTTGGGTGAGACCACCTGCGTTCCATTGTAGAAGTCTGATGTTAGATCTTCTGTTAATATAATGTTTTAGTTCTTGAGAAGTAGTCCCCGCCCGGAGATCTGAATGGGGGACTATTTTAACTCCGGAACATTTTACCCCTCGAGTCATATTTCATAATTTGATATTGAAGAGAGCAATAACAGTAATAGTAACCGCTTTTTAGAGAGCACCATATTTTTATGTTTTGGCGGTCACATTGCTCTCTCACAACCCCCAGAATGTCTGGAGGACCACACCTGTCGTTGGTTTATGGGTTTCACCAACCATATCCTCTGATTACCAATCAGAGGACTATTACAAGCCATGATAGGTCAGCATGTTAGGGGTTAATATTTTAGAGAAATGGAGAGGTTGGAAAAATAAAGACTCCCTAGCCCTCGGGAACCCTAATAGCATCGGGGTAAGTGGAAGTAATGTTCTGCTCAGCTTGGGTACCTTGTGGTCGCTATTCACATATCCCCTAGACGGAGACCCCTGAGGTCTATATACAGATCTGGTGTAGGCTATGTGAGCCAATACTAACCTATGTCCTCAGTCTATGCTTATATACAGATCTGGTGTAACCTATGTAAGCCTGTACTAATCTATCTCCTCAGTCTATACTTATATACAGATCTGCTGTAGCCTATGTGAGCCTATGCTAGCCTATCTCCTCAGTCTATACTTATATACAGATCTGCTGTAGCCTATGTGAGCCTATGCTAGCCTATCTCCTCAATCTATACTTATATACAAATCTGGTGTAGCCTATGTGAGCCTATACTAGTCTATCTCCTTAGCCTATACTCATATACAGATCTGATGTAGCCTACGTGAGCCTATAGTAGCTTATCTCATCAGTCTATACTTATATAAAGATCTGGTGTAGCCTATGTGAGCCTATACTAACCTATCTCGTCAGTCTATACTTATATACAGATCTGGTGTAACCTATGTGAGCCTGTACTAACCTATCTCCTCAGTCTATACTTATTATATACAGATCTGGTGTAGGCTATGTGAGCCTATACTAGCCTATCTCCTCAGTCTATACTTATATACAGATCTGGTGTAGCCTATGTGAGCCTGTACTAACCTATCTCCCCAGTCTATACTTATTATATACAGATCTGGTGTAGCCTATGTGAGCCTATACTAGCCTATCTCCTCAGTCTATACTTATATACAGATCTGCTGTAGCCTATGTGAGCCTATGCTAGCCTATCTCCTCAATCTATACTTATATACAAATCTGGTGTAGCCTATGTGAGCCTATAGTAGCTTATCTTGTCAGTCTATACTTATATACAGATCTGGAGCATCACTTAATGTTGAAAGATTGAAATTAGCATTAATGTCATTATTTGGGATATTAAATGTTTTGAAGGTTATTTTTGCATTCTCCTGAAGAAGGATGTGCTTATTACATCTGCAATGTAAATATTTGTCTATGGACTTCCTTCCTTAATGTAAATTCATCAGCCACATCAAGATTCAGTACATTAGCAAAAGGTTGATGACAATTTAAAATTGCCATAACACTGAGCTATGAGAGGTAGAATTGGAACTGAAAAATTCAGTACAACAGCTGGGATTTGAACATAGACCCTCCGCTTACCAGGCAGGTGCTCTAATCATTAAGCTACTGTGACAACCTGCCAGAATGACAATGAATTCTCCAACCAATTCGTATTCCTCCCACTAATAAGTAACACTGAGGTATGTTTGCTCTATTATAGATCCCTGGTGCAACTTCAGATATCTTTGAGAGGTAACTATCTCATGCATTTCCAATACACAATATCCTTTTTGCACCAGAGAGCATGTATGGCTTTATTCTTTGGTTTGCATTAGTGAATTAAACAATAATAAACGAGAAAACAACTGGAGCAAATTAGCACTCCCTCGTAAATATCTAGGAGGGGCTCAAAGAGCCTCAGCCTAATGGTTCTGACACCCCTGTTGGTGCTCCTGCACAGAGAGGGTTGACTAAGACATGTCTACCCTAGGCAGAGAAAGACAGGTAAAAACAAGGGTGCATTTTAACGGATATGCATAAAAGTACCCTGAGCATTACTGAGGGTAAAGTTCCATTCCAAAAGGTGAAGATAGGGGCTGACTCTGGAAGTGAATGCAGCAGTGCATCTCTACCTTAACAGGGGCAGAATAGACATGTAAACAAATGTCTATCCAAGAGGGATAGTTTTGTACAGCAAGCAAAGTACCTCTTTTCCAGTGTGTAATTTATGTATAATAGAGAACACCAATCTTTTTAATGTGGTGGTAGTTTAAAGAAAGCTAAAACAACACTTGTTCCAAGACATTGTTTACCTTGATGTACGCCATTCTTTTTTATCTTGGATTTCATTTCTAAAACCTCATAATTTGACAAACCAACTTTCCCTTTTTAAGTTATGCTACTCAAAGACACACAGAAATGTGCACACACACATGGACCTTGTTTCATTAAAATGCATTTGCATTTCTAAAACTCCTTTGAGGGGGCCTCAAAATATCTATTTTTGGTTAAATCTTGATACCAAATATTTGGGCAGAATATGCTTCCTCTATTTACTGTGAATATGTAGTACCTAGATAAAGTAGAAATCAGAACTTGGTTTTCAAACATCTTGAATGAGAGATCTTAATCATATATTAAATATTAATGTTGTATGCATAAAATGTCTCTCTGGATTTGTGGTTCTCTGGCTCACTGTGCAGTCTATTCTGCTATCTGTATTAGATCTAACTTGATAGTTTAAAACATGAGATTACTGTAATTGACAAAAACATGTATGCTCACAGTTAATGCCAGTTGAAAAATCGAAGTACCCCTCCTTCTTAAATCATCTCATTCTGAGTCAGCTCACATTCCATTTATTTATATCCAATCATAGCAAACTGCTTGCTCTTTTGGGGATAGCTTTTATTTGATAACATTTATCTCAGGTTGTTAAAATACAGAAGTATAAGAGTTGGCTTGTATCACTTATTAATTATATAGTAATACCAACTTTACGGAGTAAAATTACTACTGTAACCTGTACATAATTTCACAATGCACTTGGTGTGATATGCTGAAGTATAACTCAGAGCATACAGCACTTTTAATATTCAGAAGCATGACATAAAAATATAACTATATTCATGCATATACTCTAATATAGTTTTTGATGTACTGATATTTAATTTGGATGTACAGTTTTCTTATTCTATATGTATTGAATCCACTAATTACATCTATGAAAGAACCTTCATTGTCAGTTGTGTATAGAAACCTTCTTGGTTTATTAAATTCTTTTCAAATCATTGTTAAACTGGGACCTGAAACATTTCCTCAGGAAAACAGTTTTCTTGTGTCTCTATATCCAGATACTTAACCTCAAATTTGTATGCAATATTAAATGAATGTTAACTAATTGCTTGCATCAAGTTCCTGTAAGAGTTCAGAGTAAATAACAAATCACTTTACTCAGATTTGAGTATCTACTTGCAATTTTTATAATGCACTTGTTGAGGCACACATTTCTTAGAGAAGGAAGACAATAAACATTTGGTTACATATGTATGTATACTCCTGGTTGTGACAGTGTTGTGTATACTGTTTATTCTGAAGAATGCATTATTCTTGATGTATCATGCATTTAACAGTTAAATAGTGAGATCCATTGCTGTCTCTAAAGGTTTTCATTGGAGATAAAGGAATTCACTCTGTTTAATCCTAATGTACTGTTAATATTAGACAGAAGTATATACTTGAGAAGCCGAGAGGCAAAGAGATGTCAATGACTTTTTTGTTTCCTTTCTTTTTAAAAAATAGAGAGAAGTGTATTTCCAATGAGATATTCCCAAAACCATCAAGCCCACTCATAAAAAGAAAAGAAAGAAATTTAACTTCATATAATTTATAAACTCTAGAGCTCTATGAGTTTTAGAAAGTGTTTTGTAATATAATTAACTATTGCTAAAATTGTTTTCCATTCTGAATCAGAGTAATATGTCATTTTGTAGAATAACTACAATTTGAATCAGATTTACGCTAAGCAAGCTTTACTATCCTTTGTTGTGTAGAACATGCCTGTATCCTCAGCCATGGTCAACTGCTGAAGAACCACAATGAACTTGTAGAATATATTGTCCTCTGCAGGAAATTAAAGAGTTATCATATCTGCTTTGTGTTTCTTTATGAATATATTGTTTCACAAAGTAGATTTGATGAATTTTAAAATTCCTGCCAAGGTCAACATACTCTACAAGTCCCAGCAGAGAAAATACAAGATCAGGAACCAACAATGTCTCTGAAGTTGACCATAGCTGAGGATGCAGATGACATATCTGTGAAATATGTATGTTCTATAGCAATAAAATTAAGTGTAAATTTGGCTCAAATGGTGTTCTATAAAATGATGATTTTGCTTCATCGTGTACTACTTCCAGTTTTAATTCACCTATGTTCTAAAAGTAATATCTTTTACATTT
Source organism: Tenodera sinensis (assembly GCA_030765045.1). Taxonomy (NCBI): domain Eukaryota; kingdom Metazoa; phylum Arthropoda; class Insecta; order Mantodea; family Mantidae; genus Tenodera; species Tenodera sinensis. The sequence continues at coordinate 111,189,823 of CM060971.1, forward strand.
TGTAAACATTATTATTAGATGAACTTAATGAAATTCAGCAATGTTGTAAAACTAAAGGCAAGGACTTCTGTAATTGCTACTGACATCTGGAAGGTTTTCACTTATTTGCTCTATGCAACATTGAAACGTTCTCAAGGCAAAGAGCTATGAGTGAGTGAATATGTGTATTTCAACATCAGTGGCGGCTCGCAGTCAAAATTTTAGGGTAGGCAAAGTGTAACAGTAACAACAACAACAAACAAACAAACAAACAACAACAACAATAATAATAATAATAATAATAATAATAATAATAATAATAATAATAAACCCCGTTTATCCAAAATATAGGGGGCGAAGTCATTGCGGATAACGCAAACAATATATTGTTTGATTGTTTAAAAAGAGCAGAGTGAATGAGTGTGACTTACGGACGAATTACCGCTAAAACTAAAATCACGAGTGTCGGCAGACTCTTTTTTCCAGAGGGGGGGGGGGGGGCACATGTTGGAAATTTACACTCATATAATATTAAATCATTATTTTACTGTCAAAATTAATAGTATTTGTTGCAGGTAACCGTATTAATTTGTGCTAAACAAAAATTGTCCTTTACATCAAAATTAAAATAATAGTTTAAAAGTCAGTAACTGACTGCACATTAAGTTCACCAACTTCCAAGGGAGGGGGGGGCGTGGACCCCCTTGCCCCCGTTTCGCGACGCCCATGACTAAAATAGATTAAGAAATTGAAAAATTGTCTGACTGGGGCTTTGTGTTAAATAGCTAAAACACTCCTCTTTTCATTGTCAGTGCGCCGCGAAAGCGAAATTTGTAATAGTTCACTAATAAAGTCGGTCATACTGGTATTACACAGAGATAACGACAGATTCAGATCTCTGAGATCTTCGTTCGTGGAGTATGGCTGCTCGGAAAATGTCGCATAAATTCGGATTTGGGCAGGCAAGTGTTCGTACTGCTGGCAGACGCGTCTACGCATGCTCGGAGTGCATATATAGACCGAATGTTTCCTTATCCCTGTTCAAGGGCCTCGTACTGAGGAAATGGGGCCGGGCAGGCAGAGGTTAAGCTAGCCTGCTCTCCACTACCCAGGTTCCATGCATATCATTTCTGCCGCGCGTTTCAAACACGCAGCGCAGTTTTGATGAATCGGAATTGAGATTAAAGGATTTGACCATGCGCTGGTCCTTATAACCGAGAAAACTTTTCTTGAACTGCAATTTAGGGGAAAATGACGGTTCAAGTGATAAAATGCAGAATCATAGTTAAACATTATTTGTTGATGTATTACGATAGGGTAGGCAATGCCTACCCTGCCTACCCTGAGGAGCCGCGCCTGTTCAACATAGCCAATGATTACTAAAGAATGAAAAAATTGCAGACTTTTGAATCAATTTATAAGCTGCAAAAATATAAGAAACCTTAACTTCATTAGTAATTGTGACAGAAGTTAGATTAAGAATTTTGTTCCTGTTGCAATATGCAGTGTTAAATCTTTCATTGTAACAGAATATTAATAAAGTGCCTGAACCTTTAGAATAACAGATTATACACAAGTTGCATGGAATGTTTTAAATAGTCTTAGCAATATAAATTAATTTAACTTTAAAATAAAGATGGTAAATAAGTGCAGTAACAGTGAATAAAAAAGTATTTCCCAATCACTATTCATTGATTACATAAGTATGAAAGGTAAGGCAGCACTGTGGCCAAGCGGTTAGACCATTTGCCTACCACCTAGATGGCGTGGGTTTGATCCCAGGGACCAGCATGTGGTATTTGTGGTGGATGAAGCAGCGTCAGGGCAGATTTTCTCCAGTTTCTCCGGTTCCCCCCACTACTCATTCCACCAATTGCTCCATTATCACCCTTCCAATCATTGATTTCACCTGCATTTCATATCATCTTCCTCACCATCATACCTGGTATTTGACTGACCACTCACTTCACTTTGTCCGGTCCATAGGTTCCTGTGCTCCCCAACAGGCTTCTGACCCTAGGCACTGGCTTCGAAGTCCCAGGGGGTGTAAATCCTACGTAAGGGGAGGGTAATCAGGTGAAGAGAAAGAAGAATGAAAGGTAAAAGCTAAGAAATTGTTAAATCAATCTGAAATTTTAACTGTATTCTAGATTATGGCATTTTTTGGTAGTTTTTACTGAATCAACAAAGAATGAAAGGATTGTAAAAGAGAAAACTGTGTGTATCTAACTCAAATATGACATTATCATTTCCATTGACAATCCAAATCAAAAGGAATCCAAAGGGTACTGATATGAAAAGTTTAAGAAATTTGCAGGTTAAGATTCCTCTTTAACACCCCTTTAAAATGGACCAGGTTAGAACGCACTAATTTCAATTATGTATGAATTAGCCTGTTTATAATACTAGGTTTACATAAGCACTTTTTTATAAGATACTCCTTAAAACAGTTGTGAACAGTCTATATGTTGTTAAACAAACAAAAATAAAAATGTTGCATAATGATCTAAATGTTCAAGTTATGACTACTTTTATTTTATTAATTTTTTGCTGCCTTCAATATTAGTAATTTTGAGATTGAAAAAATTGTATGTTGGCAGTAATGCTATTGTAAGAAATGTACCAGATAAAGCTTAAAACTTTGGAAAAAGCACTTTGGTATCCAACATTTCAAGCTATGCACTTAGAAACATCAAAAGAGCTTCTGGAATTTATTTTTTAAGCCTTAACTTTGGATTTCACTTTCTCCAAACTAGTTGGTATATCTCTTTGGTTCTCAGCCTCTCAACAATAGGACTATATGCTTAAGGTACATCTGAAGTAATATACATTCTCCTAAACAAAAAGCTGAAATAAAGCTTTCTAATAAAACAATTAAGGGCACAAAGATTTCAATATTTAACTTTCAACCTTACTATTGTGTGTCCTCTGGTTCACCATTTACATATGAATAAACACACAAAATGCCTTCTTTGTTTCAATCACAGAACACCATAATTTGTTCAAATATATGAGGTAAATGGACACACTTTAGAGGCAGCGTTGCCTGCTTTATAGTATTTTGTGTTTTACATTGTTGTTGTATGCATATGAGTATGTATGTATTACCCATATACCTACCTATGCATCATTGAGACAGAGTGTGTTACACTAGTTTTATAGCAATATCACTCTGTTTCAGTATATTTGGAAGCAATAAATTTGTTGTATAATGTAGCTGTGAAACATTTGTATGTTTTATTGTAAATTTTAAATATTGTAAGAAAAAGTAACTATGTTAATACTATATTAGTCATAATGTCCAAAATAAAATGTGTTTTTGGAAACTGTTTTCTTCATTACCTAATGTACAGTTGATAAGGATATAAAAAAAGCAGGTAACCGTTATAACTGTCATAGTTACATATAACAGTTACCAGTAACAAGTTATTTGTTTTCATAGTTAGCACATTTGCAGTTACATTAGAGTAATGTTTCAGTGAATCATGTTGATACAGACTTACTTTGTTCTTTGATGCAATATAAAAAGAAGTTTCTCTAGTTGTGTCAACATTTTGATTGCTACGGTGGTTTATAATTGCAAAATGCATTGCACTTGCTACACATTTTGTACAGAATGAACTGAGCTATATGGGATCCTGAATATAAGCATAGCAAAGGAAAAAATCTGATGTGTTGCACTCACATGACTTTCTCTACTCTTATACGAACCATTCTTACAAACTCTTATTCCTATATCTTCTTCGTGTTAGTTGAGAAAAAACATTTGCAGAAATTATTTTATTGTTTATCTTCTTGTAGGTGCAAGGGGAATATGGGAATACAGTCTTTGAGCGATAGTCAAATATTTTAAAGCTTTCAAATTCCGTTTTCTTTGCACGGCTAAGATAAAAAATGAATAACGATCTTCCATTTGTGGAAAGTATAAGATTTGCAAAACTCACACTAATGGCGAGGAATATCTCCAAAACGGTTCACTGTACAAAAAGATCAAAGTTGTGTTTCAACGAGATCTATATTTTTTGTATAAAAATAAGCTTACACATACCACATACCTTACTTAACCTGTATCTTTCTAATAAACATGAACAGCAGTCTCCGCAACCTGTTTAATTACAGCAATGTTTTAAGATTTGACCTATCTCTTACGGTTCACAGACACGCGCGCAAACAAGGCCTTTTTCTAAAATGCTTCTTTTGGATTCAGGAGGCCTCAAAACATATATTTCTGGTGAAATCTCGACATCAAAATTTTGGGTGGAATATAATACTTTCTCTACTTATAGAAAGTAAAAATACTTTCACACATGGAACTGAAACACGGAAATTTAATAACAAACATTTAGAATCAAAGCTTATGTTGATGGAAATAGATTTTCTAAGGTCAGTGGGATGTTCAAGATAGGAAAAAATAAGAAATAATGTTATAGGACAAACATTAATAATAATAATAATAATAATAATAATAATAATAATAATAATAATAATAATAATAATAATAATAATAATAATAATAATAATAATAATAATAATAATAATAATAATAATAATAATAATATCATTTTTATAATCATATCTATTATAAAGCATACTATTTCACATTTTAAGTCCAAAAGTTGTGAACACCCAAACTGTATATTCTATGAGCCGCCACTGATTGAAACTCTATATAGATAAAAATGTCAAATTTCTCGTTGTGTTGTCGGTGGTTGTGATGCTGGGGGACCTCCGTCTGTGTACCCCTACTCCAATTCAGTGTTTACCTACTTCTCATATCCTATATACAAGAATCAATGTTCCTAGACTGCACGAGATAAATCTAGAACACGGCTGTGGGTGTTGTAAATTTCCGTTTTGCTTCTCTCCAACGCCTGCTTTGCGGGTTGCGGGACTCCGCGGCGACACTAATACAATCTCCTAGAACTGTAGAACTAAAGGCAAGAGTAAAATCTCCTTTTTACTTCCTCTACCACGTATATAGTGGATAGAAAATATATTGTATTCAGTCCAAAAACTCAATACCGAGATTTTACTGAAAATGGAAATTTTGAGATCCCTGAATCCAAAAAATAAACATTTTTGTGAGTATGGTGTGCCTGTGAGCAGCATAGCTCAAAAACGAAAAGTCCGATAAGTACCAAAGTTGGTATTTAAGTTCAGCATATTTCAAAGATGTGACATGGAGATTTACAAGAAGAAAACCGCACTCCGAACTACCTTTTATATGCAGAATTCTTCATTATTTTATTTTCTAAAAATTGGCTGTGTTGATTTTGACTAAAACTCCATATATTTAAGATACTCGTGTTTGCATGACAAATAAAATATATGTATATTTTGAATTTCTCAGGAATGGCCTATGAAATGGTAGCGTGTCAGGTCCTCACATTCAAGAGGTCCTGGGTTCGAATATTAGTTCGGGTGAATTATTCGGATACCTAAGGAATTTTCCGAGGTTCTCCCTTATCCTGAGAAGACGAATGTCGGGTAACTTTAAGCTCTATGGACCTCGGGCTCATTTGAGCAACCTCTTCACCAAGATTGCTGCACTCGAGGAGGCAGTGAGTCAACTCAGTCTCGATCTTGCTATTCACTACGCAAAGTTCAACGTATTCCCAACAATGCTGAACTTCGAACGCCTAGCCACTCATGAAGGCATCTCTTCGTGTCGTGGCTGGATCACGCCTTCTCTCCATCCGAAGGCTCGTCGTGGAGGAGGTGGCAGCTCTTCAGAGGACACTGGACGAACTACTACCCATACAGGCTCACCTCCCCACTAGAGGGCACACTTCTGAAGCCCCGGCGGCTCACGAGTTTCACTAATCCCACACCCGCCTCCCTTCAAACCTCATCATGAATTCGTAACAGCGTAATCAGGGCTTCGGTCATGATTGCGTCCTAGCACCCTTCATTCACCTAGATTGGTCCCCTGTGGCCAGTCAATATGTCCCTACCACCAATCCGCAGGTGCAATAGCGGTACTGCCTCACTTTCATCCTGAATTACTCCTTTCCCTTCTACCTCTATATCCTTTGTTTCCGGTGGAGGTTTTTTAGTCGGTAGTGCCTTCGGGCGAAGCTCACACTCCCCACTATGTCGTCCCAATACGTCGGAGTAAGTCCATAAATGGATTTTTCCTTCTTATTTACTTGATTACCCTCCACTTATGTAGGACTTACAAGCTGGTACCTAGAGTCGGACGCCTGTCGGAGAAAGGTGCTTTAATCAAAATCGTAAGGGCCATTTTTTAGAAAAACAAAATGTTCGAGAAATACTCCATGTAAAGAGTAGTTTGGTGTGGGAGAATTTTTAGGTTATTCCCAAAAAATTCAAAATATATATTTAATTTTTCCTAAACATAGCTTAAACCTACGATGTTTTAATAAAAATCGTTAGTCATTTTTGAGAAAAGTAAACTTTTCCTCGGGTAGGAAATTTTCTTAAAATCATCTTGTCGCATCCTTGGAAGGTATTGGACTTAAATACCAAGTTTCATATTTAATAGACTTTTCTACTTTGAGCTACATGGAATAGATACAGATGGTTAGAAACTGACACATCTCAGATTAGTAAATGACATAACTCTAATACTCGTAGCAAGATCACCAAAAATGCTAGAGGAAAAGGTCAGGAAGTGGACAGAAAAAGCAGCTAAGTAGGAAAGACAATGAACCTCACAAAAATAAACATAATGATCAATGTATCACAAGACTATCCAATTACATCAATCACCACTTGAGTATGTGTATCTTGGACAAAGCATCTCCCTAAACAAGGACACAGAGAGTGAAGTAGGATTAGCAGGGAACACCAGAAATGGACACACTACATCACAATTGAGAAGGACGAAGAAACATGGGACGCCAAAGGATCAGATTGGCAAACAACTTTCACACCACGTCAATGGTCAAGAGTCATAAGAAACAGCCAAGTATGGAGAGAGTTGGAGCAAAGTGCAGTGCAGAAGTGTCCGGGGACACGAAAAGTGGAAGGGTTTTGTGATTGGAATATATGATTAGGAATATGATGATGATGATGGTGATGATGATGGTGGTGGTGGTGGTGGTGGTAGTGGTGGTGGTGCTGGTGGTGGTGGTAGTAGTGGTGGTGGTGGCAGAGGTGGTGGTGGCAGAGGTGGTGGTGGTGGTGGCAGAGGTGGTGGTAGCAGAGGTGGTGGTGGTGGTAGTGGTGGTGGTGGTGCTGGTGGTGGTGGCAGAGGTGGTGGTGGCAGAGGTGGTGGTGGTGGTGCTGGTGGTGGTGGTGGCAGAGGTGGTGGTGGTGGTGCTGGTGGTGGTGGCAGAGGTGGTGGTGGCAGAGGTGGTGGTGGTGGTGCTGGTGGTGGTGGTGGCAGAGGTGGTGGTGGTGGTGCTGGTGGTGGTGGCGGTGGCGGCGGCGATGCTGATTATCGTCGTCGTCATCATCATCATCATCATCATTATTATTATTATTATTATTATTATTATTATTATTATTATTATTATTATTATTATTATTATTATTATTAGTCACGCACATGTACATGTTTTCTCTAAGAGGTCCTGGAAACACGTATTTACGCTGAAGCACGGACATCAAAGCGCCGAAACACACATTTAAGAACGCGCAAGTACAACAAACATTAATGCAGAATAGGAACGGAGTTCATAACTAGATTAACTGTTCGTGTGGCTTTGTTTGTGTTCATTAACATAACTGCGCGTGACTGCGCGTGCTCGGGAAGGCGATGGTGAGAATAGAGAGGATATTTATAACCAGCAAGTTGGGAAACTAAACTGTGTTGTCAGTGATAATTGCCCACCAACATAATGTCCACAGCACGGAGTAATGAATCTGCATTTACGTCACTTTAAAATGAACCTCGGGTGTGGCTCTTTCGAGCAGTTGTTAATATTCACACACAACACGAGCAAGGTTGTAAATGTAAGTGTTAGATGCGTTCGTGAAGTTGCAGAAATAAAGTAGTGTTGATTAAATGTATTAATATGTATGTTTTAGAAGATAATCCTATAATACTGAATGTAACAAGCTCTATATAAACTAGGGCCATGTCATAGTTCAATCAATTAACTAATCATAGATTTCTGTCCAATGTTAAGCTTTCTTACTGCACATTTAGCCTATTCGTTTACCCCTCTTTTCCACTGTCATCTTTCTCTCCACTTATGACTCACTATTTAAAAATTTGTGTCGCCGGCCCACGACAGCGGCAACACAACAAAGGTCGGCTGGCGCCAGGTTGCCCATCCCACTGACGCGACGCGTAACAAAGGCGCTCAAGCTCAAGCTTCCCCATACCACTCATGCGAGCAAACACGTGACTAACAACAATCTAGCGACAACACAGTTTTCCAGAGCATTCCAGAGGTATTTGGCAGCCGGCGTGTTTGTAGAAGTTCGAGAAAGGTCAGCCTTGCTATATAAGGACATGAGGCAATGAGTTAGAGGAGTTACGGTTACAGACGTGTCGCTCAGTGTGTCAGTGAGTGTGAGACAGCTGTGTGTGTGGTAGTCGTCATGAAAGATACCTCGCATCGAAGTAAGGAAGGGTTAATGAGTGTTGAGTGATTGTATCGTCAGTTACTGTGTGAGAGACAGAGAAAGTGAAGACACCGAAAAGACTGAGTCAAGGTTACGAGAAGAAAAAGTTGTAAGTTATATCACGAAAGACTGTAGACTGTATTAACGTCGGTAAAGACAACTGTACAACAGTTTTTGGAGGAGAATAAAGTGACAGAAAAGTAACTGGACTGCACTTTTGTCTTTTCGTCACTATATTTACGTGACAAATAATATGTTTATTTTGGATTTTCTGGAAATCACCGGTAAAGTTCTCTTCATTTGGAAGGACTGTATATCTGGCAAACGTTAAAATTAAATTGAGTTAATTAACTCAGTTTAAATATTTATCTTTAACTGCTATGATTCTCAGCGTCCCATTCTATTGGGAGTGAAAACCCGCCAAATTTTGCTCTTAAGCTTAAGGTTCTTTTACGTGCTGTAAATTTACGATATGAGATCACCGGCTTTATTTCCCTTTCGAAGAAAGCAATGCTAAGGACTTTAACCCCAAAAACAACCCATTGCCCTCCGCCGGATTTGAACCCGTAACTTCGGGAACACGAGGCTAGCATATTACCCCTAGACTACGCAGGAAGACAGCAAACGTTAAGAGATAGACAAAAACGCACTATACAACTAACCATTCTTACCAACTCGTATTCCTATATCTTCTTCGTGATAATTGAGATGAATATTTGTACACATTATCTTATTGGTTATTTCCTTGTAGGTGCAAGGGGAATATTAGAATACAGTAGGCTTTGTGCGATTGTCAAATATTTTAAAGCTTTGAGATTCCGTTCTATTTGCATGGCTAAGAATAACGGAATGGGACCATTTGAGAAAAATTTTAAGTATTGCAAAACTCACACAAATAAAAATAAATGTCTCCTAAATAGTTCACTCTACAAAAAAAATCATTCGGAGATAAATGGTGCGTTTCAATGGGATCTACATTTTCGTATAGTAAGACTTGGTCTATCTCTTACGGTTTGCGAGTTATGCAAAAGTCATCCAGAGTAAACAGGACTACATGGGGGAAAGCCAGAACATTCAAAATATACATTTCATTTGACATAAAAATATCTTAAACATATGACATTTTAATCAAAATCGTTAGAGCCGTTTTCGAGAAAATAAAAATTTTCCATGTAAAGTCAGTTTAGGCTGGAGGAGTTTTTTTTTTTCTTCAAAATATTCGTGTCACATTCTTAAAAGATATTAAACTTAAATACTAACTTTGGTTTTTAACCGACTTTTCGTTTTTGTTATGCTGTTCACAGGCAGACACACACACGGACATTTTTCTAAAATGCTTTTTTGGATTCAGGGGCCTCAAAACATATATTTCCAGTGAAATCTCGACATCGAATATAACAGTTCCCTTACTATACGTAGTAGAGAAAGTAAAACTGATAAATTAAAACGCCTTTATTTTCAATCATTTTTAGTAGTTTATCTCCTTAAATATTTCGTATGAAAGAGGCTTATAAAAATAAACAGTTGCTAAACGTAAGCTACTGTTTCGTGCTGGAATTGTTTTCCATTTTCTGATGAAAGCGTGCAGTACGTAGAATAAGGCGCCTTAAACTGTCTTGAGTTGTATAAACGCAGGAACAAATCACAAAAACCAATATTTGTCTCCTCTCGATGTTCCTTTTCTCTGCTTTTCGAGTTAACGTGTCTGTCTTACATTACGTAAAGCATAACGCGTCTGAGATAGAATCAATCGACAGTCATTTCATTCCGTACATTCTGCCTCGCGACAGAAGGCCGAGTTTCGTATACCTGCCTCTTCTCCCACTCACCCCTTTCCCCTGCGACGCCTGCGCCGAATTTGCCGTCAATGTTTGCACACTGAAAATGGAAGGCACGAGAGTTTCCAGAAAGGCATAAGTGCTGCCACCAGCGCCGGTAGACAACAGGAAGGGCATAAGCGGAGCAATCATCCCGGCATTCGATCGAGGACCTGGGGGATCGTCATCGCAGCCCTATACGCCCCTTCCCCCGGGTCGATCCTTTCGCGATGTATCAGTTCCACAATGGCGTTCCTAGGATTCTCGTATTTTTACAGCCCCCTTTCCGTCAACTTGCAGGCCCAAAGCATATGCAAATTTCTGTCAGTGCGATAATCGATAGTGCTGCCCGCGTGCTGGCGAGACCGTACTGCCTCAGAGCCCCTAAGTCTCCCCTAGGAGTCCGTCACTTACAAACAAAACAGGTGAGCAAACATACCCTTTCATACAGCTCTACGTAAATACTCTTTTCCCCCCAATTATAACAAATGCAAGTCGTACTCTTAAGCAAACGAAAGTAGACACCAAAAAATTAAGTTGATTATTAATGTTATTGAATTATTTGCATGATTTAGGTATAAGGTACTAAAATGTTTCATGAAAAATGGAATGCGATAAGACATTGCTACTATTTATGTCAGTTTTATAAATTTTTTTTCAAATTATTTTCACATACGTGACATTTTATCACAGGCTAATTTATAAAACACACATTTATAGCTAGTGTCCTCTGTTGAGACAAAACATACTTCACACATGCAAGCGAAGATAAAAAACAGTTGCGAATCTTATTCACACAACAATGAATGTTTGATTAGACAATTTGAGGTTAAGTATGGCAAAACACTGTAGAAAGTATGTTAATTCGATACAAGATTAAGGCTCTTAGGACATAGCTATAAAAGCTATGAATTTGTTTCTATTTCTATTATTACTAGTTGAAGTACCTACTGTATTCCATTCAAAGATACGATATCGAAATTTTACTGGAAATACATATTTTGAGGACTACTGAATCCAGAAAAAGTTTTTTTCAGATAAAAGGTTCGTGTGTCTGTGAATAGAATAATCAAAAAGGAAAGTCGGATAATACCAAACTTGCTATTTAAATTATGGATCTTCCAAAAATGCGACACGAAGATTTTTAAGTGAATCTCCGCACCTCAAACTATTCTTTTCGTGGAAAATGTTTCGACATTTTTATTTTCTCAACAATGGTTCTAATGGCTTTAATTTAAATACCATATATTGAAGATATTTACATGAGCAAATGTAAGTATATCTTGAGTTTTTTGGGAAATTGCATTTCCTCTTCATATACATATAAAACACCCAATTTATTTCAAATACATGTTTGTCTCATATTTCAAGTATTGTAGCGATTTAGTTCCTTGCCGCAATTTCATGGAAAGGGTATAGGATTTAAGGCTGGCATATAGAGTCTACTTCTCAAAATGTTACTATCTATTGGGTTTCCTCCGTTTCCATGTGGCTACAATGAAATAGTAATGAAACTGTTTCTGCAATTATTTATCTTGGTTAATATAAAGCAGATTAAACTTAAGCTTTCGTGAGAATATTTTGTAAATACTACCATACATAAAACAAATAAGAGTGGTTATAGAACGTCACGGAATGTAATACATAGGATTGTTCGAAGTTTCAATTTAGTAGTTTATCATATGAAATATCCTAAAAAAGATTTGAAGATTTTTGCATTTGTAAAAAAGATTCTACAAATCATTTACGTTAGTGTGTGCAAGTAAAATATGTCCATTCTCACAAACTTTTATTCCTATATCTTCGTGTTAGTTGAGATAAACATTTCCAAAAATTATCTTATTGTTCACTTCCTTGTAGGTGAAGGGGAACATGGGAATACAGTAGGCTTTGAGTGATAGTGAAATCGTTTAAAACTTTCAAATTCTGTTCTCTTTGCACGGTTAACATATAAAAAACTGAATAACGATGTTCCATTTGACAGAAGTATAAGTTCTCCAAAACTCACACAGATAACAAGGAATATCTCCGAAATGGTCCACTCTACAAAAAAATGTGTTCAGACATAAATTGTGTATTTTAGCAAGATCTACATTTTTGTACAGTAAGATTTGGTTTATCTGTTACGATTTACCAGTTAAGCAAAAGTCATACAGAGTAAAAAGTACTACATTGGCTATAACCAGAAAATTGAAGATATACATTTTATTTGTCATAAAATATCTCAAACATATGGCATTTTAATCAAAATCGTTAGAGCCATTTTCAAGAAAATCGAAATTTCCGAAAATTTTTCCATGTAAAGGGTAGTTTAGGGCGAAGTAATTTTTTCAAAATCTTCGTGTCCCATCCTTGAAAGACCTTAAACACAAATACCAACTTTGGTTTTTGACCGATTTTTCGTTTCTGAGTTATGCTGTCCACAGACTGACACACACACGGACCTTTTTCTAAAAATGCTTCTTTTTTTATTCAGGGGGTCTCAAAACATATATTTCCGGTGAAATCTCGACATCGAATTTTTGGGTAGAATACAATACTTCCTTCTACTTACCAGTAGAGAAAGTAAACATGGATGTGTGTACTACATGAACTGATCTCCTGAACACTTTGACAGATCACCACGTGTTTCAGTACGTAGGTATGTGTATTTATTCATGGACAAGGTTTGTATGCTATCCATAACCTACGTTCACATGGTTTTCTCTACTCGCTTTTGTTTTACGTAACACATTCACATACCTTCTACTCGCTCTCCAGCAAACAATTAATGTAATTTGCTATATGTTTGAAATACAATGTATTAAATTCACACTTTTTTCAGTTCTCACTTTTCTTTTATGGAACAGAATCACACTTCCTTCTCTACTCGCTTTTCTTCCTGTAGTATTTGTGATTGTGTAACAGTGAGTTTGCATGGTACCTTCCCCAAGTTTTAGTTCTTTATGGTATCCTAGGAGTTTAAAACTTTATTTAAGCGTATTAAGTAATATTTTTAAATGGGGATAAACCGTTATACCACAGGCAACGCCGGGTATTTCAGCTAGTTATATCTGTGTGTTACTGGCCGGGAGGGTTCGGGGCACTGACCACGTCCCACTCTCCACCACTGCACCCCGCTCATTATACCTGTAGTGGGTAGAGGTGGGGATCCAGCGGCCGGGCGGTAGGCCAAGGCTACACTCAAAGGGCCGTAGTGCCACAGAATAGGACATATCTACATGTTGAGGTACTCTGAAGCCATGATAAAATGCCGCCCACGCATGCGCATGCGCGCTTTCCTGTCTGTCTCTGTGCGCAGACTGTCAACAGGGCAACTGAAAGTAGAATAAATACGAAACTTGTATGTAAGTTTCAGTTTTTCAAAGCTGTGACACAAAATCTTCAAGAAAATGCTCCCGTTGCAGACGACACAATGAAAAATGGTTCTCAGTAATAATACAAAGATTTTGATTAAAATATTATACGTGTAACATGCATAAATAATAGAAGTATGTAACTTGAAATTTCTGCGAATAACCTACACGGATCTCTTCGTTCCGAAAGAATTTTGTATGAATGATTAGGGAACACCTCGCACTTCGATGCAACGCGGATATGTTGTATATGTACTGTTTTGGGGGGTAAAAGTACAGACCCACCACAAAGTATGTAGAGACTAACTAATAACTTCACTTCACTAAAATTGAGTTGTACTCGTTGCATACCCAACGCGTTTCAGCAGCTTCTTTCTGCCATTTTCAGGGTAAACTGACCTTGGTCAACATTGCTATGAACCGTCATGTGTGATGATGTCACTACCCACCACTGATCTCAAAACAAATTTCGTAAGGGAACCAATAGACGGTATTTCAAAATTCATAACACGGTCCCTATTTTTCAAATGAATATTTTTCCCCAAACCATCAAATCTTTGGTTTCATTTAATTGCTTTAATAATTTAACCTATGTATTTATTTCATAATTAAATGATTCATTACAGTTTCCCATTATTTATTCCATGAAGGTGGACTTGTGTACGTGCTGTAACTTCGTCTGTTCCCTGTAGCTGTATCGTCTGCAAATTAGGCAATACATAGATTGTCACATTTGGACTATAGTCACGTGTATAGAAAGGGTCCCAGGATGCTTCCCTGAGGAACTCCTGCATTAATAGGTCTGACATGGGATTTTACATCTTCGGGTAATATGTAACCGGGAGATGATGCTTAATTTTTCCATATTCCCCTTGTCCTCGCACCCTCAAGGACATAAACAATAAGATAATTTATACAAATGTTTATCTCAACTAACACGAAGAAGATATAGGAATAAGAGATTGTAAGAATGGTTAGTACAAGAGTAGAGAAAGTCATGTGAGTGTAACATATCAGACTTTTCAAATGTTTTTTCGTGTTTATTTGATGCAAAGAACATAAGTCATATAGCGATCTAGTTTTCATAAAGTTAAAATCGCTGTAGTCTACTGCAACGACATACGTAACGAAAGTTCATCTCCATTAACAAGAAGTAAGTACACAGAATAATAAGCTTTAGGTAGAGTTTGTAGAAGACTGAGTAAAGAAGGCCATGTGATTGCAACGCATCAGGTTTTTAACTGCTGCACTTGGCAGCTATTGAAGAGCTATTGTATTAGTGCTCAACTACAAATCGATATCTCGATAACAAGCTACAAACGCTTACTTCATTTTATTTTTGGATACTTGTATCGTAATTTGCAGCGCTTGGCATGGCCACCGTTTGCTCGGTTATTAACAACTCCTTGTGAACATATCCGACCTCGTTAAGAATTAGTTAGTATGTGTGTCGAGCAGATCCGTACAAATCTCACGCTTCAAGAATATCCTAGTTGCTTTTATTTTTATGCAAATCAGGTTGTTGATTCAGTGAATGAACGTGTTACAGCACGAGATCCCGACTCGGCTGAATGGTCCAAGTGTGTGTGTGTGTGTGTGTGTGTGTGTGTGTGTGTGTGTGTGTGTGTGGGGGGGGGGGGGGGGGGGGGAGAGAATCGACAGTTATCGACCGGGTTCATATCCTTGGGATTAACATTACGATAAATGCCTTTTATTAATTCGATAAAGTATTGCTCGCATCTTCTACCACAATAATATTTATTATCTTTCATAATACATACATGAAGATCTTGCTTGTTACTTTCGCGTGTCTGTATGGTCGCAGTGGTTTATTCTAATTGATGGGGATGACTGGATCACTGAAGAGGGTATATTGATTAAATAAAGGATCTGATGGTTCAGCGTGACGAATAACAATCTTAATAAGCACAGTGAAACCCACATATACTGGACCCTCTATTATATTATTATTATTATTATTATTATTATTATTATTATTATTATTATTATTATTATTATTATTATTATTATTATTATTATTATTATTATTATTATTATTATTATTATTATTATTATTATTATTATTATTATTATTATTATTATTATTATTATTATTATTATTATTATTATTATTATTATTATTATTATTATTATTATTATTATTATTATTATTATTATTATTATTATTATTATTATTATTATTATTATTATTATTATTATTATTATTATTATTATTATTATTATTATTATTATTATTATTATTATTATTATTATTATTATTATTATTATTATTATTATTATTATTATTATTATTATTATTATTATTATTATTATTATTATTATTATTATTATTATTATTATTATTATTATTATTATTATTATTATTATTATTATTATTATTATTATTATTATTATTATTATTATTATTATTATTATTATTATTATTATTATTATTATTATTATTATTATTATTATTATTATTATTATTATTATTATTATTATTATTATTATTATTATTATTATTATTATTATTATTATTATTATTATTATTATTATTATTATTATTATTATTATTATTATCATCATCATCATCATCATCACTATCGATGTTGCCCACCTCGGTAGCGTGATGGTTAGCGTGTCTGCCTCACGTTCAAGGGGTCGCGAGTTCGAATCTCGCTTAGGGTTAGTTATCCGGGTAAGGTCTTTTCCGAGGTTTTCCCTACCCTGAGAAGACGAATGTCGGGTAACTTAAAGCTCCATGGACCTCGGGCTCATTTGAGCATCATTTCACCCAATTCATTTCATTCATTCGTCCGATATGACACAATGTTGGAGGACGTTAACTCAAAAAAAAAGCTATTGTCATTGTTGTTATTATTACTATTATTGTGATTAGGTATTACTATTAATTACTACTATTACTATTATTATTATGATTATTATTGCTACTATTACCATTATTATTACTAGTATTATTAGATATAACGAATTCCATTTTGCCTATTTTTAGATTACATTATATGACTTGTATCAATATTAAAATAAAGTGCTCATTATTGAACATTAAAAATGTTAACACAACAATGTATTTTGCAGTGGAAGAGGTTGTCTCACTTCGCCGCAGCAATTTCTCGACAGAATGAACTCAACAATAGAGGCCCCGTTGGACAGTTTGGAAGGCAAGTTAATAATTGTGATGAGCTTAATCTGATTTTCTTCTGCGCTTCAGATACATACAGTGCATGTGTTCAGCAAAACTGCACTAACTGAAGTTTTACGCAATTTTGTTCTTGAATTTCGCTTTTTACAGAACCATTAAATGTTTTCTTTAAGACATTGCTTTTAAGACTTCAACTGTCTCTTTTGAAACTCAGTTATGAAGTTTACTACGAACACGCAGCCTTTCGTTTTTCTTTCTTACAGATCGATATTGACTTAAAGTGGGAAGATTGAGAATAGAATTACAGTTTTACCTTGATAAATAAGTTAAGGTTTATAATTCATATTTGATGCATTCAGCAGAACATTGCTTTTTAGCTTATGCACTTAAAACTTTCTTTCAGACAGAACAAACGAAGGCAGGTAAACACAAAACGGGCGCTCAGAAAACAAGTGGTGAATGTCTGGAAATTAAAGATCCAGTGAATGACATAAAATGAACTTGGGGTCAATACACGTGATGTGATATTGCAATTCTTTCTTTATTGTCATTTTTAAAAGTGTGTTAGTTTTCAATTGGTGAGAGTCGGCATTTTCATCACGTCTTCTTTTGCGTTCTTCACCAAGGACTCTTATAACAAAGTTTGTAGGGGGAACTTAGCACCTCGATCTGTGGAAGATCTGTGCTCCTGATGAGGAGGCTGCGACACTTGTACGGAGATGAAATTTGTTGATATTTATACATTTATTTAATGGTTAGGAGTGGTCGTTATTGGTCATTCCGTACAAGTGTCACTCCGCTCAAGTGTTCCAACCCCCCTGACGAGGTGCGATATGAGAGGATAGTAAGGAGAGACGACAGCAGAGGGCAGGGTCATTAACAGCTACACCCCGGTGGCGGTGTTAGCCATGCATCAGACTACCATTACTACGTAACTCCGATTCGCCCGTAGCCTTCTGTTTGGTTAGCCATGTTTATTTTCTATACTACCTATACTAAGTAGAGGAAGTATTGTATTCCATCCAAAAATTCAATGTCGAGGTTTCACCGGAAATATATGTTTTGAGGCCCCCTGAATACAAAGAAGCATTTTTAGAAAAAGGTCCGTGTGTGTGTGTGTGTGTGCCAGTGGGCAGCATACCTTAAAAACGAAAAGTCAGTTAAAAACCAAAGTTGGTATTTAAGTTTAATGTCTTTCAAGGATGCCACACGAATATTTTGAAGAAAATTGTTCCACACTAAACTACCCTTTACATGGAAAATTTTTATTTTCTCCAAAATGGCTCCAACGATTTTGATTAAAATGTCGTATGTTTGAGATATTTTTAGGACAAACGAAATGTATATTTTGAACTTTCTGTCTATAGCTCATGTAGTCTTGCTTACTCTGGATGACTTTTGCATAACTAGTAAACCGTAAGAGATAGACAAAATCTTACTACACAAAAATGTAGGTTTGCTAAAATACACAATTTATGTCTAAATAAATTTTCTTTTGTAGGGTGAACCATTTCGGAGATATTCCTTGCTATGCGAGTTTCGGAAAACTTAAAACTTTCATGAAATGGAACATCGTTGTTCATTTTTGTATATGTTAAGTGTGCAAAGAGAGCGGAATCTCAAAACTTTAAAATATTTGACTATCGCACAAAGCCTACTGTATTCTAATATTCCCCTTGTACCTACAAGGAAATAAGCAATAAAATAAGTTGTACAAATGTTTCTCTTAACTAACAAGAAGAGTTTGTAAGAATGGTTAGTACAAGAGTAGAGAAAGTCATGTGAGTGCAACACATCAGATTTTTCATGTTACTGATACTCGTATAGTTTGAAAACTGATGACAACATAGAAGTGTGCAAATATACAGTTTTGCTGAATGTGTTTTATTGCATACTTTAATGCTCAATTTGTGCTCGTTTAGGATTTTATTTTCTGCTATTTGGAATACAAAATGTAACTTTCATACTGTGCAGAACGGTTACTAAATGTTCTTACTCTCTGATTCTCGTCTGTATTTAGAGAACCTGCGGACCGACTTCCAAAAGGAAATCGTAAATGTACTTTCCTTTTATGCGCTGAAAGATTAGGAACAAAAGAAAAGAGTAATAACTCATTTGCTGCAAATGTTAACGTCACTGCACACGGTGCTATGCGTTGCACAATTACCGTGGCTAAGAGAAAACTAAGAAAATATAGTTCCTAGTAACCGAGCTAGATGGCTCCGCGGTAACACGCAGAATCGCATTGGACAGGTCTCGAGTTCGACATCCCTTAACCACCCGTCTGACCTTGGGTATTTTATAGTTTTCCCTGGACGGTACGCGAATGTTAGTGTAATTTCTTATCTACACGATGAAGTAGAGAGTTCAAACCTGGTGCAGGAAAGTATCTCAAGCCTGGCAAAGAGACCTCTGAGCAAAATTAAGTGATCTTTCGTACCCAATACAGAATGGGACACTGAGAACCACTGTAGTTAAAAGAATGACCATAAATACAAACTCAGTTTATTTATTTCCAGCCAGTTGTACCAAGTGAATCAGCCGCCCCTTATTTTTTTAAGGTAGGCCACCAATCAAACGCCATGTGCAGTTTAGTCCAGTTTTGTGCTTGCTGGAACGTATTGCTTGGCGTTCTTAGAGAGACGAATGCGCAAAATTTAGAGGAACAGCGGTTTAAGGGACAGAACGCACTCCTCGCTAAAGTACACCCAAAAAATATGTGATTTGTTAACTAAGAACGAATTCTTGGTTTTCAGCCGATTTTATAAGCGTACACATGGTAACGCAATTCAGTAAACGTCTCTGATAAAATGCACCTATCATACGAATGCACTATCAACTAAAATGAAAATGGCGGATTCTTGTACCTAGAGCCTGGGTTGGTTGCAAGAAATTAAATTACGCGCCTCACCACCAAGACCCGTACAGTCAAAGCACACATGTTATTAAATACCGGTTTATTTAAATTTTGGCGTAAACTACCTCTCGTACATCTCAAATAACATGCATAATAGCTTTTGCCATTTAAGTAATAATTTAAAACTGCCTAGCAAAGGGTTAAAACTGTTTTAAAAGGCTACATTAGGCACGAAAAGTCGCGATGTGGCAATGGTATAGCGCCTGGCATGCAGGTTCTGCGGAAGAACTCGGAATGTGCTTTCAGCCAAGCTCTAACCTCAGGGACACGGGTTCGCGTCTCGACGTTGTACGATTTTTTTTTAATTTTTTTTTTTTTTTTTTTTTCAGCTCATCAAAACTTGGAAACCGAATTCACAATAATCTATTTTTGAAGTCCCTGACGGTTTAGGCCATTATAATTTAAATCGTTTTTTGGTTGTCTGCATTTTGTAATAGAATGGGCATAATGACTTTGACCCTATTGGATAAAACTTCCAGTGAGTCAAACAATTGCAAGAGTTACTGTTTAAATCGGGTTAAAAATATGAAAATAATTCGCATACAGGTTCAAGATTTAAGTGGTGAAGAGTGTGTTCTAACGACCCTCGGGAAACCCTGGAACACAAGACCTGGACACACCGGGTGAATGTGGATTACTTTCATATGTGTGTTTGAAAATTATAGGTGAATTTCACATTGTTAAGCATGTTCCTACTACAAATAAATTGCTGCTTACTGTCCTGGAAAAGACAAATCTTTCATGGAGACGACGTTTGCTTTGGAAAGTAATTTGAGAGCTGGGCTTTAAATAGAGAAAATTTAGTTCCAGCTCGGCTTCTTCTGGTTGTCAGAGAGTAGGTAGGCTGCAATTAAGTAAATCACATTCTGACATTGATTGCAGTAACAAACCACAAATTACCTAATTCCACAGAGACATTCACCTCTTGTTTCTCAGTAGCCAAATTAGCGTTACTGGCATTTTCCATAAGATTTTCTGTTTTTAATGACTGATGCTTAACACTTTTGCTCATTACAGGGTGTTAAAATAAAAATAGTAGATGAGAGTATCATCAAAACAACAAACAAAGGTGCAATAATAGTTTTAAGCTAACGATATAGACACCTATTGCAGATAATGTATTACAGTGACCATATTTATTATGCGAAAGTTTCTTGTTTTGAAATATATCTACTAATAATCTCTCAATATAAGGCATAGTTTTACTTTAACTTCCTGTACGATACCTACGCTAAGCATGGAAGCCAAGCAGTAATGTCATCTTGTTTGTCTTTGTGCTTGCTTAGAGGATATGCATTCATACATGATCCGAGCTACACGTATCTGTAAGTAAAAATATATATTTTACCTCCTCACTGACTCTGTGCATGGTAGTAGACTTACGTAGTGCATGGGCTGCCATAGAGAATTAGAGCATTAGAACTTATAACTTCTGTATAAAGGTGTTATTGTCTTAGATTAAGAACGTCAATAATATGTGATTAATGCACAAAATGTTAACTCATATACAGATGTTAGGAGTATAAGAACATACCAGGTGAGTCAGTTGCCCCTTATTTTCCAGTTTTATACAATCTGCATTTTATACTCTAACATGAAAACATCGGCCCATATACTTGGTTCTACCCAAGTATTTAACATGAATGTCTGGTTGCACACTCAATGAAATTAGTAGGAACTAACATAGATGTTTGAGCATAGCCTTTTAATATACTCGTAATTAGACAGCTGACATTTGCACCTCTGGGACCAGCGAAGCGTCCGATTCGTGAGTAATCCGTCTGGTGTAGATGTGGTTCGACTCCCTTACACCTGCTAATTTTTTACCGCGTAATATTCACAAATAACATTGGGTGAACAATTATTATGTTAAAAGATGTTATTTTAATTTGTAATAGTTTTATGGTCTTGTGTCTTGGCTATCTCTTCCGGTGTACCTGCTGAGCTGCTTGTACATTGGCACTTGCTTCTCCGCAGATCAAAAGCATATCAGCGTACTCATCTATCGAATACATCGTGAGACTGGCACAAAATATCATGCAAGAGCTTATGCATGGAGAATAAAGGGAATCGGCATTCATAACAAAACACTAGATCATGCTGTTCAACTTTCTTGTGAGCTCGGACACATTTTACTCATGTCTGAGGAGCCAACACAAATACAGTTAGGGCAAGTACCCTTCTTTGAGAGGAAAAAGGATAATTTCTGGTTATGGAAGTAATGAATACAGCTTTAGGTATACAAAAACATACTTAATGGGTGTGTACTGGGAAGATATACGGAAGGAAATAGTTTTGTCTAGAAATTTGAATAAATATTAGAAATCGCCGAAATAAAAGATTGCTTATAAAGGGCGCCAGAAAAAAAAAACATCACGGGCGCCGCGTTGGACAGCGCTGCACTCATCATGTCAGAAGTATTTGTACCTGTTCTATTTCAAAATGCAGACAACTAAAAACGATTTGGATTATGATGTCCTAAACCCTCAGGGACTTCATAATTAGATTATTGTGAATTCGGTTTCCAAGTTTTGATGAGCTGAAAAAAACTACACAATGTCAACACGCGAACTCATGTTCCTGGGGTTAGCGCACAGGATGCAGTCATGATTCTCTTCAGCTGTTTCGAGACTTGACTAAAAGCATATTCCACGTTCAGTAGTGCAGCTGCTATGCCAAGCGCTATTATCATTGCCACTTCGTGAATTTTCGTACTTAATTTAGCCTTTTAAGACACTTTTAATCCTTTGCTGGACGTTAATATAATTACTTAAACGGCAAAAGTTATTGTGTATGTTATTTGAGATGTAGGAGACGTAGTGTACGGAAAAAAAAATTTAAATAAATCGTTATTTAATAACATGTGCGCTTCGACTGTACAGATTCATGGTGAATGAGGCGTGTCCTAATTTTTTTGAGCCAACCCTCGTTCGAAGTACAAGGATCCGCTATTTTCTTTTTATTTGGTGATGTTAGTGTACTCATATGATAGATCCATGTTCTCAGAGGCGTTTACCGAATTACGTTGTTATGTATAGTACTCTAATAAAAAGTGTGTAAACTCGGCCGGAAACCCGAAATTCGCTCTCGGTAAACGAGTCCTGTGTTTTTGAGATGTAGTTTAGCGAGGAGTGTGTTGCTCCTGTCTCTAAGAACGTTTTAGTACGAGCAAAACTGGACTAAAGCGCACGTGCCGTTTGATGGGTGGCCTACCTTCCAGAACATAAGAGGCGACTGACTCACCTGTGATATTTTGAGAGTTGCTACCTTAACTTGTACTCACTTCTGTGCGTTAGTTGGTTTTTGTGTTTGTCTACCAGTTTTCCCAGAAACACACTCCTGATGTTCTCTGAATGGAAGTAACTGCGCCGTGAAATGAACAACGCTTGTAATATAGTGTTATAGACAATCCGCTTTGCCTCCACAAGTTCACACTTCAATATTTGACTTACTAGCCCAGATAGTTTGGAGTTATTGGCCTTTTAGAAAGCATTCGAACTGTTACACAATGAATGTATCGGCATTGCAAAGATAAACTTTTAATTTTCAATCAAACGTGTTCAAACTTCCCTTCTCATTTCTTTCACTATGAACGTTTAAATTTTATATAATACACATAATGAATATTTGGATACGTAAACACCTTGACTTCATTTGTTATTAGGTGTCAGTGACCCCGATATTCATTATCGCGAGGGCTGTCCACGCCCTCAGGAAAATACACACTTATGGCTTGTGTGTGGCACGTTTGGGTGCAAGGGGAAATGGTAACAAACCGCCTATCCCATTGAAAAGCAGTGTTCTTGATATATGTAGGTAATACTTGCGTTTTAAAAGTTAGCTGTATCGATTTCTGGGGCTTCACTTGCAGATCTATTCAAATACACCTACGTAAAACACATGTATGTATATAACTGTTGCAAACGCTTCATGATGCAGTTACGTTTACATGTTTCCCTACTAGCTATTCATTCAGAAGATTCTTCTTCTCTTTACTTCTTGTTGATATAAACTTTCGTTATACATACGTTCCAAGCGTCAGAAGTTGACATTAGATTAAAGCGATAGTCAGATTTTTAAAAACCGATGGTTTTCAAGTTCCACGCGGAGAAAAACGAATAGCGACTGAGAAATACCTAATGTCTGTAAATTATTACCACAAACATTTTGACCTAAATTGTGTGTTTTAACGAGTTCTACGTTTTTTGTGGAGTAAAATTTTGTCTGACTCTTGCGGTTTAGCAGATATGTAACATCCATTCAGAATGAATAGGACTTCTGAGGAGAGAAGATTCCCAGAAAATACAAGATTTACATTTCACTTGTCATGAAAATAACTCATAGTATTTTAATTAAATTAAATGAAATTAAATACAAAGTTTGGTATTTAATTGACTTTTTGTTGTTGAGTTGTGCTATTCACAAACACCACACAGTGTTCTACATTTGCTTCGATATTTGCTTGAGAAAAAAGTCGGCTAAACTTCCGTTGCTTAGTACCAGTCGCTATGCAGTGAAAAAACCAAGACACTATTACTGCTGGTGATGTACATATTGCGTCATTTCAACCATTTATTTCGTCCACCGTGGGGTATCCCCTATCTCTTTGCTACGGAGATCAATCAGTCATCTTTAAATACACGGCGAAGTAATGCTGGCACTATCGGTACAGTCATGCTTCAACCGCCACTGCTTTAGGCACAATCTCTTGTTTTCTATCTGATCAGTAGGCCTCGGAAGTTCATGCCCTAAAAAACACTAAAATATGCATGCCAATATGCTCTTAAAAACCTAAAAATATGCCAAGAAATATGCACTATTTTATTACAACAATTAATGTCCCTTTGGAGTAGACAAGACATGTTAGTATAACTAATAAATCAAGTTACTTTATTCCCCAGAGGTTGAAGCAGAAGTGGTCCCGCTGCTAGCATTAACTGCTAAATTGCAGTTCACAACCAACACTTTGCACAAATTTTCAACTGTAAAACATCGTCTGTTGTCTCGCAAAACACTTTTGTAACGTGAAAAACTTCTCTCCACGTCACAAGATGTTATCGGGGCATATTTAAATGATGTTAACTGCTTCACAGAGAGAGTCAAGTCTCTTGGTGTGACAGATGGTTTTCTTTGCAGGAAGTCTCGAATATCGCACATCTGTTTATAACCAGAATTTTTTGAAATTACATAATTCACTTTCTCTTTCACTTTTTGTCCTATGCTACCAGGAACCGAACTTAGATCACATATTCTTTTGTCAAAGACAGTAAGTGATTCATGCAAGGGAGATCCATGGGAAAGAATCACGTATTGTCTCAGAAATACGATGAAGAGCGAGTGCCAAACAAGTTATATGAATTAAGTTAGGAAAAATACATTTCAGAGTTTGTCCTGATTTTGCCAGGACCTGCATCAGTAACAAATAAAAGTAACCGGTCGTATTTGATTCCACATGGCCATAGTAAGTCCATCACAAACTGGGTCACAGTTAGTTTGCCAGTGGCCGACAATTCGCTCAAATTAAGAAGATAAGGTGTGATCTTTTGTTCATTATTTAAAACCCACGATTATATTAGCAATAGAACGGTGCTCAGAATCAGGGGGTTCATCAACAACCACAAAAACTGATCCACTAATTGATTTTGTATATTTGACAATACGTTATTGTAACAATGTCCTACATAAGTCTTACGCAGTGTATTTTCTGCAGGCACATGTCGTCGAGTGTACTTGGTAAGAAAGTTTTTAAATGTCAGATTATTAATTTTGAACAAGGGAATATCAGCAGCTAAAAATGTCTGGCACAAGTCATAGGAAAATTCAGTAACCCTACTTCCTAAACACTCTACTAGCCGTTTTTGAACAGGTTCTTTGTTTGCGAGTTTTCTGATTAAATTCTCATGTTTTGCTGTGTTTATGTGTTGAACTATTTGAAATCTTTTCTCACTCCCTACATTTTTCTCACACGCTCCACAAAACAGTACCCTATTATCTGTATTCTGTAGATATCAAGTCACCCGAAAACTCTTTCTGTAAATTAATCTGGCACTCGAAGTTGGTTTTATTTTCGGCATTTGAACAGCTTTTTAACATTTTATATGCCTAATTTAATTTTGTGGGAACCAGTTCACAATACTGTTAGGTTTGAAGACCACGATACAACTGCTGGTGGACAGGCAAGCGTTGCTATAATCGTGCTACTCAAAACGTTGACCTGCACTTTATCTTTGTTAATATAAACCTCTCAGATAACGCACTGATTATTCTCTACGCACATACATATAATGAAAGGGTAAAAACGGGATTCACTGCATGACAACATGACTCAAAATTAGTTCTCGCCACCTAACGAATTGCATCATCATGTGCAATACTACCAATATGAAAAATATTATCCAGATGGACAAAATAATAAAAAACCATAAAAATAATTAAAATATGCAATACAGGGGCTATAATATTGAAATAATATGCATTTATCAAAATCAAGAAAATATGCAGTTATATGCACTATAAAAGCATGTCCAAATAACTGAAAATTCCATAATTCGTGCACGTAACGTAAAAGCATACCTACATTTTTAACCCCTAAGAAAAAACATGCAAATGCATGAACTTCCTAGCCCTACTGATCAGTAACAAACAGTTCCTTTATTGTGAATGAGTTGGATCATTTATCAGAATTGTTTCCGCAAACGACGTGTGTCGTCTGAATCAATTTCTATCCATACATCTCCATTAGCGCTGCGGCGCCATATGGCTTCACATTGTGATGGAAAACCAGGTCGGTAGTCGCAAAGATTGCCAAACTCATTTGGAGAACCTTTTACTTATATCAAAGCGATTTAAACTTCGCTTGAAGAACTTGGATTGTGTCACAATTAACTCTAAAGTGGTTCATTATAAAATAGTGGAAATTAGAAAAGAAAAATCTGATTGTTACATTCGCATGACTTTTTCCACCACCATCGTTTATTTGTAGGTATGTAGTATGCAGATATCAGTGGCGTAGCGTGGTATGAGAACTTTGAACTCGTGTTAAGCATACCCAAAGGTGAAATTTCTAAATTCTACAATAAATTAGCGGATTTTGTTCACTCATATGAGACATAATAAATATAAGGAATAATGTACATTCAAGTGTTCATTGTAATATTTTCAACACCTTTAAATTTATTATCATTTCTAGCTATTGTTTTGGCAGCGTACCTAAACTGCTCCACACGATGAAGATTTCAAGATTTTTATAATTTTAAATAGTACTATGTTATAGATAAGTACTCTCAAAAGAATGTCGAGAACAGAACATTTTAAAATGCATTGGATTATTAAATAAAGATTAACAAATACTTTTTTCGCAATTTTTATAGTTTTTATACTGCTTTATAATTCACCAACTGGTAAATATTAAAGTTACGGAACAATCACTCACACTATTTTTTCTGCATTCTCAGTTTGTTGATTACAAACACTCTGATTCCATATTCGGAGCAGTAGGTTCCCAGAAATACAGCGTTCTCTCTACAACACGTGTTTTCCTCGTAGTGAACCACGAGGAAGCACATGAGCAATGTGCATACCCTGCCTTCGGTTTTTTGGCGTATTTTTCTCACACACATTACTGTACAAAATGCTGCTTGTTGTACTCTGATACGTACAGAAATTAAAAATAAGAAATA
Source organism: Tenodera sinensis (assembly GCA_030765045.1). NCBI lineage: Eukaryota > Metazoa > Arthropoda > Insecta > Mantodea > Mantidae > Tenodera > Tenodera sinensis. The sequence goes on from CM060971.1 coordinate 111,217,272, forward strand.
AACTTTCACTGCCAAACAAAATACTGAAAAACTAAGCTTTAAACCAAGCAGATGCACTTTTCTACGTTGCCTCTACTGCGCGCGTACATCGTTTGACGTGGGCTAAGCACAACCCCCAGCCGCACAGTTTCAGTGCTTGGCGTGATATTCTAACAATACTAATTCATAGCACATTGTTGTGCGAAAGATACTCTTCAGCAAGCATTGCGCCAATTGGATTAGTATACAGATAAAAGGAAAAGTTAACCAGGGTATGCAACACATTACCGCATAGAGAGGGTTCTCGGGTGCTGCATGGCAGGGAAAAAGTATGCTCTCTAATATTATATGATTGCAAATTTCCAACATGTGCCCCCCCCCCCCCTGGAAAAAAGTCTGCCGACACTCATGAAAGTATAGAAATACAGAGAGCAGAGACTTTGGAAGTAGTAGAGAAATTAGGAAAATCAAGTACCTACATAAGTAATTAAAATTTACTCTTTCTGGGTAACGTTTAATAATTTTTAGCTTTTTTCTGCTCTGAAAAAGGGCGTGCAAAGATTCTGTAATACACAACAGAGTAGACTTGGCGGGTACAACCTCGTCATGTAGGTGGTAATTTAACCTCACTTTAACGTTCGGTTAATATTGCGTATTCGTCAAAAATACTTTACCTGGGAGGTGTGAAGATCCCGAGTGTGAATTATTGTCATTTATGAGTATTACTATAAGTTGTGCAATAAACGAATACAATATAATGCTACATGTGCACAATAAACGATGCTATACTAATGCAAATATAAACATCTGTTGTAATATAAAAACGCTAGGTTACATCTGTGAATTCTGGAACTGATTGGATATCTAGCCGTAGTAATATTAAGATTGGATTTAATTTTTGTGTTCATCTGAAATGCTCCACGAACTAGTGTCCTTATCCTTTAGGTACAATATATGTCATAACCAAAATCTCATAGGCACCTTCTGAATTACGATTAGCATACGTGAGATATACCTCATAGCGTTTTCCAAACTTTGTTCATTATCAGTATTATCTGTTAATTCAATGACCAAAATAAACAACAAAGTATCCAATTCCAACTCACTTTCTTCGCTGCCATGCAGCTTTCTCAACAGCATTTCAGTCATTTTACTTAGTGGTGTGATGTTTTTAGTTCTAGAAAACTAGAAAAGCAAAGCTGAAAAACAGTTCAGATTGGAGGAAAGCAAGGCTGTAAGAGGACAGAAGAAAGTCAATTCACATGCTATGGACATGTAAAGACGATGGGTACCTACAGATCAGAAGGTACGTCAATGTTTAGAAGCAAGACCATTGGGAAGGAACCCGAGAGGAAGACCTGGGAAGAAGGGATTAAAAGAGTGGTGGCAAATAAAGGAAAGACATGGGACCAGTTCAATAGACTAGCAGAGGATAGGATTGAGTTTAGTAAATGGATCCGAGGTAAACCCCTGTCGCCACCATAGTAATAGAACAGGGAAGTTGAAGAAAAGATGACTAGCTTTGAAAAGATTTGGCAATCGTTTTAGCTTACTGTATTCTTATACCTGCAACGAAATGTGTAAATGAGTAATGAATGTGTATTTATTTTAAGGAGAAATATATAAGACTGGTCTGGTGGTTAGTAGCTAATCTTCAACTTCAGAGGTCCCGATTCGACTCCCGACTGGAGGGTGGGGAATTTTTCTTTAGTCAGGATTGCTTCCCATTCCCCTAGTGTTTGGAAGTATGACACTGTGAATTTGTGTGAGTTTAATGTAATAGCCAAAAGTAATGCCAACTACTAGCAGAAAGTGAACATCGTTGCTGTGAGCAATTGTTCTAAAGGTAAAATACCACGGATATGACCTTAGATGTTAAAGGTAGCATATAAATGGAATACAAGGAAGAGAAGTAGGTAGAAGAATAAGCTGCATAGTTTGCAGAAAAATAAGTAGAGAAAGACATGTGAATGCAACTCATCCTAATGTTTCCCTCTCTTGCAGTTTTTAAATTCGTTCCCTCGTTGCTATGGAAGTTACTAAATTACGCAGATGTGCATAAATCAGTAAAATACATATCAAGAACACAATATTTTAATCGCATCAGTGACACCAACCTAAGGATCATACTTCAAAATATCTAAAATGACTTGGTACTTACATTCATACACCTATAATGACCACCGTTTGCTGTTGTATTAATAAGTAAGTAACATTGAAGTGAAAATGTTACTGTTTTTGTTTATAAATTCGAGATATAATTCACTGACAGAGACAAAAGAACGTTAATTCAAAAACAATATAAAGAACTAACTTCGTGACGTAACTGCAGGATTTAATATATTAGTTTCTAACCAATAAGGACTAAATTAGCTGTAGTGATATTTGGTTACACACGGATCCATGTATGAAGGACATGGGCTATCGGCACTGGCCTTGTATCGTGGTAGCGATGAAGAGTAAGTCATACTGTTAATATTCTTATGATAAATTATTGAGTTAAACTGAAACCATGAGAGAGAACAACACAAAATGTGTCCACAAGATTCTTTCGTTAACTTGTGGCAGAACTATCTTATCTATCGTGCTCTATAAGAGTTATAAAGTGAATATAAATAATGAGAATATCTTAGAATTTGCATTTAGAGTATGTTATCACTTGTACAGACTGAGTCACCTGCCCACACATTTTAGGACGCTTTATTTTTTGGGAAAATGGTGTTGCGGTGTCAAACGCCATCTTGCCGTTATTGCGCATGCGCGCACGCGACTGCCAACCTAATGGAGGGAGTGAAATCCGCTAGATTGGCGAGGTTATAACTTCTCCTTCCTCACTTGTAAACAAATTTCATACATAACCCGCTGTTTCATAACAATGTTTTCCCTACGCACTGGATCATTGGGGTTTGATCGTACTGCTACGCTCTGTCGCTCAGCTCCAATCTTCTACTTAAAAAAAAAAACATTCCTCGGCTACACTTTGAGGTTAGTCTCCTCATGCTTTATATTATTTCAGATATCTAAATTACAACAAAGAGATACATTATTATATTGAATATAAATATTTTACCCATTAGATCCTTCTTCTCAGACAGTACTATTCAAAATATCCCAAATAAGAGTATGGGAATTATCCCTACTATACTATTTTCAACCAAGCAGCTCCACAGCATTGGCAAGTTAAAAGTGGATTTAAAAACTAGAAAATACCGATATCTAAAAATCCATTCAATAGACTTGTGTTGTTCATTTCAAGGCTTCAAATTGTAACCTCGTAAATGTGCACATGTTACCTGCGTTTGCAACATTCCGTTTCTTGTATTTTGGTATTTATTGTATACATTTTAGTTTAGGAAATAATCTCAAAAGTAGTATGATATAAGCAGACTCTTGTACACACTACCTAATTCTAAATGTCTCGATTTTAAATACATTACATCCATGAATATTCGCTTAGTATTTGTTAACATGTAACACCTTCTTTTGTGCACTCATTTAAATATTACCAACTTAACCGATTTAATAAGGGGTTTTACGTTACGTTTTGTCATAGGATGTTTTGTAAATCAATGAGGTTCCCCAAGATTATATTTAGTTTTAATGTTAGCTTTTGTATTCTAATTTGTGAAGATATTTTAAGGGATGCTGAGGCAAACATGGCGCATGCTAATGTACCCGAGAAGCTTTAGAAACTCTCAATTCGTGGCAATAAAGTTAAAATGGAAAACTTATCCACGACCTTCATCCGCGTTAAAATACATTAACCCATTTAAGGTAGATTAAAATTTAATTATCCGACATTGTCATGTACATATGTATTTCCTTGTGTTTCTTTTAGCTAGCGGACTTTTAAAACCTAGCTTCGGTTCATAAATATCGTGACGTCGGGCTCGGCGCTCAACGAGGGATGGGCGGAACCAAGCTGCTTCACACCACATGCCGTGCCGGCGAGCAGGCAAATATAGGCTGCCTCGCGCAACTGCTGTATGTGACTGTAACAATGAGGCGGCAGAAACGGAGGGGGCTTTGCGAAAGTTCTCGAAACTTCTAGCTGCGTCATTTCCGGTGCGTGTGGAATCGAGGAAGGTGCTTATGTCATCCCCAGTATACAAGGAAACCAGAGAAGACTAAAGGAGTGAGTTTTAGAATTGAATTGCGGACATGAGTCGGAGAGTATGTCAGTGAGTGCATGACAGCTGTGCGAGTGTGTCGTCGTGTCAGGATTCACCGAACGTAGCGAGTGTAGATCTCCTGAAAAGACACAGTTACCTCAAATAAACTTATTTGTGACGTTAACCATTTTCGAGATATTTCAGGGTCGTTTTATTTATCAAATAAAGGTATATACTTAATTTAGGAAAATTGAAGCTATTAACAGTGAAGCAATCGAATCTAAATTAAGAATAAATTAGAAACTAAAAGCTCCACTTATCTTGTTAATATTGATATTTGTTGTACTGCTGACTAGTTTCAAGTTGCAAACTTATTCTCAAATCTATCCAAACAAGTTACCATAGTTACCGATGCTCAACTTAAAAGATCTATTTGTCGCCAACTCTGAAAACAAAAACTTATAAATACAATCTATTGGTAGCATTTCAAAATTCATAACGCGGTTCTTGCTTTTTGTCTCTGAGAAACAGATAAATGATGCTTTAAAACTTTAAAGCATTAGCGACGAGAAGAGAGCTGTGTATTTACGGTACAATATTAGTAGACAAAATGATAGAAAATTAACCGGATTGGATGTTGTCACTTTTGCCACACTGGTGGTGCCTTTTTCTGCCTCTTTTTATTATTGGTTGTGTTGAAGTGGTTGCGTTACCTGAAGCTGTAGTATTACTAGTAGGCATTCTATTTTCACTTGCCGCTTTTGACGTAGTCAAATTGGATGCTTGATGTAAGATTTGAAGCTTTCACGGCGAACGTTAGTGATCAGAGCTTCACGGGTGATCAGCCGTGTTAAATTTAAGAAGGTCGAGCTTTCGGCCATTATACACTCCATGGCCATTTTCAGGACTAACATGATTTTAGCTAAAGTGGAAGGGTAAGTCATGTGAATACATCAGATTTTCATTTACTTTTAATTAATTTATTTAAAGTATTATTCGCTCCTTCATAATATCCATTATCTATCATTAATTACTTTCATTAACTGCAATGCATCAAGATAGTGCACAAATATATGGTTTATAATTATATTAGTCCAGGGTTCTCGGTAAAATATCTTCCGCCACATTTATCTTCTTCTCTGTTTATCTCCTCGTATTGAGTGAGTGAGAGTGACTGTCGAGGAACAGGCAAACTCTGGATCAAAGAGTGTAGTCAGAAGTGAGGAAGGAGTTGATATGAAATGAGGGCGAAATGGATGAAAGGAAATATGATGATGCAGTTGGGGGAAACAGGAGAAAACCCGCCCAGGCGCCACTTTGTCCATCGCAACCCCATATACATATGTTCCCCTGGGACTGAAATCTCCGTCTTAATGAGAGGCGAGGGGTCTAACCACTCGGCTATGATGCCACCTTGTCAGGTTTACCACCTCCTCTACAGTTCAGCAATCAAATGTAAATAACTACACAACCTCCATAGCCACTTGAATGTGATTTTACCTTTGCGGTGTATAAGAAGGTTTATATGTTTCAGTTTTATTTTGTTTCTAGTGCTTAAGGCCTGTTCTTCTACCAGGCGAACAAAAAACTTACAAGCCGGCTGTTTTGCCTGTCCGAGTTCTCGACGCTCGTTGCCATCTGCCGCTATTATAGAAAGGCGCGAATCAAACCATACAACACTTTTAAAACTACTTTTAAAGGTTTTACTTACCAACTTTATAAAATGAGATGCCGAAACTGGCCACTATACATTTTGACACCTCTTTAGGAAACGATCCATCACTCGCCGTAGCCCACATTGAGAAATGCTGGCAAGATCCTGGTGGATATTTTGTTTTAGTTCTTCCAGGGTGTGTGAGTTTGTCTTGTACACTTTATGCTTCAAGTTACCCCAGAGATAGAAATTGCAGGGACTTAGGTCGGGACACCGAGGGGTCACAAATCTCTACTAATAATTCACGCATTTTCAATTGTTCTTATCTCAATATGAGCTGTTGCAGAGTCTTGTTGAAAAAAGGGCAAAATTACCCGTCCTGTCTGTTAGTTCTCTTAAAAAGGGGCATCAACAGTTGACTCGAAAAACATTGACCCTGGAGCCTAATATTATTCATGACGAAACACTTGGTGTATGGTGCAGCATTGGCGGATAAACGTTTCCCTTCAATAAGCGACTTAAAACAAAGTTTACAAGACATCTACACAGCCTGGAAGAATACAAACAAAATATCCACCAGGAAATTCCAGCATTTCTCAACGTGAACTACGGCGAGTGATGGATAGTTCCTAAAGAGGTGCCAAAAATGTATGTATGGACGACACTGGCCAGTTTCAGCATTTGCTTTCATAAAGTTGGCCAGTAAAACTTTTACAAGTAGTTTTTAAAATGATGTATGGTTTCATCCACACCTTTCTAAGATAGTGGCAGACGCCAAGCGTGGACAGGCAAAACACCGCGCAGCCAGTTAGTAAGTTTTTGCACGGTGCCAGGCGATGGACACTGCTGATAATTGGGAAAGGAAATGTGGGAGGAAAACGTTTTAGACATTTGTCAATTACAGGCAAATCACGTCTCCATTAGAGGGTGGCCCTGGCTGGATTTGAACCGCGAGCTCGACTACACGTCTAAGCTAAATCAGCACTACGCTGAATGATTGCTGCTAACAACGCTTGGCTTGCTGAATGATCCATTAATCAATGGAAGAGCATGTGCCTTGAGGCTGATGCAGTCCCGTTCAGGTGAATTAAATCAAGATAGTTCAATCGAGGTCAATTTGTTGAAACGATATGGTCACTGTTGTGTGTGCCTGCGGGCGCCTCACTAACTTATTTCTAGTCACTCAAAGGCGACAGACAAACGCGAAGTTCTGCTTCCCATTGGCAGAATGCTAGACTTTGAGGAATCTGAGGCAACCAGGTTCTTTAGGTAAGTGCTTGTGCAATTTGTCATCGAGTCAAACTATCCTTGTCACGCGCTTTCAGATGTCAATCTCATCGATATTGCTACATCTTTTTACTTTCTCTACTACGTTTAGTAAAGCAGAGGAAGTATTGTATTCCATCCAAAAATTCTGTCAAAACTTCAGCGGAAATATATGTTTTGAGGCCCCCCGAATCCAAAAAAAAGCATTTTTAGAAAAAGGTCCGTGTGTGTGTCTGTCAGTCTGTGGACAGCATAACTCAAAAACTAAAAGTCGGTTATCAACCAAACTTGGTATTGAAGTTTAATGTCTTTCAAGGCTGCGACACGAAGATTTTGAAGAAAATTACTCAACCCTAAACTAACCTTTACATGGAAAATTCTATGCAAATTTTGATTTTCTTGAAAATAGCTGTAACGATTTTGATTAAAATGACACGTTTAAGATATTTTATGGCAAATGAAATGTATATTTTGAATTTTCTGGCAATATAGTCCTGTTTACTCTGGATGACTTTCGAAAAACTCGTAAACCGTAAGAGATAGACAAAATCTTACTATACAAAAAATGTAGATCTTGCTAAAACACACAATTTATGTCTGAATAATTTGTTATACGGTGAACCATTTCGGAGATATGCCTTATTATTTGTGTGAGTTTTGGAGAACTTATACTTCTGTCAAATGGAACATCGTTGTTCATGTATTTATATGTTAACTGTGCAAAGAGAACGGAATTTGAAAACTTTAAAACATTTGACTAGTTTTTTTTTTTTTTAAATGAAAGGGGAGACAGAAAGAGAGTTGGAAGTTAAAAGAATTGACCTAAAAGAGAGAAGTTGTTAAGTTCACGAGGGGATAGAAGGGAGAAGTTGCGGGTTTTGTGAGGTTCCGGTTAGCACCCTAGTTAGTGCGGGAGTTTTACACGGGGATGTTTGGGTAACAGCCATGACCTAGGCCCCGATCGCCACACTCGGGAAGTATACGTGGTATGGTTAGGATAAGACGGGGTTTTTCTTATTATTTATTTAGTAATATTTTCTTCGGGTTGGTTTTTGGCTACAAAAAGGCCGCTGGTTGAAGATTATCATTTACTGAAGTACCAACGTTGGTGTCGTCCTCTGTACTGTGGTGGTGGGTTGTTTGGTCGTTGAAGTTCCGCTGTTCTACTGTAGTCTGGTGTGGTTCTCAGAAGTAGAGAAGTTCTCAAGTCTGCTGTATTGGACTCCATCAAGATGAAGCGATTTTCAGAGAACCGTTAGAAGTGGGTAGCGTTGTCGAAGCGTGTTGTGATGTCAGAGTTGATGGCCGAAATTTGGGAAGTAGTATTTCTGTTGTATTCTTGAAGTTTCTCAGTGATGGTTGCCTCGATGGTCTCAAGTTGCTCTTGTGAATGGTAATGGTCGCCATCTTCTAGGCGTGAGAGGTCTGTCTGGCACTGTTGGTGTTGAGCTAGTGTTGCAGTCAGCGTGGAATCCAGTTTGTTAAGTGCTGCGGTGTTAGCTTCAGAAAGAGCGGTTATCTCATTCCGGGCTGCGGTGATGGCTTCAGATATAGTAAGCTGTCTGAACGGTGTTGCTGGTTTTCATGATCGTGCTGAGTTGTGTCTCCAGTTTGTTGGGTCGGTCCTCGTGGGTAAGTGTTGATGCAGTGGAGTCATGCTGTGGCTGAGGGCGTTGTGACGTCGGCAGGTTCTGTTGTGGTAGCAAATGTGTCGAAGTCGTCCAAGTAGTACTAGCTGCGTTGGCTGAGACTGGATGGTTGTGTGCGAGTTCCGTAGATATAATAGGCACTGAGTCTGCCCTGTGAAATGGCTGAAGCCATTGCAGGAGGCGCAGTATCTGCGGCATCTGCGTAGGTCGTGCGTTGTTCAGTCCTTGGTAGGGCTCGGTGCACCACAGTAGTGGCAACGAGGGGCTGTCTGTCTGTTGTAGTGTTTAACGCCCGCTTTTACTACTACGGCACCGCAGGCGGGGCAACGAGGGGAAGCAGTGCAGTCGGCGACAGGGTACTTGTCGGGAAACTCGGCTAGCCTCAATACACAAACATCGCCCGAACAGGCAGCTTCATAGTCCCGGGAGTCGGCGAGCACCAGCCTGACGAGACTAGATGGTCCCCGGTGCGTGATGATTCGAGTGGCCCTCGATATAGGAATAAGAGTTTGTAAGAATGGTTAGTACAAGAGTAGAGAAAGTCATGTGAGTGCAACACATCAGATTTTTCTTGTCACGGTTTTACAAAACTGAATTCATGAGCGACCTACCGCACAGCTCTGCTTGCATTACTTCCTTAACTGAGGAGATTCTGCTTTGTGTCGCTTCCTCTCTTCTTTCTACCCCCTCCCTCTCCATTCTCTTCCTCTTTCTCTTTCTCAACCTTTCTATTCAATCTTCGATTCTCTCATTTTCTCCCATTCTGTCATCATTCTGGAAGTGAAAGCAGCTTCTTCTGGTCTGTTCACGGAAATTACAACGCCGCACTTGTATTAATGACTTACATATTTGATTACGGCATTTCTTTCAGAGCTCGTACACTTGAAGCGTTTGCTAGTGCACGATGCTGAGGTACTTGGAATTGCAAGTGGTGTAATGAATGCGTTAAACAGAGTACTGCATCAACTACTAACTGCAGGAAAAGCCTGTTCAGACGTACATTTTCTTTGAACTGCACGGTATACAGTCTAGCCTTTTCCTTTAGTGTATCTGAAATAGTATTTCGATTCTTTAAACAGTTTTCAAATTAACCTGGCATTTTAAGTGCTCTGCCGAATCCGAGTTTTTATCACTTTGTTGTTTAACGACGACGCTGTCAGTTGCCAGGATCACATTCCGGTGTGCCGGAATTTTGTCCCGCAGGAGTTCTTTTACGTGCCAGTAAATCTACTTTCGTTTTTAAGCACATTTAACTATCGGTCTGGCCCAGATTTGAACCCGCGACCTTGTGATAAGTAGGCTAGCGTCTAACCAACCGAGACACCCAGACCGACACCGAATCCGAGTGTTTGTGTAATTAACATGTTCAACAAAGCAACAAATCCTTTTCTATTCCAAAAGTTGCCTATATTGCTGCAAATTAAGCATGGCCAACAAAAGAATTTCTGCAGAGTTGCGGAGGAGCACAACCATGGAAATTTCACAAACCGCGATTGCTTGAAACTAAGATTGTAGCATTTTCCACTTCTTTCGTACCACATATTTGTAGAGATTCAGTAGGGGCGTCCACAATTTAAAATTTCCTTCTGATAAAAACACTCTATATCATAAGAAGGATTCATATTTAAAGCATGACTCCACTAAACACAAATAACAATAGACTACTCTACGTGTTAAGCTAGTGACGTCGCGGTTGCTATAGCAACCATGCAGTAAACTCGGGCGTGACTCGGGCCCTCTGAGGTTGAACAAGGAGAAAGCGATGTTCACTTCACTTCTCCGAGTCCGCGGTAAGATTGCGCACTTGCCACTACAGCAGAGCACCGTGCTGTACAAAAATGGGGGAAATAGTAAAAATCCACGTACCTGTGAAGATAGACATATTTTTAAAAAAATCTTATGTGTTGCACTCACATGACTTTCTCTACTCTTCTACAAACCATTCTTACAAATTCTTATTCCTATATCTCCTCCGTGTCATTTAGTTGAGATAAACATTTGAACAAGTTATCTTATTGCTTGTTTCCTTATAGGTGCAAGGGGGATATTAGAATACAGTAGGCTTTGAGCGATGGTCAAATGTTGTAACGTTTAACGACGCTGTCAATTGCCATGATCACATCAGCGTCGCCGGTGTGCCGGAATTTTGTCCCGCAGGAGTTCTTTTACATGCCAGTAAATCTACTGACATGGAGCTGTCGTTTTTAAACACACTTAAAAACCATCGGCCTGGGCCGGGTTTGAACCCGCGACCTTGGGATCCGTAGGCCAGCGTCTAACCAACTGAGCCACCCAGACCGACAACGTTTAACGAGATCCCGTTCTCTTTGCACGCTTAGCATATAAAAATGAACAACGATGTTCCATTTCACGAAAGTTTTAATTTTTCCGAAACTGACACAAATAACAGGGAATATCTCCGAAATGGTTCACTCCACCCCCCAAAAAAAAAAAAAAAAAAAAAAAAAAAAAAAAAATTCAGACATAAATTGTGTGTTTTAGCGAGACCTACATTTTTGTATATTAAGATTTTGTCTATCTCTTACGGCTTACGAGTTATTCAAAAGTCATCCAGAGTAAACAGGACTACATAAGCTATAGCCAGAAAACTCAAAATATACATTTCTTTTGTCATACAAATATCTTAAAATTTGACATTTTAATCAAAATCGTTAGAGCCATTTTCAAGAAAATCAAATAATTTTCGAAAAATTTTCCAGTACGGATATTTTAGGGTGGGGCTATTTTCTTCAAAATCTTCGTGTCACATTCTTGAAAGACATTAAACTTAAATACCAACTTTGGTTTTTAACCAACTTTTCGTTTTTGAGTTATGCTGTCCACAGACACACACACACACACACACACACACACACACACACACACACACACACACACACACAGACAGACACACACTCAGAGAGACCTTTTTCTAGAAATGCTTTTTTTCTTGGATTCAGGGGGTCTTAAAACATATATTTCCGGTAAAATCTCGACATTGAATTTTTCGGTGGAATTCAATACCTACTTCCTCTACTTACCAGTAAAGACAGTAATAAGTGTGGCGAAATCGAAGCCTGGGGATCAGCGGCACCCTCCACCATACGCAAACTGCAGACAGTGCAGAACAGGGCGTTAAGAACAATATATGATACCGGGCGTAGATTCCCATCTTACATCCTTCGCAACCACACAGGGCTTCCCTACATCATGGACTTGGTAAGGGAGCGATCCCGAACCATGCATCCCAAACTCAATTCCCACACCAATCAGCTGGTACTGGCACTAGGTCAATACGACCACAGAGCACCTCGTAGAAGGAAAAGTTACCGCCTTCCTAGGGATGCTCTTGGATAATGGTAATGCCACTCCCATCATCTAACACATACTTACTATTTAACACATACAACACCTATTCCTGCCCCCTTCCTGCATCCAAACTTAGGTATGCAGGAAGAAACCATTGCCCACAGACACAAAAACTTGAAAACATTAGAACACCTTCTATACTGCACAGATAAAGTCGCAACAAGCGGCTAGGTGCTGTGCAAATAAACATACCGTACAGGAGAACCTGTGCGACCTGTTCTGGAATGCTGGAATGTGGCAAAATACAAATATTGATGAAGTACCACTTTACCTACTACCCCTGAATAGATGCCCCTGATGTGTGTATAAGGCTTAGTTTCTCAGCATCTTCCAGTGTTTATTAGTTGAGATAGTCCAACGCTGTTGTCATGCGAGTTACTTTCATTTTGATGTTTCATAAAGTCAGATTACAATTATGTTCACGTATCACTCCTGTGTATGTATCACTTCTATGTACCTAACCTCAAAATGCTTAGTCTGGTTCTGCCTTTCTACTTGACAATTTTTGGTAGGTACATTGATTTTCCGTATCATGATAGGAAACTTCAATCTTGTGCTTGTATAATTTTCAAGCATAAGGATGAAGGAATGCTAATGGGTGCTCCACAGTAGCACTTACACTAAAAGCAAATCAATGGAAGATATAGTTTGCCATTCAAGAAGTGTATTTTTCAACATATCTTTGAAGTGAACTGCAGCAGCACACAAGATAAGCTCTTGTATTAAAGTTACACATAGAGTAAGTTCTTTTTGAAAAATGAATTCCAGTGCCAGCTGCAGGCTCACATATAGTGTAACCTTTGACACAACAAGACGGTCTTCCTAAGTGCCCTCCTAACTGAGATGGATAGGGGCCAAAGACACAGATTTTGAAGAGCAATGTACCCATTAATTATGTGTTCACAGAAAATGGAGTTTTATTGTTGCAGACTTCGTGACCAGCCTGATACCATACAGGGCAGTGCAGAGGATATCCTCTTTGACATGTTCAAGAGTGAAGAGGATGGTCTGCTGCCTGTCGGGAAGTTCCTTGCAGTAAGTACATATGCACCATGTATAACTTACCAGAGGGAACTATCTCGAATCAGACAAGACACATCCAGTGGGAAAACAATATTTTTTTATATACAAGAAATTTGTTACTTTACCCAAATATAAAAATAAAACATGTGCCTCCTCTTATTGGCTGCTGAACGCATAACTATCTACTGCGGTATCTACAATTAAGTTCTCCTTTTTTAAAACAGTTACATTTTTAAATCTCAAAAACTTTTCTTCTAACCACTGCAGCTGAAATCTCATTGTTTGTTGTGCTCGCATACCAGCACATAAAGTTACAGGACTAACCGGGCTGCTAATGTGGAACCCCACGAACTGCTCATCCTAGCACACAACTAAACACCAGAATGTTACACTATAACTACATACCGAATGATTGCTACCAGGGTGGATAGTTTAGGGCTCATCCTTTGGACCCAGGGGACAATTAAAAACCAAAAAGTGTTTTATTTTTAGAAATATGTATGCAAGAAGAACATTCATATATATTAGCACCACGAGTTTAAGCTTCACTCAACACACCAGGGATATATTTAGATATCATTGCATAACTTATCATTGGAGTTCAGTAATCCATTACACTGCATTGAATTAAAATGTATCTTATTCACAGAATTTTATACACTCTTTTTAGTTGCTGGATAATGGTAAAATCTGGAGCCACTTTTGAGCCATATCTGAGCTCAACATTGCAGTTGTAGAATTGTACATGCACTTAGTAAGTGTGGCAATTGTATTATGGAATTAGGTTTTTCTTTAAAGGTGAGCAGAGAAAAACAAGTTATGCTCGTGACCTTGTGTATATCAGCTGCTGTTATCATGTTTCCGTCTGGACAGTGGAAAAACACTGCGCAGCATTTGGATCTCTCTCTCTATGTGTATACACACACACACACACACACACACACACACACACACACACACACACACACATACATACACACACACACACATTAATATTTTCTTCAATTTAAATATACAAATAACTTGTACTGTTATGCTACACAATCAGTTTTTTTTTTAAAATAACGCACAAATAGTAATTTTATTGCTCTTGTACCATTTCACTGCACTGAATTAAACTCCATTTTCTCAGTCCCCTATTATCAGCATTTTTCATTATTAAAAATGTTTCTTGTATCACAATTTATAATTTAGTAGTTGAACATTTTCAGGAGAGCTTCATGAATTACAGACTTAAAAATTCTTGTGCACTAGTTACGAAGTTTCAAATAGTATTAACTCAAATTATTTTCCATAACATGATCTGAATAAGTTGAAAAATTCAGTAAATGTATATAATTTTTTAACTCTTAAACAAATTAAAAAATACCTGCAAAAGAATTATTTATGTTTGTATACTAAGCTCAGATTAAACCTTTAGGAGCAATATGATAAAGCACAGGGTCCAAGGAGTATTTTAGATTACCACATCAAAACATTATAATTATGAATAAAAAATGAATGCCTTCAGCAGTTTGAATGGCTCATTAAAATGTGCTCACTATGTTTTATGTTCTTGTATAATAATTTATTTAATAAGCTTATCTTTTCACAGGCATTACGGAGCACTGGGTTGAGGAAAAATGATCCTCGCCTTTCTGAACTTACGGAAAGCCTGAAGCGTGTTCACCGAGATCATGGATATGAGGGAGGTTCTCCAGAAACACAGAAGCTGGACAGGGAAACTTTTAAATGGTAGTTAATGTAAAATTTATACATTAATATAAAATGCATTGTTTTTTTATACTGTGAACCAGCTGCACTGTGTTTTGTCTGTATGGGTCCTCTGTGCTTGTCGCCGACTGCTGCTGTCATAGAACAGTGTGGATAAAACCATACAACATTTTTAAAACTACTTTTAAAGGTTTTACTTACCAATATAATTAAAGCAGATGCTGAAACTGGCCACTGTCGTTGTCAATACATTTTTGGCACCTCTTTAGGAAACTATCCATCACTTGCCATAGTTCATGTTGAGAAATGCTGGCAATTTCCCGGTGGATATTTTGTTTTAATTCTTCCAGGTTGTGTGGGTTTGTCTTGTATACTTTATGTTTTAAGTTACCAGAGATAGAAATCGCGGGGTTTAGGTCAGGGACCACGAGGCCACAAATCTCTACTAATAATTTTGTCCTGAAACACACTTTCAATTGTTCTCATTGAAAGATTGGCTATGAGTTGTTGCAGAGTCTTATTGAAAAAAAGTAAAATCATGTTCCCTGTCTGTTAATTCTCTTTAAAAAGGGACAAAATTGTATTCATGTATGTACAGGCATTAACTGTTGACTCAAAAAAAAGTATAACTCAGAAGCTAATATTGTTCATGAAGGACCCCTTCATGATGAAAAAAATGGTGTACAGTTCGCCATTAGTGGAAAGGTTTCTCAGCTCCAATAAGTGACGGTGACCAGTTTCAGCATCTCTTTTCATATGGTTGGTAAGTAAAGCCTTTGAAAGTAGTTTTAAAAATGGTGTATGGTTTCATCTGCATCTTTCTATGACAGTGGCAGACGACAACAAGCAATGATGATGAGGACTGGCAAAATACTGTGCAGCTGGTTTTTAAGCTTTTTGTTTTCCCAGGAGTTTTCTGTTATCATAATTCCTATTTTCATAAACAAATGCTTAAGTACTTTTGCATTCATACTCTAAGAAGTGAAGTTAAATGTTTCTTAGCCTTTAATCCTTTTGCTACCATGTACTTAGTACAATTGGCAAGATATTTCAGCCCTATTTACTCTATGCTGAATGATTTGTACCTTCTGTAACATGTACATTATAGGTAATAAGGTATTGCATTCCACCCAAATATTCTATATCAAGACTTCACTGGAATTATACATTTTGAGGTCACCTGCATAAAAATTCATTTTTGGATAAAGGTCCATGTGTGTCTGCGTCTGTGAACATCGTAACTCAAAAACAAAACTTGGTTAAATTGCAAACTATCTAAAATAAGAAATAAGAAATTCACTTATCTTAGTAATATTGCAAGATTTTCCACAGCTGACATGTTTCAAGTCATATCCAACTTATTTTCAAAGCTATTCAAACAAATTACCATAGTTGCCGATGCTCAATTTAAAAATGTATGTCACCAACCTCTGAAAACAAAAACCTATAAGTACAATATATTGGTGGTATTTCAAAATTGGTAATGTGGTTCTTGTTTTTTAAAATAAATATCTTTGCCCAAACAATTAAATCTATAGGTCCATTGAATTGTTTTAATAATTTAACCTCTGGGTTAATTTCATGATTAAATTACCAAAAATAATCTGCCACAACTGATTTATCAATTTGCTTATATTTAATATTTCTAAAATGCTCTTTTATTTTGGTTTCTAAATGACATTTAGTTTTACCAATATACACCCTATCACAATTCAAACAGCTAAATTGATAAATGCCAGATTTTTTATAATTTGGAATTTTATCCTTTTTAGGAAAATTTAGTAAATTTTGGATATTAAACTTATTTTGAAGAACCAAATTTATTCCATATTCTTTAAAAAAATTTGTAAATTTTTTATTGGCCCACGGATGGTAAGTAAATATTTAAAAATACAATTATCTTTTATTTATCTGAGGGTAGAAACCTCTTAACAGCTTTTGATACTTAAGTTTTTTCCATGTATGAGGCCAATCACTGATAATTCATTGTCGTAACACACTCAAACCATGTGAAGGTAAACTTTCAAAGGTAGAATCTGAAGTGAAAGGTCCGGAATTAAGTGGCTAAATCTGAATCAATTGAAGACTTTAATGTCATAACAGCATGTTGCCATGGTAGCTCAGTGGTTAAGAACAGCTGTGCATAAAGCAGAAGACCCAAGGTTCAAATCCTGTCTATGGCATTACATTTTTCAGTTATGATTTTACCTTTCAAAGGGAAGTTGGTTGGTTGTTTTGTTTTTCCTCCTTGGCCATTCAAAGAGAACAGAATTTCAAAGCCATTACATAGCAACCCATTCTAAAAAAATTTGACTATTGCTTAAAGCCTACTGTATGCCCTAATCCCATTGTAGCTATAAGGAAATATGTAATAAGATCAATAAAATAAAATGCTATTTTTGGCAAATTTTGTCAATTAGTGTCATCTTAAATCCAGAAGAATTAATGTGAAATAAATTAAATTTTGGTTACAGTGTGATCTGCCCCAACATTGTGCTTGTATCTCGAGCTTTCCGGCACCAGTTCATCATTCCAGACTTTCAGGGCTTCACAAAGTACATAGAAGAGTTTTACTGGAAATGTAAACCTAACACAGAGGGCAAGGTAAGTGGATATATTCATTATAATAAAATGAGAAAAGTAGGGCAATGAAGTGTTTCAAATATTCATGCTCACATTGTGTGTTTACAGGTTGCAAGTTACATTCCTCAGCTTGCAAGAATGAATCCAGACTATTGGGGCATCAGCGTCTGTACAATAGATGGGCAGCGATTTTCCATTGGAGATGTCACAGTTCCTTTCACCCTGCAGTCATGCAGGTGAGTACCAATCAGGGATAACTTTTTGAGTGTCACTTAGTAACCTAGTTCGTTTTTGCCAAGATTTCACTTAGCTCATACCGTCACTTCTTGAATGTGATAGCTCCTATTGTCAATGTCACTTCACTTTCTTTACGACGTAGTGAGATACACACAACATAGTCTCTACGTCTGGACCGCTCACTCGCTGGGGAATTGAACACAAGGCATCTTGTATCCCTTGCAGTTACAGCATTCACTGCATGCCATCACCAACTCACTGATAGAACAGCACTCTTCACAGACCAGAATACAACAATCACAGTGGAATCCCAGTAACTCAACCTACTGTGGACTGAGAGGGTATCAAGTTACCAAAATGT